>OX465297.1:125915646-127115646 GCA_949987735.1 Leucophora obtusa | reverse complement strand
GGGTATTTTAAACTCCAACATTGCTTAAAAATGCATGTTTCTGTATCTGTTTATTGTTAGGACGATACAACAAATAACACTCCTTGTAAGCCATCTTAATATTAATAATAATCAAAGAAAATATATTTCTGATTTTGTTTCATGACCAATTTTAATAATACCCAGTCAAAAATCGCCAGTGGTACAAAAAATGAAGCACTGGCATACCACTGGGTAACCACGGTGTTAAAAATAAATGACTGGCAGAACACTCATTTGGGACGCTTTGGCAGCGTTTGCAAAAAGCGTTTTGCCAGTATTTGTTTTACAAAAATTTCGGTGGTTTATAAAAAAAAACACTGGCAAAGAATTGGCTTAGAGGGATATGCCAGGGTTTGAAACCGGTGGTTATCCAGTGCTACCTAGCCAATGCTACGAGGGGTACAAAAATCAATTCACTGGTAGACCAATGATTTTATAAAAATGCTGACGCTGCGTTAAAAAAATGTTGTAGTCAGAAGATTCCCAGTTCAAATCCGGTTGCAAGCAAGAATTTTTTTTTGATTTTTTTTTAATTTTAATTTAACTTAAAATTTTTTTTTGTTTCATAAAATCAATTTTTTGTTTGTGGGAAAGCTCCTTCAAGACCAACTTTTTTTTTCTTCCAACGCTGGCATATTAGTTCCAAAAAACTGTTTGGCCAAGCAATATTTATAAGACGGGAATAAAAACAAATTATTTCATCTCGGCACTCAACGTTTCGTTGGTTTTATTCCAACTTTTTTAAGAGTATTTTGAAACTTTATTAAGTTGATTCTATTCCTTACATGTGACAAGAATTTAATAAATATTATTTTAAAAAAAACAGGACTTCACAACACAAATTTTAGTAAAATAAAATTTAATAAATAACCACAGTAAAAATAAATTAAATCACAGTTTAAATTACAAACTAATATCACCGAACTTATTATCTTAAAAAATATTTCGTTTTATCAAAGTTGGTTACCGTTATCGTTATAATACCGTTATTGCTAAAACACCGTTTCAAATTGATTACCGTTACCAATACCATTAAAAAAGTTGTCAAATAACGTTATCGTTACCGATACCGTTATTTTTATGGGTAGTTACCGGTATTTATTAATTTATATAAAAAATGGAAAATTTTCAAGTTTTTTATAATAATCTTGAGTTCTTTTTATCAAAAAAATTTATAGATAATAGTTTCAATTATTGAAACTACCAGCATTGAATTTAAAGTTTATAATCTGGTATTTTAACGCTTAAAATGAAAAATATGCTAAGCTTTTATATGTTTTTAACGCAATTTATAATACAGGTACGTACCGGTATCGCTGTTTCGATACCGGTTACCGAAACAGTCTTAAATAACGTTACCTTTACCGTTATTCGTTTCGGTAACCAACCTTGGATTTTATATATTAAGAGTATTCACAGTTTAAGTGCTAACGTGCTTTCATTGTAAAATAGCATGATTTTTAAAGTTTAACCAATAGAAAACTGTCAAATCTATGACAAATGCTAATTTATTATTTAATATAACACACTCAGATAAAAAAGTTAGTAAAAAAATTTGTAAACAGTTTTCAATTGCACTTTCCTCTTTTTGTACTGATTTTTAGTACAATTTTTTTTAGTAATAATTTTTGCTATTCTCTTATTACATTACCGGTTTGTTTACTAATTTCCGTTGCTGATTTCAACAAAACATTTTATTAATTTTTCAAAACCGGGTGCTAATCTTAGCAAAAAAATATACTAATTAAACAACAAGTGGATTCTTAAAGGAAAATTTTATTTATTAAAATTCCTTAATTTTTTTAGAATTCTTGTTTAGTTTCTATTTGTTATTACGAGTATTGATATGTATATTCTTGGTTTGGAAATAAAACTCAGTAAATTTTATTGTATCTCCAATGTATAAAAAGGTAATAACTGGAGACCGTTTGCAATTTTTACTCCAAATTTCAAGTATGTTGAAGTAACTGTACATTTTTACAATCAAAAAAAAAAAATTTGTTTTATTAAATTTGATTTTTTTTTTTTTTTTTTGGATTTTACAGTTTGTTAATTTTTTAGTACACTTTTTTGCTAATTTCAGCAGATTGATTTTAAATTGCAGTTTACAAAAATTTACTGGAATTTAGTAGCGTCTACTAACTACTTATACTAATTTCATTTTACTAAAATTATTGATAATTAGTAAATTTTTTAACTGATTTTAGCAAATCGATTTTGAATTTTACAACAATTTCGCTAAAATTTTGTAGCGGCTACTAATTTTTTCTACTAAATATTTTAGTTGAGTGCACGAACTATAAATTCCATTATACTCGTAATTTTGTTGTAATCTACTGCCTTAAGATACTTGTTTTAATATTTTATTTTTTATTGAATTATAATAAAATTTAATGAAAGCCTTTTTATCAAAGAGGTTAGAAAATAAAGAGAATGCAATTCTCTGATGTACTAGGAAAAAAATTATAAAATGTGGCTGCAAATAGGAACTTAGAATTTTTCCGCACTTTTTAGTTGATAATTTGATATTTTTTTATTATTACTGATGATAGTTTTCTCATATTTATTATAATTTAAAAATAAAACTCATTAATAAAACTTTGGTTTTCCTTAAAAATTACCAGTTTCCTGCTTGTGGTACAAGCTGTTAGTATAGGGTGAAAGAAATACATAGCCATTGTTTTTATTCCGTCTTTATATCGTATGTCCAATGTTTCTGATATGCTGCCGAACAAAAATAAAGGTCGTCTTTCATTATATGTTCCCACACTCTCAAGCGAATTATGTTGGGGCAACTCATGAGAGAGCAGCAAAAACACATATTACCAAATAATGTATAAAGTATTGTATAGCCATAGGGGCCCATTACTTTCTAATTGGTCACGTATGGGAAAATAACAATTTGTCTTAAAATAGATTTTCATAAAAAAAAATATTTTTTTAAAAGAGTCTGTAACAAATATTTTTTATTATATGTATAACACTGGGATTCGAACCTTTGATCCATTATTATTAGTTGTGAATTCTGACCCCTGAGCTATCGATAAAATTCAAAAACTCTTAAGATTTTATATTGAGTTTAGTAATAGAAAAAATACAATATTAAAATTTAAAAAAAATTTGAACCCGCTTACCGGCAACATGTTAATATTTGAATTTGTTTTAAAATATCTCCGCTAGGGGGCGCTATAAAACCATAAAAGTAATAAAAAAACACATTTCTTTGGCATAGATCTACATTTCCACGAAGTTTGGTTGGAAAATTTCCATCAATTAAAAGTGGTGCAGAAAAGTGTTAAAAAACGCTCGAAAAACAGTAAAATAAGCCACTAACATGAAAAAATAAGCCCTTAAATTTCACTAAATCACCATTATTTACTACAGTAATACCATTATAAAAATTAATTTTGTATTAAAATGCTTCTTCATTCCCTAGAACTTCGAGAGTCAAACACTATTACAAATCAAGGTGGAAAACTCAAAAAGTTATTATAATGAAAGTGTATTTCTAAATTAAAAAAAATTAAAATCAAATTTTGATTCAAAAACTCTAGGTCGACTTTAAAACATTTACATAAATATCGCTTTTATGAGAAAAAAAAGCAATATATGACCCGTGTAAAAAAGTTTAGATCTGATCAGATATTTTTGGATCTAAAGAGATATGATTGAATCTAATTAGATCCTATACCAGATCTCATCAAATATGATCAGATATGGCATATGTTATAATACGTTATGGCAAGATCTGATCAGATCTAGTGCCAAATCTGTTCAAATCTAAAGTGATCCCAAGTAAAAAAAAAAATGATATGGAGCCATATAAAGTTATATTTAATTATATATAATCTTCTATGTAATTAGATATAATTATATCCGAAAAATGAGAACGTCTTATTCTATTCGATACAATATGATACAATTGTATCCGAATTTTGTCCTCATCCAATTACATTAAATTATATCTTTTTGTATAAAATTATATAAAATGTTATAAAAGTGGACACAGTTTGATACAATTATACCTAAATATTAACCCTATATTTTTACCATAATATATATGACCATATCTAACAATATACAAAATTATATTTTTAAATAAAAAAAGATATACAATATCTGGAGATCATACCTGAGGGATTTCAATTACAATTACTTGCAATTGAAATTACAAGCAATTGTAATTGAAAATTTTCAATTACAAATTACTAGTAATTGTAATTGAAAGTGATTTCAATTACATTTAGAATTAAAAAGTGTTTTTTGTTAAAATTTTGTATACAAATCTGACTGGGATAGGTTGCATAGGCATGGATGCGTATAAAAAGAATACGTCATGTTGGGATTACCCCTAACTTGTGCTTTTTGTCATTATTTATTTTCCCAAAAAATGTAATTGACATTTTTCAAATTACAAATTACTTGTAATTGTTCTTTTTTGAATTACAATTACAAATAATTTGTAATTGTAATTGAGTTTTTTTGAATTACAAATTTTGAATTACAATTACAAATAATTTGTAATTGTAATTGAGTATTTTTCAATTACAATTACATGTAATTGTGTAAATGAATGTGTATTTAATTACAAAATGTAATGATTAACCCCCAGGTCTACTGGATATCCTATAATTTCGATAAATCTTCCATTACTTTTATCCAGATTTACCATGACAGTGCATTAAACATGAAAAAAATTTTCTTTGTTTTTAGTAATTTTAAAATAAGGTTAACAACACTGAAATTTTTAACTTAATAGGATTGTGATATACAACCAAGATTTAAGAGATCAGTCAAGTGTGCGTTATAGTATAGAGAATTCCATATTAAAACTTCAGTATTGTTAATTTTATGGGCGCGTTAGCCATTTTAACTCACGCTCCTAAACAAAAACAAATTACTCAAGCACGAGCATTTCGTGTCTTACTCACGCAGACATGAGTATATTAAAAACTTACTCACAATCAGAAAATTCTTACGCAAAACAGTAAAAATTACTAAAAAACATATGATGCAAAAAATAAACTCCCACACGAATCATGCACGGGTTATATATTCTTACTCACGCTCACGTACGAATTATATATTCTCACTCTAACGGGCGAATTACTTTGGTATAGTAATTATTACTCACGATCACTTGTGAATAACTTCACTCACGATCGTGTCATGCGCCGTTCCCTAGTAATTACAAAATCTAAAACTAGTTCAAAATCATTTTTAATATGGAACCACATTTAATACAATACGGTTTTAAAAGGACCTTATACATATATTTTTATATAAAATCACTTTGAAAAAATTGCTAATGTGGGATAATATATAACACTATGCGACAGTCAAAATCGGGATGGGATGAAACCAACGGGAAATGTTATATCGGTCAAAAACAAGTTATACGTGTCCCGGCGTTTCGCTGGGTCACCCCTAGGACTCGAGATATATCTTTTTTTTGACATAACTCGAGAACTACTAGTCCGATTTTGCTCAAACAATTTTAAAAAAATTAAAAATTACAATTCCTTTAATCTGTTCATATAACGTTTTTCTATATACTCAACAGTTTTGCCGGTAAAAATAAATGTTTGTTACCGCTACCATAAAAATCAATAACCTTTTGTTTATTACTTTTTTTTAATATTTTAGGCAAAAAATATTTTTTTCTTCATACATTTATTTTTACCGGCAAAACTGTTGAGTATATAGAAAAACGTTATATGAACAGATTAAAGGAATTGTAATTTTTAATTTTTTTAAAATTGTTTGAGCAAAATCGGACTAGTGGTTATCGAGTTATGTAAAAAAAAGACCACCAAAGGTCAAATCGATATATCTCGATTCCTAGGGGTGACCCAGCGAAACGCCGGGACACGTATAACTTCTTTTTTACCGATATAACTTTCCCCGGTAGTTTGAACCCTTCCCGATCACTGACCCCTACCATTTGTCTCACAGTGTAATTAATAATTACTAATAATAGATGATTTTATAAAGAATGTTATATCGTTATATATAAAAGAAATCATGAAATATTGTAGATATGAAACCATACTAAGTTATATATGGGTTCATATGCGTCAATATATAATCATATATAACACCTATTATATAATATTTCTTAAATGGCTCCATATATAGTTTTATATTATTATGTATAGTGTCATACTAAATTATATATAAACATATATGTAATTATATCTTTTATATATTACTTTTTGTACTTATATATAGCACATACACTTATATGCAGGCCAGTATGTAATAATATAAAATCACATATGTTTCAATATTAAAACCTTTGAGGCAAAAATATTTAATATATGACTATATAAAAGTCTATATGCTTCAATTTAAAAGCATATGTGGCCATATCTAACTATAAGTTACCATATGTAATTACATAAAATAATATATGATTATATCAAAACTTTTTTACTCGGGATATGGACAATTGCGCCAGATATGCCTAGATTTGATCAGATCTAATTAGATCTCAAATTTGTCCCCAATTTTGAGACCTAATTAGATCTGGTAAGATCTACTAAGATCTGGCCAGATATGCCTAGATCTGATCAGATCTAATTAGATCTGAAATTTGTCCCCAACTTTTAGATCTAATTAGATCTGGTAAGATCTACTGAGATCTGGCCAGATCTGATCTTTTTTATTCGGGGATCTATTTTTGATGAAAATAGCAAAAATAAGCCAATATATTCAAAATATGCAAAAACAAGCAACATTAACCAAAATAAGCAAAAACAAGCTCTAATGAATGTAGCTTAAAATTCTTATATATTTAAGATCAATGTTAATTGTTCTATCTTTTTGAATAAAAAACAAGCCCTGGTTTTTTTTTTTTTGTTGGCCTACATATAACATTACATATATTCCCATTGTTCCTATAAGGAGCATAGGGCCCTACATATAACATTAGATTGCTTAAAAAGGAAATGAATTGTTGTGCTTCGTATTTTCGTTCATGATGTCGAAAAATACACACCTTTCCCCCATGCTTTCAAAAATGACAAAGAAATGTGTCTAACAATAGATTTTCAAAAAAATCATTACTTTGTGTTTAGAAATCATCCACTATCTAATCAGTGTTCGGTAAGTCATTACGTTTTACTTTAAAATAATGCAGAAAGTTTTGCATTACATTAACCTACGTATTTAAATTAAATGAACTGATTTTTATTTTGTATGATATATTATTGAAAGTGATTGCAATAAACATGTATTAATGCAAACTTATTTTTTATTTCAAAGGTTGCCCACTCTGGTAAATATTTAGATGTCAGAGCTTAAAAACCCAGACAGAAATTGCCAACTGTACCAAAAACAAAACACTGGCAGAGCACTGATTTTATAAAAATTACTACGCTTTGTTAAAATAAGGTAAAGTCGGAAGGTCTCGGGTTCGATTACGGTCACGAACATACAATTTTTTGTTTTCTTTTTTTTAGTTTTTATATTTTTTTTTTATAAAATTACATTTCTTTTTATTAAATTTAATTGTTTTTTATAAAATAATTTTTCTTAATTTTTTTTTACCATCTATATTTTGGTTTTCCTGACGTTACGCCAACGTATTAGCGATTGTTATCATTCATTTATTATTTAAGCTATGTTGTACTACATGTCTCGTTAGCTTAGTGTGTAGAGCAATTGTCTGGCAATCTGACGGACCTGGTTCAAGTCACAGCCCGACCATGTTTTATTTAAAATAATTATAGTTAACATTTTTATTCTAAACAAATTTTTTTCGTAAAAAAAAGTTTTTTTTCATGTTTTTTAGACCACCAATTTTTTGGTTTTTCCAACATCATGACAATGTTGGCCGCTTAGTGTCAACCAACCTTTTGCCGACGCTTGTAAGTTAGCTACAACTGCTGTTATCATTGATCTAATTTTTTAGCTATTAGATATTACAAGTCTATTTAGCTTAGTGTGTAGAGATCGCGGCTGACAACCTGGCGGCCTGGGTTCAATTCCCATCAGAACCATGTTTTTAAAAAAATACTAAAAACAATTTTTTTTAATTTTATTGAAAAAATTTTTTTTTGTAAATCTATTTTTAGACCACCTTTTTTTCAATTTTGAGAACGTTGTGAAAACGTTGGCAAATTAGTGCCAACCAACGGTTGGCCGCTGTTATCAATCGGGTAACAGGACAATACTGTCGAGATTGTTAATCCCACGTTCTGCCAACGCATAACAGACCATCGCCAACGGTATGCCAACATTATTCTGATCGTATTTTTCTGCCTGGGAAATTACATATTATAAAGATATATATACCGTCTGATAAAGCACATATAGAAAAACTTTTTATACAACAAATAAACGTTAATAAAGCTTCTCATTTAAAAAACAAAACTTTAATTTTGTGATGATTGACTTATCTTTTTAAAAGGTTTTGCTTATCTTTTTAAAAGGTATTGAATATAGATACAAAACTAATTATTTTAGTATTTGCTATAGAATTTGTAAAAAGCGGATGTTATAAATTAGTCATATCTTAAAAAGAAAACACTAAATTTATATGTATGTAAATGCAATAAGCCGAAATGAGAAATACAGCACGTTGTGAGCAAAATATATTGAAGAAAACTCACCCTTCTGCCGAAGATTTTATACAAAACATCGTCCATTTTTATCAACTTGTACGGCACAAATTATTTAAATTCAGTTTTAGGGAATGTTTTTTTCTTTACCAAAATATTTTTTCATAGTTTAATAAGAAGAAAATTGTTTTTTTTTTTAGAATTTAACTAACAATTTGTATTGTCTATAATTTTAAAGCAGTTCAAGCACTCACTAAATCGTAAATGGACTAAATTTGTAGTAAATTTTAACTATCATTTACCGTGAATTCGGGGAAAAAGTACCCAAATGTTTTTTATAATTATTGATGATAGCCAAACAATTTTTTATACTTGTATTATATTTATCGATACTAAGACCTTTAAAACAACGTTATCACAATAGTGTAAAATACGAAACTAATAAAAGTTTATTAAATCCAAAATATACAAAGAGTTTGTGGCGAACTTTTATCAATTATCAAGAATTTGAGAAAATAATAGAAATTTTAAGTATTAAGTTCAGTACTATCCGTTTTTAATTGAGAATGAATTTGAACTAAACTAAGGTATTACCTCATATTGTCTTCATTGCGATTTAACTTGACTCTTTTACCAGTCATATGGTGATAACTAGATAATGAAGCATATAAAAAAATGTTCTCGTGGAAGTTTGAATATAGGTATAACCCACTATCAGCCATTACATCTTATCTGTGTTTTTTTCTATATATATTTTTTTTTAAGTTTTGTTTTTATTACTAATTTTTGTATACTTAAATGATAAGGCTAAAACAAGTAAATACAGTAAAGAATGAATTGATACTTTTAACTTTACAACAAGTAAAAATGTATTAATAATATAAATAACAATTTGGCTAAAGGTTAACACTTTCACAACCGAAGTTAAACTGCTGGAAAAATTTAATTTTTTGCGTATTAGTTCTCACCGACTATATGATACCCTAATTTGGCAGTAAAGGACATCAGCACAAAGCTATTATACTCATATCATATATACTACTAAAAAGAGGTCGGTAAAATTTATTGCAATTACGGTTAAAAAAGTGTAAACTACAATTGCATTTGAATTACCTACAGTTGCAGTTATTTTTAAGTGAAACTGTAGTTAAACTAACTGCAATATCAGTTAGTTTTAATTCAATTGCAGTGTACACTTTTTTAGCTGCGATTGCAGTTAATCTTAGCGACATAATTCTCTCAGTGTGCCACATAGCGTAGAATATAATTCTCCAATATTGGAACGAACCGGAGTTGCGGGCTGAATATATGCTGCCTTCCGAATTAGTACATATTGGCACAATAGATTTCGAGGTAAACTTATAGTGGTCATCGTGAAATTTTCGAACTTTTCCCATACTTTTTGGGGTCTTCAAACTTTACACGTTATACTTTTAACTTTTTAGGTGGCTCAGGCAACTAAAAAATAATCAGTGAATTAGGCCTCAAGCACTTCTTTCTGAATTGCTACGATTCATTTAACAGTATTATAAGAAAGTATAAAATAATCACGAAAGAACAATAAAATTTTTGTAATTCTTTAAATTTTTCGGCATGTAAAATGCTGTAGAAACTGGGAAGTACTAGCCCAAAGTTGGAGCTAGGTTTTTTGCCCGGAATGATCACTGCTCAATTAATAAATGTATATAAGTCCAGTGCAAAAATTGTTTAAAATCACTTTGATCTGGTAACACTATTTAAGGTCAATATAAGTCCAGTACAAGGGACTTATATTTATGCTCAGATAGGACGCAGAGTATAAAAATGGCATATATTAAAAATTAATCGTCGAAGGGTGAACAAACATATGAGGCTTTCAGTAGCAGCTGTCAGGCTAAAAAGAAGTGAATCGTAGCAACCCAGCAAAACCTTTCATTACCATGTAATGAGTTTTAGGTATTGAAATCTTAAGTGTTCACTAGTTACCTTTTAATTACTAAACTACTTATTTTAACATGGTGATGTCATTGGAGGAAAGTCATTACACTGATGTTACCTGTAAGTAGTTTATCAGCTGTTCTATAAATAGATGTTGAATATAGATTTAAAAAAGTATAAAAATTTAAAAACCAATAGGAGCTGACACGTATTGATCAGCGTACCCCACGATTGTCAGGCAAACACTCTAACCATTAGACCACGACATCACTATGATTTTTATTGCTTTAACTTATGTACACATTTATTGTGGCAACTGTTATACATGTCTATTTTTCACAAAACTTGTTGTTATTAAATACTGCTTAATGAACATCAACATTTCTATAAATAGATGTTTAATATAAATTACAAAAAAAAAAACAATAATGGAAGCTAACACGAGTTGAGCAGCGATCCTCATGTCTGTCAGGCAAAAACGATAACCACTAGGCTACGCCATAGTTATGGTTTTTAATGATTTAGAACATATATTATTGGTTTCAGCTATTGTGAAATAGTAATGTGTGGGGTATAATTATCGGTAACTCATTACATTTAGTTTAAAAGTAATTCAACGGGTAATGAGATATGAGATCTAAGTAATGCATGTAGTAATGACCAGTCATTACCAAGGTTTTGCTGGGAAGGCCAAACTTACAGCATTCATTTACTGATTCATTCTTTTATGGGGATTTAGGAGATATTAGTATTGGAATATAGTTCTGGTCAAGTTTTGTGTGTGTATCTGCATAGTATTAATACCCATCCGGAGATGGCTTCCGTAGCTCTCCCTCTCATCTCAACGTAGCTTTAGATGGGGATTAACACTGCCTATTGACTTTATAGAAATATTTGACTTGACTATATAATTGAAGGAATAATCATTTTTATCAATGGATATTCTTGTGCGAAGAACTATACAAAGTTGAAGGACAAGTCCACGTCTCGGTAGGTATCTCTCTCAGATCCTGTGGATGTGTTGATCATGTTTCTTTGACGGGGTTTTTGGGATTATTTGAATTTTTGTCAATTTATTGGTGACATTCATTCATTGGTTTTTTATGTGAGGAGTTTAGGGTATTTGTATGAAATTCTTTCGAGTGCAGTTTTCCGACATTTTGATTTTGTTGTAGGTATTGCATATTTTTTTATTATTTAAATTTATTTTATTAATTTACAAATTTAAACCCATCAAAATAGAATATAAGTATTTCTTAAAGGCAGATTTTGATGTACACAACTCTACTTGCGGTTTTAAATGAATTTGTTGATAATAATTAATATCATTCAGTTGAATAAACGTGCGGGTTAAAATGCTATTAAGACCATAATTGGTACGATGTAGCGGTACATTAAAAATATTGTTATACCTAACACTTCTAGGTGGAACATGAAATCTAATAAGACAAAGCAACTCTGAGCAGTCAATACCACCACTAATAATATTAAAAACAAATGAAGCAGATTGCAATAACCTACGAAACTCAAGGGTTTCCAAACCTATTAATAAGCTTTTAGATCTATAGGAGGGTATAGGATCAACAAACGTAAAAGATGAGATTGCAAATTTAACAAATTTCCTTTGCACTCTCTCAATACGCGAGATATGAGTTCCACAATGTGGAGCCCATATAATAGCTGTATACTCTAATTTTGATCTGACAAAGGCAGTATAAATTAACTTCAATGTTATAGGATCAGAAAACTCAGCACAATTTCTCTTTAAGAAAGCTAAGATGGAATCAGCTTTCGGAACAATATAGTCCACATGTTGTTTAAAGGACTATATTGTTTACTTGACGGGTATTAGTAGTCTTTTGGATTTTTGTCAATTTATTGGTGACGTCCATTCATTGGTTTTTCGTGTGTGGGTTTTTTATATGTGAGGTTTTTTGTGATTGATTTTGCAGGACAAAATTTTGCCAGTGGGCTGTTGATTTTTGCTGACTGTTTGAGGGACTTAGAATGTCGTTCAGGTAGGGGGATGCTGACCTTCGTTTATGTTCGCTTTTATTGCTACATTCCCGGGTTTGTGATACCGATGGTTGATTTTGCCGGCATTTGTTAGTTGATTTTGACAGAGAGGAATGGGTACGATTGGTTATTTTAAGGGTTGGGAACATTTTCGCCTGATGTCAGTTTTTGGGTGGATTCATCCGATGGAATTTTTTGAGTGTAGATTCCTCTGAATATACTATAATTTGAGCTGTGATAGGAATTGTGTGGTTATTTGTACTAAATTCACGGGATTTGCAGTTTGATGTCTCTACCGCTGCTTATTGATAATGTTAGTATCTGGATTGGGCTTGCCCTGCGGCCCTTGATCACATAGTGTTGTTATTTTCTGACATTTTGGATTTTCATTGTAGTTTGTTCTATTTTATATTCCACTTTTTTCTTTATCGTGATTGAGATTTGTAAAGAGGGGATATTGTGAACGTTATGGGAGGCAGAGGGTGTTGCCTGTGAATGGTTCATGGAATGTAAATTTTGGATTTATTGTTTTTTAAGGGATTTATGTGGTAGGTAGGTGTGGGGTGCTGATGGGCTATTTTTGTGTATATTCTTAGGGAGGATATTGTATGTTCGGTAGGTTATTCCTGCTGAGTTTCCTTGGCAGGACACGGCCATATTATTGTTCGGGTGGTGGTTTTCTGTTTCTGGTTGTGTGTGTTTTTTGTTTTTCCAATTTTGTTGGTAAAGTTTGTTGCGATGGATGAAGAAGCCAGTAAATTTGACATTTTAGGGCTCTTTTCCCCTATTGGTGTTTCCGCAGGATTACCGGACTGACGGACAGCTAGTAGAGCATAGATCGTCGATGAGCCAAAGTAGGGAACCGGCCATGTCAAAATTCGTCTCAAGGACCCTTAGGTATATGGTACGGATCTGCAATAATCAAACGGAGAGCGTTATCTGCATGATATTAATGATTTTTTGCATGAAATCAGTGAATTTCCTAGAAAAGTTTTTTTAAATATTATTGCTCTTACATTTTTATAATATTTTGTACCATTGGCAATTTCTGACTGGATAGTAATGGATAACCAGTTTTTTTACAAACGTTGGCATAGTACTATAGGCTAAGTTTTTCCAGTATTTTTTTAAAACGACCGAAATTTTTTTAAACAAATAGTGGCAAAATGCTTTTTGAAAACACTGGCAAAGTGTTCCAAATGAGTGTTCTGCCAGTCAATTCTTTTTAACACCATTGTTGCTCAGTGGAATACTAGTGCTTGACTTTTTGTAAAAAAATAAAAACAAAAACTTTCATTAAATAAAAAAGTTATAAACAATTCAAACCATAGAGCTCATTCAGCACCAACCTATATTTGAGTAAAATTTTAGTTAAATAAAAGTGTTAAATTACCCTGCGAAATCAGCAAAAACATTGTTTGCTAAATTTTAGTGGACTAAAAAATCAAAGTTTTTTAGATTTTTCAGAATAAAAATCAAACCTTCAGAAATCAGCAGTCCCGTGTAAAAAAGATCAGATCTGGCCAGATCTCAGTAGATCGTACCAGATCTAATTAGATCTCAAAATTGGGGACAAATTTGAGATTTAATTAGATCTGATCAGATCTAGGCATATCTGACTAGATCTTAGTAGAACTTACCAGATCTAATTAGATCTCAAAATTGGGGACAAATTTGAGATATAATTAGATCTGATCAGATCTAGGCATATCTGGCGCAATTGTCCAGATCACTTTAGATTTGAACAGATTTGGCACTAGATCTTATCAGATCTTGTCATAAGGTATTATCACATATGACATATCTGATCATATTTGATGAGATCTGGTACAGGATCTAATTAGATTCAATCATATCCATTTAGATTCAAAAAGATCTGATCAGATCTAAACTTTTTTACACGGGGTCTACTATTTTCTATCAGATATTTTTGTTGATTTTAGCAGAATATCCTGTAATCTGCATTCCACTAAAATTATCGTAAGTATAACTATTTTGTAGATATAACAGTTTGTTTTGCTCTTTTTGTCTACTAACAGTCATAAAAATTGTTAGCTAATTTTTGCAGGCTAAATTATGATTTTTAATTGCCCCATGTGAAAATCGAAATATATGTGACCTTCTCCGAGAAAAGGGGCCTAGTGTGTGAAAATTAAGTTTTTTTAACTCATTTCATCTTATTCTACACCCTTTTAGGTACCCGAATCCACTCTTAAGTCCAAACCCGTTTTTTGACACACTAGGTCCCTTTTTTCGGAGAAGGTCACATATATGAACATACATGATCGTACATTGACCTGTATATGAGCATGCATCATGGTCATATACGTTCATGCGCAGTTCAATGTATGACCATACCTGATCATATATATTTCCATATATCTTCGGATCCGAAATTTGAAGGTATGTGACCTTACAAGTACATATATTACCATATATGCCCATATATGATTCACATACGCTCATATATGATCATATACGGCCATATACTTCCATATATCCTCAAATTTCGGATCCAAAGATACATATATGGAAATATATAAGATCATGTATGGTCATACACTGAAGTATACATGGACGTATATGATCACGTATGTCCATGCACGATCATTCACAAGTCAATGTATGATCATGTATGTTCATACAAAATTTTTATTAGCCTTTTCTGCTTTCTTACACTTTTATTTCAATGAGTGTAAGACGACAGGTTGTGTTTGGATTTCAATGACGATATGTATGAAGAACACCATATACTCATATTGTTTATAAATTTTAAATATTTACCATCTGTCAATTAGTCTGTTATGAAAATAATTAACTCTTTATTCGGGGGCTTGGCTCTGGCGTATATTTATTTGTCTAGTTACACAATTTGTAATATATTTAAGTAAAATTTTGTTAGAGCCTAATATAGATTTTAAAAGCTATTAATGAGTTTTTGGGTGTTCTCTTAAGTTAATAATAAATGTTTTTTTAGCATCAAAGGATCTTATAAGAAGAGTTTTATAATGGAAAGTTTAATCCTTTGATTCCCTTTCTTCTTATTGCTATAAAACCTTTAAAATCTAACTTTGGAAAAACATTAAAGCTGTGAAATTCGACGAAATCAAGAATAATAATAATAATAGTAATTTAGATCAAAATAATACCTGCTTACTAACTATTTATTCGCTCTTATTATATTAGTCTAATAAAATCATTCGGCTAGTTTTCGGTTTCACAAGCTAATCTCTCCAAAAACAACTTGGAAGCCATACCTACATAGTTTATGTTTAATCTTTTTGGATTGATAACATTGAATTTAGTGAAACATTTTCTTTTTATGTACTTTGCAATCAATCATATGGCAGTTAGTAATAAAATAAACAAAATATCGAGTATACTTTACTGTACTTAAAATTTATGAGTAATGTTTAAAAATATCTATGTATATGTATCCCAGCCAGCAATTTCGGAGCGCTCATAAATACGATTCTTAAATAGATCAAAGAAATGATTATTGTTTTTTTGAAATATTCTTTTTTTTGTAGAAAATATGAACCCTCAGAAAACAATCCAAAAAGTTGTCTTTACAATCTAAAAAGCTGTCTCAAAATGAGGTTTCATTTTTCGGATTCAAAGAAGATTTCAAAATTATTTAAATTTATGAGGAAAATTTCGATTTTATATGCTCTTTTTTCTGAGTCATTTCTGAGTACACGGGGGGCTCTTTTGGATGAACCACTTTCATAGGAAAAAGTTGAAAAATGTTTACGTTTTTGGAGCTCATTTTTGAGTCATTAATGATCATCTTTGTTTGCTGGGATTATATTTATTAGACTTTCCCTTAAAATAGCGATTTGTCGATTTTCGTTCATTACACTCACCAGTTTTATTGGAAATGGTCAAAAATGAAAGAAATCGATTTTTTTTTTGAAAAACGTTAACCCGTGCCGAAAGTTGGACGAAAATGGCCCATTTCAGAAAAAAAAGTGTATTACACTAAAAGTTCTATAATTGTCACCTGCTTTAAGTGGCATCAATCTATAAGTGTCACCCTTCAAAATCGTCGGAAAATTAATTCCAAAGTTTTACTTAATTTTTTGTAAGCGTGTGAAGTTAAATTTAAAAAATAAATTTAAAACTCACATTTTCAAATTGCCTTTAATGGGTTAATATTTTTGAATTTAACTTCACAAAGTGTGAAGTTAAATTCAAAACATAATATTCTTTAAATTTAACTTCACAAAGTGTGAAGTTAAATTCAAAAAATAATAGTCTTTGAATTTAACTTCACACATTGTGAAGTTAAATTCAAAAAATAAATTCACGAAATAAATTCTAGAAATAAATTAAAAAATAAACTCAAGAAATAAATTAAAAAAATAAATCCAAGAATAAATTAAAAAATAAATTCAAGAAATAAATTCAAAATATAAATTCAAAAATAAATTAAATAAATAAATTCAATATTTTTTTAAAAATGTCAATTTTGAACAGACGTGAATGGGGTTTGGTCATATCAGTGGACGCGGCTGAGGGAGCAGATTTCAATTCTGAGATTACTTTATTCAAAAGTTGCTCAGGAAAATAGCCATAAATTTTCAAAAATGTTAAATTTAAATTTTTAAACATGTCAAGTGCAGGTGGGCCCAGGGCCAATTTCGAACAGACGTGAATGGGGTTTGGTCATATCAGTGGACGCGGCTGAGGGAGCAGATTTCAATTCTGAGATTAATTTATTCAAAAGTTGCTCAGGAAAATAGCCATAAATTTTCAAAAATGTTAAATTTAAATTTTTAAACATGTCAAGTGCAGGTGGGCCCAGGGCCAATTTCGAACAGACGTGAATGGGGTTTGGTCATATCAGTGGACACGGCTGAGGGAGCAGATTTCAATTCTGAGCTCACTTTATTCAAAAGTTGCTCAGGAAAATAGCCATAAATTTTCAAAAATGTTTAATTAAAATTTTTAAACATGACAAGTTCAGGTTGGCCCAGGGCCAATTTAGAACAGACGTGAATGGGGTTTGGTCATATCAGTGGACGCGGCTGAGGGAGCAGATTTCAATTCTGAGATTACTTTATTCAAAAGTTGCTCAGGAAAATAGCCATAAATTTTCAAAAATGTTAAATTAAAATTTTTAAACATGACAAGTTCAGGTGGGCCCAGGGCCAATTTCGAACAGACGTGAATGGGGTTTGGTCATATCAGTGGACGCGGCTGAGGGAGCAGATTTCAATTCTGAGATTACTTTATTCAAAAGTTGCTCAGGAAAATAGCCATAAATTTTCAAAAATGTTAAATTTAAATTTTTAAACATGTCAAGTGCAGGTGGGCCCAGGGCCAATTTCGAACAGACGTGAATGGGGTTTGGTCATATCAGTGGACACGGCTGAGGGAGCAGATTTCAATTCTGAGCTCACTTTATTCAAAAGTTGCTCAGGAAAATAGCCATAAATTTTCAAAAATGTTTAATTAAAATTTTTAAACATGACAAGTTCAGGTTGGCCCAGGGCCAATTTAGAACAGACGTGAATGGGGTTTGGTCATATCAGTGGACGCGGCTGAGGGAGCAGATTTCAATTCTGAGATTACTTTATTCAAAAGTTGCTCAGGAAAATAGCCATAAATTTTCAAAAATGTTAAATTAAAATTTTTAAACATGACAAGTTCAGGTGGGCCCAGGGCCAATTTCGAACAGACGTGAATGGGGTTTGGTCATATCAGTGGACGCGGCTGAGGGAGCAGATTTCAATTCTGAGATTACTTTATTCAAAAGTTGCTCAGGAAAATAGCCATAAATTTTCAAAAATGTTAAATTTAAATTTTTAAACATGTCAAGTGCAGGTGGGCACAGGGCCAATTTCGAACAGACGTGAATGGGGTTTGGTCATATCAGTGGACACGGCTGAGGGAGCAGATTTCAATTCTGAGCTCATTTTATTCAAAAGTTGCTCAGGAAAATAGCCATAAATTTTCAAAAATGTTAAATTAAAATTTTTAAACATGACAAGTTCAGGTGGGCCCAGGGCCAATTTCGAACAGACGTGAATGGGGTTTGGTCATATCAGTGGACACGGCTGAGGGAGCAGATTTCAATTGTGAGCTCACTTTATTCAAAAGTTGCTCAGGAAAATAGCCATAAATTTTCAAAAATGTTAAATTAAAATTTTTAAACATGACAAGTTCAGGTGGGCCCAGGGCCAATTTCGAACAGACGTGAATGGGGTTTGGTCATATCAGTGGACGCGGCTGAGGGAGCAGATTTCAATTCTGAGATTACTTTATTCAAAAGTTGCTCAGGAAAATAGCCATAAATTTTCAAAAATGCTAAATTAAAATTTTTAAACATGACAAGTTCAGGTTGGCCCAGGGCCAATTTAGAACAGACGTGAATGGGGTTTGGTCATATCAGTGGACGCGGCTGAGGGAGCAGATTTCAATTCTGAGATTACTTTATTCAAAAGTTGCTCAGGAAAATAGCCATAAATTTTCAAAAATGTTTAATTAAAATTTTTAAACATGTCAAGTGCAGGTGGGCCCAGGGCCAATTTCGAACAGACGTGAATGGGGTTTGGTCATATCAGTGGACGCGGCTGAGGGAGCAGATTTCAATTCTGAGATTACTTTATTCAAAAGTTGCTCAGGAAAATAGCCATAAATTTTCAAAAATGTTTAATTAAAATTTTTAAACATGACAAGTTCAGGTGGGCCCAGGGCCAATTTCGAACAGACGTGAATGGGGTTTGGTCATATCAGTGGACGCGGCTGAGGGAGCAGATTTCAATTCTGAGATTACTTTATTCAAAAGTTGCTCAGGAAAATAGCCATAAATTTTCAAAAATGCTAAATTAAAATTTTTAAACATGACAAGTTCAGGTTGGCCCAGGGCCAATTTAGAACAGACGTGAATGGGGTTTGGTCATATCAGTGGACGCGGCTGAGGGAGCAGATTTCAATTCTGAGCTCACTTTGTTCAAAAGTTGCTCAGGAAAATAGCCATAAATTTTCAAAAATGTTAAATTAAAATTTTTAAACATGACAAGTTCAGGTGGGCTCAGGGCCAATTTCGAACAGACGTGAATGGGGTTTGGTCATATCAGTGGACGCGGCTGAGGGAGCAGATTTCAATTCTGAGATTACTTTATTCAAAAGTTGCTCAGGAAAATAGCCATAAATTTTCAAAAATGTTAAATTTAAATTTTAAACATGACAAGTTCAGGTGGGCCCAGGGCCAATTTCGAACAGACGTGAATGGGGTTTGGTCATATCAGTGGACGCGGCTGAGGGAGCAGATTTCAATTCTGAGATTACTTTATTCAAAAGTTGCTCAGGAAAATAGCCATAAATTTTCAAAAATGTTAAATTTAAATGTTTAAACATGTCAAGTGCAGGTGGGCCCAGGGCCAATTTCGAACAGACGTGAATGGGGTTTGGTCATATCAGTGGACGCGGCTGAGGGAGCAGATTTCAATTCTGAGCTCACTTTGTTCAAAAGTTGCTCAGGAAAATAGCCATAAATTTTCAAAAATGTTAAATTAAAATTTTTAAATATGACAAGTTCAGGTGGGCCCAGGGCCAATTTCGAACAGACGTGAATGGGGTTTGGTCATATCAGTGGACGCGGCTGAGGGAGCAGATTTCAATTCTGAGATTACTTTATTCAAAAGTTGCTCAGGAAAATAGCCATAAATTTTCAAAAATGTTAAAT
Source organism: Leucophora obtusa (assembly GCA_949987735.1). Classification (NCBI taxonomy): domain Eukaryota; kingdom Metazoa; phylum Arthropoda; class Insecta; order Diptera; family Anthomyiidae; genus Leucophora; species Leucophora obtusa. The sequence continues at coordinate 127,095,435 of OX465297.1, read as the reverse complement.
TTAAATTTTTAAACATGTCAAGTGCAGGTGGGCCCAGGGCCAATTTCGAACAGACGTGAATGGGGTTTGGTCATATCAGTGGACGCGGCTGAGGGAGCAGATTTCAATTCTGAGATTACTTTATTCAAAAGTTGCTCAGGAAAACAGCCATAAATTTTCCAAAATGTTAAATTTAAATTTTTAAACATGTCAAGTGCAGGTGGGCCCAGGGCCAATTTCGAACAGACGTGAATGGGGTTTGGTCATATCAGTGGACACGGCTGAGGGAGCAGATTTCAATTCTGAGCTCACTTTATTCAAAAGTTGCTCAGGAAAATAGCCATAAATTTTCAAAAATGTTTAATTAAAATTTTTAAACATGACAAGTTCAGGTTGGCCCAGGGCCAATTTAGAACAGACGTGAATGGGGTTTGGTCATATCAGTGGACGCGGCTGAGGGAGCAGATTTCAATTCTCAGATTACTTTATTCAAAAGTTGCTCAGGAAAATAGCCATAAATTTTCAAAAATGTTAAATTAAAATTTTTAAACATGACAAGTTCAGGTGGGCCCAGGGCCAATTTCGAACAGACGTGAATGGGGTTTGGTCATATCAGTGGACGCGGCTGAGGGAGCAGATTTCAATTCTGAGATTACTTTATTCAAAAGTTGCTCAGGAAAATAGCCATAAATTTTCAAAAATGTTAAATTTAAATTTTTAAACATGTCAAGTGCAGGTGGGCCCAGGGCCAATTTCGAACAGACGTGAATGGGGTTTGGTCATATCAGTGGACACGGCTGAGGGAGCAGATTTCAATTCTGAGCTCATTTTATTCAAAAGTTGCTCAGGAAAATAGCCATAAATTTTCAAAAATGTTAAATTAAAATTTTTAAACATGACAAGTTCAGGTGGGCCCAGGGCCAATTTCGAACAGACGTGAATGGGGTTTGGTCATATCAGTGGACACGGCTGAGGGAGCAGATTTCAATTGTGAGCTCACTTTATTCAAAAGTTGCTCAGGAAAATAGCCATAAATTTTCAAAAATGTTAAATTAAAATTTTTAAACATGACAAGTTCAGGTGGGCCCAGGGCCAATTTCGAACAGACGTGAATGGGGTTTGGTCATATCAGTGGACGCGGCTGAGGGAGCAGATTTCAATTCTGAGATTACTTTATTCAAAAGTTGCTCAGGAAAATAGCCATAAATTTTCAAAAATGTTTAATTAAAATTTTTAAACATGACAAGTTCAGGTGGGCCCAGGGCCAATTTCGAACAGACGTGAATGGGGTTTGGTCATATCAGTGGACGCGGCTGAGGGAGCAGATTTCAATTCTGAAATTACTTTATTCAAAAGTTGCTCAGGAAAATAGCCATAAATTTTCAAAAATGTTTAATTAAATTTTTAAACATGACAAGTTCAGGTGGGCCCAGGGCCAATTTCGAACAGACGTGAATGGGGTTTGGTCATATCAGTGGACGCGGCTGAGGGAGCAGATTTCAATTCTGAGATTACTTTATTCAAAAGTTGCTCAGGAAAATAGCCATAAATTTTCAAAAATGCTAAATTAAAATTTTTAAACATGACAAGTTCAGGTTGGCCCAGGGCCAATTTAGAACAGACGTGAATGGGGTTTGGTCATATCAGTGGACGCGGCTGAGGGAGCAGATTTCAATTCTGAGATTACTTTATTCAAAAGTTGCTCACGAAAATAGCCATAAATTTTCAAAAATGTTAAATTTAAATTTTTAAACATGACAAGTTCAGGTGGGCCCAGGGCCAATTTCGAACAGACGTGAATGGGGTTTGGTCATATCAGTGGACGCGGCTGAGGGAGCAGATTTCAATTCTGAGATTACTTTATTCAAAAGTTGCTCAGGAAAATAGCCATAAATTTTCAAAAATGTTAAATTTAAATTTTTAAACATATCAAGTGCAGGTGGGCCCAGGGCCAATTTCGAACAGACGTGAATGGGGTTTGGTCATATCAGTGGACGCGGCTGAGAGAGCAGATTTCAATTCTGAGATTACTTTATTCAAAAGTTGCTCAGGAAAATAGCCATAAATTTTCAAAAATGTTAAATTTAAATTTTTAAACATGACAAGTTCAGGTGGGCCCAGGGCCAATTTCGAACAGACGTGAATGGGGTTTGGTCATATCAGTGGACGCGGCTGAGGGAGCAGATTTCAATTCTGAGCTCACTTTGTTCAAAAGTTGCTCAGGAAAATAGCCATAAATTTTCAAAAATGTTAAATTAAAATTTTTAAATATGACAAGTTCAGGTGGGCCCAGGGCCAATTTCGAACAGACGTGAATGGGGTTTGGTCATATCAGTGGACGCGGCTGAGGGAGCAGATTTCAATTCTGAGATTACTTTATTCAAAAGTTGCTCAGGAAAATAGCCATAAATTTTCAAAAATGTTAAATTTAAATTTTTAAACATGTCAAGTGCAGGTGGGCCCAGGGCCAATTTTGAACAGACGTGAATGGGGTTTGGTCATATCAGTGGACGCGGCTGAGGGAGCAGATTTCAATTCTGAGATTACTTTATTCAAAAGTTGCTCAGGAAAATAGCCATAAATTTTCCAAAATGTTAAATTTAAATTTTTAAACATGTCAAGTGCAGGTGGGCCCAGGGCCAATTTCGAACAGACGTGAATGGGGTTTGGTCATATCAGTGGACGCGGCTGAGGGAGCAGATTTCAATTCTGAGCTCACTTTGTTCAAAAGTTGCTCAGGAAAATAGCCATAAATTTTCAAAAATGTTAAATTAAAATTTTTAAACATGACAAGTTCAGGTGGGCTCAGGGCCAATTTCGAACAGACGTGAATGGGGTTTGGTCATATCAGTGGACGCGGCTGAGGGAGCAGATTTCAATTCTGAGATTACTTTATTCAAAAGTTGCTCAGGAAAATAGCCATAAATTTTCAAAAATGTTAAATTTAAATTTTTAAACATGACAAGTTCAGGTGGGCCCAGGGCCAATTTCGAACAGACGTGAATGGGGTTTGGTCATATCAGTGGACGCGGCTGAGGGAGCAGATTTCAATTCTGAGATTACTTTATTCAAAAGTTGCTCAGGAAAATAGCCATAAATTTTCAAAAATGTTAAATTAAAATTTTTAAACATGACAAGTTCAGGTGGGCCCAGGGCCAATTTCGAACAGACGTGAATGGGGTTTGGTCATATCAGTGGACGCGGCTGAGGGAGCAGATTTCAATTCTGAGATTACTTTATTCAAAAGTTGCTCAGGAAAATAGCCATAAATTTTCAAAAATGTTAAATTTAAATTTTTAAACATGTCAAGTGCAGGTGGGCCCAGGGCCAATTTCGAACAGACGTGAATGGGGTTTGGTCATATCAGTGGACACGGCTGAGGGAGCAGATTTCAATTCTGAGCTCATTTTATTCAAAAGTTGCTCAGGAAAATAGCCATAAATTTTCAAAAATGTTAAATTAAAATTTTTAAACATGACAAGTTCAGGTGGGCTCAGGGCCAATTTCGAACAGACGTGAATGGGGTTTGGTCATATCAGTGGACGCGGCTGAGGGAGCAGATTTCAATTCTGAGATTACTTTATTCAAAAGTTGCTCACGAAAATAGCCATAAATTTTCAAAAATGTTAAATTTAAATTTTTAAACATGACAAGTTCAGGTGGGCCCAGGGCCAATTTCGAACAGACGTGAATGGGGTTTGGTCATATCAGTGGACGCGGCTGAGGGAGCAGATTTCAATTCTGAGATTACTTTATTCAAAAGTTGCTCAGGAAAATAGCCATAAATTTTCAAAAATGTTAAATTTAAATTTTTAAACATATCAAGTGCAGGTGGGCCCAGGGCCAATTTCGAACAGACGTGAATGGGGTTTGGTCATATCAGTGGACGCGGCTGAGAGAGCAGATTTCAATTCTGAGATTACTTTATTCAAAAGTTGCTCAGGAAAATAGCCATAAATTTTCAAAAATGTTAAATTTAAATTTTTAAACATGACAAGTTCAGGTGGGCCCAGGGCCAATTTCGAACAGACGTGAATGGGGTTTGGTCATATCAGTGGACGCGGCTGAGGGAGCAGATTTCAATTCTGAGCTCACTTTGTTCAAAAGTTGCTCAGGAAAATAGCCATAAATTTTCAAAAATGTTAAATTAAAATTTTTAAATATGACAAGTTCAGGTGGGCCCAGGGCCAATTTCGAACAGACGTGAATGGGGTTTGGTCATATCAGTGGACGCGGCTGAGGGAGCAGATTTCAATTCTGAGATTACTTTATTCAAAAGTTGCTCAGGAAAATAGCCATAAATTTTCAAAAATGTTAAATTTAAATTTTTAAACATGTCAAGTGCAGGTGGGCCCAGGGCCAATTTCGAACAGACGTGAATGGGGTTTGGTCATATCAGTGGACGCGGCTGAGGGAGCAGATTTCAATTCTGAGATTACTTTATTCAAAAGTTGCTCAGGAAAATAGCCATAAATTTTCCAAAATGTTAAATTTAAATTTTTAAACATGTCAAGTGCAGGTGGGCCCAGGGCCAATTTCGAACAGACGTGAATGGGGTTTGGTCATATCAGTGGACGCGGCTGAGGGAGCAGATTTCAATTCTGAGCTCACTTTGTTCAAAAGTTGCTCAGGAAAATAGCCATAAATTTTCAAAAATGTTAAATTAAAATTTTTAAACATGACAAGTTCAGGTGGGCTCAGGGCCAATTTCGAACAGACGTGAATGGGGTTTGGTCATATCAGTGGACGCGGCTGAGGGAGCAGATTTCAATTCTGAGATTACTTTATTCAAAAGTTGCTCAGGAAAATAGCCATAAATTTTCAAAAATGTTAAATTTAAATTTTTAAACATGACAAGTTCAGGTGGGCCCAGGGCCAATTTCGAACAGACGTGAATGGGGTTTGGTCATATCAGTGGACGCGGCTGAGGGAGCAGATTTCAATTCTGAGATTACTTTATTCAAAAGTTGCTCAGGAAAATAGCCATAAATTTTCAAAAATGTTAAATTTAAATTTTTAAACATGTCAAGTGCAGGTGGGCCCAGGGCCAATTTCGAACAGACGTGAATGGGGTTTGGTCATATCAGTGGACGCGGCTGAGGGAGCAGATTTCAATTCTGAGCTCACTTTATTCAAAAGTTGCTCAGGAAAATAGCCATAAATTTTCAAAAATGTTTAATTAAAATTTTTAAACATGACAAGTTCAGGTTGGCCCAGGGCCAATTTAGAACAGACGTGAATGGGGTTTGGTCATATCAGTGGACGCGGCTGAGGGAGCAGATTTCAATTCTGAGATTACTTTATTCAAAAGTTGCTCAGGAAAATAGCCATAAATTTTCAAAAATGTTAAATTAAAATTTTTAAACATGACAAGTTCAGGTGGGCCCAGGGCCAATTTCGAACAGACGTGAATGGGGTTTGGTCATATCAGTGGACGCGGCTGAGGGAGCAGATTTCAATTCTGAGATTACTTTATTCAAAAGTTGCTCAGGAAAATAGCCATAAATTTTCAAAAATGTTAAATTAAAATTTTTAAACATGACAAGTTCAGGTGGGCCCACGGCCAATTTCGAACAGACGTGAATGGGGTTTGGTCATATCAGTGGACGCGGCTGAGGGAGCAGATTTCAATTCTGAGATTACTTTATTCAAAAGTTGCTCAGGAAAATAGCCATAAATTTTCAAAAATGTTTAATTAAAATTTTTAAACATGACAAGTTCAGGTGGGCCCAGGGCCAATTTCGAACAGACGTGAATGGGGTTTGGTCATATCAGTGGACGCGGCTGAGGGAGCAGATTTCAATTCTGAGATTACTTTATTCAAAAGTTGCTCAGGAAAATAGCCATAAATTTTCAAAAATGTTAAATTTAAATTTTTAAACATGTCAAGTGCAGGTGGGCCCAGGGCCAATTTCGAACAGACGTGAATGGGGTTTGGTCATATCAGTGGACACGGCTGAGGGAGCAGATTTCAATTCTGAGCTCACTTTATTCAAAAGTTGCTCAGGAAAATAGCCATAAATTTTCAAAAATGTTTAATTAAAATTTTTAAACATGACAAGTTCAGGTTGGCCCAGGGCCAATTTAGAACAGACGTGAATGGGGTTTGGTCATATCAGTGGACGCGGCTGAGGGAGCAGATTTCAATTCTGAGATTACTTTATTCAAAAGTTGCTCAGGAAAATAGCCATAAATTTTCAAAAATGTTAAATTAAAATTTTTAAACATGACAAGTTCAGGTGGGCCCAGGGCCAATTTCGAACAGACGTGAATGGGGTTTGGTCATATCAGTGGACGCGGCTGAGGGAGCAGATTTCAATTCTGAGATTACTTTATTCAAAAGTTGCTCAGGAAAATAGCCATAAATTTTCAAAAATGTTAAATTTAAATTTTTAAACATGTCAAGTGCAGGTGGGCCCAGGGCCAATTTCGAACAGACGTGAATGGGGTTTGGTCATATCAGTGGACACGGCTGAGGGAGCAGATTTCAATTCTGAGCTCATTTTATTCAAAAGTTGCTCAGGAAAATAGCCATAAATTTTCAAAAATGTTAAATTAAAATTTTTAAACATGACAAGTTCAGGTGGGCCCAGGGCCAATTTCGAACAGACCAATTTCCTTAATGTATTCGTCGCTTTAGAGCTTTTTTTTGGTATCATTAGAGTATTTGACATATTAAATAGTTGAAATATTCATTACGATCAACTAAAGAATTTTTTGGGGGTAGACATTTGTCTATTTTAATTTTTTCATTAGTGTTGCTATTTCAGTGCTTTTCGGGTATTTTTTGGTGCTTTTTCCCTTCCCGTACCCGGTGATTTTTTACAAATACCCGTTTATAAAAAGCGGGTATTTATAGTGCTTTTTCAGATATCTGACAGTGCTTTTAGTGCTTTTTGTACAGTTTATATATTTGGTATTTGTTCTCCTTTTTTAAATTTTTATTGAATTTTCTGTCAAAGTTGAAAAAATAATACGAAATATACAAAAAATACATTTTTTCAAAATGTTTGTAGTACAATTTTTCGTTATATTTAAACTTCAAAATTTTGAAATATTAGTTTGGTGCTTTTTTACCCCTTTTTTGTAATTTTTTGAACCTTTTTTACACGATTTTACAAAGCTAAAATGTGTTTTTAAAATCTTGACTTAAATTTTTCAAAAAATTATTATCGTGTTTTTTCACCCCATTTTTGGTAAATTTTTAGCCTTTTTACCCGTTTTCAAAATGCTCACGGTGCTTCCCTGCCTTCAAGAGTTGGCAACACTGTTTTTCATTATACCATTGGCCGATCATAATCGGCTTTTCATACCTACACAACACGAATGAAAACAAAACTCTCAACTAAAATCATAACAAGAAAAAATACTCCATTCATTAGCATGATAGCTTTCAACAGAGTAGGTACGTATTTCGGTTACATACATCAGTGTTGCCAGTCTTTTCATACCTTATCCCCAATTTTTAATTTGCCATCCCAAAAAATTTCCAACTTTTATTTTATATAAAAATTTGTTTTCGTTAATTTTTTCGAAAAATTAGTGGAAAAATACCATATTCGTTTATTTTTTGCGGTAAGTTGTACACTCAGACTCAATAAATTTGTGCTTACAACAAATTATAAAAAAGAACAAATAAATTTAAATAACAGCAAAGAAAATTTGAACCAAAATTTTTCATTTTAAATATTTAATAATAAACAGACATTTAATAAATAACAGACATTTTGTTGTGTATGGTACTGCATTAAAAAGTTTTAGCATTTCAGCAGATGGATTAACTTTTGACAATTGAGTAACTTGTAAAGTATACATTTAATTTAAGAAGAACTTCTTATAACTCTTATTAAATAACTTTAAAAATTTTAGAACCAAAACGAATTTGAATTTTCACCAAGAGGAATTATAGTTTCTAGGAACATTACCTTGCCAGACTCAAATTTTTGTAGCTAAAAATCATTCACTATTATCATCATTCTTAGAAAAAAATATAAATATTTAGAATTATCAGGATTAAATTCATAAAAATATGAAAAAGCAATAATATATTTTATCCCCAAATGATCCCCTAAAATTTCTTATCATTCCCAATAAATCCCCAGTTCTACAAACGGAAGTTTTTATCCCCATTGATGATACAATTCCCAATTTTGGGATAAATTCCCCAAACTGGCAACACTGTTATACATAAGTTTTCAGTAACACTAAAACGATGGTGTTGATATTGTGTTGGTTGCTTAAGTTCACAATAATGGCTGAGTTCCAAAACGTCATTTGCAATGCAACTGAACAAAGTCATGCATTCGTAAACGCAATTGATGCGCATATAAAAAGCAAACTGTGCATCACAAATGTTGTTGATGCTTTGTTGACATGTTTTTATTACAAAGTAAGCAACACACTTGTTTGCTTTGTATCGAAACAGTAGTAAAACCGCAAACACTGCAATGTGTTTTGACGTTTAGGAACTCACCCAATATGATGTGGTAATGTACTGTTGTCATCCGTGATAAACGATTCATGATGGGATTCGTCTCACTATCCATATGCTTTTTTGCCATCGTGTTTTTTTTTTTGTTGTTTGTACTGATTCAATCGTTATAAAAAGTAAAACCACACAACTTGTTATGGCTTGTAGGCTATCATGTGTCTTGAAATCTCATTTAAGATGAATCGTTCAGCCCTTTAATTTATACACAATAGTAAATCAAAGCGTACATAAATAAAATTTTATACGAAACAAAACAAATTAAGCCATTCATTATGCTTTAAAGTATTTATTATGAATTTTTGAGTAGGAATTCAGAATATATTTTATTTCATTTTTTCATGCAACCAAGAAAACTAGATTTAAAATTGCAAGCATTTACTTTAATAATAGTATGAATATTAAATAATAAAAACATATTTTACTTACAACTCGTTTAACAATGCCACATATTCTTTTTTTTATTTCTGATATTGTTTCCAACTTTCTTTATTAGTTTCCCGTTCGTTTCCGTTTTCAGGCCATTTGTAAAATTAAAAAACTCTTCAAAAAACCCATCTTTTTTATTAAAAATAGCAAACAAATTATCCGTGTCTGATAGATTATATTTTTTATGCAAAAAAAATATTTTTACTAAAAATATGAAAAGTTCTTTTGCCATTGTTATTTTTCTGTAAATTCGTAAATTTATTTAATTTAACTGCACTTTAACTGATATTCTACTTAACACAATGAAAGGCTCTTCGATAATGAAATATGATCGCACTTCTGTAACACAATAAAAAAATTCCATTGCATATTTTTTTAGCTTCCATAAGTGTGATTGTATTAGTGAAAAAGTGGGAGTTAATTGAGTTTTTCGAACTTGTACTTGTATGTGGCAAATGCAAGTGCAACTTCGAAAAACTCAATTCACTACCACTTTTTCACTAATACAATCTCACTTATGCGACTTGCGGCTGAACTTGAAACCATATTTTGAAGGCAGTGCGTTTTTCTGAAACTTGCAACAAGTGAAATGCCAAAATAAAGAAAACAGTGTTGCCTCTTATTTTTTTCTATTAATTTACTAGTATTTGGTAAAATAAGAGTTATAATTACAACCGATTTTGAGTATATTTGTAAAAAAATAAGAAAGAACACGACGACATATCTTAATGGTAATTTGAATAATCAATTTTATGTTTTTTGAAAAAAAAAAAAATTGCTAAGAACAAATTTTTTTCCTAGCTTTGTTAGAATCTTGAATACTTGGGAATACTGGAGTCCTATTTAATGACTAACTTTTGCCTTCGACGACATTATAAAAATTAACTTGCAGCAAGTTAAGCCATCATATAGAAAAAAATCAGTAAAAAATTTAGTTAAAGCTACTAGTTAAAAATGATGCTGCAGAAAAAAAGCAATTACTCCACAATTCTAGTCTGCTAAAACTTTATTTTTTTATTTTCGTTTATACTTTATGCTAATCTACAAGTATGTTGATAAATTTGATATTAAAAGTTATTCCTAAGCCTAAAGTAATTACTTTGAAGTAATTGCTGAGTTTTATTCATGTGACCCAATAACTTATTGATGGCATTCATAGTTCGAACTATTTTAAGTTATTAACAATTTGCATAATATTAGAAATTTCAGCTTTCTGTGTAAGTTTAGGAATTGTTTATTTAAACTAAAGAATTATGTACATTATGGCCGGGTCTAGGGTTGCCAGATATGAAATCGACGAAAAAAGTACATTGAGGAAAAAAGGCAGTACAATTAGTGAAAAAGAACTACACTTTTTTCTTTAAAAATATCATAAAATTCAGTACATAAAAGTAACAATTTATGTATTTAGAATTCATAACAAAATATGTCAATCACGTTTTATTATAGATGTATTTCTATTTTATTAATATTTATTTAATATTTCGTTTAAACTAAAGTAAGTAGATTTCGTTGTTCTAGAATAATACGTAAACTAGAAATATTCGTGATCAATATTTTGTATCATAGTTGCAAATTCTTTGTATATGTCAAAAAATATTTCAAAAACAGTTCGGAATTTCAACCAAAATTAAAATTATTTATATCAATAAATGGAGTTTATGTAAATGTTTGTCAGTTAATTTTTTAACAATTAAAAAAAAAAACAAAGATTTTATATAAGATTTTTATAAAGTTGATATTTTGGTTTGCTTTTAAAATATTTTAGGACATATATAATATTTTTGCAACTTTGATACAAAATAAACATAGTACATTAAAGTGTGTAGCTTTATAATATAAAGTTTATATTAATACAAAACAACGAAATCAATTAACTGTTGTAGTATAAAGCGGAGTATACACGAAGGAACATTGAGTTTGGAAACACAAAATAATCAAAAAATTTTGATAACACGAATTGCACGAATGTCAACACGACACCCTAACATACACAAATGAACATTCGTAAAAAAATGGGAATTTTTCACGAATGAATCATCGTAATAATTTGACTGAATCATCGTAATAATTTGACTGTGAATTCAATATTTTTTTTTTACTACAAATTTAAAATCTTACCCTAATACAATTACATAATCTTTAATAATAGCTTGTTAACTGGAATGTCATTCCCAAGTTACTCAATGAAGACATACAAAATTAATGATCGAATGAATTTACAAACTGCCAATCGAATAATTTCGAAAATTGTCAATCGCATGAGTAAGAAACCAAATGAACTCCTAATAATTGTATTCAATGATTGATGAAATCGAATAAGGGAAACTCATTGAATTCCTTATGAATTAATTCGATGCAATGAATTCCAAGGAACGAATTCCCTCCGATTGTTTAAATATGAATTCATTCGATTTAAAGGAAATTAAATGGTATTTTTAGGAAATTCATTCCAAATTAAATTCAATCTTTAAAGCTCTACTTGCAAATTTGTAGAAAATTTGAATTTTTTTGAAAATTTATGGCTATTTTGCTGAGCAACTTTTGAATAAAGTGAGCTCAGAATTAAAATATGCTCTCTCAGCCGTGTCCATTTATATGACCAAACCCCATTCATGTCTGTTCGAAATTGGCCCTGGGCCCACCTTAACTTGACATGTTTAAAAATTTAAATTTAATATTTTTGAAAATTTATGGCTATTTTCCTGAGCAACTTTTGAATAAAGTAATCTCAGAATTGAAATCTGCTCCCTCAGCCGCGTCCACGGATATGACCAAACCCCATTCACGTCTGTTCGAAATTGGCCCTGGGCCCACCTGAACTTGTCATGTTTAAAAATTTTAATTTAACATTTTTGAAAATTTATGGCTATTTTCCTGAGCAACTTTTGAACAAAGTGAGCTCAGAATTGAAATCTGCTCCCTCAGCCGCGTCCACTGATATGACCAAACCCCATTCACGTCTGTTCGAAATTGGCCCTGGGCCCACCTGAACTTGTCATGTTTAAAAATTTTAATTTAACATTTTTGAAAATTTATGGCTATTTTCCTGAGCAACTTTTGAATAAAGTAATCTCAGAATTGAAATCTGCTCCCTCAGCCGCGTCCACCGATATGACCAAACCCCATTCACGTCTGTTCGAAATTGGCCCTGGGCCCACCTGAACTTGTCATGTTTAAAAATTTTAATTTAACATTTTTGAAAATTTATGGCTATTTTCCTGAGCAACTTTTGAACAAAGTGAGCTCAGAATTGAAATCTGCTCCCTCAGCCGCGTCCACTGATATGACCAAACCCCATTCACGTCTGTTCTAAATTGGCCCTGGGCCAACCTGAACTTGTCATGTTTAAAAATTTTAATTTAGCTTTTTGAAAATTTATGGCTATTTTCCTGAGCAACTTTTGAATAAAGTAATCTCAGAATTGAAATCTGCTCCCTCAGCCGCGTCCACTGATATGACCAAACCCCATTCACGTCTGTTCGAAATTGGCCCTGGGCCCACCTGAACTTGTCATGTTTAAAAATTTTAATTAAACATTTTTGAAAATTTATGGCTATTTTCCTGAGCAACTTTTGAATAAAGTAATCTCAGAATTGAAATCTGCTCCCTCAGCCGCGTCCACCGATATGACCAAACCCCATTCACGTCTGTTCGAAATTGGCCCTGGGCCCACCTGAACTTGTCATGTTTAAAAATTTTAATTTAACATTTTTGAAAATTTATGGCTATTTTCCTGAGCAACTTTTGAACAAAGTGAGCTCAGAATTGAAATCTGCTCCCTCAGCCGCGTCCACTGATATGACCAAACCCCATTCACGTCTGTTCTAAATTGGCCCTGGGCCAACCTGAACTTGTCATGTTTAAAAATTTTAATTTAGCTTTTTGAAAATTTATGGCTATTTTCCTGAGCAACTTTTGAATAAAGTAATCTCAGAATTGAAATCTGCTCCCTCAGCCGCGTCCACTGATATGACCAAACCCCATTCACGTCTGTTCGAAATTGGCCCTGGGCCCACCTGAACTTGTCATGTTTAAAAATTTTAATTAAACATTTTTGAAAATTTATGGCTATTTTCCTGAGCAACTTTTGAATAAAGTAATCTCAGAATTGAAATCTGCTCCCTCAGCCGCGTCCACTGATATGACCAAACCCCATTCACGTCTGTTCGAAATTGGCCCTGGGCCCACCTGAACTTGTCATGTTTAAAAATTTTAATTTAACATTTTTGAAAATTTATGGCTATTTTCCTGAGCAACTTTTGAATAAAGTAATCTCAGAGTTGAAATCTGCTCCCTCAGCCGCGTCCACTGATATGACCAAACCCCATTCACGTCTGTTCGAAATTGGCCCTGGACCCACCTGCACTTGACATGTTTAAAAAGTTAAATTTAACATTTTTGAAAATTTATGGCTATTTTCCTGAGCAACTTTTGAATAAAGTAATCTCAGAATTGAAATCTGCTCCCTCAGCCGCGTCCACTGATATGACCAAACCCCATTCACGTCTGTTCGAAATTGGCCCTGGGCCCACCTGAACTTGTCATGTTTAAAAATTTAAATTTAACATTTTTGAAAATTTCTGGCTATTTTCCTGAGCAACTTTTGAATAAAGTAATCTCAGAATTGAAATCTGCTCCCTCAGCCGCGTCCACTGATATGACCAAACCCCATTCACGTCTGTTCGAAATTGGCCCTGGGCCCACCTGAACTTGTCATGTTTAAAAATTTGAATTTAACATTTTTGAAAATTTATGGCTATTTTCCTGAGCAACTTTTGAACAAAGTGAGCTCAGAATTGAAATCTGCTCCCTCAGCCGCGTCCACTGATATGACCAAACCCTATTCACGTCTGTTCGAAATTGGCCCTGGGCCCACCTGAACTTGTCATGTTTAAAAATTTTAATTAAACATTTTTGAAAATTTATGGCTATTTTCCTGAGCAACTTTTGAATAAAGTAATCTCAGAATTGAAATCTGCTCCCTCAGCCGCGTCCACTGATATGACCAAACCCCATTCACGTCTGTTCTAAATTGGCCCTGGGCCCACCTGAACTTGTCATGTTTAAAAATTTTAATTTAACATTTTTGAAAATTTATGGCTATTTTCCTGAGCAACTTTTGAATAAAGTGAGCTCACAATTGAAATCTGCTCCCTCAGCCGTGTCCACTGATATGACCAAACCCCATTCACGTCTGTTCGAAATTGGCCCTGGGCCCACCTGAACTTGTCATGTTTAAAAATTTTAATTAACATTTTTGAAAATTTATGGCTATTTTCCTGAGCAACTTTTGAATAAAATGAGCTCAGAATTGAAATCTGCTCCCTCAGCCGTGTCCACTGATATGACCAAACCCCATTCACGTCTGTTCGAAATTGGCCCTGGGCCCACCTGCACTTGACATGTTTAAAAATTTAAATTTAACATTTTTGAAAATTTATGGCTATTTTCCTGAGCAACTTTTGAATAAAGTAATCTCAGAATTGAAATCTGCTCCCTCAGCCGCGTCCACTGATATGACCAAACCCCATTCACGTCTGTTCGAAATTGGCCCTGGGCCCACCTGAACTTGTCATGTTTAAAAATTTTAATTTAACATTTTTGAAAATTTATGGCTATTTTCCTGAGCAACTTTTGAACAAAGTGAGCTCAGAATTGAAATCTGCTCCCTCAGCCGCGTCCACTGATATGACCAAACTCCATTCACGTCTGTTCTAAATTGGCCCTGGGCCAACCTGAACTTGTCATGTTTAAAAATTTTAATTTAGCATTTTTGAAAATTTATGGCTATTTTCCTGAGCAACTTTTGAATAAAGTGAGGTCAGAATTGAAATCTGCTCCCTCAGCCGCGTCCACTGATATGACCAAACCCCATTCACGTCTGTTCGAAATTGGCCCTGGGCCCACCTGAACTTGTCATGTTTAAAAATTTTAATTTAACATTTTTGAAAATTTATGGCTATTTTCCTGAGCAACTTTTGAACAAAGTGAGCTCAGAATTGAAATCTGCTCCCTCAGCCGCGTCCACTGATATGACCAAACCCCATTCACGTCTGTTCTAAATTGGCCCTGGGCCAACCTGAACTTGTCATGTTTAAAAATTTTAATTTAGCATTTTTGAAAATTTATGGCTATTTTCCTGAGCAACTTTTGAATAAAGTAATCTCAGAATTGAAATCTGCTCCCTCAGCCGCGTCCACTGATATGACCAAACCCCATTCACGTCTGTTCGAAATTGGCCCTGGGCCCACCTGAACTTGTCATGTTTAAAAATTTTAATTAAACATTTTTGAAAATTTATGGCTATTTTCCTGAGCAACTTTTGAATAAAGTAATCTCAGAATTGAAATCTGCTCCCTCAGCCGCGTCCACTGATATGACCAAACCCAATTCACGTCTGTTCGAAATTGGCCCTGGGCCCACCTGAACTTGTCATGTTTAAAAATTTTAATTAAACATTTTTGAAAATTTATGGCTATTTTCCTGAGCAACTTTTGAATAAAGTAATCTCAGAATTGAAATCTGCTCCCTCAGCCGCGTCCACTGATATGACCAAACCCCATTCACGTCTGTTCGAAATTGGCCCTGGGCCCACCTGAACTTGTCATGTTTAAAAATTTTAATTAAACATTTTTGAAAATTTATGGCTATTTTCCTGAGCAACTTTTGAATAAAGTAATCTCAGAATTGAAATCTGCTCCCTCAGCCGCGTCCACTGATATGACCAAACCCCATTCACGTCTGTTCGAAATTGGCCCTGGGCCCACCTGAACTTGTCATGTTTAAAAATTTTAATTTAACATTTTTGAAAATTTATGGCTATTTTCCTGAGCAACTTTTGAATAAAGTGAGCTCACAATTGAAATCTGCTCCCTCAGCCGTGTCCACTGATATGACCAAACCCCATTCACGTCTGTTCGAAATTGGCCCTGGGCCCACCTGAACTTGTCATGTTTAAAAATTTTAATTAACATTTTTGAAAATTTATGGCTATTTTCCTGAGCAACTTTTGAATAAAATGAGCTCAGAATTGAAATCTGCTCCCTCAGCCGTGTCCACTGATATGACCAAACCCCATTCACGTCTGTTCGAAATTGGCCCTGGGCCCACCTGCACTTGACATGTTTAAAAATTTAAATTTAACATTTTTGAAAATTTATGGCTATTTTCCTGAGCAACTTTTGAATAAAGTAATCTCAGAATTGAAATCTGCTCCCTCAGCCGCGTCCACTGATATGACCAAACCCCATTCACGTCTGTTCGAAATTGGCCCTGGGCCCACCTGAACTTGTCATGTTTAAAAATTTTAATTTAACATTTTTGAAAATTTATGGCTATTTTCCTGAGCAACTTTTGAACAAAGTGAGCTCAGAATTGAAATCTGCTCCCTCAGCCGCGTCCACTGATATGACCAAACTCCATTCACGTCTGTTCTAAATTGGCCCTGGGCCAACCTGAACTTGTCATGTTTAAAAATTTTAATTTAGCATTTTTGAAAATTTATGGCTATTTTCCTGAGCAACTTTTGAATAAAGTGAGGTCAGAATTGAAATCTGCTCCCTCAGCCGCGTCCACTGATATGACCAAACCCCATTCACGTCTGTTCGAAATTGGCCCTGGGCCCACCTGAACTTGTCATGTTTAAAAATTTTAATTTAACATTTTTGAAAATTTATGGCTATTTTCCTGAGCAACTTTTGAACAAAGTGAGCTCAGAATTGAAATCTGCTCCCTCAGCCGCGTCCACTGATATGACCAAACAAGCGTACTTGAAATTTGGAGTCAAAATTGCAAAAAAAAAAATGGAGTCCAGTTATTGCCGTTTTATACATTGGAGATGCAATAAAATTTTCTGGGTGTTATTTCTAAACTAAGAATATATCAATAGTAACAAATATAAACTAAACAAGAATTGTAACATTGGCGGACTTAGGCCGGTCTGCGGTGGGCTAAGCCCACCCTAGACTGATTTTTGCCCACCCCAGAATTTAAAAAAAATCTACCTGCAATTCTCTTATCTATAATTTTGATGGCAAAAAGTATCACAATATTACTTTTATTTATATCAATTAATCCTGTTTTTGGTTTGGGAAGCTAAGTTGTTGCAATCTAAGGGTCAGTTCTATAGTCAGAACTAAGATCGATTTTTGTTTTAAATATTTCTTAAATAAGAAATTTGTTTGAAAAATTCTTACCTAAGTAAGAAATATTTAAGAAACAAATCGATCTTAGTTCTGATTATAAAATTGACTATACGAGTTTTTCTTTAAGAAAAATTATTAGAATCGCAAAGTTGTTCAATAATAGAAATATAACGCATTTTTAAGTTTCTTCAAACTAAACATTACTATGTTATTTTAATGAAATTTCAATATTTTGGAGAAAAAAAAATTGTAAGATGAACATCTCACTGTTTTTGACCACCTCGGTAATTTAAGTGATCAGAATATGGGGTTAGAAAAGATTCGTCCGAAGTAGACGAATTAGACAGGTTGATCTTAGATTTCTTTTCTCTATCATAATAATCTGAAAATATAGTTTGGAACACATTCATTGTACGAGGTTTTCTTCAGAAAAATAGATGCACTTTTGGGCAAATAAACAGCAGAAAATTAATGGGTCGTTTGCCCACCCCAGAAAAATGGTCTAGGTACGCCAATGAATTGTAAAAAATCAAAAACAAAATATTTTAAAATTAGTATATTTTTCTGCTAAATTTAGCACTCGGTTTTAAAAAATTAGTAAAATGTTTTTCTGAAATCAGCAGCGAAAATTAGTAAAAAAAAATCCGTAATTCGTAATAAGAGAATAGCAAAAATGATTACTAAAACTATAAATTGTACTAATAACACTATGCGACAGTCAAAATCGGGATGGGATGAAACCAACGGGAAATGTTATATCGGTAAAAAACAAGTTATACGTGTCCCGGCGTTTCGCTGGGTCACCCCTAGGAATCGAGATATATCTTTTTTTTGACATAACTCGAGAACCACTACTTTTTTTTAATATTTTAGGCAAAAAATATTTTTTTCTTCATACATTTATTTTTACCGGCAAAACTGTTGAGTATATAGAAAAACGTTATATGAACAGATTAAAGGAATTGTAATTTTTAATTTTTTTAAAATTGTTTGAGCAAAATCGGACTAGTGGTTCTCGAGTTATGTCAAAAAAAGACCACCAAAGGTCAAATCGATAAATCTCGATTCCTAGAGGTGACCCAGCGAAACGCCGGGACACGTATAACTTCTTTTTTACCGATATAACTTTCCCCGGTAGTTTGAACCCTTCCCGATCACTGACCCATACCATTTGTCTCACAGTGTAATCAGTATAAAAATAGTATAGTGCGATTGGAAACTGTTTACAAATTTTTTTACAAAGTTTTTTATATGAGTGTAGTTTTTGCCCAGTCTAAATACACTATTAGACTATAATTGTCTTTACATTTATTTAAAAAATAGTTAACGCTTAGTGGCCTGGAGTCAGAAACGACCCATGAATCTTAATATCAATTATGACTACGAGATTGTAAAGCCTGGATAAAAATAATTATTTTATGTAACATGATCCAGATGGGGTTAATTTTTATACTATTGGCCAAAAACGCCCCACTAGGAAATTTACAGAATAACATCTTTCATAATTTTCGGGAAAATATCACTTCAAATGGATCTAAAAAATCTTTTTTCCATTTGATAAAAATCATTATTTTGTGTAACTTGATCTATATAGGGTTAATGTTTTCACTTTTCGGCAAAAAAAAAACCCGCTTGGAAATTTTCAGAAAAAATAGTCTCTTATTTTGAAAAATATTTTTATTTTTGATACTCTTTTTTATTCATTAGAAGTGATACGTTACTTTTTTAAGATACTTCGAAATTAATTTGGACTTTAACCCTTCTTTCCATGAGTTTTTCTTTTTTTGTGAAAAAAATCACTGTAATGTATTGGGTGAAAAGTTTAAACCTGCTAATTGATAATGACAGATTTTTTGACAGATGTGCTCCAATTGAAACAATGGTCATGTAAATTGTTGCTAGCAACAAAAAAATTACAAATCACGTGTTTGTGAACATTTTTTTCTTCAATAAATGTCATGATGGAAATTTCCATCATCATGAAAAGAAGGGTTAAACAGCTGCCGCACAGTGGTTTGAAACAAAAAAAAGTGGTAATAAACCTGTATCTTCTAAACTATAAGTCCGATTGTATCAGTATGAGATAATTGTTAAGGAGGACCCAGGCTTTCTGAATTTTGGATTCATGGTTACCCTGTGTTATCACAGCATGACTTATTGGGCGTCAAAGTAGAACACCTCAAAAGTGAAATAGCTTTTGGACCGTGTAGCTCTTTCAATTATTGCCCAATATGGTTGATTTTTTATATTTTGGAATGAGCTTGGAGAAGCGAAGAGAAAACATGCTTACTTTACTATTTATAATAACTGTTATGGGTTTTAAGTTATTTCATTTCAAAAATAAAAAAACTCATTTTTCTCTTTGACGTTTTTTTTAGTTTTTGGCCGATTGTGAATTCGATATTATAACGATAATCTTTTAAAAAATACTGACATATAGGCAACAGTTTAAGAAATGAAACTGTGGAAACCTTTTTTAAGTATCTCGAACCATTTAGTGTTGAGAAATTTCCAAATTCAAACATTTTTCGCTGATCGAAAAAATTGCACTTTTTTCTCAAAAAGATGCTATCAATTTTTCACTTTTTACTCAGAAGTTTTTTAATAAAAGTTAATGTTTTGTTATATATTCGAAGAGAATGGGATTCTAAGATGCTTTGAATCCAAATTTGAAGTCGGTACAACATTCACCCTACGTACAGCATTGACCGAAATCGGTCTAATTTTTATGAGAATTTTTGAGTTTTCGATCATATAACTAAAAAGTCACGCCGATTTTGTTACTTTCTGAAATACAGTTATATATCGCTATATATTCTGTTTAGATATCAAAAATAAAGAGTAGCGCCAATTCATAAACGAATTCAGAAAACATGATTTTATAAAAAATGGCAAATTTCTATATACCATAATTTTAATTGCAAAAAAAGGATAGTTCGGTTAATTTTTTTAAAATTATTTTAATTGTTTTACATGAACAATAAAATAGTCTTTATTGCTGCAAAAAATCATTCACGTACCTTGGATAGTTTTTAAGATATTGAAAGTCAACCTTTGAAGATGATTTTGTAAAAAATACACTTTTTAGTTTTTTCGTAGATTTTTCCCAGAAGTGTTTAAGGTTTTTTTGAATGTTACTTAAAAATTAACAGTGCAATAAACTAGACATGTTTTCCTTTTTATTGATGTATTAAAGGTATATAAAAAGTATTGATAACAGGTAAAATTATTGCATTTAAAACACACACCTCAGATCAAAAAATATAACCAAATGCAAATATTGTGCAAAAATTCACTTTCTTGTTTTTTAGTTTTTTCGTAGATTTTTCCCAAAAGTGTTTAAGGTTTTTTTGAATGTAACTAAAAAATTAACACTGCAATAAATTAGACATATATCCCTTTCCATTGATGAATTAAACGTATATAAAAAAAAATATTGGTATCGGGTACAATTATTGCATTTATTATTTTTCCATTAACAATATTTACATTTTTTAACAAATTAAATACTAAAAATTTGGTATAAAATAGTCCGAAGTGTCAAAAGTTATTTTGCTCAAATAAAAATCGAGCCTTATGAGCAAAAATTTTTGTACATTTTAGCAGGATAGACTGCTTTACAAACTACTTCTTTCACTACTTCACAAGTATCCGTTGGTGTATTTTTACTGCCTTTTTAGAAGTTATTCTGAACAACTTCAAAAAATCACTTCTTTCATTGCTTCCAAAGTATCCGTTAGTATATTTTTACAGCTTTTTTAGAATTACTTCTGAACAACATCCAAAAAATCCCATAAGTATTGCTTCTAAAGATTAAAAGAGCTCTAAAAGTAATCCTAAAAAGTGATTTTGGTATAATTTGTCATTTCCAAACAGAGGGTCGCTGGTTCGAATCCCGGCGGGACCAATATTTTTTTTTTTTTATTTTATTAATCTTTTTTAATATTTATAATTAATTTGTTTAAATTCAATATTTTTTAATTTTTCAATTTCAAAGACAATTCAAGTTTTTTCTAATTTTATTATTGTTTCCTTTATTTTTAAAGATCAAAATAGAGGCTAAATTCGCCACGAAAGGCAAGGAGATGGTTCAGAAAATTGTACAGAATTTTAACGTAATGTTTGGTTTTTCATTTTGTCGTGGCTTTTAACGAAAAATTAGCGATATCGACCTTTTATCAAATTACATAGTAAAATTTGGGCAGTACTGATCGGTTCTATACAAACTGTATATTTTTCGAAATCCTTTAAAATTTCCTTAAGTCTTGCATTATTTTTATCTACAAATAGTCACCAGACTTAAAAGTGCAGCACTTTAAACATGACCAAATTTTTCTTTGTTTTTAGCGATTTTTAATAAAGTTAACATCATTAGTGTTTTTGTTAAAAAGCGAAGTACATCTAGATCATCAATTGTAGTGCTTTTTCTACTGCTTCGTCATCTCTTTTTTTGCTGGGTGGGTCTAGGTCAAATATTTTCTGATTCTACAAACATCAGGGTTTACGTAGTAGTGTAGGCTATATTAACTTGTGTTTTAAGTACAAAAATATCGCAAAAAACTTACCATTTTTTAAGGGAATTTATAATCCAAGTAAGTGTTTTTTAATCCAAATAAAAAACCTAATTGAAACCATAAAAGTTGAAAACTATTTAATATAATCTTTTTTTTTTTTACTACTGAAAGCGAATTTAGTAAATATGCATGCAATTTATTTTACTATTACACAATTTTTTATACACTATATTTTTAAACATATCAGCCGTTAAATTTTCTTCATATTTGATATATGTTTTTAACGGTTTTCTATTTGTGTCAGCTCTATAATAATTTGGTATTATTCAAAAGATAAACAGTTCGCTACTACAAACATTGAACACCTTTTGTTGCAAATAAAGTCGTCTCATTTCAAATATACAAAATTGACAATTGTTTGAAAATTAAAAAAGAGTTAAAACCATGAATGTGAATACTTAGACTCTTTTTTTCGAAAAGATATCAAAAATTTCTCAACAAAATATGTCTCTTCCATAGTCTTAACTAGTGTTAACTGCTAATGAAACCCATTTTCGTTGTTATCTAAGGCAAAGAGAGAACGAGAGTGATAAATTGCGAATTTTATATTAAAGTTAATGATAAGCTCAATTTTTTGTTCTCCTATTTCCAAATCTTATCAGTTTATTTGTATTTTTCCTTATGTCCACAATACCAAAACTTAGGGTTTATTTTTTATTGTACATATACAAAGTGGGCGCAATAGTATATTGTTTATTTATTTAAATAATTGTTGCCATTGTAGAATGTACAAACATGTACATTCGCTATGGGGAATGGGGAGTCGAATCACATAAAGTATTTAACCCGTGACTGGTTAAAAAAGGACTTACTTATAACAGTATAATTTATATATTGCTGTTGGTTAAGCAGTATACATTAGATTGGAAGAAATGATCCCGTGATCGGTGAAATGAAGACAACATTAAACTTACACTGACGAAACAAATAATAATGCCAATTCAACACAAAAAAGTGTCATTTTCTGATTGACCATCTCCGATTTCAATGAAATTTACCACAACTATCGTACATGATAACAGCTCATTAAAGCATAAATTTCAGGGCCAAGACTCTTTTGGTTTCCGAAATATGACGTCACGAAAATTGGAAAAAATGGTAAAATTTGACTATAGTATAATTACAAAATCGACTATATCTTTAAAACTGTTCAAGATATAAAATTTATTTTGGTATTTTTTATTAGGTAAAATTTTGAAATCGAAATTGCGCTTTTATTTCTTTGGTAATAGTTTGAAAAACAAATAAGGTAAAAAATGGCACACTCTTCCATTTATGTATACTACATGTGTGTGTGTAAGTGCCATTTCTTAACTTATTTGTTTTTTAAACTATTACCAAAAAAAAAAAAGCGTAATTTCGATTTAAAATTTTTTCTGTGCTTCTAAAGCCTTTAATTTGTTTTTTATTGCTCAAAATTTTAAAATTGGATATTTGTTTAATTTTATTGTATTAAGATTCAACTTAAAAAAAGAGAATAAAAAAATTCAAAAATTCATATATTTAAAAAAAAAAAAACCCTCTTGAAAATTTCAGGATGTTTTAAGATCAGTTAGAAATTTTATTTAAAAAAAATTGAGCAAAAAAATACGTTTTTGAGTTTTTCGATTTTTAAAATTGTAAAATTGCAAAATTTTCAATTTTTTTTATTTGTCAATTTTTTTTAATACGGCTGAATATCTTTAAAACGAGGTAACAACCACTTTTGTAGCTTTTATAGTTTTCGAGATATTCAAAAAATAACCTCGTAACAAAGCAAAAAATTAGAAAAATTATGGCATTTTTTGAAATTTAAAATATTGCATAACTTTTGAAAAAAAATTTGCAATTTTTTTCCTTTGACAAAACTTCGTTATATGATGAAAGAAAAGTTCTGACCAAAATTCATACAAATCGAAAGGGCTTTATTTCAACCATTGGTCGATTTGAGATGGAATGACCCATATATATATGTACAGTGGTGGCCAATGAATTAGAAACGATTCAAGTTTTTTCCAATTTTATTCTCGTTACCTTTATTTTTAAAGATCAAAACAGTGGGTAAATTCGCCACGAAAGGCAAGGAGATGGTTCAGAAAATTGTACAGAATTTTAAGGTACACTCTAAAAACTGCTTGTAAATTTTCTACAATAATGTATGTAAATTTTTGTGTTAAATAACGCATAATGCCTATATTTAGACATCAAGTGTGTAAAATTCTTGAATACACGTTTTTGTTTACAAAAATACTCATATAATCGTATTAATAGGCACTATTTATTTATAATTACATATTTTGTGTGTACAATTAGGATTTTGTGCTTAAAAGCAAAAATTAGGCACAAAGTTCGTAATTGTACAAACATTTTAAAGTACAAACGGATTTGTCTTTTATAAATTTGTGAATAAATAAAACGACAAAGAAATATCCTTTTTAATAAAAAAAGTGTAGTCGGGTAAACTTTGGTAAAACAGCTGATGCAAATATAAACAAAAAACAATTGTGAAATTAAATTAAAAATTGTAATTAAATAAAGAAATAAGCAAAAGAAACTTGGTTTTTTGTTAAAATTAATTGAATAAAATCAAAAACAACTTTTAAAAGCGATTTGTTCCGATTTGCAAACTGAAATTATACGTATTTTCACATCAGTGATGGGATTTTTGGCACAATCTAAGATTGATTGGTACAATGGCACAACCGATACTATTTTGACACATTTTGGTTATCTACAAAATTTAATAGAAAATGAATTTAAAAAATAACAATTCTTTAATTTTTAGTTTCTAAGCATTTATTGGTATTAAAATGCCTTTTCGAATAAAGCAAAACTAAAAAATGGCATCGAAGATATTACCGAATAAAGCACCGCAAGTTGTTTTTCACGTGAAAAAATTTCTCTCAGCCTTTAAATGCTTTAAATTGCAATTTAAGTTAAAAAAATTAACAATTTTTTAATTTTATAACAAAGCCACAATCACAATTAACACAAAATGTCACTTTTTCACAAAAAAAATAATAGTCTTGTACATTAAATTTCCGTGAAAACTAAGTTTGCACAATTTTCACGTGAAACTCATTGTCGTGAAAAATAATTTTTTTTTATATGGAGTATAACAGTTTTTTCACGTGAAAACTGAACAACTTACGGTGCTTAATCCATAGAATTTTAAAAATTCAAATGCTATAAATTTATATCAGAGCTTCGAAAAAATTAATTTAAGTTTAATTCATGAAAAAATTAATTCAGTTTTAGAAAATGTTTATATGTATACCATTCCTAAAAAATTCATCCATTGGCTGCATTCCCAAATATTTAATAAGAATCGGATGAATTTAATTTATCATTCACCTTTTAATTGATAGAAAATTTTAATTCATCAAATATAATTAAGTCCATAAGAATTCAAGATAGAATTAATTCCATAAGAATGCATTTACAAAATGAAAGTTGAAAACACGGTTTCTAAGTGAAAATTGAGTTTTGGCACAATAAAGGCCCATTTGGCACATTTTAGTCACACAATTGGCACAAAACAAAATTTTTCAAGTCCCATCAATGTTTAACATTATTCTTTGAAATAAGTTTTTGGGCTAGAAAAGTGGTTTTTTGCGTTTCTGTACTATTGGGTAATTTTGTCATTTTGTGAGAGGATTTTGTGCTTACTCTCATTTTACCGAACTTTACCCAAAAAGTAAAGAAACACACCTAGTTGTTATAATAAAATTAATTTTAAAATAATTGAGAAATCTATTATTTTTATCGACTTTGCCAGTTAATTAATTAATAATTAAAAATGAATTACAAAATACAATCATTTTAAACAAAAAGTGGGTAGTCCTTTTTTTAACTTATTTTCAATGGTTTTAATGTAGGTACATATTCAGTAGATTTTAAGGAAAAAATATTGTGAGTGTATAATAGAGCTTAAGAAAAACTCATCTAAATTCCTAAACTAGCAAGATTATCGAAAAAGCCGAAACATCCCCTCTCTTGAATCGAGAGACGTATAAAGTACAATATAAAAATTTAGTAACCCCTAAAACTTAAGATTAGCTCTTTAAAATACATTTTAGTTGATCCCCAATTTACCTACCAATTCTACCTATAACTTGAAAATATCTTATAAACATGCTTGCCCCTTTTTTCTCAAGCTCCATTTAGCCCCTTAACATGAAATTAGGCCACTAAGAAAACGTATGGGTCTTCAATTTTGTCTTATCTATCATATATACAAATTTCAGCACCGGGGATACCTTCCTTGTGAATCGAAATTTGCGATGCACATCTTCGACTTTTAACGTTTTGTTTTTTTTATAGCCTAGCGTTCTTGACTTCGGTAATGCTGAAAGAGAAAGCGGTGGCGCTGATGCGTAATCTAATTAATGGTCACAAATTGAATTAAACCCTCATTAGATGATGACGACTGGTCTAACAAAGAAGAGTTAATAATCCAAGAAGGGTACCTAAGTATTTGATATGTATGACAAGTGGCAACGTGGAACAAAAATAACACAAAAACAAAAAATAATGTTATATATATATATATATATATATATATACGATATGCTTAATTTTTTTTATAATAAAAATATTTTATTAATACATTCTTTTAAAGTTTTTAAATACAAAAACAAGGCTTTTACATTGGTTACATGTAAAGATACGCATTTTCTTTGCATATTCAAGCATTTTAGATTGCAGTTTTAAGAATTATATTCTTATATTTACTGCTAAAAAATAGGTACATTTACACACTTTGTGTGTATGAATATTACACACAATAAGTGCGCTCCTTTACTTTTTGGGTAAAGTTCGGTAAAATGAGAGTAAGCGAAAAATCCTCTCACAAAATCACAAAATTACCCAAAAGTAAAGTAACGCACAAAACCACTTTTCGAGCCCAAAAATGCATTTCAAAGAAAAATGTGAAATGCGTATAATTTTTGTTTGAAAAATTGAATAAACACACATATTTATTTGCATTTAAAAGTTCTTATTGATTTTGTTCAATTAATTATTATAAATAACACATTTCTTTTGCGTATTGCTTTGTTTAATTTAATTGTTCACATTATTTTTACAATTGTTGTTTTTGGTTATCTTGCATCAGCTGTTAGTTTTACAATTTACCAAAGTTACCCGAAGAAAAAGTTTGGGTAACTTTGGTAAAAAGAGAAACACATATGCACTCTCTTGAATGCTCTCATTTACCCAATCTTCGAGTACGGGAACGCTTTTTGGATAAGTTGGGGATCCCGCAGGTTGCCGCGGGTTTCCGCGGTAAAGTAAAGGAACGGACCTAATGTGTGTATGATTTCGAAGTTACACACATTGAGTAATTTTACCGACATTATAGTAGGTAAAAAGTTACCTACTAAAAATAGGGTAAATTTAAACAGAAATTTATTAGAGTGTAACGTTTGTTTTTTCATTTTGTCACTTGTTTTAAATGGGCGTGGCTTTTGACGAGAACTTAGCGATATCAACCTTTTATCAAATTACATAGTAAAATTTAGGCATTTACTGATCGGTTCTGTACAAACTGTATATTTTTGGAAATCCTATAAAATTTCCTTAAGTCTTGCATTATTTTTATCTACAGATAGTCGCCAGATTAAAAAGTGCAGCATCTTAAACATGACCAATTTGTCTTTGTATGTATGCAGAGCGCATACTCCGGGGACATTTTTTCGATCCACAGTTTAGTCTGAAGACATTTGGTTAGTTTGGGGACTGTCCTCAAACTCTTCCTAGGTCTAGCGCATAGTATCAAGACATTTTTGATTAATATACAGCAAAGTTTGGGCATATTTTTGGCTATGCCCCCGACCCATGCGCAATACATATCGAATAAATTTTAATTTTTACAATAGAAATACATTTAAAATTTTTACTCTGCGAATTTTATAAGCTTACCTTTGAAAATGTATATTTATTTGCGCTTTACGATAGTAACAAAAATGCTCCAAACTTTCGTGAAATAAATTTGGACAAAATTTTTATTATTTCACATTTTACTATAAATTTACTTTGAAACCTGACGTGCTGGACAAAATCAGCGCCCAAAAAATCCATAAGGTCCACATCTTTATTTAAAATATTTTTTTTATTTTTAAACTGGAGCATGCAGGAATGTGTAATTTATTTTTATTACATATCTATTTACTTTAGATTTATTTAAATTTTCATATAATAAACCAATCAATGATTCATGTTAAGGCAACATCATTACGTTCATCCATACCTTAGAATTCTCAAAAAATGTTACTAAAATCTATCGTATCATTATTTACTTTTTTTGCTAAATAAACTTTTAAAGATAAGTCAAGTATTATATACATATTTATTTTTAACACTTTACTAAAAGTTACTATCATTAATCAAATAAACAAATGGAAATTGCCAACTTTTTAAGAAACACGCTTTACCACTCCGAGTACGGACGTACTCAAATGTTTGAACTGTTGTTTGAATTTGATTTTCTTAAAGTTGTACGAATAATTTTGATAAAATAATCGGGTATCAAACAGGCTACCGAAGTAACAATAGTAAACAACCAGGCTGGCAGCGAACAGAATAAACGATTATAGGCATGATATAAACCAGGATCATTGGAACTAAAAGAAAAAAGATAAAATAAATTTTAATTTCAAATATTTTCGATATTTGCATTACAAGTTACTTACAAATTAATAAAATTATAAATCACGGTAGTTATAATGAAGCCAAAAAACGATGCCACTATTATTGCTAAATAAATGTAACTCAGATAATTTGATTCCAACATTAATTTCATATTCCCCACTACCACCACCATTTGTATTAGGATGGAACCGAAAATATAAAATTCTGCAGTTTGACCATTATTTAAAATTATATTGTTGAGGGTTAGGAAGAAATAGGCAAAATAGAATACCACTACAGCATGGAAGGCACCATTCAGAATCCAACGTATAAATACCGTCCAACGTACTTGACGATTTTGGTTGTTTTTCTGATATAATTCGGGATTTCTGTAAAGAAAGATTTAAAGAAGACAGATAAAAATATCACCAATTTTGAGGTGACAAAAATAATTGTTAAAACTCAATTTCCATTTCATTTAAAATTTAACAATTTTAATTGAATCAATAAAATATTTTGATGATATGACGAATTCCCAAGTATTTTTTGGAATTAAACTTTTTTCTTGAAACTCAACAAACGTATTTGTTGAAACTCAACAAGTTCTTTGCTCACTCGGTCATTATCGTCAATTCGAGTCAGTGAACTAGTTCGTTCAAATCGTTCTTTTTTGTTTTGAGCTATGACTGAACTGCGTGTCGTGAACTGATTTGTTCTATTCACAACTTCTTTACGCACTATTCACCCTTTACATGTTTTGTATGTAGTTGTCTACAAGCTAAAGACATCAGATAAACTGAAACTTTATTAAAAATATAAAAAATGGTTTTGGTAAATATTTTTTTTTTATGATGTTTAAAGTAGTCAAAGTTAAAGTAGTTTAATTTCGTACAAAAATTTATTACTACTTTCTTAAAAATCATTTAATTTTCAGACAATTTAACTGAAAAGAAATACAAACAATTGGCGATTGAACGAATAGACCGCATAATGATAAATTATATAGTTGATATCGTTCAAAAGAGTGAGTCATTCAAAAGAGTGAATCGTTCAATTGAGCTACTTCGTCCATAAAAGACAATATAATAAATACAAGAAATAGTAAAAGTGTCGAAATTATATAGATAATAAGAAAATATTAAAAAAAATTGTTTTGTATTTGTAGATAATTAACTAATAAATTTATATGGTTTTATTTAAACTGTATTTTTTTTTAATGACATTATGTAATATACATTATGTGATGTAATGGTTAGCGCGTTAGACTGTTACACATAAGGTTGCGGGTTCGATCCCCAGTGGCCGCAACATCAATTTGGGATCATACATATCGCAGCGTCCACATTCGGTGTTCCCATAGCACTTAACCCCACTAAAGTAAAATAATACAATATAACAGGGCTATGAACCAAACAGCTTCAACAAAGTTCTCCCACTCATCATCAGAAGGCGCGCAACAACTGTTCTAAAATTCAAAATCTTGCGCAATTGCAGTGTTGCCATATTTGAAGCGCTTCATCTTTCACCACCTTTCATCTCTTCTCTATCCCATTTCCAAAGAAAGCAACACGTTAATTAATAGGATGAATTTCCTGAGTATTTCTTCTTTTTAATAATAAAAAAATACGAATTTTGTTATTTAAAGGTGTTTTCTAATAAAGAAAAGTAAAGAAGTCTTGCTTTGAATTTCAACAATCTCGTTTGTTGATATGGCAAACTATTTAATTGAAAAGAAAATATTAATCAACAACATCGTTTGTTAAAAATTGCAACAAATGTGTTTGTTGGCTATTTAATTGAAATACATTCAACAATCAACTATGTCAACAAACATGTTGTTTATATTTACAAAATCAATTGAAGGCTCAATTTCAATTAAAATTAAATTATATTAACATACATAACGAGGGTGATTTTCTAAAACACTTCGGTGAAGTGTTGCGTTATTTCTACAGAAATTGTTTTTGTTACCAAAACAATTTACATTGAAAATTCCCTTCACTTCACCCAAGTGTTTTACGAAATTAGGTACTATGACTTTCTTCGAAGATCAAATACTACGGACATGGCACATTTAATAATATTTCTTTCATAGGACCTAAATAATTTTATTAATGAATTAGAAAGTGCACATTTCGAGCAACTTTGACTTATTTCCTACCGGTTTTTTACAGGATTTCAAAGGTCAGCGAGATCGTAAAATTATGAAAACTTTGTTGTTTTTTCTAGTTTTCTTTTTATTCCACGGAATAGACTGACTTTTAGACGCCTAATGTTTCAATACCAAAAAAAAAAAAAAAATTCCAAAGGCTTTATTTTGAAAACTGTCGGGTCGATATTTGCAAAACACGCCATACTGGATCTAGACCCACCTTCTACATAAGTAGTATATCAATCGACTTAGAATCCCTTTCTGACAAGAAAGGTATCCCGTTAGGTTCTCTCCTATCTTAATGAGATTCGAATATATGATAGAGGAGAAAAATATAATGGATACGTATTTTTGTAGCGGCCCAATCTCATGTTCCGGAGCTAAAAAGTGATGTCAAAAATTAACCAATTTTGAATTTATTTCTTATAATTTCAAAGTAAAATAACATTGTACGGAAAATTGTTATGGGTTTAAGTTTAAATTTACATATAATAATGAATATTTAATTTAATCGAGGGGTGTTTGAGATTTTTTCGATATTCGTTATCGTTCGAATGGCACCAATACTACCTTTTACATTAAGGTTTTTCATCTTTTTTAATTTTGTTTCATTGGATTTTTCCTTTATAGCTAAACACTGGTCTCCTCGAGGCAAAAAAATCGATATATCAAACTTTAAAATCCGACTTTGAAAAAGGCGACCCCTACGTTCGGCAAAAAAAAATTTTTTTTTTTTTTAAATTGCCTTGCAAAAATACTTCATATTGGAGGGTGTACGGCGAACTTTTTTTTGAGGTACAGTCTAATGGGCAATATGGGTAGAAGAATTTTAACTTTCTCGAGTACTTCAACGTTGTGTACAAATAAGTCTAAAAATCGTAAATTTCAGGTTCATTTTCAAAGAAAAATAGGTTTGTTTTTAGTCCCACTTTTTAACCCTTTAACGTGAAATGCGGCCGCTAAAAAATACGTGTCTCTTATTTGTGCTTCTCTATCACATATCCAAATTTCATTAAAAATGGGGAGAACTCATTCAAATTTATTTATAACTAACCCGGTAGATGGCGCCACCAGTGTATTCGAAGTTTTAAAGATGGCGCAATTTCCTTCCCTCCCGATTTTTTAAAATTGCCGATATCTCGAGAAATAGGAGAGATAGAGTAAAATTGACGAACATTTCTACTACCCTATCTCTATCCAAAAATGGGCCTTGGTGGAGCCTTGGACCTTCGGAAATTTTCAGTAAATTTTTCGAAAACTAAGCGAGATAGAGCAAAATGGACAAAATGTTTGCTCCTTTGAAGTTCCCTAGCATGTCTTTAGATGATATGATTCCCAAGACGCTAAATTTGAAAAAAAAATTTAGGACTCAGTATAATTATGTACAAAACTGTAGTTCAACCAATTTTTTACTTAAATTTAGATTTGTTAAATTTAACAAAATATGTTTCAAAATCAACAAATTTTATTTTAAGCCAAAAAACAGGAATAAATATTGTTAAAGTAACAAATTTTTCTGTTCAACAAACAGACTTATTATTTTGAGTGTATCAACAATATTTTACAAAGACCAACTTTTTACTACGCCTCATAGTATGTAAAAATTTTAGTTAAAACTACACAGAGAGAATTATCTGCATGATACTAATGAATTCTTGCATAAAAATAAAAAAAACGAGTAAAAAGGTTAAAGTCGGGCATGCCGACTATACAATACCCTACACCAGTCTGGTGTATTGTTTGGATCTGAAATTCGAATGGGTTAAAATGGGGCTTATGTCAAAATTTTCTATAATGTGAGTCAGCGCACCAAATTTCATTAAAATATTTTAATATTTGCGACCTGCAGTTTGTAACCAAGCCAATTTTGGGGGGACCCTTATATGGGCACTAGTTCTAAACATGGACCGATGTTCACCAAAATCAATAGGCTTCGTCCTTGGGCCAACATAGGTCTATGTACCAAATTTTATCAAAATATCTTAATATTTGCGACCTGCAGTGTATAAACAATATAATTTTGGGGGGACCCTTATATGGGCACTAGTTCTAAACATGGACCGATGTTCGCCAAAATCAATAGGCTTCGTCCTTGGGCCAACATAGGTCTATGTACCAAATTTCATCAAAATATCTTAATATTAATACCTGCAGCGTATAAAAAGTATAATTTTGGTAGGACCCTTATATGGGCACTAGGTCTAAACATGGACCGATGTTCACCAAAATCAATAGGCTGCGTTATTGGGCCAATATAGGTCTGTGTACCAAATTTCATCAAAATATCTTAATATTTACGACCTGCAGCGTATTAACAGTATAATTTTGGTAGGACCCTTATATGGGCACTAGGTCTAAACATGGACCGATGTTCACCAAAATCAATAGGCTGCGTTATTGGGCCAATGTAGGGCTGTGTACCAAATTTCATCAAAATATCTTAATATTTACGACCTGCAGCGTATTAACAGTATAATTTTGGTAGGACCCTTATATGGGCACTAGGTCTAAACATGGACCGATGTTCACCAAAATCAATAGGCTGCGTTATTGGGCTAACATAGGTCTGTGTACCAAATTTCGTCAAAATATCTTAATATTTACGACCTGCAGCGTATAAACAATATAATTTTGGTAGGACCCTTATATGGGCACTAGGTCTAAACATGGACCGATGTTCAAAAAAATCAAACTTGTTCGTCCTTGGGCCAACATAGGTCTGCGTACCAAATTTCATCAAAATATCTTAATAGCTGCGACCTGTAGAGTGCGCACAAGATTGCATGGACAGACAGACAGACAGACGGACGGACGGACGGACGGACAGACGGACATCGTTAAATCGAAATAAAAAAAAATTCTGAACCGATCGGTATACTATAAGGTGGGTCTACGACCAATATTTTTTGGTGTTACAAACATCAGCACAAACTTATAATACCCTGACCACATAGTGGTGTAGGGTATAATTAATGGAAATTTCCTTTTATTTATTGAAAGTTTCATACACTCAATGAAAAAGTTTCATTAAAACCATATTCATAAAATATATGAAGCCTTTTCATGAAATTTAAAAAGTTTTTCATTTACTTTGTGAAGAAATCTTCATTGGTTTACTGAAAATTTTTTTTAAAAACTCGTCCAGCAAAATTCCTTCTGTGTACTAAAAATTATCCTGCAGAAAAAATTGTTGAAATTAGCAGATTATTTTAGCTAAATATTAGTGAGAAAGAAACAGCAAAAAAACTGTTAAATGTACAAAATTTTAGTTATATTTCAGTAAAACTATAGTTAGCAGAAAATTACAACTTAACCTGCTAAATCGCAAAAAAAAAATGTTGAATAATTAGTAGACGAAAAATTAATCATTAAAAATTAAAAATTTTGCAGTGTAATTTGTCATTTTTAATTAACTAAAAGTTAAAAAAATAGCACTAAAATTTGTAAATTCAACAGCCCAGTGTTTTAAAACATATAATAATGAGTTACTGATAATGACTTATTTTTATCATTATTTTAAATAGAAAGTAATTTTCTAGATTTTTTTGAAAATGTTTTGAAATTTTTTTTAGACTCAATATTTTTTCAACACTGGTAAGGATATATGTAACCACATAATTTTTGATTTTTTGTATGTTGGCGAGTAAGCTAACTTGTATGCAGCAGGTCAATTACGTTTTTATCTATCAAACATTACATGTCCAAATAGCTCAGATGGTAGAGCTATTGACTGACAACCTGGAGTTCCAGGTTCGATTCCCGCACTAAAAAATTTTATTAAAAAAAAATTTTACAATAAAAAAATATTTTTTTATAAAACTTATTTTTTTGAAAATCGATTTTTAGACTCATTCTTTTTGTCAGTACTAGTAAGCATATAGGTAATGACATATTTTTAGATTTTTCGTATGCTGGTGTGTAAGCATAACTCATTATTTTTCGCGACAACGCCATACAAAGGTAATAAGAAATGTAATAAGAAAATTTATTAGTTACCATTACCAAGTATGTAGATACATAACCACATATCTGGTAATGATTTTCTACACTGGGAGTTTTATTTTTGCTGTTCTAATCTTACTAGTAATTAGCAAAAAAAAATGATCAGCTAATTTCAGCAACTTTTTCTGCAAGGTCACTTTTGACTAATTTTTAGTAGTTTTTTTGTTCTTTTACATGCTTATTAGTGTGTTATTATGTATTTCTCTTAATTGTACCGTTAATTGAAATACGCCTGCCGGAATTTGATCCGCTTCCCGAAATATGGCCCAAATTGTACTATGATGTAGGATATTTTTTACTTGTTTCTATTTTCGGTACTAAAAATTCCTGAAGTATGCTCTTAACACATAATTTACTCACCTCATTAAAACCTCTTCCTTATATGGTTTCTCACTTATAGCCAAAAAAGTAAAACTGAATGATATATAAATTATATCAAATAGCCACAAATACAGGGAATGATAAACCGAAGTGCCAGAATATAAATCATACAACTGGAACAGTACCATTATGCCGGTAATTAAGATATTCTTATAACAATAGAATAATACCAAAAATGATAATCTGGCAGTATTAAAATAGCCATGCACCAAAAGTAAACGTTTTAACATGAAAAATTTGGCAATGGAAAAATCCGAACATCTTGCCGCCTGTAGACCTTCTTTGCCCATAATACCAATACCCACATCCGCCTCTTGAATCATGGAAACATCATTGGCACCATCCCCTATGGCAGCAGTTAAGTAACCATTTTGGCGTTTTATTAACGTGACGACTTCTGATTTTTGTAGTGGATTTAAACGGCAACATAAAACCGCTTTGCATTTTAAAGCTATGTCATGGAATTCATTAGGAACTTCGGCTAAAGCTATAGCCAAACTTTTACCATCCATTATAAGAGCTGTGGTAGTCGATAGTTTATTTGTATTAAAATAATTGTCGAGTATATAAAGAGTATTCAATAAGTCTTCTTTAGAATGGCAATCAACTATAGAATGTTTATAGGAATCGGCATTAATATGACCACAAGCTAAAGCTATATTTACAGCAGTTTCCACTTTATCTCCTGTTAAAACCCAAATTTTTATACCTGCCTTTTGCAGTGATACTAATGTATCTGATACATCTTCTTGTAATGTATCTTCTACCGCTGTGGCTCCTAATAATTCCAAATCTGTAACGATTGTATTTAAATTCAATTTAACTAATTTTGTTACTTGTAAAACATTACTAACTTACCACATTCTATGTTGTTATAACAATTTCCCATTATATTTTTCCTTTTATCCAGCATTGTATATGAATGATTGAGATCATTAACAAATTTTTCATATTCTTCTTCGGGTATTAATCGCCTCGCTATAGCCAATGTTCTTAGACCTTTCAACGCAAATTCCGTTATATGTGAATCAGTTTGTATAATCATCTCTTTGGAAGTTTCGGAACATAATTCGAATATTACATTTTCAGCTCCCTTGGTATATAGCCATTTACTATCTTCAGAGTCAGAAACAATAACACTCATACGTTTACGTTCTGAAGAAAACTCCAAAACATGAAGACATTTAAATTGCATAATTTTCCAGTTATCATTTGTAGGAGTTGAAATTTTTAATTTAAGAATATCATTTTCATCACCTAGATAATGAAGGCCCAATTGTGAGCAGGCTTCCAAAAGAGCTTTCTCATCTGGACTGGAGGCTTGATACTGTAAACAATTGGATGATGTTGTAGAGGAGGAGACTTGTGCAATCTGAACAGTATGGCAAAGACATAAGGCTTTAAAAAATTCCAATTGTTTGTCCTGAAAATGAAATAACAAAACACTTATCAAAGAACGGTGTCGAAAAAGTGGCGATTTTTGCCGAGGAAGGAAGAATGTCGACTGCTGTTTTAATAAGTCGATTGTGCTGGACCCAAATATGACCACTTTAATTTTGTAAACCCATGGGAAATGTCTAAAAATCGCTCATTTTGGGGGAAATTACATTCGATTTTTCATACGGCAATTTATTATTTAACAGCTGCGTTATTCAAACCACTTTTTATAATTTTAAAATTCCTTCTGACTTAAGTTTTGATCAAGTTCAAAATTTTAAATTATATTTCCTTTTAAAACTGGTGTCAAAAATGGCTGAAAGATTTCCGAAAACTCTAAAAAATTTTAGTTTCGAATCTCATATATCGTTAGCAGAGCTTTAAAGAATTAATTCCTTTTTGGAATGAATTCCCAAAAATTTAATTCAATTCTTTAATTCAAGGAATGAATTTATTAATAAAACATAAGCAGGAATTAATTCCTGTGAATGAATTCAGAGAATTCAAATTTATAGAATGAATTCCCTGACCAAAACACTAAGAATTCGATTTAAAGAATTCATTCAACAGTTAATTCAATTTGAAGTCAAGGAATTCATTCAATTCTAGTTAATTCAACTTTTGGGTAAGAATTCATTCAACTGTGCACTTAATTCAACTTTTGAACAAGGAATTCATGCAATTCTAGTTAATTCAACTTTTGGTCAAGGAATTCATTCAATTCAAGTTGATTAAATTTTTTTTCAAGGAATTCATTCAATTCTAGTTAATTCAACTTTTGGTCAAGGAATATTCATTCAAGTTCAACTTTTGGTCAAGGAATTCATTCAATTCTAGTTAATTCAACTTTTAGTCAAGGAATTCATTCAATTCTAGTTAAATCAACTTTTAGTCAAGGAATTAAATTTATTTCGTTTAATTCCCTAAGGAATTAAATGTTTTTCGTTTAATTCCCTAGGAATTAAATTTTTTTTGTTTAATTCCCTAGGAATTGAAAACTTAATTCAGGGAATTAAACGAAAAAAATTAAATTCCTTGGGAATTAAACGAAAAAAATTTAATTTCTTAGGGAATTAAACGAAATAAATTTAATTCCTTGACTAAAAGTTGAACTAACTAGAATTGAATGAATTCCTTGACCAAAAAATGAATTAACTTGAATGAATTCCTTGACCAAAAGTTGAATTAACTAGAATTGAATGAATTCCTTGACCAAAAAATTAATTCACTTGAATGAATTCCTTGACCAAAAGTTGAATTAACTAGAATTGAATGAATTCCTTGACCAAAAGTTGAATTAGCTAGAATTGAATGAATTCCTTGACCAAAAGTTGAATTAACTAGAATTGAATGAATTCCTTGACTAAAAAATGAATTAACTTGAATGAATTCCTTAACCAAAAGTTGAATTAACTAGAATTGAATGAATTCCTTGACCAAAAGTTTAATTAGCTAGAGTTGAATGAATTCCTTGACCAAAAGTTGAATTAACTAGAATTGAATGAATTCCTTGACCAAAAGTTGAATTAAATGAATTCCTTGTTGAATGAATTCATTAAATTTTATGAAGGCATTAGAAAAAAATTAATGAATTCCTTTAAGATAAATCGAATAAAAAAAAAGGAATTCATTCAATTCCTTAAGTTTGGTCAGGGAATTCATTCCCAAAATATAAATTCAGTTCAAAAAAAAAGGAATTATGGAATTAATTCCTCGAAGCTCTGATCGTTAGATAATATCACAGAACTATTTTATTTTTATTAATAACGATGGTAACGATTATTACAGTGTAATAATAACGATGGTAGCGAAACTACAATATTTATAGGAGTATTTTATTGTTTTTTGTTTGAAAATAACTTATTCTCCCAAAGATGATGCTATTCAAAGAGTAGCGAAATATCGGCAATAAGGATTATATTTACACAGCTAGACCAAATTGTTTCTATGAAGATTAGCAGATTATTTTTCCCATATATTAGTAATATAGGAACAGCAAAAATAAAATGGTTAAATATACAGAATTTTAATTATATTTGAGTTAATTTTTTGTAAATGGAAAATAGCAAAGTAACCTGCTAAAATCAGGAAAAAATTTTGCTAAATAATTAGTAGCCTAAATAATCATCAAAATATGTAAATTTTTTAAAGTTTTTTTTTCGATTTTTTTGAATGCAAATAAAAATCAAGCCTTTTGAAAACAGCAGTTTACAATTTTTTTAGCAAATATTTCTGATGATTTTAGCAGAATAGACTGATTTTTGCATTAAACTAAATTTATTGAAAAAATAGAAAAAATTTTGTAGATGTAACAGTTTATTTATGCTATTTTTAGTCTACTAATATTTAGCAAAATTTTCTGCAGAATTTACAGTAGGTACAATTTGTTATTTTCAATTAACTAAAAGTTAACTTAAATATAACTAAATTTTTGTAAATTTAACAGTTTTAATTTTGTTGGTTCTTATTTTACTAGTATTTAGCAAAAATATCTGCTAATTTTAACAAATTTTTAGTAACTCTTTCTGCTATTTTTACAGATTTATTTCTATGAATGTACATTACAGAATTTTTGGTTAGTTAAATTCCCTAACAACTAACTATAACTACTGTTATAGTTAGAAATAACTATTACCCTCGACTATAGAAATCAAACAGTGTGTAAAGATATTCTAAATGTATCATTTACCTACAATGTGTGGTCATACCCACCAAAACCTTGGTAATATGTGGGTACTACTATGCATATTACCTGGTAATATATAAACCGCTTACCCTTGCATTTTTTGTAATACGAAATTCATACGTTTGAATGTTTTGTTGGTATAAATAATTCGTTTTTCTAGAAAATTCTAGAAATTCTATTTTTTGTTAAAAATCCGTGAATTCGAAATTGATATTCGGTTTAAAAAATTAAAATTTAAACAAAATGTTTTTGAAAACTCCTTACACGTAAGTTCAGAATACCACATTACTACACTCATAGAAAAAAGTTTGTAGAAAAATTAGTAAAACTGTTAGTACTTCAACTTAACAAATTTTTAACTAATTTTTAGTTAAAATTTAATTTTTAGTTAATTTTTTTGCTACCTCCACATTACTAACTTACAAATAATTTTGCTATTTTTATTTGCTGAATTTAGTTACTAATTTTTAACAATAAATTTGCTAACTTTACAGTATTTTGCTCAATTTTAGTTACTAATCTTTAACAGAAGATTTGCTAATTTTACAAATTTTTTGTAAACTAAACCACGCTTATAAACATATTGTTAAATGACTCATAAAAATTACTGCATATTTTTAACTCGCCAAAAATAATGCAAAAAGTTTTTAAATAAAGCTAAATTGAAATGGTTGAAAATTTGTCCTACTCATAAAATATCTAAATTATTAAAATTTATGAGAAAAGTTTCTATTTATCGTAATACATTAATTTTCAAAGATCAAGGTTTATTTTGGACGAACCATTTTAATATGAAAATTGTGATTAAAAGTATCTCTGGGGAGCAAGTGGAGTTTACGGGAATGACCCTAATTTTTTCCCTCAATATTGTACTTTTTAAGCTTATTTAAAGAATACGATATTTTTAATCGGCCACACATTCTTTCCTGTGGGTGGAGCTTTAGAGGTGAAAATGGAAACTCAAATAAATTCGGAAGTACATATCCGATCAGCAAACAATGAAAAATCAAAAGAAGGGTCTCTGAAATACATTTTGTTATGGTTAACATATTAGGGGTTTTCATATAAACTCGTAAATGCCTTGTAAACCTTGTATAAATATAACCCATATTTTTTATGTATGGATTTTGACATTAAACTCATAAACATACCAGGTTTATACCGTTTACGTGTAAAATACGAGTTTATATGAAAACCCCTATTATTGTCTATAAATATTACCACTTTTACAAAAAATCATTCTTGGGAAATTTTCATTGACATTGAAATATAATTGGCATTACTTTATCTCAATGTCAATGCCAACAAATTTCATCACCATTCAATGCCAATGAAATTTTTTTCAATTAGCATTGATGAAAACAATGGTAATGAAATGTACACATAATTGAAGAAAAAGCATTGTAATATAAAAAAAAAATATAAGAAATACGCGAATTTTTAATTTTTTTTCTTAATTTATTCTTTTATTAAAACATGAAAACAAATACTTCTATCATCAATTATAAATGGGCATTTGGGCATTGAATAATGCCAATTGGTCCCAAGTATGTTTTTAAATACACATTTATTTTTATACCCTACACCACTACATGGTCAGGGTATTATAAGTTTGTGCTGATGTTTGTAACACCACAAAATATTGGTCCTAGACCCACTTTATAGTATACCCATCGGCTCAGAATTTTTTTTTATTTCGATTTAACGATGTCCGTCCGTCTGTCTGTCTGTCCATGCATTCTTGTGTGCACTCTACAGGTCGTAAATATGTTGGCCCAAGGACGAAGCCTATTGATTTGGGTTCAAATCGGTCCATGTTTAGACCTAATGGCCATATAAGGGTCCCCCAAAATTATACTGGTTATACGCGGCAGGTCGCAAATATTAAGATATTTTGATGAAATTTTGTACACAGACCTATGTTGACCCAAGGACGAAGCCTACACACAAAAAAATACTAAAGGGAATATTGCATTGGCTGGCATAGGTAGCCTATTTTTGTTTGATATTAATTGAAATAGTTTTATTACCCATATCAATAGGTAATTCATAACTCACAATTTCACCTATTGGCAATGTAAATTCTACATTCAGAAAAAGGCAACTCTTCGAAAAATTGACTTTCTTTTGTTTGTTTATTTCAGTGTCATTGAATATTTTTATGTACACGTACATACTCGTACACATTTTTTTTATAATATTAAAATTCATTTTGGAACTTTATCCAATAAATTAATTGGAGGAACAAATTGCTGATGTTAAATTTCATCCCACAATTAATGAAATGATTTAATAACGGTAAGTTTTATTGAAAATAATGTCTGGAGTCTGGTTAATTTTCATTTTCTTTGCAGTACCTATATTCGATTTTTATGTTTCGTGGATGATGTTTTGTATTTATTTACGATAGATAAATATAAAGCAGAACTTTATAAGTTCTCGTAATACCGCAGGTTGAAAACATCGTCGCAACACACTATTCAATAAATCAAGTGTTAATCAAAAGAAGGATGAGAAGTTTCACTATCTCAGTCGTCATCGTTTAAGGCAATTCTTACGTCATTGGAAAGCGATTTTGGTTTTCTTTAACAATTTTGATTATCCGCCAGCCACTAGTTATTGTATGTAGATTAGTTTTAATTTTTATTTACTAAAATGTAATTACAGCAATAAAATTCTCTTTATGTTATTTTTTGCCGATTTTTATACTTTTT
The DNA here is from genome assembly GCA_949987735.1 of Leucophora obtusa. Taxonomy (NCBI): domain Eukaryota; kingdom Metazoa; phylum Arthropoda; class Insecta; order Diptera; family Anthomyiidae; genus Leucophora; species Leucophora obtusa. The sequence continues at coordinate 127,053,837 of OX465297.1, read as the reverse complement.
TTTGAATCGTGGTAAATATACGCATATTTTACCTAAAAGCAATGAAATATTGCCCAAAAATAAGTACAAATTAACCATTTTTTTAATTGTTAATCCAACAAAAAATTTTAGTTGTTCTACCTAAAATTTTAGGTGATTTTTCGAACATAAATGTCAAATAGAAATTACCTATTTTTTATGGTAATATTGGCGTAAAACAAAGCAAACTCTATGTTGCCTTTGAAAATAGGTGATATCACCCTATATTTTTAGGTAATATTACCTATAGTTTTTTTTGTGTGTATTGATTTTGGTCGGTCCATGTGTAGACCTAGTGCCCATGTAAAGGTCGCCCCAAAATTATATTGTTTATACGATGCAGGTCGCAAATATTAAGATATTTTGATGAAATTTGGTACACCAACCTATATCAGCCCAAGGACGAAGCCTATTGATTTTGGTTAACAGCGGTCCATGTTTAGACCTAGTGCCCATATAAGGGTCCCCCCAAAATTGGCTTGGTTACAAACTGCAGGTCGCAAATATTAAGATATTTTAATAAAATTTGGTTTGCTGACTCACATTATAGAAAATTTTGACACAAGTCCCATTTTAACCCATTCGAATTTCGGATCCAAACATTAGTTGGCTTTTAACCAGACTGGTGTAGGGTATTGTATAGTTGGCATGCCCGACTTTAACCTTTGTACTCGTTTATTTATTAATTTTCATTTCATTTGTTCCTTTTTTACCTTTTTCCAGTCCACTAGTAATCTGCCAAAGCTTTGTTGATTTCAGAAAATTTTAGCAAAAATTTTGTAGATTTAACAGTTTTGTTTTTGCTATATTCATTCTACTATTATTTAGCAATTTTTTTGCTGATTTCAGCAAGTTAAATTGTTATTTGCAATTAACAAAAATTTAGCTCAAATATTACTAAAATTCTGTAAATTTAACAGTTTTTTTTTGCTGTTTTCATTTTATTAATATTTAGCAAACTGATTCTGCTAATATTAGCAGTTTTTTCTGCAGCATCATTTTTAACTAATTTTCAGTAACTTTTACTGCTATTTTTACGGACTTATTTGCAGAGTTACTTCGATGGACATGCCCTTGTTAAAATAATAGCTTTGGTAATAGAAAAGTAAGAGGTTACCTACCCTTATTTCTTCTTACCAAAGTCATTACCGGGTAATAGAAGGTTTTGCTGGGTATCAATATTTAACCTACGAGAAAATGCAACAATTTTAATTTTTAAATTTTCTTTTACTCACATAACAATTTTTAACTTCCAATTTATCTTTTGTTTCCTGATCTTCCAAATAAAATTTTCGATACACAAATTTTGTACCATTTATCGAACATTGTTGAAAAATCATCTCATTTTTCGTTAAAGTACCAGTTTTATCCGAAAATAATATATTAATTTGACCTAAATCTTCATTTAAATTTGAAGAATTAACCACAGCTCTTTGATCAGTTTCAGCATCATATAATTCTTGATCTTGTTGTATGAAAAACGCATTTGAAACTCGATAAATTTCAATATTCATATACATAGATATGGGAACCATATAATTGAAAAGAATTAAAAAAGCCAAAAAATCTTCAATGATATTAGTAATTTTATTGACACGTATAGGGGGTCCTAGATAGTCCATAAAAGGTACCTTATTGATTTCCTCATATCTAAAATAATAAAAAAAAATAGTTTTTATTAAAAAATAGCATAGAGTTATTCAAAATTTTTACATTACCTTCCCAACATATACAAAATAAAACAGGTTACTATCATAATAACCACCAAAAAGATTAGAAATTTATTAATATAAATTTCACTGGATGCCGATTTGTTACCCGTATAATGACTATTAAGTTGTAATTTTGTATTCATACCCGTATATACCGCACATCCTATAACTTCTTCGGTATTTTTAATTTTAGAACCTCTTAGCAACAAATTTTCAGTTGTTAATGGCAATACCGAAGATGATCCTGCAAGTTCAATTTTACCCGTAAACGAATAGAGATCAGTTTTAGGACTTTCACATTCGATTATACCAATTTTTGCTAAATAATCTTTATACTCCGATGGTAGACCTTTGGGCACCAACAAAGTTTTTAAATTTGTTTCTCCATCTAAATTGGATGTCATTACAAAACATTTGCCGTTGGTATCAGACGAATGTAGCAAAACTACATCACAAGGTACATCACAGTCTCTTTTAACCACAACTAAATCACCAGGACATACAAAACGCGATTCCAGTGGTTCTTCTTGCCCATTTCGATGTACCGTAACGTTGGAAAAATTAACTAAATTATCATTTTTATAACGTTGATAATCCTCATAGGCCTCCTTAAAACCCGTCACAATCATAACAAATAATAGTGGTATTAATGAGGTTAAAGGTGATATGGTACTATCTGTAGGAGTTTTATAAAGGCTAATTAAATTTTGTAATGATTTTGTTTTTTTATATACTCACTTACGAAGAATGATATTATCGTTACTACCAAAAAATAAAAATACACTGCTCTTCGAAATTGATTATATAAATTAATTGGTAGAAATGTTAATAGGGTGTATTTCGTTGTTTTTATGCGATTTAGTTCATGTGTTTTCTCATACTGATCTTCTAAATTGCCACCAATTGTTATGCGACGATTTTCTGTAGTCTTACTACTACTGGAACCCTGGAATTTATGTAAATATTAATATAGTTAACAATCTGTTTAGAAAATTGTTGCAATGAAACTAATTGTAGAAAGAAGAAACCTTAATAGATTTCAAAGAAAAATTACGATTCTTTATTTAGTTTGGGAACGATTTTCGTTAAGAAAAATTCTCGATTATTACACTGTGAGACAAATGGTAGGGGTCAGTGATCGGGAAGGGTTCAAACTACCGGGGAAAGTTACATCGGTAAAAAAGAAGTTATACGTGTCCCGGCGTTTCGGTGGGTCACCCCTAGGAATCGAGATATATCGATTTGACCTTTGGTGGTCTTTTTTTTGACATAACTCGAGAACCACTAGTCCGATTTTGCTCAAACAATTTTAAAAAAATTAAAAATTACAATTCCTTTAATCTGTTCATATAACGTTTTTGTATGAAGCAAAAAATATTTTTTGCCTAAAATATTAAAAAAAAAGTAATAAACAAAAGGTTATTGATTTTTATGGTAGCGGTAACAAACATTTATTTTTACCGGCAAAGCTGTTGAGTATATAGAAAAATGTTATATGAACAGATTAAAGGAATTGTAATTTTTAATTTTTTTAAAATTGTTTGAGCAAAATCGGACTAGTGGTTCTCGAGTTATGTCAAAAAAAGATATATCTCGATTCCTAGGGGTGACCCAGCGAAACGCCGGGACACGTATAACTTGTTTTTGACCGATATAACATTTCCCGTTGGTTTCATCCCATCCCGATTTTGACTGTCGCATAGTGTTATGAACTAATTTTAACATCCAGACGTTTTGGCATCAATTTTCACTTCTGTTAATTTGAACTAGCTTAAAACGAACCCTCGGTTAAACCAAAATGTTTGTGACAGTGCTCAGTATATGCTCCGAAAATTTCAATAAATAAATTCGGAGAAATAAAATTTCCACATGTTTTTTTGTAAAATATGTTTTAGTCTCAAAGTAATATTCTAGGCGTCAAATTTGTATACAAAATTTTTTGAGTTTTATTTAATTGTATTTATAATACGACAGAACAAAAAGCAAAAACTACAGCGAAAGATGCAAGAATTGCTCACGCAGTCTTAAAAAAAAGCCAATGAAGATGCCCCGATGGTGGGCGAAGCCATGTCATATGGGGCAGGTATTGATGGGTTTATATTAGCTTAAATGTAATCATTGTATATAAAAAAATAAGAAACAAATACAAAATAAATCAAAAAATGTACAAAATAATAGCATTTTGACTGAAATGAAATGTATTATAATTTTCCTGCCATCGTTTTTAAGATTATTAGGGTTAGTATATCAACTACCCTTTAAACAATCCGTTCCAAATTTGGTGCACATGTAGAAAAGTAGGTGATCTAAATTTTATTCATACACGGTTTTTTAAAATGTTACTGTTTTCTTAACATAAAATTAACTTTAACCGATGTCGATCCAGTTTTTTTCTTTCGTAGGCAACAAAAATCTCTATTCATTATCGTCACCCTTTCTAAAAAAAATAAAAATCGCCCACGATAAGGACTACACTGAAAAAAAAGTCAGTAAATTCAGCAAAAAATGTTGCTGTCTCAGCAAATTTTTAGTCAGGAGCGTGCTTACAAACTTTTGCTGAAAATCAGAGAGCTGATTTTTATACAAAAAAATAGTAATTTCAGCAAAAGTGTTGCTAACGATTAGTCAATTGCAAATGAAATAAATCCTTGCTAAAATCAATAAAATTTTTTGCTGAATATTAGTAGACTGAAAAAAACTTTACAGAGAAATTGTTCTTTAGTTAATTTAATTGCTGAAAATTTAAGTCTAAACATTGAGCTCTTGTGATTCTTTGGAACATTGTTTAGGAATTAGTAGACAATTCTAAATAACAAAAAAGAATATAAACTACGGCTTTTATATTATAAAAAACCTTTTTCTTAAAAAAGTGAAAGTGAACACAACAAATTACCCAAACGACTGAAAAAAATGTCACTATTTATAAATATTTGTATATACATTCACATTTTATTTCATTAAATTTAAATATTTTATTTTGTCTATAATTTAAATCATGTTGTTTTTATCTTATTGTGTTATATTTTTATGTATTCTTTTGGCATTCTTTTGTTTTATGTATGAAACACAGATACAAAAATCTTTCACGGTTGTATTTATTACATGTATTAGAAAAACTGTGTTTAAGTATCATTTTCTTTGTCCGCACTACATCAAATGTCTAATCTGCGACATCTACATCTTGTCTGTCTGGTTGTTGTCCGCACTATAAATATGTTTATCGGCAAAATTCTGTAGCAAAATGAATTAGTAAAACTTTATTTGGAAGTTAGTTTAGTGCTAAAAAATATAACTAAAACTTTTGCTGAAAACACAAGTATACTTGATATACAACACGTTTTACTAATTAATTACAAATGCAATGAAAGGGCCACACAATTTTTTATTCAAATTTTTTTATTAAAGGAAAAATCTAAAAAGAAACTTTGCTTAAGATGAACTAATTTATTTGGTCCCCCAGAGTTCATCTTAACCATATTTTACTGTAGATTAATTTTAATTGTTGTTCGTTAAAAAAAAAAACATAAAGGAGTTTATAGATCTTTTTTATCTAGAGCGTATACTTTATATTTAATTATATGAGGACTTTGTTAATACTCATACGCCCCAGTGTTCTTTTTAATTGATATTTATTTTAATCAAACATCTTTAAAGTTATTTAGATATTTTATTTTTATTATTATCGCTTATAGTAAGCGATAAATTAATTTGGGAGAGAACTACCCCAAAAGAAACATGTCGATATATATGGAACTTACATATTAGGGATATAACTTTTTGCAAATATCATTCTCCCAAGGCAAAATCAAGTAGAGCCTGGGAAAATAGTAAGAACTACGATTTTGTTTTTCGCGATCGTTAAGAAAGTTCCCGCACAAGACGCATTGCAGTTTTATATAACTGATTTTTTTTTTTTAATTTAGTGATCTCTTTTCTAATTTTTTAATACAAACATCAGTAAAAATCCTTTCCCACCATTTTGACAAGAAAAAAATTTTTTTAACAAAAATAGAAAATTTTAAGCATTTTAGAAATTGATTTCGGTGCAGAAGTTTTTTTTACCGCATTGATTTCAAAAAACTGTTTTTATTAAGACAATATTATCTATTGGTTTTTCATTGGGAGCTTGCACCCCAAAAAAGGTATACGCCTATTATATATGTTGTAGATAGGGTTGCCACATTACAAAAGCCAAAAAACCTCAGATAGCTTGATTAAAAAAATAACTTGATAATTTAAATATATTTATAAAAATATTCAGCTTTTTATCTATCTAACAAAGAAGGTCTATATGCGTGGTTCCCTCAGATTTGGATATGTGATAGAGAAGACAAAAAATAAAAATATGCACCTTTTTAGCGGCCCAATCATATTTGAATGTTAAAAAGTGGGTTCAAGAATGACACGAATTTTTGTTTGTTCTAAGAAAAGGTATCATACATTCCAGGAAAGAAAATAAAATTAAAAAAGTTCAAAAAAACAGGATTTTTTTAGGTACGTCATGTTTTCAGATTTTCATCAAATTGAGCACATGAATGATCTATGGAAATATTAAGGCAAATCTATTTTTATTTCCCTAAAATTCCTAAAATTCGCGATTTCATTCACGATTTTTATTTTTACAAAAATCAAAAGAAAATGTAATTTGTCTGACTTTGAACACCCTCAGTTTCCATAGTTCTTGTCGGATTCTAATAATTCAAAAAACCTTTTGATGATACAGTCGTCTACATTTGTATTTAATTATTTTATTTATTATTTAATTAGTTTCAATAATAATTTTTCTTCATGTACTTTTAATCAAGTGCACTTTTTGAATGCATTTTTCAGTTTGTTGTGAATTAATTTTTTGTAAATTAATTTATTTGAAAATGTAGGGTGTTGGTATTGTTGAGCTGAATTGAAGTTTGTGATTGTTTTAGGTTCGGCTTAAAGTCTTTTTGGTGTAAAATTTTTTTTTTCAAGATTTTTGCTTTTATCAATTTTTGGGGAGCGTCTTTACAATATTTTTAATTATCTTTTTTATCTTATTTTCTTAATATAAAATGCTTATTTTTTAAAATTTCTGCATAATTTGTATAATTATGGAGCACCATATATTTTAGACTGGTTATTGCATCTCAACAATTTAAACGAAATATAAATAATGCTTTTGTCCTTATATGAAAAAAAAAATGTTTAAAAATATTTTTGATTTGCAAATGCAATTTTAGAATGCATTTTTCAGTTTTATTATGCCCTTAATTTTTTTGTAGGTATATTTATTGGAAACCTTTAACGTTTTTAAATAAATTTATACCTTCCATTTTTTGTGCAGGCGAAGTGTATTGTAATATATCGGCGCGACATTGATATATTAAACCGATAAAGATAAACTTGCAACATACGATGGGTTTCATACTGATGGTTTATGAGTTAACTATTAGTTAACCCAAAAATTTGTTGTTGTTTCGTATATAATTTCTTGGTGTTTTCTTTTGTTTAATAGTTAAGTTAAAGTTAAACCGTTAGTATTGTATAAGAGCCACTGTTAATTGTGAAGTTAAACTTTTAGCTGTCAAAACAACAAATATAAACGATGAAGATTAAAAAGTGGATGATTAACTTCAATGAAGTAGATTAATTTCGTTGCGAGCTATAAAGCTTGTGTATATTAAACATGGCAAATTATGTGATAATAAATTGATAATTTATTACCAAAATTTATATTGTACACACCCATACATAATTAGTAAACTCTAAACATTCATTAATACTACACTCAGAAAATTATATCGGTAACAAACAATTGCAATACATTGCAATTTCATTTACAATTAACTAGCACTTTTTAACCGTTCATATTAGTCAAACAGATGAAAATAAGATAACTGTAATATTAGTTAATTTTAATGAAATTGCAGTGCACCCTTTTTTTAATTGATTGTTATTGTTTGAGAGTGTTGGGTATAACACATCACCACTCTGTGGAACAGGGTATATTGATGAAATTCACAGTTAGTACTATTTTAAGTAGTAAATTATTATTTATCGTAAATTTGATTACTTTCTATGCGTTAAACTTCACAAATCATGCTATTTTAGAACGTGCTAATATTAACACTAAAACTGTGAATTCCTTCATTGAATTTGTAGTAGATTTAAACTGAAAACCGAATTCTACCTAATATGTCCACTTTTAATACACCCGGTGTCTTTTATAATTAATTTTCGAATAAGAAGCAAAGAAAGTTTCAAAAAATATTTTTTTTTAATTTTTTAAAAATATTTCTGTTGAAATTTTAATATGTGGTCCTGAGTCCCTGATTTTGCCACTCTTCTTTCGGAGCGGAATGTAATAGCGGCAAAAGTTGTGGACCCACATAGACATTACAGACCCAAAATTTTTGCCGCAAAAATTCTGACTTTAGCGAAAAATTGCCAATATTACAAAAAAAAAAGAATAAAAAAGTAATTCATAGACTCGAAAAGTTTGACTGTTACCAGATGACAGTTGTTTGTGTAGTAATCAATAGTTGTTGCGTTTAACTGTAATTACAGTTGTTTTTGTTGAAACTACAAAACAATTATTATAACAGTTATTTAAAAAGCAACTAACGAAAAGAATTGTATTTTATAACAGTTATTTAAAGCAGTTATTATTAATATTATAATAAAGAACTACCAAAACAGTATCTTTGAAGCATACTTGGGAATTTTTCATTGTCATTAAAATTTAATTGGCATTTCTTGCAAATGAAACTTTTTCAATTGGCATTGGTATTAATGATATCAATGGTAATATAATGTACACCAATGCCTCAAAGCAACCAATTATATATATATATATTTGTTCCTTTTACTCCAGCAAGGAGCATAGGGCAACCAATTATAATTGAATAAAAAAGCATTGTATACACAGAAAACTGTTTTAGAAAAAAGGTAAATTACGACAAGAACATAAAATTTCAAAGCTATAACCCAATAAATATTCGCTATTTGATGAAGATGTATTAAGTAAACGCTGTTCACTCTTCTTTGAACACTGGTTAGTCTAGATGGATCAGCCTCTAGTAACGTCTGTATATTTGGCGAAAGTGCAAATATTTAGAAAATTGTTATTTTATCAAAACAAAATGTTTTTGAAATCAAATGTAGTTCATTTCAAACATTTCAAGGTCATACAAATAATAAGCCGAATATTTGCATTTAAAAATTGTGGTTCCAAGGTCGAAATTTGATACGCTAACTCACTTGGATGGAGTATTTTAATTTCAAATGGAATCGGTTTATTTTTAGACCTAGCGTCCATGTGGAGTATATTTCCGATTTTCTCTTCAATACACCTAATATTAGACAAATTAAAAAAATTTTTTTTCTAATTTTATAGACCAATTTTTCACAATTTCAATCCATTCAAATTTCAGATGCAAACATGAGTTGGCGTTAAACCAAACTGGTGTTGTCACAGAGTCGGCCGGCTTGACTTTAAATTTTTTACTCTTAAAAATGCTTAAATGATTTAGCACCAATCTACAAACTTTTAGTTTCATATTTGTCAAAATACATTACCATTTTTTTAGTTTTTTATCTTAATAATTTAAATTTTTATATTAATAGAATCGTGCACTTTTTATCGACAAACTTGAGTCTTTATATTATTTTCCGCTTAATTATGAGGTCTATCCCGGTTATTATAAAGTTATATACTAATAAAAAACACTTGTTAATATGGTCAAATATTGATATGACGATACATTGTGGTTAAGTGATACACTTAGAATATTTTTATAGTAACTACATGCAGTTCATTTGTATAGTAAAGGTTAATAGTTATTTCTAACTATAACAGTAGTTATTTTTTACTCTCAGAAAAGTTTTGCCGTTAATACTAGAGTCCTGCATGAATGCATTTAAAACATTCTGTGAAACATTCACTACACTTTTTGCAATTCAGAAATCTCTAGGTGAAGTTCAGACAATATCCATTGAAATATAGAAATCATGAATAAAGACAGATATTATGTTATCTGAATTTTAATTGATAACCTCTGAATTTCAATTGATGATTTTTGAACTGAAAAAAGTGTAGTGAATTTTTCACAGCCTTTCCCTTGTAAATATACCTTCTTTGCAATGGATTTTGAACTAGAGGATACATTTAGGTATGAAAATGGCGAAGGCATTTGTTCAAGGTCGTAAGTGGAAATAAGCCCTTTTGAAAAATCACTCCTCAATTATAGTTTTATCTTTTTTGGGATAACCAATTTCAGCAGTTTTCTGTAAATTTATATTTACATACTAACCCCTCAATTCATAAACACTTTGTAAAGTTATAGGAGGTTTACAAAACGAAATTTTCATACAAAATTTGTTCAATAAGCCTCCTACAATTTTACAAAGCGTTTATGAATTTACAAAAAAAAAAAAAACAAAGCGCTGTGAAATCGTTTTTTGTCAATGGTACAAAAAAAAAAACGTTTTCCCAGCGTTGAAAAACATTATTTTGGATTGCTTTTCGAACGTTCACAAACAGTATTTTAGGAGCGCTTTTCATACAAAATTTACAACCGTTTGTGAAATAAAAACACTGTTAAAACATTGCTTTAAAGCGTTTTTCTAACGTTTGCAAAAAGTACTTTAGCAGTACTTTTAAAGAATATATAACCTATTATTTAAAAAACACTGTCAAAACATTGATTTGCGCCTTAAAAATGTTGAAAAAAGTGCATTCCAATGTCAGATGATAAAGTTTTTTTTATATATACATATATACAACGACTATATAGACTAAAGACAAACCACCAGCCTCAACTGCTGTTAAATAGTCTCTTTAATTTTATATGCAAACTGGTTTTAAGAGAAACAGTTTTTAGTGTTTTTTTTTAACGCGTATTTTTTAATATTAATAAGCTAAATTTTGTGCTAATTATACAAAACTAATGCAGAGAACATATCAAACAACACAAGTGCACTTTATAATTTAATTAAAATTGCTGTAAAACAATAAAAATAATTAATTAAAAATACCACTTTTTCACGTTTTTTGTTATTTTACATTGAAACTCTATTAAAACCAGTTCAGTTTTTCAGATGAGAGCCGTGGATAGTGCCTGATATATATAATTTTAATTATATTTTATTATTTATATAAAAAGAGTTATAGCAATCATTATTTATGTAAAAGAGTTACAGCAATTGTCTCATTATGAAAATTTGTAAGAATACACTTAACTTGCACTAATTTTATACTAATATCAGCTTAATTTTCATTAAATTTTTTTACATTATACAATCCAATTTCTTTTGATGAAAGTGGATACTTAAAAACATCAGTTGTTTCATTATAAATTTGGCCATTTATCACAATTGTGTTTACAATGTTTGATGCTAAAAATTTCTTTAATTACTAGAATATTTCCATTACTGCCTGACTCAGTTGTCAAGGTGAGATGAAGTGAATTAAAAAAAAAATTAACAATTTAATTGATAATTTTAAATGTTTAATTTTCTACATAGTTTCCGCAATTTCAATTGGTATAAATATTGTTTTACAATATAATACAATTTATAAATACAATTTCATTGTATTTATAAAAGAATAACGCAACAATACAAGCATTTTTTTCTGTGTAATATTTTAAATAATTCAAAATCCTGAATAAAATACTTTTTATGTTTAAGTTTATCAATTTAAGTGTATTTTTCAGAACTTTACAATTAATTTTTATTCAAACTTAATAAAAATATAATTTATTAAAAAATTTTAATATATAAAAATGTTTTAAAAAATAATTCCCATATTTGTATTTAAAACGATGGCAAAGTACTTCATTTGTTTATTTTCTAACGCTTTGACAGCGTTAAAATTGGTATGTTGTAATAACGTTTATAGACTGTCGAGATAGTACTTTGAAATTTGTTTTTGGAACGGTTTGACAACGATATAAAATACCACCCTGAGACCGTAAATCATGTTTAATAATTGGGTCGTTTTCACAATGCTCTGAAATTGTAAACCAGAATGTTCTACATACGCTAGTTTGACGGTTGAAAAAGCATTTTAAAGTTTTTTTTCTGCAACGCTTTGAAAACGTTATAAAATACCACCCTCACACAGATCATGGTTATCATTTGGGGCGTTGTCAAAACGCTTTAAACTTGTAAATCGATATATTCTGAAAACGTTTGTACCACCTTTTAAAATGCTTTTAAAACGTTTTCACGATCGTATTTTTCCACCTGGGATTGTAAATAGATATTATATATTATTAGATGTGGTTTCATGGTATTTAAAAAAAAATGTGTCTTCGTTACATATATACAGTGCACAAAGAAAAAAGTTGGACACATTATGTGCGTTCCCGTACGTTACCGCGGGTACCCGCGGTAACACAAAACAGCCCAAACAACAACAATTTACACACAATTTTGAGTACGGGAACGCCTTTGGGCTAGTTTGGGTATCTGCGGTAAAGTACGGGAACAGACATATTATCAGTGTGTTCGTTTACTCGAATTTCTTACTACTTTTACTACAATTGGAAAGTTTTGTTTACTTTTTGTATTGAATTTTTCCAGCTGTAGTAAATGTAGTAACTAGTAGTAAGTAAACGAACAAACATTAGCTCTGTTTCTTTACTTTTTGGGTAAAGTTCGGTAAAATGAGAGTTAACAAGAAATACTCTCCCGAAATAACAAAAATGCACAAAAGTAAACGAACGCGAAAAACCACATTTGAAGCCCGAAAAACAAATGTCAATAGATTTGTGCATTATAGTTCGTTTTGGTGAGCGCTCTTTCTAGTTCTTGTTCAATTTGTTGTAAAAATCTAGATAGCTTTTCTAGTTAAACCCCTTTTTAAATCAAAAATTTAATAAAAATTTCCTTTTTAGGCATTTCTATTTACAAAAAGGAATACATAGTTTATTAAATTTGGAAAAGATTTTAATATTAAACAAGCTTCGATTTATTTACATATTTAACTCTTTAACACATTTAAACAAGCGTCTTCACAAAATTGTCGGTAATTTTATGGAGTTGTCAAATCACCGATAGGCTTTTTCAACTATTATACTAATTTTTGTAAATGATAAATATATTTTCTGAATGAATGAAATGATCGATTGAACTAAAAGAGGTATTAGTTGTGAACTAGGTCTTTGGTTCAAATCAGTGAAGAGTTCAATTGAACTAGTTGCACCCAACTGATGATATAACAGCTGATTAAAAAATATTTACCCAAAAATTTACACGAAAAAAAAGTCTGGGCTTTCTCGTGCAAGAAGAACAAGAATATTACTCTCTCATGACAGCTCTCATTTACCCAATTGTGTAGTAAGAAAACGCTTTTTGGTAAAATTGGGATCCCGCGGGATCCCAATGTTGAGTACCCGAACACAGATATTATATAATAAAATGAAACGAGCTGTAATCAATATAAAAGACAAAAACGAAAAAAGGTATTGAAAATCATAAAATTACTGTTAATTTACCCAGGGGTATGACATCACAAAAAAAAAAGTTATAAAAACATCGTTTTCACTAGATGGCACTTTATTAAAAAAACTGACAATATTCTTTTTTATTTAAATTTAAATAAAAACAAACAACAAAGCAAAGAAACAAACGGATATCTCAAATTTTATTATTTGAATGTATTCCGCGTTATTTTTTCCTTATTTTGAACAGTTTTCAGCAGTTTTTGAGTTTTGATTTTCTATCTCTATAATTAATAGTCTCTGATTTTACGTACAATGTGCTTATGTTGTTTTAAAAAGAAATTCAAATAACATGGTTGTTATTTGAATTTCAACTTTTTCTTTGTACACTGCATGTAGTCAAATTATTCGGTATATATGTATATATATCTAACTGAAGTAAAGGGTTAAATTATAGCTCATTTTGCCCCATCTGTTTTAGTTCTTTAAAAACATTAATAGAAGCTTAAATTTTTGATCGCAACTATGCCTTTTGAAAAAAATGTGTTTATTTTATAAATTAATCCTTTATTGAATATTTTACAGTTTAAAAACTAACGTACTTATATTTATAAATTTGTTTCTCTAAAATTTTAAAGGAAATACTCAAAAAAATATTAAAATTAAATCGATACCTAAAATTATGTTAAAATTAAAAGAAGATACGTAATTCAAACCTAAACTAAATAAAAATCCACACAAAAATTAAAGGGTAGTATAATGAGCCTTGCAATGAACTGAAAAGATGAAAAATTTAATAATGAATATAATTCTAAACTATTTTAACATCTCACACTCACCTATAAACTCGGATACCGGATCATTATCACCTTCGCCCCTCATAGTGCCGGTAATTTCTTCATTTTCTACCATGGGTAAGAAAAGCAAAACAAATTCGGGTGAATATGGATGAGTTATGGTCTCTAAGACTTCAGTGACAAAATAGCGAATGAGAGAAATATCCGTATCACCTTTACCCCAACATGATTTAATATATTTGACCACAGGAACAACACAACCACGTGTCAATAAATTTACCATACGATCCAGTAACATTTTTTTCATTTCCAATTGTACTAATATCTCCAGTTCATCTTGTTTTGATTCAAAGAGACGTATTAAAAGAGTTAAAATTTGTTGATGCAATGTGGGATGAACAGCAGCCACTTCATCTAAAATAGCTAAATGCGTAGGACAACTATCGGTGGATAGTTTAAAATAAGAAGGCTCAGTAACGGTATTTTCAATCCAACGTATAACACCTACGCCAACAACAGGGTATCTGAAAAGAGGGATGAAAAATGTGTTTTTTTTTAATTTCTTAAATTTACAAAATTTTTAGTCAATGTGGAATTTAGCGAATTTGAAATGTAAAAAATTATATCTATTGGCATTTTTTTATATTTTAATCAAAAATCCTAATTCCGGTTGGAACTTTTTCAATAGAAAATCTTAACCTTTTCAATTGCAAATGGTGTAGATTTAACAAAAAAAATATATATAAAGCTATTAATTCTCTATAATTTACTTACTTTATACAATTATAGAGGGTTTGAAGCTCAGCTATTAACTCTGTTGAACCTTTGTTGACATTACATATGGCATGAACTTTTTCTATAGCCTGTATGGTATTTTTCAATTCTTCCTTATTCAGTACTCTTTCAGTTAATGGTCTCTTTTTGGCGGGTGTATCTATAACCGATGAAGCATATGATAATAGATAAATGTATTTTGATTTATGTTCTGGATTTATTTTAACACCCGCTTTGAAAAGAGAATCTACTAAAAGTTCCAAAAATTGTGGATTTCTAATAAGATCAATTGGAGGTGGATCCGTGCCAGAATAATTACGATAAAGTACTGTAATATCGGCTGGATTTAAAGTGTTACGTGATAGCATAGACGATAAAGCCTGACAAGCCTGAGGGTAAGCAGCTGATCCATTTAAAGCCATAGTGATGGGGGTAACATTTTGATTGCTGGAAATTGACAAAAAAAAAAATCAGTTTAAATTTTCACAGATAAATGTTTAAAGCTTTGAAATACTACTTTTGCAATGCATATTTGGTTATTTCCTGTGACAAACGTTTCATATTAAAACCGCCCTTTGATTCTTGACTCAAAACTTGTATCAGAACTTGTGAATAAACATAAGTATGTTGGCCGTGGCATACCATGCGAGCACATTCTTGTATGGCACCTTGTATATCCTCGGGATTACTAAGAAATTTGGTAATTGATGTTTTCAAAACTCTTGAAAAAACTTCAATTTGTTGAGCGGCAGTTGATATTGAAGTAATTTCACTTTGAAAACCAGCATCTGATATAAGTTTGATAGTAAAATTTAACATTAAGCAATCTGGGTACTCCTCAGCAAGACGATATATCAATGAACGCCACGTAGGATGGTCAATCATTTCGGTTAACCAGTCTGGGGTTTCACCCTCTTCGGTGAAAATTGTATCGGCCTTTTTGGGATCAAAAGTTTTTAAAATCATGTCTTTTAAATGATTTTCTACCATGGCCTGGACATCGGTAACTTTAACACCGGCCAATATCAACCATTCAGCTAATAAATTTGCCATTTGTGCCACTGCTTTGTAGTTTTCTGAGAGCATCATTATCACTTCTTCGGGTGAGCCACCAGATTGAAAATAACGTTTCAACTGGGTAAAAATACCGGGTTCCATTATATAGTCGGGTGTTAAAAACTTTTCTAAACATTCTTGTATAGTTTCTTGTGGATTATCTTCGGCCATTTCCTAAAATTTTGAATTTATTATTTTACATCAATACACTGTTGTTTTTAACACATAGTGCTTACTTCGTCTTCTCCTTTGGGTCTTCCCTGTTGCCAGCCACTTTCATCATATTCCATTTCCATCGTTAAATATATTTATTAATAAAGTTCTAACTGTCTTATTTGATAAAACTTGTTTTTCTTTTTTTATAATAAATTGGGAAAAATTGTTTTAATCTTTTCACTTTTGTTGTTTTTGCCACATTCTACGTACACAGCTAATAAAACAAAACGTCAAACAAGCCGACAACCTCATTTGAATAACAGAGCTGTTAAAACTATTTTTGTATGTTATCGATAAATTGTCCACTATTGCCAGATTGCCGTGATGTTGTTCAACTGCCTAATGCGGCCATATTGCTTAAAATTATTTTCAAACGAAAGGAAATTGATAGGGCAGGGCTGGCAAAACTATGACACGCGTGCCAGTAGTGGCACGCGAGCGGATTTTTGGTGGCATTGTAACATTTGTTGAATGTTGTAAAAAATTTAATTTTTATTGGAAAACCAGCGAAATAATATGTTAAAAATTTACATAAGTTTTTCGCTGCAATAATGCTCCAAAACGCAAATGCTAAAAATTTTCTTTTAAAATGATTAAAAAAAAGCGTGTTAAAACTATTTTTTGCTTACGCAATTATGATTAATAACTCAAAAATTCATTCTTTCGAAAGTGTTTCGGATCAAAAGTATCGAGACTTCTCTGCAATAAATGCATTAAGGAATCAAAAAAATAATTATAAATAAAAGAAAAATAGAAAAAGTAGAATTTATGTGAGAATTTTTTTATTACAATATCTGGAAGATTTACGAATGCGAAAAATTTGTTTCGATAGCAATTGCTCGGATAAATGTTTCCAATTTTAAAAGTTTTTAAAAAGAAAATATACTTAAGGTGGCACGCGAAAAATGTTTACAAAAAATGAGTGTTTTTGGCACGCAAAGAAAAAAGTCTTGCCATCCCTGTGATAGGGCATCCAATAAAAATACTTTTTAGTCTCAAGTTTCTTTTAGTTTTTGATAAAGTGACGATTAATGAATATCGATTAGGAAAACTTCATTGAACCAAACTCCATTCTAAATCTGAGAATTTTCCAATTATGTATATGCTGTTCAAAAGGCTTTCCGTTGTCCTTTCAGTTGAGTATAATATTGCGGGTAAATTGAGAAAAAAAATGTTTGCCCAGAAAAAGACAGTGTATGCAGTGTAGTTTCCCTCGCGTGTAAGTGTGCCTTTATAGCTTTTATAGAAAATACAAAATCAGCGATTATTAAAAAAAAAAACTATAAATTATATGATAAAAAAACACACAATTATTTCATTTAAATATTTTTCCTTAATTCTTAAAAACTATAACCCCTTACAACTCTGACCATATAAGGGTTAAAAGCAATATTTGCACCTCAAATTTATGCTTGTAATCTAAGCTACAATTATGTGTCCACAAATCGTACCATATCATATCATACCAATGAATTAATTCATTTGGTTTAATAGAAAGAACTATAGCAGTTGAATTTATTCTAAGCAGAGACCCAAAATAACTGTTATATTTCTAAAAAAGTCACCACCCAAATTTATTTAATTATAATATTTCAATAATGCACTATATTTTATAAATCATATTGCACAAAAAAATCACAAAGTTTGGCAAAGATTTTAATTTTTTCAAATTTTATATTTTACTCTATAAATTTCTGTTGTTTTTTGATTTTTATTTTAAAACTTTTTATAAAAGTTACAGAATGATTTTTTTGAAAAAATTAAGCAGTAACTTTTTTATTTGATAATAAAATAAAAATTAAAAATTTACCTAAATTGAATGCCGGAAGGTGATGGAATATACATATTTACTCACTTTAAATCACTGTTCAATCTTTTATTAACACTAGTTGACATCATCAGGATATTATAATTGTTGAAGTCATTGGTTCTATGGCTTTTGAGTTGTATTCTTAATTGTTATTTTTTGATAAAGAAAAAAAATCACAAAATAACTTTTATTATTTTTGAAAAAATAAAAATCGTGTTTGGATTGTTTTTGTTTGAATTTAAAATAAAAATCAAACAGAGCAAATAAACAGAAAATTAAAAATACTCAAACAAGAAATAATTGTAAAACAATCACTTTTTTGAATAAAAGTTATAACTGTTACGTCCCTGATTCTAAGAAATCGAACGAAAACAAATATGAATTAATTCCATTCAATATATGTGACAGCGCATAGAGAAAGGGACCTAAGGGTAAAAAAATCAATTTTTTTTTTTTTGTGGACAACATCGGAGCATCGAATTAGACCGATCCCATGCTCTCCTGACCTTAGGTCCCTTTCTATCCTTAGGTCCCTTTCTATTTTGCGCGTCACATATAGTATTTGGTGAATTAATTCATTCAATTTATAATGCAGAATTCAAAAATTGAATTAAAGAATTAATTTTTCAAAGCTCTGTTGCCGAGAAATTAGAAAATTTTTGAACAAACAAAATGTAGGAAGAAATTTTAAAAACACAATAGTTTTCGCGAAATTTAGGAGCAAAGTTTGATAGCACTGCCCCTTTTAACTGGCACTTCCTCTTTATTGAGTTCAAAAATTGATCATACAGTACATTTTATTTTTGCAGCGCAAATGGGTTTATTACAAGGTTGGTTACCGAAACGAATAACGGTAAGGCTAAAAATATCGATCTGTTTTGTTTTGATAACGGTATTTAAACTTGTTTTCGGTTACATAAATATGTAATTTTGAAAATCATTCAAAATAAATAAACCTATGTGTACTGCAAATAAGAAAGGCACTGTACTGTAATGCTGTAATTAAAATTTAGGCTACAACTTAATTACTTGAAATATATATGTAGATATGATTTATTATTTAAAAATCTTTAAGAAATGTGAAATTTTTTAATTTTTAATTTTTTATAAAATTTAAGTAACGTAAAAGTATTTAATAATAAAAAAAATACAATAATATTATTAAATAATAATAGTTGAAATTATTGATATATGTTATAATTTGCAAAAACCCCATTAAAATAATTAAAATTTATATTCATATGAAATAAAAATTATAATTATTAATAATACACAGAAAAAAACAGTAGGCACCAACAATGGAATTTGTAAAAGCAATCACATTTTCTTTTAAATTGAAATTTTATTCCCAACAATTTTGTTTGAAATATTTGTAACTCGTTTGTAAATTGTTATCTTTCATATAAAAATTGTTTAAAAATAAAAATTCAAAGTTACAAAAAAGAAAAGAAATCTTCTTTTGGATTTACAAATTTCTTTGTTGGTGCCTTTTTAAAAATTTTTTTTTTGTATTTACAAATTTTCTATGAGAAAGGTGTTTAAAAATTTAATTAGAATTTTGTAAATTCTTTCTGTGTATATAAACTTTTGATTAAGATGAAATCTTAATTGTTTAAGTTTCGGAACATCGCAGATTTAATAATATTTAAAATTGGCTATAGAGAAGTTGCGTGGAAAAAGTAAACACTTTTGGAAATTTAGAAAAATATAATGTAATAAATTATAAACAATTTTGGAACATTTTTGGTTTTAAAACAACTTATAAATCAACAATAAGCCCCGCCTAACGAACAAATATTTAAAGGAAAGCACATATGGCAAACGATAAACTTATTAATAACCAAGGTTGGTTAAACGGTCAAACAAAGTAGTACGTATCGGTATTGTAGATTAATTTAAAAATATATTAAAACAAGAAGTAGCACACCATATTTTTAACTTCAAATTATAAAAAATACATAATTTATGGTAAAAATTGAAAACTGGTTGTTGTAAATTTTTGCTTTAAATTTTTTATTTTTTTTTGTTAAAAAAAAACTTAAGATTATCATAAAAATAATAAAAGAATTGCTATTACTGTAATATATTAACAGAAACCAGTAAAATATTTCCGGTAACTCTTCTTAAGAACAACGATATCGTCAACGGTATTTATAATTAATTTTAGGAATATTGGTAACATTAGTGATAATGGTATTCAATTTCAAACGCTGTTTCAGCAACTCAGGAACCAATAAATACACCAATTAAACTTTTTCTGACAAAGTAAATGAAGGGCTCCAGCAGAGATGGGTCAAAATCATTATCATTAAATTTTCATTACCATTACTTTATGTAATGGTAATGGATGTTTTTTTAGAAACATCACGAACTATTCGTCCGAATAGTTTACTATTCGGTATTCGGTCAGGGAGTAGTGCTTAAGATAGGAAATTATCGGTTGATTATTCTAGATACTTTTATGAGACACACACGAATTAATTCATATGGGTTACAATAAAAACTAATCGTTACGTTTGATATTTTCTTTGGCCATGTCTATTGGCAAAGTTTTTAATTTTCATATTGAAAAAATATGGTTGAGAAGCACTATTGGGGCATGCAAAGCTTTAGACCTCGAAATTTGATCTTATTTATTATTTGAACATAAAACGAGGAATAGACATACTATAAATTAAAATCAAAAGACACAATTTTACCACTGTGATTGGTATTTTTTTTTTGTTGGACCAACACTCAGGGGATGCCCCCTATTAACGCAGTGCATTGTGTTGGTATTAGGAAAATAGGTTATGGGGAGGAGGAAAGAGGGAGTAGTGTTTGTGAATATTTGATTTGAGGGAGTTTATTCCACATACGGCTGGTGCGACTGATAAACGAATTCTCTCTGTAATGCGTTGTGCGATCCACTGGACAATCAACTACAAACGGATGTGCTCTACTTGATATGCGAGTATTACGATTAAAAACTCGGGCTCTGGGGATAAGTTCACTTATCTCAGCAGAACACTTCCCATAGTAATATCGATAGAACAGAGTCACACAACCCACATTCCGACGATGCTCCAATGAGTCAATAGAGCTGGATACTCTACTGTCATTGATAAGCGCCGACGCCCTCCCTTGCACACGGTCCAGAAGCTCCAAAATAGACTTCGAAGCTCCTGCCCACATATGGGAGTTGTATTCCATTTTCGGTCGGATATAGGTGGTATAAATATTGAGTAAATCGGATGGAGTGAAGTACTTCTTGCACCGACGTGGAAAACCTAGACACTTGAATGCTTCTTTCGACACTTGGAAAACATGCTTGTTCCAACGGACGTCACATTTAATCTTCATGCCCAGAACATCAAGAGTATCCGATTCCTCAATATCGATATCACCCATATTTACAGATGACAGTGTTGACCCCACAGCCCTATGGGTCAACATACAACATTGGGTCTTGCGTGCATTAAAGTCGACCTTATTCACACGACCCCACTCTGAGATTGTAGAAAGGTCACGATTGAGTGTGTCATTCATAATTTGCCTTTTGCCCCCAATATCTTCAAGGCCTGGCCTACTATTGAAGGAAAATGAATGACAAATGTTGCTGTCATCTGCAAAAGAGTAGATAGGGTTGAAAGTTTGACCAAGAAGGTCGTTGAGAAAGATAAGAAATAGGGAAGGAGAAAGAACAGAACCCTGCGGTACCCCTGAATTCAGCTGAAACTCGTCGCATGAGACTCCATCTATAACAACACGAATAGTGCGATCTCTGAGAAAGCTCGAAATAAAACGAGCGAAGTCATTACCCACACCAAAAGCAATAAGCTTTGATACAAGCGCCCCGTGCCATAAACGATCAAAGGCCTTTGAAATATCCAGAGCAACCATTTTACTCTCACCAAAACGGTGGATGGACCGGCTCCAACGCTCCGAGAGGAACGCTAACAGGTCTCCCGTAGAACGATTTCTACGGAAGCCATACTGTCGGTCATTAAGTTAGACTCTAGATAATTCACAAGATGGTAATTAATCATACTCTCCATCGCCTTAGAGAGCGCAGAGCATATTGCGATCGGGCGGTAATTTTCAGGGTTGTTAGCTGCACCCTTTTTAGGGATTGGCTGTACATTGGCAACCTTCCAGCACGAGGGGAAAACTCCCGCATGGTAAGAAGCGCCAAAAAGGTTAGCCAATGGACGAGCTAGCGTCGAAGAGCACTGTTTCAGCACCAGTGCTGGTATGCCATCCGAAAATACGTACTGATCAGTACTAAGTAATCAACAACTCCCTGCTCTGTGATTAGCAATGGGTCTGTTTGTTTACATTTCTAGTAAAAACTAGTAAACTAAGAAATTCCGAAAGAATTGCCAAAAACTGATTTCTTTTCAAAAGGAATGAAAGAAAATTATATCAGAACGAGTAAAAAGGTTAAAGTCGGGCATGCCGACTATACAATACCCTACACCAGTCTGGTTAAAAGCCAACTAATGTTTGGATCCGAAATTCGAATGGGTTAAAATGGGGCTCGTGTCAAAATTTTTTAATGAAATTTGGTGGGGTCAGCGCACCAAATTTCATTAAAATATCTTAATATTTGCGACCTGCAGTTTGTAACCAAGCCAATTTTGGGGGGACCCTTATATGGGCACTAGGTCTAAACATGGACCGATGTTCAACAAAATCAATAGGCTTCGTCCTTGGGCCAACATAGGTCTGTGTACCAAATTTCATCAAAATATCTTAATATTTGCGTATAAACAATATAATTTTGGGGGGACCCTTATATGGGCACTAGGTCTAAACATTGACCGGTGTTAAGCAAAATCAATAGGCTTCATCATTGGGCTGACATAGGTCTGTGTACCAAATTTCATCAAAATATCTTAATATTTACGACCTGCAGCGTATAAACAGTATAATTTTGGTAGGACCCTTATATGGGCACTAGGTCTAAACATGGACCGATGTTCACCAAAATCAATAGGCTGCGTTATTGGGCCAATATAGATCTTTGTACCAAATTTCATCAAAATATCTTAATATTTACAACCTGCGCGTATAAACAGTATAATTTTGGTAGGACCCTTATATGGACACTAGGTCTAAACATGGACCGATGTTCACCAAAATCAATAGGCTGCGTTATTGGGCTAACATAGGTCTGTGTACCAAATTTCATCAAAATATCTTAATATTTACGACCTGCAGCGTATAAACAATATAATTTTGGTAGGACCCTTATATGGGCACTAGGTCTAAACATGGACCTATAGGCGTCGTCCTTGGACCGACATAAGTCGGTATACCAAGTTTCATCAAAATATCTTAATATTTGCGACCTGCAGAGTGCGCACAAGAATGCATGGACAGACAGACAGACGGACGGACGGACATCGTTAAATCGAAATAAAAAAAAATTCTGAGCCGATCGGTATACTATAAGGTGGGTCTAGGACCAATATTTTGTGGTGTTACAAACATCAGCACAAACTTATAATACCCTGACCACATAGTGGTGTAGGGTATAAAAAGTAAATAGAAACAACTGAATTAAAAAGATTACAAATTTCATCCCAAAAAAGAATTAAAGAGAGAAAAATAGTAAAAACTAGCATGTAAACAATCAGATATAATATTAAAAAAAAATCATAGTTGACAAGCACTAGCTTTTCAATATAACGGTAGTTGCCTACCACGTCCACATCAATACCGATATTAAAATTTTAGGACTGCGAGTACAATAGTGGCATGTGTCTCCTAATATCACAGGTTTTATTTCATAATATCACCTGTTACATTTTGTTGTATCTGCAAAATAACGTTATAAATCTGTGTTTCGGTATTTTAGCGGTACTTTAACGGTAGTTCAAGTTATTACAGAATTAGACCGGTAAAAAGCGAAATAAAACCGTTGATACAAAAAGACATATGCCTTTAATGGAATCGACTTTTTATAATTTCCATATGGGTCTTTAAGTAACTGCTGTAGCCAACTACCGTTATTATGAAAAGGTATTCAATGCCAACAGTGAAAAAAACTCTTCTAATTTTCAAGGAATTTTGATAGTATAATTGCAGAAATGGTTATATTTACTTGATTTGAATAAAACTAGTCATATTAATTTTAACTAAAGCAAAGAATTTTAAAATAAAACGGTAAATCTGGTTTTTAAATTTTAGATTACATTAAAAAAAATCTTTACATTTTTATTGCGGATTTCACCAGTGAAAAAAAAATCTAGAACATAATTTCAATAACAAGGAACAAGATAACTATGGATTTTTAAATAATAATAAAGATTTTTTTTTATTAAATAATAAATAGTTTAAAAAACATTTTCTGTACAAAAATCAAACAGAATGGAAATTAAATTTCTAAAAGCATTTTTGGTTTTAACAGGATAATGGGAAAACTATTTTAGTACTATTTTGTTTAGGAGATAATTAACCATTTAAATCTATTTTTCTAGATTCTAACAAATAAAAATTTTTTGAAAAAATTTAAAATTTAAATAACTTACAAATATTTACGATAGTTACGTAAATCTGCACTATGATCTTCTACAACCGCTGGCAAATTATCAATAACACCCACAGCGGCAGCAGCCGATTCGAATGAAGGAGGTTCCGAATTAACACCGGGACTGGGAGGGTTACAACCACCGGTGGTGGTATTTTTAGTACGACGTCTACCACGTGAACCCGTGCCACGGCCACGTCTACTGGTGGTTGTGGTAGTAGTGGGAGTAGTCGTAACTTCAGTTGAGGTACCCATACCATCTATAGAATCTAAACCGGATAGTGAAGTGTCAATATATGAAGCCGCAATTACCGATGATACTGCACGACCTCTTCCAGAACGACGTCGTCCTGGACCGGGTTTAACCTCACCCTCACCTGGTGTTATAGTAGATCTTCTGCCACGTCCACGCCTTCGTCGTTTCTTATTACCATAACGTGGATCATAGTCATATTCATCGTCAGCAGGTGATTTTGGCTCTTCCAAAGAATCATTATTGATATCGATATCGATGTCATCATAGAACCATTCTTTAGGCAGGTCTTCTTTTAATTGTAATTGCTGTTGTTGTTGTTGCACTTGCTGCGGTTGCGGTTGCTGTTGCTGTTGCTGTTGACTATCTTTGCTATTGTCTGATGTATCACCACCGGCTGCCCCTAATGATGATGATTCTTCCATTAAAAAACTGTTAAAATCAGGATCTTGATGAACAACAGTCGATACGGTAGGAGAAGCAGTGCCAGCGGCACCAGATGTACTGGATGTACTAGCCACTAAAGCTTCATGATCTTTACGTAAAGCTTGAAAGGGACGATCTGGAAATCTAAAATAAAAATTGTGAAACTATTGTAATCGAAATTTTAATCGCTTTAAAATCATTAATTTACTCGTACAAAATTGTCGCATAAATTGTTGAAGGGCCATTTTTATATGAAAATTTGAAGCTGGATGATCTTAGAATGAGTGTCTCGATCGTTTCAAAATCTTAACATTAAAAAAAATCTACTAAGTGTTAAATTTCACTTAAGTGTTCGCTATAATACCGGCCTTGGTACCGGTACTAACTTATAATAATTTGCTTCAGCAAACCTTTTAGTTAATATTGAGAAAAAATCTGGGCCTAAAAAGTTTAGCAACAATTTTCAGCAATATATTTTTGTGCTAATATATGTATATTTTTTACTGCAAGTCTCCTTTCAATCTTTTTTTTTATTTTTTGTTTCCTTAATTCTGATGCCTTATCAAATTTTCATATTTTTTCTGAAAGAAAAATGTTTTTCCAACCAAAAACAAATGATTCTTTGACTAAAAATGTCAAAGAATCGTTTGTTTTTGGTTGGAAAATTTTAACGATATTTTGACCAGGATACCCGGGTATAAATGCGACGTAAAAAGGCATATAAACAATCTTGTCAGTTGCTACCAATACTGTCGGCATATACGAAGGGTACTATTTATATTTCGGGAATAGCAAATAATAACAAACATTTTTAAATGAAAATGGCTTCATTGTTTTTCAAAATATCCCCCTTGATGATCAATACACTGTTGCATTCGTTCAAACCATTTGTCAGCTATTTGTTTGCGAGCCTTTTTTGAGCGATTGATAAATTATAAGGTGTCCAACGAGAGCAAATTTTTTTTACAACTAAGTGTTCATGCAAAATTGAATGTATTGAAGTGAAACTAATGTGCAAGGCTGCCTATATTTCACGATATGTCTCATGACGATCTTGCATTTTCAGTTCACGCACTGCATAGATGTTTTGTGGCACAACAACCGATTTTGGAGGACCTTCACGGAATTCGTCGGCGACCGAACTACGACCACGATTGAATTCACTATACCAGCGAAATACTGAGGTTTTTGATGGTGCTTTATCGCCATACAAAGAACTGAGTTCACATTCGACTGACGACACATTCTTGTTGAGATAATCCACGTCGAAAGTTGTGAAAAATAATCCAACGAAACCTTCTCTTGAAATTTCCATTTTTGTACAAATTGATTTTCTTAACTCGCTGTAAACAAAACAAATAGCACTTGTACATCAAAACCTTGTGAGTACGTTTATGCTAAAAAAATCAAACTTTATTATGGTGTTGCCAGATTTTAGCTATTGACATTAGTGTTGCCCCGAAATATAAATAGTACCCCTCGTACAACTTAAATGTTCAACACATAAATCGACATTTCATACGCTTTTTAGCTCTTTGAGATTACAAGTTAAAACCAAATTTGGGTTTTCAAAAAGAAATTCCTATTATGTTGCTGCAATACTGCGAAAAAATATTTTAAAAATTTCCAAACAAAAATAATGTAGGCTGAACTTAAGTCTTAAATGCCGGACAGAACTAACTTATTCGCAAACATTTTAGTGCCCAAATTTGTCAAAAATTTGTCATGGCGGCTTAAGTTAATTGATTAAAACCACCAGTTACCCTGATTTTGACTAGTTTTTAAATTTTTAGGCATATTAGGCAAGGTTGCCAACTCTAGGACATAAAAATGGCTAGATTACAAAATAAAAATCGCTAGAAATCGCTAAACTTTTAAAAATGCAAAATGTTTGTTATTTATTTATTTAAAAATCTAATAGTTTGAGGCAGCCCATGTAAAAAAGTTAGATATAGAAATAGATATGATTGAATCTAATTAGATCCGGTGCCAGATCTGATCATATATGATCAGATATGGCATTTGTGATACACTTTGTGGCCAGATCTGATCAGATCTAGAGTCAGATCTGTTCATATCTAAAATTATTTATTCTCGGGTAAATATTATCATATATGCTCATATATTGGCATATATGGTTGCATGTATGATCATTTATAAATGATATATGAACATATATGAGAACATATGTGGGTATGGGTGGGCACTGTGGTGTAATGGTTAGCGCGTTGGACTGTTACACATAAGGTTGTGGGTTTGATCCCCAACCAAGGCAACATCAATTTATGAAAAATATTAATATTTATGAGTTTTTTCTATTCCTCATACATATCGTTGCGCCCTCCTTCGGTGTTCCCATAGCACTTAGTCCCAACGGAGTAAAATAATATAACAGGGCTATGAACTAAAAAAGCTTCAACAAAGTGCGCCAACTCTTCATCTGATGGCGAACTATCCCCCCTTTCCAAAGGAAGCAACACGTTAATTAATAGGAAGAATTTCCTGATTGTTTCTTCTCTTAAAAAAAATATATATGAAATCATGCATTGTTTCATATATGGAGTAATATTGATTTTGAAACTTTTTATCCATATTCTACTGAATTAAGATCCGTATGGGGTTTTAAATGGAAATTGGTATGAATATATAAATGATCGTATTAAAAAAATTTAAATTTATATAAGAAATTGTTTCATCACTAGATCTACTGAATTCGACTTTACTTTTATTTCTTAATTTTTTTAAATTTAATTAATTTCTTGTTCAGACATAGTCCTTTTAGAAGAAAATATGAAGTCTTATAAATCATTCATTGAAAAAACATGATGCGGGCAAACAAATTAAAATAATACAAATCTCTTAATTTCATTTCCAAAAATTGTATTAAAATTTACTATTTTTATATATATTGCAGTATCCTTTTATAATCTATAAAAAATGTATACATTTAGAAAGGTTGAAAACGTATGAGATACAGCTGGAAAGTTGTGAAATAATCTCTACTTTAAGTATAATATTTATTAATTCATTAGCTTAATTTGATTTCTAAATTCTGAGTAGAGTGTAAATATATATGTATATTATACGATAGATTTTGTATTATTTAGATTTTAAAATAAAACGAATTTATGATATTGTTAATAATTTACTTTAACTATCAATTTCTTTAAAGCTTTTGTTGAAAACTACAAAAAAATAGTATTTTTATATATGAGCGTAAGTTCGTTTATGGGCATATATGAACTCATATATGTCCATATATGATCATATACAGTCATAAACCCTCAAATTACAGATCCAAGCATATATGGAATAATATATGAGCCCTTATATTCGGTCATATTTTATCATATATGACCATTTTCACCCGGGTTGGGTGATTTTTATAGACAGATATGAACAGATCTGGGCAGATCTAGTACGCTTTACAAGTTTGAAAAATCAACATCGGTAAGGGTAACGCTATTTTAGATTATTTCGGTGACGGTATTTTAAAGGCAACACTATTTAATTTATTTGGGTATCGGTATTTTGAGGATAACGTTAATTTGGGGATAACGGTTTTTTGATTATTTTAAGGTTAACGGTATTTCAGTTATTTCGGTAACGGTATTTTAAGGGTATCGATATTTAATTTATTTTGATATCGGTATTTTAAGGACAACGGTATTTCAATTATTTCAGTAACGGTATTTTTGTTATTTCTGTAACGGTATTTTAGAGGCAACGGTAGTCACTTGAAACGGTTTTGAATCGATAACGGTATTTTAGCGGTATTGCCTGCCAACCCTGGTTAAAAGATCCTATTTTCGAACTGCCCTGTAAATGCAATTTTCTAAAAACCAAATCAAAATAGAAAACCACTAAGACCGGATTACTGAATGTCCAGTTAAAATTTAGCTAACAGTTAAATTCAACTTTTATATAGGAAACAACAACACACATGTCAGTTAAAGTCCAAGTTAGTAGCTAATTGAATATACAGTAATTAAACTTAAGAAATTTATATAATTCTTATAACCCTTTCAGACCCAAGCAGCTGCAAAAATTGATCGATTTTGTAACTTTAAGGTATTTTATGAAGTATAAATAAATTTTTTTTTTATCTAAGTAAACTTATTAGTATTCAATACATTTACAATTTTAAAGCCACAGTCACAATGACAGAGTACTCCACTCTGCAGAGTGGATTTTGTTCCTTTCTTTTCCGCACTTACATATTTTTTGTATCTTGCCATCTCTATTTTAGTATACTGCACTCTGCAGAGTGGAGTACTCCATCATTGTGAATATGGCTTAAGAGAAAATAATTCATCTCACAATTGTGTATTCTGGGTCTCAAAGGGATAAGTACATTTATTATGTATATTTTTTAACAAATCCATAATGTACCAATTTTCTGCAGACATCATGTGAAACTTCCAGGGGAAAATAATACCAGGAGAGATCAACAAGTGACATACTTTACAATAAGGAGATATCAACTCGAAAAATCGACTAGGCATTTTGTAATTATAAATAAAAAAAACTAACATTTAGTTTATATTTATTTAAAATCAGAATAAGATGATATTTGGTTTATATCAAGGATATTGAAATTTGACAGACATACATTTAATTAGATCACAAAATTAGGCATAAATCTAATTAGATCTGATCTGTATAATAATATCCAATTTGATTTTGACTTTAAACTAAAATTATAGAACTTTTAATTAAAGAAAACTTGTTTGTACATTTTTATATTGGTACCCGGTTAAATAGATAAGTTCTGGTACCAAATCTGGAGTGATCTGCTATCTGCCAGCTTCTGTTAAGGGTTTTACTCAGGGATACTAATAAGTACATACAAGTATCCTCGAGTACTTTAAAACTCTACACACAAGCTGGCTTACTTTACCCAAGGTTTGGCCGCATTGTAAGAGCCCACAAACCAATATACCTAGTAATTACACACAAGTATATTAGCGTGTAAATTAGACAAAATTTAAGTTTCATATACAATTGTTATACAAATGTATCCCATATGGGAAGTACACATAATATGTCTGTTCCAGTACTTTACCGCGGTTACCCAAACTAGCCCAAGGCGTTCCCGTACTCAAAATTGTGTAAATTGTTGTTGTTTGGGCCGTTTTGGGTTCCCGCAGGTACCCGCGGTGAAGTACGGGAACAGACATAATGTGAAATACACGAAATCGATTACCATCAATTATTTTCGTTTTTATCATATAGTTTCTGTGTTCAAAATTGTAATTTTTCGAAAAAGTTTGCAATGTGAAAGAATCAAAGTGTTAAAAAGGAGAATAAAAATCACATTTGAGAATATAAAATAAATCTTATGTCTCAAAACAAAAAACTATTTTATTTTTCCTATGAAAGTGGTCCGTCTTAAAGATCACCTGTTGTACAGAGGGGGCATCAGGAAGCTCGACATTCTTTTTACGTGACAAAAAAATTCAAAAAAATATCAAAAAAGGCTCACTTGTACATTTTGTTTAAATATTGACGTCTACTCTTACGCCATCGTGTTGCAGGATACGTGTAAATTTGTCCAGCCTTAAAACCAGGCATACGTTGTTTTTTATCCATAAATAAATGGGAATGATTTTGTGCCACACCAGTTTGAGGATCCAAAAAAGGCAAACGTAATCGACGTTCAATACACAAACGCGTATTGAAATTTGCACTATATTCGATAGTTTCACGATATGAAGCATCTTTTAAATAACTCTCAATTTTGGCCAAATTTGGAGCCGATACAATTTGGATGTCTACAGCAGAAGACATTTTCCTTGAATTTCTTGCCTTTTGATTTTTAATGAAACCACAAAAGTTTACTTCTTAAATTCCATACGAGTTAATCTATACACTTTTGTAAAACCAATACATTTTTTCCAAAAAATCTTTAAAATCTCTATAGAAACTATCACTCCTTCGGATAATTTATGGTAATTTCTTCTCTATATTCTTCTATGGATTTTTACTGTGTATGTTGTTCAATTTCCTATTCCCACATGCACACACACTTGTGTCGTATTATTTTTTCACTTGTACAATTTGGCCTATTTCTATTACTTTCTTTAGTTTGTTAGACAAACTTTTGTTTCACATTTTATAAGTAATTAATTAAATTTATTAGTCTATTGATTTGATAAATTTTTTGTTCAAATTTTAGGAGTTATTCGATTTTAAAACGATTATTAATTTTCCCAACATTCTTCAACACCTCCCTCAATATGAAAAAAAATACTTTTGACAATTCTCTGTTTTGTTTTGAAGTTCACAAATTGTTGCAACTTACAGGGTTGTATTTTTTCGTAGTCACGTTGTAACCGATTAATCGAATCTTTGAAAAAGATACGGGTGCTTTTAAAATATCTAATTCAATAAATTTCGAGTTTAGCGTGGTTTCTAAAAGACGTTCGTCGTGAGTCGTATGAGTGACTACGTATATGTATGTATTTTGTTTTTGCATTGTATGTATTTTGTATTGTAGTTCAGTTCGTGTTACGGAAAACGTTACTACAGCGATAAAAATTCTCAGTTGAACCCAAACCTCTTAGTGAAAGTGCCAGTGGACAGTGGCAGTGCTGTCAAACTTTGTTCTTGAATTACGTTAAAACTATTTTATATTTTTTAAATTTTCTTATATTCGAATTTTATAATTTCTCGGTAGTGACAAATAAAGAAAATACAAAATCCTGCTTTATCGACAAAACGTCGCACTGCGGTAAAATACTGACCACCCTGCGTTTATCTGGTTTAGGTTTTGCTTGTAAGGTTGCGTTTACAGTTGCATCGAAATCCCGAGATTTCGCTATTCAACACTCTCGAAAAACAATGAAGGAAAGCATATAAACGTTAAATTTTTATAGAATGTATTTATTAGAGCTAACTATGTGTGCTTTTTTAAAATTTGTACATTAATATGCTTTTCTTCATTGTTTTTTCAGAGTGGTGAATAGCGAAATCTCGGGATTTCGATGCAAGTGTAAATGCAACCTTACTAAATTTTTAACCGAAATCCTTAAACGGATTTTAGATTTTTCAGATTTTTCGGATGATAAATCAAATTAAAAATCTTACGAAATGATGTGATTGTCAAAAAATCGGCTAAACTGCAGTTTATGGGGTTTCGTCAAAAAAAATATACATATAAATACTAGGGCGGGTCGATTTAAAAATCGCCCAAGTGACAAGGAAAATCGTATTCTAGGGATCAAAATAAGAAAATTTGCCCGAGGAACCATACCTCTAAAACGAATTCTGAATCCCCGACTTTTGATATCCCAAATTTTGAAAAATCCCGCTTTGACCCATTTAGAGTGCCCCAATCGAGTCCAAATGTATGACCGTCCCCCATTAGCTTTGGAGGGCCGACCCAACCATGCCAGTGGCACACCACCATACAAACATTTTTTCATGTAAAGTACCAAAAATGGTGATTTCTGGAATTAAAAAAGAGAAAAACCGAAGTTAATTTTAGGAGGGACTCACACCCAGGAGTACCGTGGGTGGAAAAATACATGTAAATGTAAAAATTTGTAGTCAATCGGTGATGTGCCCCTAAACTCAACTTTAGCCAAAATATTTAATGAAAGAAATAAAAAAATTTTTTTTGATACAAAAAAGCAAATTTTTGTTTTTTTTTAAACTCTTATTGAAGATTTTTTTAAGTTTCATCTACATATGCCTTTTGGGCTGTGGAATATTTTGGAGTTTGTGAATAATATCTAATTAAACAAGAGACATTTGGCACAGGAACGAGACATTTGGCAAAGGAGAACATTTTGAAAACTTTTCAAATGACAGTTTTTTATGTAAAAAACAGTTAAAACAAAGGTATATGCCATACATGGGCAAATGCGGCCCGTCAACCAATTTATTGCGGCCTTTCATTAATTTTAAAACAATCAAAAAATTTTTTTTAATTTAAAAAAAATTTAATTAAATTCAAAACAAAAAAATAAAGTCAAAATTTAAAAATATACATAAAATAATATAAAAAAACAGCGATAACAAAATAAACATCCAATGGATGTCAAAAAATTACAACGATCAACAAATATCGACTTTTTACCACAGACTTCCTCTAAAATATTTTAAAGTACATATTTTCGCTTCCTACATACGAATATTAAGTCAAAAATTCCTTCTTTATTTATTTTGACGGTATTATACCACTTTTTAAAGGCTTGTGTCGCCTTGAATTTTTATCTTGTTTTTAGAACAAACAATTCCGCCTTATCCCGAATTTTTAATATGATATTCAACTCTTGAATAAAGTTTTCATAATTTATTTTTTCTAGAGTTCCCAGCCAGCAAACGAGCCCAAACATGAATCAGAAAAATGCTAAAAATATATTATTAAACTTTCGCTTGTATGAAAGTGGTGAATCCACTTTGAGCATCCACTTTTTTTTAGTTATTTTTGAATTGTTCGTAAAAAATTAAAATTTATTTACTTTTTCGAATTGTTTCTGAATCATCTTTGGATTTAAAAATTTTCCTCAAATGTTTGTGCCTTTTATGACTCATTTTACTTAAACTATTACTTTCGTCCAAAAAATGAGCAATTTTTGACAAATAGGTTTAAACATTTAAAAATATATATGTGCTTGTTTGAATAATTTTTGACTTTCTGAAAAAGAACTCCCCTAAAAGTATTTGAATTTTCTGGCTGGGTTATCAGTCTTGTGATTGAATTTTTAAAATTTAAGAATTAATTTAATGCAATCAGAGCCTGAGAGGTTTGACATTTGTTATAAATTTTCGGTACGAAAATGTTGTGGACTTATGAGTTTTAAATTTCATTTACATTCAGATTTACTATAATAATTATATTTTCAAACTTTTGTATCAAAATTCCGTTCGTCACGTATTTAATGTTACACATTTCAATAAATAAAACAAGGGATCAAAATCAATTAAATAAATTTGCAGATCCGGGCTTAGGAAACCAAAATACTCAAAAAAAGGTTTTAGCAGTGAGCTGTACCAAAAATTCATTTTTGTTGAGTAACATGTTATTTGGTGCGGCCCACCGTATGTTTGTGAAATCCCAAATTTGGCCCTTCAAGCCATTTACGTGCCCACACCTGGTATATGCAGTTAAAAAGGCGACAAAAAAAAGACTGAAAAATTTTTACTACAAACATTTCAAAACAGCTGACGAAATCGGTAAAAACTACGGTTTTTACAGTCAGTTCTTTTTGTTTATAAAAGTATATTTTAATAAAAAAAACATATTTTTTTTTCTTTCGAATACAAAAATATGTATTATTACTTCAGTAATAATTCCAAACCGTTCTCCAGTTCTTATGCTTTTATACATTGGAGATACAAGTTTCTGATTTTTATTTGCCAATTAGAAATATATCAATAATAACAAATATAAACTAAACAAGAATTTTTAAAATTCAAAAAAATTCAACGAAATTTTTATGTTTTAAATAACTACCAGAAATAACTGTTTACTACAAAATTACTGTTTTGCTAGTTGTTTATTATGATATTAAAAATAACTGCTTTAAACAACTGTTACGAAATTACAGTACTTTTTGATAGTTGCTTTCTTAAATAACCGTCATAAAAGTTGTTTTGCATTTTTCTATAGAAAAACAACTGTAATTTCTGTTAAAAACAACAACTACTGATTACTACACAAAAAACTGTCATGTAGTAACTGTCAAACTTTTTTGAGTGTGTTTTTGTAAATTGGCTTTAAACTACATTTCTACCTGAGCAAAAGCTACCTGGGTTTTTGCTGTTGTAGTTTTTAATTTGTCAAAAAACAAGCAAAAACTAGTTTTGTACAAAAACTAAGTGGTTTTTGCTCAAGTATAAATGTAGTATTAAAATTACAAACACCACTTCATTTTTTCAAATGACAGAAAAAGAATAAAGCTACTATATTATATATTATGGACAGACATGACAAAAATCTAAAAACAGTTTTGAATGTGCAATTTGATGAATCATATTTACTTGTTTTTAAAAGTTTGACCTAGTGTTTCTAGAATAAAAACTATTTTACCAATGTTCGTTCAAGAACATCATTTTCGACCACTGTACGTAAACGGACAGACCTGACAAAAATCTAAAAACAGTTTTGAATCTACAATTTAATGAAGCACGTTTACTCGTTTTTAGAATTTTGCCCTAGTGTTTTTTCTAAAAGTTTCTGGAGCAAAACCTATTTTACCAGTATTGGTTCAAGAAAACCATCTTTGACCACCGTGCCTAAACAGACAGACCTGACAAAAATCTAAAAACAGTTTTGAATGTGCAATTTGATGAAGCATATTTACTTGTTTTTAGAATTTTGCCCTAGTGTTTGTTCTAAGTTTCTATACAAAACTATTTTACCAATGTTCGTTCAACAAAATCATTTTGGACCACTGTACCTAAACGGACAGACCTGACAAAAATCTAAAAACAGTTTTCAATGTGTAATTTGATGAATCATATTATTTGTTTTTAGAATTTTGACCTAGTGTTTTTGCTAAAAGTTTCTACAACAGAAACTACTTTACCAATGTTGGTTTTAAAAAGCATTTCGGACCACTGTACCTAAACGGACAGACCTAATAAGAAAATAGAATTTTGTCCTAGTGTTTTTGCTAAAAATGTATCATGTAGATTTTGAAAAAAATTAGTGTAAACTTTCTTTTTCATTTTTCTCGAAAAAAAGTTTTTGGTCGGTGCGGCACTCCAATAATCAAACGACGAAATGCCTAAAATATAGCTCATAACCAGGGCAAGTTTAAAATGGCACAAAAAAGTTGAAATTTGGCAGGCAAATTGGCATGGAAAAATAGTAAAATTGGCACAAAAAATGCAAAATGGCACGCTTATTCCAAAAATTTTAAAATATTTGCTTTAAGTGTTTTTCTGAATGTTTTTAACAAAAATACAATATTGAAGGAATTTACCGTTAAGTGCTAAAGTGCATTCGCCGTATATTAGTATGATTTAAAAAAAATCAGGAATTTTATTAAATATTTAAAAAAATATAGTTTTTTTTGTAAATTTTTTCCAAAAATTATTTATAACGAGTAAAAAGGTTAAAGTCGGGCATGCCGACTATACAATACCCTACACCAGTCTGGTGTATTGTTTGGATCCGAAATTCGAATGGGTTAAAATGGGGCTTGTGTCAAAATGTTCTATAATGTGAGTCAGCGCACCAAATTTCATTAAAATATCTTAATATTTGCGACCTGCAGTTTGTAACCAAGCCACTTTTGGGGGGACCCTTATATGGGCACTATGTTCACATGGACCGATGTTCACCAAAATCAATAGGCTTCGTCCTTGGGCCAACATAGGTCTATGTACCAAATTTCATCAAAATATCTTAATATTTGCGACCTGCAGCGTATAAACAATATAATTTTGGTGGGACCCTTATATGGGCAATAGGTCTAAACATGGACCGATGTTCACCAAAATCAAACTTGTTCGTCCTTAGGCCAACATATCTTAATATTTGCGACCTGTAGAGTGCGCACAAGATTGCATGGACAGACAGACAGACGGACGGACGGACAGACGGACGGACAGACGGACGGACAGACGGACGGACAGACGGACATCGTTAAATCGAAATAAAAAAAAATTCTGAACCGATCGGTATACTATAAGGTGGGTCTACGACCAATATTTTTTGGTGTTACAAACATCAGCACAAACTTATAATACCCTGACCACATAGTCGTGTAGGGTATAAAAATTGACGGTGGGTCTCATACTGTAGGTTTAACTTTAACTTAACTATAAACAAAAGAAAATGTCAAAAAATTGTACAGAAAACAACAACAAATTTTTGGGTTAACTATTAACTAAAGTTTAAACCTGCAGTATGAAACCCACCGTGAGTTTTTACTGAATTTTATAGCATTTTTTTTTTTAATGAAAAGTCTAAAAAAATAGACAAAATGGCTTTTTTTTGGCAAGGATTTGCAAAAATGGCATTTTTACAAAATAGGTGAAAAAATGGCATTTAATGGCAAATGCCAAAAAAAACTTGCCCTGCTCATAACTATTTGTGTTTTTAGTTTCAAATATTTTTTGTCAAAAACTTCAGAACACAAAAAAACCAAAACGATTCTATCTCAAATTTTATTAAAATTTTCTCAATTTAACAATAATAAAATGCCGGCAGCTCTTAAATATTTACTGCATAAAAATTGGATTATGTTAAATAGAAACTGGAGGTGGACAGTAACGGAACAATTAATAGTCGTAATCATTTTTATTGTGGTGGTTATAAATCCCGTTGAGCGATCGAAAAATTATCGTCTGAATATGGAAGAAGCAAGTCGTACACAATTTTTTGAAAATGAGACTAATTTATATGATTTATCAACATTTGAGTGAGTAGAAATGAAAAGGTTTTTACCATTCGTATTAAGTGTTTTCCCGTACTTTTTGGGTGAAGTTCGGAAAAATGAGAGTAATACCCCAACTTACCATACTCTAAAATTGGGTAAATGAGAGCGCCCATGAGAGTGTATTGGTGCTTTTTGTTTTTTTTTTTGTCTTTTTCTTTGGACAAGTTTGCTAAATTGTAAAACGAACAGCTTCGTAATGGATTTGATCTTTGAAAGAAAATCTGCATCAAAAAAACCTAATTTTTAAAATCCTGATGACATTTCCTTTCTTTTGAGTACGACATTTATATCTGTCGACTTTTAACAAAATCACTTAAAAAATATTTAACAAAATGAATTTTGTTTTTTAATTAATTTATTAAATAATTGAGCTTCTAATATAAAATATCCTTTATTATTTTATATATATCTCCGGTATTTCGTCATTCATTATATGACATCCTCAGGGTTTAAGTAAATTGAAGTAAATTTCCGAAAAATATCTAAAATGACAATATTAATTTTTGTTTTTAGTTTTTATTGTTATTTTTGGGATCTTGATACTTTACATATTAAACTTTTAGCTTTCTAGACGAGCCAGACACACAATAAATGATCTGTCAGCTAGGCCTTCCGAATTGGTACGAATGATTCAACAATTTTGTCTCATAGAATGAAAACAATATGAAAGAGCAATAATATTTTATTTTCGCAATTCTTGGAACTTTTTGGAGTTTGAAACGCTGCAAAAAAAATTATGGGGAGAAATTGAATCAAAGTTGGACCCGACTTTTTTGCACATAATAAACGCTATCATACCAAGGAACCATGCAAGACATCGCTTAAATTTGATTTTAACCATTTTCGATAGGGTTCATCCTTGAGCACTACAAATTTATGTACCAAATTTCGTCAAATTATCTTCAGTAACGCGACCTGTAGTTAATTTTATTGTATGTATATGGACAGAAGGACGGACATCGACTAAATCGACTCAGAACATGATTCTGAGTCGGGTGGATTTATGACCTTTTGGTACACTCACAAAAGTTTGTCGGTAGAATCTACTGAAAATTACAGTTAAAATATATGCAGTTAAAAGGGCGACAAAGGGATTTACCTTTAAAATAACTAAAACATTTGTTATTTTTAACTGTTAAAAAATAACTAACAAATGCATTAAAAATAACTACCAATGTAGTAAAATTGACTGATAAATTTTTACTACAAAAATTTCAAAACAATTGACAAAATTGGTAAAAACTATTGTTTTTTACAGTCAATTCTTTTTGTATATATTTTAATAAGTATATTTTAATAAAAAAAAATATTTTTTTCTTTTGATTACAAAACTATGTGTTATTACTCCAGCCTATTTAAAATTCGAAGTAAAAGTTCCAAACCGTTCTCCAGTTATTATGCTTTTATGCATTGGAGATACAATACAAGTTTCTGATTTTTATTTGCAAACTAGAAATATATCAATAACAAATATAAACTAAACAAGAATTTTTAAAATTAAAAAACAAATCAATAAATAACTACCAAAAATAACTGTTTACTGTAAAATTACTGTTTTGGTAGTTGTTTATTATGATATTAAAAATAACTGCTTTAAACAACTCTTACGAAATTACAGTACTTTTCGTTAATTGTTTTCTTAAATAACCGTCATAAAAGTGGTTTTGTATTTTTCTATAGAAAAACAACTGTAATTTCTGTTAAAAACAACTACTGATTACTACACAAACAACTGTCATGTAGTAACTATCAAACTGTTTTGAGTGTAGTAACAAATATCAGCACAAACTGACAGGGTAGTGTAGGGTATAAATTTTTTCCACAATAATGAGTTTCAAGTCAATTTAATGAGTTTCGCGGAAATTTGATACACAAAACCCAATATTTTGTTGCTGAAAAAGCGACATTTGATTTTATATTGATTTATTATTTTTATATATTTTTTCAATAACTGAGAGGATTGGATCCTTTTTATTTTCTAAACTCTTTGATATTTACAACTATCACTTTTTAATAGCTTTTTTTAAACGTCCAAATCACATTATTTTCAGGCATTTACTTACCGCTAAAAATCGTCACATGCGATTTGGCATTCTCTATTCGCCAAATAATAATTTCACTACCGAAATTGTAAAATCTGTGCAAAATGCTTTTCACTTACATCATATAACTGGGGTCAGCAGTGAACAAATGATTGTAAATTATTTTATCGAAAGTAACATTCTAGTTGGTATTGTTTTTCACAATGTTGAAAGTGGTGAAATTCCCAAAAAACTATCTGTTACATTGCGTTTTCCTAGTGAATTTCGCACGATTAAAAATGAAGTTGTTGTAGAGAGTTTATGGATTACACGTTGTAGCGGCGTACTGACTCCAGAGGATACCAATAGATATCGACATACTGATCTATACTTGCGAGAGGGTTTCTTACAAATACAACATCGTATTTTCATGGAATGGCTAAGAGTTTTAAAATTTGGTTTAACAAAAGAGGTGGAGAACGAGAAGAAAAAAGAGGAAAACTTTTCTAACATGGTGGATAATGAAAATGCGAATAAGGAAAATGATCCAGTTAATATGGATGCTATTGAAAATGTAATGGAAACTAGAAAACCAAAAGATACTTTAAATGATACAATTTATGATAGTTTATTACCAAGGATCTCTGTTAGTTCTATAAGTCATCTAACCGATCGTGAACCCTGTTATACCGAAGGAACTTCAAACCTAATTTGGTTTTTATACTATTTTACATTTTTTCTGCCATTTCTTCGAATAATTAAGGTATAAGTTTGCTATGCGGAGCGTTTCAGTTATAATATCTTTTCTGATTTGTATTGATTTAAATTTTAGCGATATGCCCGAGAACGTGAG
Organism: Leucophora obtusa; assembly: GCA_949987735.1. Taxonomy (NCBI): domain Eukaryota; kingdom Metazoa; phylum Arthropoda; class Insecta; order Diptera; family Anthomyiidae; genus Leucophora; species Leucophora obtusa. Next base: position 127,013,569 of record OX465297.1, on the reverse strand, counting down.
GAAAATATACAAGTTCATCACTGGATATACGGCTATGAAGCTGGTCATCATAGAATAGCCAATTTTATAATATCATATTCACGCTTGTTTATATTAGATCTGTTAATAGTAGTGATAGTGTCGGTAAGTTCAGATTCACTTTTAATATATTTTATGCGTCCAGGAGACCAATCAGGTAACTTCTTGATAATACACGACACCAAAATCATTATCAAATTTGCCATCTATCAAACATTTCCCATGAATGTAATATGGGATATCTACACAAATATCATATGATTTCTTCAATAAAATTGAAAAGCTCTGTAAAGGAATGTTCTTTATTGAGGTTTATTAGTTGGTATTGATATCTATTCACTGATACTAAATTCTTTCTATACTCAAAAAAGTTGGTCGATAGAATCTACTGAAAATGACAGTTAAAACAAAGGTAAATGTAGTCAAAAAGGCGATAACAAAAATTTTTGTTTTTTTTAATTATTGAAAAATAACTAACAAATGGATTAAAAATAACTACTAATATCGTAAAATCAACTGACGAATTTTTACTACAAAAATTTTAAAACAACTGACAAAATGGGTAAAAACTACTGTTTTTTACATTAATGCTTTTGATATTATAAAAGTAGGTATATTTTAATAATCAGAAAAAAATGTTTTCTTTCGATTAAAAAAATATAATTACACATATTTTCAGCCTATTTGAAATTTGAAGTAAAAATTCTAAGCGGTTCTCCAGTTTCTGATTTTTATTTGCAAACTAGGAATATATCAATAATAAAAAATATAAACCAAATAAGAATTTTTAAAATTAAAAGAAATTCAATGAAATTTTTTATGTTTTAAATAACTACCAAAAATAACTGTTTACTATAAAATTACTGTTATGTTAGTTGTTTATTATGATATTAAAAATAACTGATTTAAACAACTGTTACGAAATTACAGTACTTTTAGTTAGTTGTTTTCTAAAATAACCCTCATAATAATTGTTTTGCATTTTTCTAGAGAAAAACAACTGTAATTACTGTTAAAAATAATAACTACTGATTACTACACAAACAACTGTCATATAGAAACTGTCAAACTTTTTTGAGTGTATTATTATGTATTTTTAGTTGTTTTGTTCTCATAAAGAGCATTATGTCGGTAGAATTAAAATTCATTTTACCAACATAATTCTCTGAGTGTATCATTATAGAAACGATCATTATTTGGGTGTCATTTTATGAGCGTGTATAGTCAAAAAGTTATGTAATTAAGAACGAAAAACATATGGGAACATACTGGAAATTTTTAAGAGCTACCACAAAATCGACCTTTTTAATTAAAGTCTATTCTGCTAAAATCAGCAGAAATATTTGCAAAAAAAAATTGAAAACTGCAGAAGACTCGATTTTTATTGTGTTAAAGGAAAAGTCGAAAAAAATTTTAAAATCTTAAATTTATTTAAATTAGTAGCTTTTTTAGCTATTTTTACATGTTCATTTCTATGAGTGTACTAAAAATTAGTTAATAATGACCTTGCGGAGAAAGCTGCTGAAATTAGCAGATTTTTTGCTAAATACTAAGAACTGCAAAAGTTACAAAATTATATTTGAGGTAATTTTTAGTTAATTGGTAATAACCAGGGCAGCGACTTTCATGCATTTAAAAATCGAAAATATGCGCTTAAAATATGCAGTAAAAAATGCAAAATATGCAGTTAAATAATCCAAAAATGAACTCTTCAAACCAAAAAATGCACTTTAAATTTATCGATTTTTAAAAATCATATTCATTACTCGGGAGCATTGGGTTAAAAATTAAATCCAATATAAATATCGTAAGTAGATGACAACTTGATGTTTTCTTTCTAGTTAAGCTCTGCGTTAAGATATGCAAATTCTTTTTCTTTATTTTTCATTAAATCTTAATTTTAATTTTTTTTTTAAATATGAAGAAAATATGCAATTTAATGAAAAATATGCACTAAAAATCATAAAATATGCACTTAAAAGCAAAATATGCAAAAATATGCATTTATAATAAAATATGCAACAACAAATCGATGCCATTTTGTTGCAAATTCTTTGATGCGGAAAATTATTTAGTCAAAATCATTTTTGGATTAATGACTACAAACATGCATTTGTAAAATCAGCAGATAATTTTGCTAAACATTAGTAGACTCAAAATAGTAAAAACAAACTGTTATATCTACAAAAGTTTTGTTAAATTTAGTTGAGTGCAAATATCAGCCGATCCTACTAATATCAATAAAAATATTTGCTAAAAAAATAGAAAACGGCTGATTTCAGAAGGCTAAATTTTTATTCGCATCAAAAGAAAAATCGAAAAATAAACTTTAAAAATTTTAAATTTTTTTGCGAGTTTTTAGTTTATCAGTTTTAGTTTATTTAGCAAAACTTTTTGCTAATTTCAGTATCTTAAGTTATTTTCTATTAACTTAAATTTGAATCAAAAATAACTAGAATTTTGTATATTTAACAACTTCAGTTTTTCTGTTCCTAAATTACTAAAATTTAGCAACAATAATCTGCTAACTTCAGCAATTTTTTCTGCAATAATACTTCAGTAAAAAACCTGTCAAATTGATTTGACCAATTGATAACAAATTTTTGGTTGAAAAACTGATGTAAACAATGATTTTATCCTCCGCACTTTAACCAATTATGAGTGATAATTTTCAAAATTATTTATAAACGGTTTTTAAGGATACATTTATTAAATTTATCACAAGGAGGCGCAGTTTCTTTCCCTCCCAATTTTCTAAAATGGCCAATATCCCAAAAACTGAGGGAGATAGAGCAAAATGGACGATAATTTCGGTTCCCCTAAAACTCCCTTCCATGAAAAGCTTACTTTATCCAAAAATGGAACTTGTTGAAGACTTGGACAATCGGACATTTTTAATAAAAAAATACCATTTCATAAAATAGCCCATATCTCGATATGAACTAAGGGACAATATAAATACAAATAAAACTATACACTCAAAAAACTAAGTATAAAAATTAGTACAACGTCTTGTATAGCAAGTGTACTAGTTTTCAGCAATTTTTTTTGCTAAAATTCCGTTTTCAGCTAAAATTTTAGTTACATTTTTTTAGCACTAAACTAATTTTGAACTAATGTTTTACTTATTTATTTTGCTACAAAAATTGTGCTGATAACCGCATTCATAGCGTGGACGACAACCAGATAGACAAGATGTAGATGTCGCAGCTTGTCTGAATGTTGTACAGACAACGGAAATGATAAATAAGAAAAACAACTCTACACATATTCTATATTAAAATTTTCAGCAAATAAATTGACTAAAGTAAAATTTCGCTCCAAGTTTTTTGAGTTTTTATCAGTCTACTAATATTCAGCAAAAAGTTTAGTGATTTTAACAAGGATTTTTTTCATTTGCAATCGACTAAGTGTTAGCAAAACTTTTGCTAAAGATTACTATTTTTTTGGTAAAAATCAGCTCGCTGATTTTCAACAAACCTTTTCCTGAAATTACCAACTTTTTTGCAAGCACGCTCCTGACTAAAAATTTGCTGGCACGAGAACATTTTTTGCTGACTTTACAGATTTTTTTTTGAGTGTAGTTTTACTAGTTCTTTACTTAAATTTAGTTTTGTTAAATTGAACAAACAATCTGTTAACATAGCAAATTTTATATTAAGCAAAAAACAGGAATAAATTTCGTCAAATTAACAAATTTTTCTGTTGAGCCAACAGACATACTATTTTGAGTACAGTTTTAATTAAAATTTTGCAGACCTTTTTCTATTATTAGGTTTGTTCCACGTAATTCTGGGTAAAGTCTGGTAAAATGAGAGTAAACAAATAACACTATGCGACAGTCAAAATCGGGATGGGTTGAAACCAACGGGAAATGTTATATCGGTCAAAAACAAGTTATACGCGTCCCGGCGTTTCGCTGGGTCATCCCTAGGAATCGAGATATATCTTTATTCTGACATAACTCGAGAACCACTAGTCCGATCAAACAATTTTAAAAAAATTAAAAATTACAATTCCTTTAATCTGTTCATATAACGTTTTTCTATATACTCAACAGTTTTGCCGGTAAAAATAAATGTTTGTTACCGCTACCATAAAAATCAATAACCTTTTGTTTACTACTTTTTTTTAATATTTTAGGCAAAAAATATTTTTTTCTTCATACATTTATTTTTACAGGCAAAACTGTTGAGTATATAGAAAAACGTTATATGAACAGATCAAAGGAATTGTAATTTTTAATTTTTTTAAAATTGTTTGAGCAAAATCGGACTAGTGGTTCTCGAGTTATGTCAAAAAAATACCACCAAAGGTCAAAGCGATATATCTCGATTCCTAGGGGTGACCCAGCGAAACGCCGGGACACGTATAACTTCTTTTTTACCGATATAACTGACCCCTAACATTTGTCTCACAGTGTAATTATCTCAAAAAATGGTAAAATTGCTCACAATACCTGGAACGCATAAAACCACATTTCAAGCCCAAAAATTAACGTCAAAGTTATTCATATAAACAAAAGCCATTTTTAAGAATAAAATATCGAAGGGAATGAAGAAAAAATGTTAGAACGTGGTATTTGTTAACGATATTAGTTATTGTTTACAAGTATTGTTAATATTTTAATTGTTTTTACAAATTTAAAACAGCTGATTTATAAACAACTAGTGATTTGACAGTTTTACCATTTTACCCGAAAAAAAGTACGGTTAATTTCTGGTAAAAAGAGAAACAAATTATTCTCTCATCAACGCTCTCATTTATCCAATTTTTAACAATAGAAACGCTTTTTGGTAAGATTGTGTTCCCGCGGGTACCTGCGGTAACGTACGTGGAACAAACCCATTATATGTAGTATATTTCACAAAACGATCCTTATATGTCATTGAACTCTCCTAAAATAATCTGGTATTTTGTAAGTTCTGAAATATATCAGTAGAAGTCAATTTTCCTCTCATATCACAACCTAATCTCAAAAGTGATGGGTCCGTTCCTTTGATATAAAGAGATCTGTTTTGTGGCAGTTCGTACAAATTTCTAGTATGTAAGTTGTGACTATAAAAATTTTTCCTAGGGAAGTTAGGACCATGTTGTAATAAATTTCGGTCGCGATTTTAAACTTCTTTTCAGATTTCCTTTCATTATTTTCAGATCAATTGGACTTCTGATCCAAAGATTCATATATTTCGTGACATCAATTCTGGTACTCTATTAATGTTTCTGATGTTATACTCCATAATGTTAATAACGTACGCAATGATTGTGGCCACTCTCTTTGTGAATACTACAAATAGTGTGCTTTTTGGAGCTATCATGTGGTTGGGTAATTATGGACTCTTCTCAATGGTCTTAGATTTTACCACTACTTTTAGCAGCTCTGTGGTAGTTAGTTTCATAATCTTCTTCAATAACTTTTTTCCCTTTGGCATGCGTTTAATGAAAAATTTTGGGCAAAATTCAGACTATAAACAAATTCGTAATTTATTTGTTACCCAGATTGGAACAATATTAATATTGCTCTTTATATTATCACTGGCAGAATATGTAAGACCTGGGCGCTATATAAGAAAACTTGCATTTAACTATTTGGGCATACCTTATTTTTGTCGGCGTAAAAATGAAAACGATACCCGTAAGCGTCGAAACACCATTTATACTATAGATCGTCCAGTTCCATCATGGCATCATTATGAATATGGTCCAATAAATGGTCGTGAAATATTATATGTTAAAAATATTGTAACATACTTGGATCGATATCAAATTAAACAACAATTGAAAAATTTAACAATGAGATTCTTCCGTGGCGAAATTTCGGTAATATTAGGAGCTCATAGTGTGGGTAAAACTCATTTGATAAGTATCTTAGCAGGTTGGCGTAAACCACCAGCTGGTTATATTTACTATGATGGTGATCTGGATATCTCTAATAGTTGGACATATTATCGTCGTTTTGTTGATTGCTCTATGCCTAATAATCCATTGTTCGATCTGTTGACCGTACGCGAAACATTGGAATATTTTAGTAAAGTGAAAATCGATGAATTTGATCATCTTGCAGTTCAAATTGAAGTTAAAAAATGGCAGAATATTATGAAACCGCTTATAAATGATGAGTTAATTTTGGTTAAAGATTTGAACTTTAGTCAGAAACGTATATTGTCTTTATGTTGTACCCTGTTATGTGATAGACCCATTATTTTATTGGATGAACCTACTTTACATATGACAGCTAAGGAACAACGTTTCTATTGGCAGATTTTACAACAAGAGAAAGAAAATCGTGCCATAATTGTTGCAACATTTTCGATTGATGAGGCAGATGCTATAGGTGATCGTATTGGTATACTTAATGATGGTTATCTCGTCGCTTACGGTAGTTCTTTTTTTTTGAGGTCACGGTTTGGTTATGGATTTGATTTGGTGAGTATAATAATTGAATCATTTGTCATGTGCTCATCTTTTCTTTTAGCCTCCTATGACAATTCCACATCAGTTTTCGTTTAGTGAAACCATAGAGGAAGAATACTGTAGAGATACGCTTATGCTCACTGTCCCCACAAAATTTTATGCAGATTACAAAGGTTCGGTAACTGGCTGCACAATGAGAGAATATTCCTCCCTATTTCCCTAATTTCAAAGCAAATTTGTCCGAAAACTGAGAGGATTTGTTTCATTTCAAAGCAAATTGCTTAGATTTCAAAACAAATTTCCCATTCTCAAGACTTGTTTTCTGTTCAACGAAGAGAAAGGTTTTTACATCGTGAGCATCATAACTGTTTTATCTGTATGATGAAGTATTTTTCGCTAAGTGCTTAATAGATATTTTCTCTCAGTTCGGTTTAATGAAACAGTTATAGATTATTGTAAAACTGAGAAGATGTGCGTGCAATTTGAATATACTACACTCAAAAAAATAAATTAGTAAAAAAATTAGTAAAACGTCTTGTATATCAAGTATACTAGTCTTCAGCAACTTTTTTGCTAAAATTGTATTTTCAGGCGCCGAAGGAAAACGCTGAGGTCATAAAACAAAGAGTGGATTATGTTGAGCTACAAGGCAGCCAATTTGACGAGCGGCTGGTCGATTTGGAGAGTGAAACGAATAATCTGGAAATTGACCAAGAGACAAAAATTAACAATATTCAATGCCAAAGTGGAACGGTTCGAGAAAGCTCTAGTAGAATAAAGACGGCATGTTTCGAAGGCAGTACATTAGACTGTACCGCAAAAAAAAGTTCGCCGTACACCCTCCCATATGAAGTATTTTTGCAAGGCAATTCCAAAAAATTTTTTTTGTTTTGGCCGAGCGTAGTGGTCATTTTTTTCAATTTTTCGTTATAGCTTCGGCATTTAAAGTCGGATTTTAAAGTGTGATATATCGATTTTTTTTACCTCGAGGAGACCAGTGTTTTGCTATAAAGGGAAAATCTAATGAAAAAAAATTAAAAAGGCGACCCCTACGTTCTGCAACCAAAAATATAAAAAAATATATGCTGGGTTTATCGAAAAACTTCCTTAGCAAAAGTTTAATGATTTTTTGCGAGCTTTAATTTTCTGACATTAGGGTTGTACATTTGGGTGGTAGAAACTGAGATCTGGTGGGTAACTACTAGGACGGGATACTTGAGGTCAATGGACCTTAGAGCAAAATACTGGTCTCCTCGAGAGAAAAACATCGATGTATCATACTTTAAGATCCGACTGTAAATGCCAAAGATATAACTAAAAATTGAAAATGGCGACCCCTACGTTCGGGAAAAATTGGCTGCACTACAACCAGCGAAAGTGTGGTGGCAACATAAGAAAAGCAAAAAAAAAAAAGAAGAAAAGACGAGCTGCAACTCTGTGGGATACAACGAGGGTCAGTTGATTCTATTTTTTTACCCTCAACGAAGTCAAGGATTGTCACCTAAACCACAAACTCATCGGGACGGCGCGACCTAACTGACATGAATGCAAATGTACAATAGTCCAAGAAAATGAAAATCTTATTTTTATTAATTATATTAACTATATAGTTCCCAAATCATACGCTGTTCTTGCTTTTATTCGTAGAAATACTTATGAACTTAATGACCCATATACAATGAAATTATACACATCCTTTATTCCTTCGAAATTAGGGAGTTTATAGGGAGTCCTCATAATTCCATCCATATTAATCGAATTGAAAAAGTGCCGGAAATGTTTGTCAAGTTTGCTTTGGCAGAATTTGGCCCTACACTCAAAAAAAAAAGTCTGTAAAGTCAGCAAAAAATGTTGCTGTGTCAGCAAATTTTTAGTCAGGAGCGTGCTTGCAAAAAAGTTGGTAATTTCAGCAAAAGGTCTGCTGAAAATCAGCGAGTCGATTTTTACCAAAAAAATAGTTATCAGCAAAAGTTTTGCTAACACTTAGTCGATTGCAAATGAAAAAAATCCTTGCTAAAGTCACTAAATTTTTTAAATATTAGTAGACTGAAAAAAATCAAAAAACTTGTAGCGAAATTTTACTTTAGTTAATTTATTTGGTGAAAATTTAAATGTAAAAATTGTGTACATTTGATTTTCTTTTTATCATTTCCGTTGTCTGTACTACATCAAGCTGCGACATCTACATCTTGTCTATCTGGTTGTCGTCCACGCTATAAATGCGGTTATCAGCACAATTTTTGTAGCAAAATAAATTAGTAAAACATTAGTTCAAAATTAGTTTAGTGCAAAAAAAATATAAATAAAATTTTTGCTGAAAACGGAATTTTAGCAAAAAAATTGCTGAAAACTAGTACCTACACTTGATAAACAAGACGTTTTAATAACTTTTCTACCAACTTTGTTTTTGAGTGTATATTTAATAATCTATCTGAGGGTAATAATTTATTACTATATTTTAGTCATTCTTTTATTGTTTTTAGAATATATTAAAATAATTAATAAATTGTTAATTATAAGTTTTTATTATAAGTTTGTTATCTAGTCTGTAAGGATGTATTTTCCAAAGAAATTAAGTTTGAACATTTGGAGAGACTAGCCAACTATGGAAAAGAACATCTGTGCCTTTTCGGGATAAAAAGGCTTAAGTGAAATTTTCTGGAAGAAAATATCCCAAGAAACGGGATTTACTAAACACGTCAATCTGGCAACGTACCACTACTTTGAAGTACCCTTTAGAAAAACGTGTAAGTCCACACAATGTGAAGTACACGAAATCGATTTCACTTAAGCCTGTTCATCCCGAAAAGGCACAGATGTTGATGTATATGAAACTACAATTGTTATATACAAGTATTCCATATCGTAAGTACACACAATGTGAAGTACACGAATTCGATTACATTGTGTGGACTTACACGTTTTTCTAAAGGGTATACACCGTTTTTGTTATTTAGAATTGTCTATTAATGTGGAAGTCTTTACATTTTAACATTTTACGAAGTTTTCAAAAATAATGTTCGAAAGAATAACAAAAACACAGCGGCGGCAGTCAGAGCAAAAATTTACAAATTAGGTTCGGGAATACGATAGCCCTGTCAGTTGTGATATGTTTACTGCGTAAATTTCATTCAACCTTCGATCGAAATCCACATATGTAGAAACCCCACGTTAAGTTTCTCCAAATGGAGTTCTCGTCTATGTTTCACTAGAACGCTAGTAGAAAATTTGATTTTGATAAATGTTGTTTTCAGATTATAATGAAGGATCCAAAAATATCAAGTGCTCCCATAACCAAAATATTGCATAAATATATTGTAAATATAATGCCGGACAATGAAATTGGAGAACAACTAATATATAAATTACCTGAAGATAAGAGATTTTTTTATCAGCGATTGCTGATCGAATTGGAAAAAGAAAGTAAAAATTTAGGAATTAAACATATAAGAATGACTGGAAGTGAATTGAGTGAAATTTACATGACATTGGGAATGCAAACACCATTTAAACAAACATTACCACAAGCAAGTGAGTATTACACGTAATATTGAAATAGGAATTGTTCGGAGATTTAGAAAAAATTTACCAATTACAAATTGGAAATGTAGGTTCATTAGGTTTTATTGGATCTAGGTATTTGTTGTTTTTAACTGTAACTACAGTTTTTTTTATGAAAACATAGAAAACTATTATCACAGTTATTAAAAAAACCAACTAAGAAAAGTAATGTATTTCGAAACAATTATTTAAAGCAGTTATTTGTCATATTATTATAAGCAACTAGCAAAACAGTATTTTTGCAGTAAACAGTAAATTTTTGTTAGTAAATGTAAATATATGAAATTTCGTCGAGTTTTTGAAACTTATTCTTAGTTTGAAAATAAATATCAGAAATTTGTAGCTTCAATATATAAAAACGTAAGAACTGGGATGGGTTTGGAATTTTGACTAAAAATTTTAAGAAGATGAAGTAATTAAAATTTTTTTGTAATCAAAAGAAAGTAACTTTTGAGGAAGGTTTATTCTTCTTCTTAACCTCAAACCTATTAAATTAGAATTAATAAAAATACATATTAATGACAACATTAATTGTATTTGGTCTATACGATGCGTTTGAAAAAACAACACTTTACTATAAAAAATAAACAATGCCCTGTTGGCTGTCCGTCTCCAATATACACAAATTGCCTGCACTTGTACGTACAAACCATACGTCAATGTGGCTATATTTGTGAAAAGGTGACACGGAGGAAATAAGAAGATAAACAGAGAAAATCTGAAGTAGAATGTTTGTATATGTCTGTTTGATCACTTCTGAAATTATTCATATAGAGACAATCTGACAATAAAAATATAAACAATAATACAATTTAATGGAAGATCACTGATGAAGCCTGCCCATATAAAGGCAGAAACTAGATCTAGTCTGATTTGCAAATTTAATGTGTTTATAACTTTTGAGGAAGGTTTATTCTTCTTCTTAACCTCAAACCTACTAAATTAGAATTAATAAAAATACATATTAATGACAATATTAATTGTATTTGGTCTATACGACGCGTTTGAAAAAACAACACTTTACTAGAAAGAATTTGTTGTTTTTTTATATTTTTTACAAAAGATGATTTTTATGGATTTTGTTTTAAAGTTTTTGTAGTAAAATTTGTTACTTATTTTTACTACATTATTAGTTATTTTTACTACATCTGTTAACTGTTTTTCAACAGTTAAAATAACATTTTAAGTTATTTTAAAGGTAATTTCCTTTTTCACCTTTTTAACTACCTACCTTTGTGTAATTTTAGGTAGATTTTACCAGCAAACTTCTTTCAGTGTATATAACAAATTTTTAATATGCAAGAGGGCAAGGGAGACTTAAGATAGTTTTAGCATTCTCCTTTAATAATTTGAAAGATTAGTGAACTACTAAAATTAATTCTTGTTTTTTAGCTCAAAGTTTTAAATTTGTCAATGAATCTGAAAAGTATTTAAAACAACAACAAATCCGTGCCATGTTATATAAGAAAATGATACACCAGGCTCCGAATGTTATACCAGTAATTATGATACTTGCTGTATTTTTATTGATTTTATTAATTAATCAAATGACCCAACGTATTGAAGTTCCAAGTTCTGTTAATACTGGCATGGATTTGGGTTTAGGAATAAATGAAACATCACGCTCATTGCTAACAAATTATACAAATTGTAAATACGTTGAAGTTAATGAACTTGAAGCTGTGGAATATGTAACGAAAATCAATAATAAACCGAGATATTATATATTCAAGAAGCTACGATGTGGTAACGAATCATACAAAGAAGAAACACGTCGTGATTCTGGCATCTATGATAAATTAGGAGCAGTCGAAATTATAGAGCAAGGCAAAAATATGACTATATGGATAAATGAAAGAATATTTCATACCGCATCATTGGCATTAAATTTGGCACATAATTTGATATTGCAGTATGATTGTTAAGACTATTTTTTTGTTAGGTTTTAATTTTTTTTTATATTTCACAGGAAGCTGTATTCAAGTGACTCGGAAATTTTGACCACTATTCTTAATAAACCAATGATTATACCATTACATACTAAAATCAATATAATGGAGAATCAAATTTCTCATTTAAGAGTTCCATTAACTATGGGCATTGTTATGCCCATGACCATGTCATGTTTTATTGTCAGTCTTGTAGAGGAGAAATACAATCACTTATTTACTCTGCAACGTTTAGCTGGAATACGTATGAATATATTTTGGTTTGTTGGTATTCTATGGGATTTTGGGACATTTTTTTCGTTTTCTCTTATTTATATTTTAACCATGACTTTAACAACGATTGAGGGTTTTGGAGCGACAGCGAAATTGTGTAAGTGGTTAAATCATGTCTTGTGAAAGTCCGAAAATTATAAGTTTTTCTTTCAGTAACATTTTTACTAATCAATGTACATGGATTAGCCGCATTATCTATGATTTATTTAATGTCTCTATTTATGGGCGATTCAAAATCTCGAGCATTTCTAATAGCTTTGTTAATTCAATATACATTTGGTAAGTTTTTCAATTTGACTTTACTATTTTTATGCTAATTATTAGTAAAAATATATACTTTGTAAAATTTTTGCTATTCTCATTTTACAATTTGTTGAATTTTTAAGTAATTTTCATTGCTGATTACAAAAAATATGTTACAAACCCAGCAAAAAAAAAAAGGGATGCCAAACTACAATTAATGATTTAAATGTACTTCTTTTTTAATAGAAACATTAATGATTTTAACAGTTAGTTGTCATGGGAGAGGAGTACTCCCACTGCAACATTTTTTCAGTATTTTTTGAACGAGTGCAAAGGAAACCCTTTTTCATCAATTAAAAGTTAGCTAACAAAATTTTTTATTGCCGCCCACCGGGTATCGAACAGGCGACCACAAGATTGCTAGTCTAGCTCTCTACTGCTGAGATATTCTTTGATATGAAAGTTGACATAAAAACACCACTTTCTTATTGCGAGATATTGTGCTTTTTTCTCTTCAATAAAAGTACTTATTAAACAAGTCCAAAAGGTACACTGCAATTTAGTATTGTTTTCAGTACAGTTACATAAAAAACAATTTTCATTATTTTTATATATATATATATTTTTAAAATTGAAAAATTAAAAAAAATATTGAATTTAAACAAATTAATTATAAATACATACGCGGTCATCTGTTTGGAAATAAACTGTATCAAAATCACTTTTTAGGATCACTTTTAAAGCAATTACTAGTGTCCGACCGAAGCAATTTTTTGGGCCGAAAACGAGCATCGGCCAAATTACAATAATCGGCCTAAGCCAATGCTGAAGCCCATTATTTTTATTAGTCCCAAAAAGAAGTAACGCACACTTTTAAGTACGGGAACGCTTTTGGGTTACCGAAGTAAAGTACACGAAAAATACATATTTTCTGCAACAATTTATCCGGGTAACTGCAAACAACCAAAAAGCGTTTCCGTACTGAGAATTATGTAAAAATTATTGTTGTTTAGGCTGTTTCGGATTGCTTATAGCCGATTACCGATTATTGTCCGAAATATATATATTTTATGGCCGATGCCGAAGCTGACTAATCGGTTGGATACTAGCAATTATGCTTTAGAAGCAATATTTAAGTGATTTTTGGATGTTCGGAATTACTTTTAAAAAAGCTGTCAAAATATTCTAACGGATACTTTGGAAGCAATTAAAGAAGTGATTTTTTTAAGTTGTTCAGAATTACTTCCAAAAAAGCAGTAAAAATAGACTTACGATTACTTATGAACTAGTGAAATAAGTTGTTTGTTAAGCATGACTTCCAATTTATTTTGCTGGGAATTTCTAAAAACCGTATTGGTAAAATTAGAAAAATATATGTACTTAAAAAGGGATATTAAAGGATCTTTTTCTTTTTATAATAATTTAAACTTCTACCTACACAATTAAAAATAAAGAAATGTTTATGTTTTACACTAGAAAAAATGTTAGTAAAAAAACTTGTAAATTGTTTTCTAATTTGAAAATATAAAATTGTGCAATATTTGATGAATTTTTTCGTTACACGGTAAAGCATGTTTGTCAAACTTGTCGAAAAATCAAAAATTTTGTTTATCGTCCAGCATGCTTGACAAACCGTCAAATTAAACGACGACTTGGCGATATTTTGGTTCCATACAAAATGTATGAAAAGGCAATTGTCGGTATCGTTATCGATCCAGTCGCTGTAAAAAGTCTATACCTGAGGGGCAACTCTGTAACTTTTTAAAGACAAAATTCGGTAGTTAATTTGACATGTTTTCATAGTAAACTGATAACGTAGCTATCGAATTTTGTTGTTAAAAAGTTAGAGAATCCCACCACTGAGCTAAATTGTATCGAACTTAAATGGTTTTTCCAAGTCGAAGCGATTTTAGGCGATTTGCATTACTGCTGACAAGCGAATTTGTTACCAATCATGTCTCAATTGATTTTTGTTATTACAACAGAAAAATTAGGTTACCACAAACAAACCACGTGATTGGCTTCACTCATCGAAATAAATCTATAAAAATATCAGAAAAAGCAAATAAAACTTTGTTAAAAATGATGTTGCAGAAAAAACTGCTGAAATTAGCAGATTTTTTTCCTAAATACTAGTAAAATAAGAACCGAAAAAACAAAACTGTTAAATTTACAGAATTCTAGTTATATTTAAGTTAACTTTTAGTGAATTGAAAATGACAAATTGTACTGTAGAATCTGCAGAAAATTTTGCTAAATATTATTATTACTAAAAACAGCAAAAACAAACTGTTATTAATACAAAATTTTTGTTATTTTTAGCAGTCTTTCCTGCTAAAAAAATATATAGAAATATTTGCTAAAAACATGTATTAATTTACAAAAAACATATCTATGACAATGTTTTTGGCTATAACTCGAGAATCGAATTAAGAATTTTTAAAAATGCGCGTTTCGAGATATGGGTATTTGAACTCAAGACCCCAAGAAAAGACCTTTGACCCTTTAATGAAAAAAATTGATATATATTCCATTTTAAAGGGCACATTCTTACCTAATAAATAATAATAAAATAAATTTCAGATCTTAAATAGTTTAAAAGTTATTGTCGATTTTGTAGTCATACTTTAGTCAAATTCTTCCAATTTCCGTGACGTCATATTTCGGAAACCAAAAGAGTATTGGCTCTGAAATTTATGCTTTAATGAGCTGTTATCATGTACGATAGTTGTGGTAAATTTTATTGAAATCGGAGATGGTCAATCCGAAATTGCCACTTTTTTGTGTTGAATTGACATGTTTTCACCCATATATTGTATGGCCTTCGACAATACTTCCCTATCACACTTTAGCACTAAAACAATAGAAAAAATCGCTTTTAGTACATAATGTCAACAAAAATATAGCGCCTGTCTTTTTATAACTTTTAAAATTTTTTTCTCTGTTTAGGTCTCTGTGCTTATATTTTCTACTGGGATGTGGTGGAAAACAGTCAATTTTATTTTTTCATCTTAAGTTTTTCGCCAACATTTGCACTTTTGGATGCTATTAGTAATTTGTATACGGAAACTAAAGAACAGGAATATTGTGCTGAACGATGTGAGGCCGTTGATGGTTGTAATGCTGGCAATATGTGCGGCTTGGTATCAAGTTGTTGTTGTAAGTATTGCCAAATTTATATGAAACTAATTTAATACAACTCTTGTCTAAATCTTTGTTTTGTTTCTATAGTCGATACATTTTTCAAATGGTCTCCACCTGGTATCTTGCCCTCTCTATTATTTATGCTTTTATCGATCATTTTATTTGGAGTACTATTCTTTTTAATAATTCTGCATCGCAAAGAAAACAAACATAGTTTGATACCAAGGTAAGTACAAATTGAAATTTTTATTACAATAGGACAAAGAAAGTATTAGAAGGACAAAAAAAATTATAGAAATTCCTCACTAATAGAAAAAAGTCTGTAAAAATATTAGTTAAAACTACTAAAATTAGTTAAAAATTACCTTGCAGAAAAACTGCTGAAATTAGCAGATTAATTTTGCTAAATATTAATAAGATACACTCAAAATAGTTTGTAGTTTAAATTAACTGAAAATGTAATTTGAAATAAATGAAAAATCACTTAAAAACCGGTCTACTGACTTTTCATTCAAATCAAAAGAACTTTTTATTTATTTTTAAATGTTAATAAATAAACTACAAAATCCTTAAAAAATAATGATTTTTCATTTATTTCGTTTTTTTTAAATTTCAAAAAATTAACCACAAAATCCGTAAGAATAAATGATATTTAGTTTATTTCGTTTTTTTAACTGACCTAGAAATCGAAAGGGAATTATTTTTTTTAACAAAACATTTTAAATAAAAATATTTACTGTAACAGAAAATCCGTATTTGTATGTAATTTATTTTTTAAATAAACGACAAAAGCAGTTAAAAAAATATATTTCTTTGTATTTTAACTGTATAATCATTTAAAAATAAATGTACGGACAACTTTTTGAATAAACTACAGTCAGTTACTGTAATAATATTTTCAGTGTAGGAACAGCAAAAATAAAACTGTCAAATATATAGAATTTTAGTTAAATTTGAGTTAAATTTCAGTTAATAGAAAATAACAATTTAGCCTGCAAAAATTAGCAAAAAATTTTGATCAATAATTAGTAGATTAAAAAGTCACAAAAAGATTAAAATTTGCCAAGTTTTTTCCGCTTTTTCTTTAAGAAAATAAAAATCTAAAAACACAACCCTTCTAAGACATATAAAAAGTACAACTGCTAAAGATTTGTGTATCCATTTTTGATACATGAAACAAAAGGACGCCAAAAGATGCGTATACATAAAAATGTAACACAACAAGATAATATATGATTTAAATTATAGACAAAATAAAATATTTAAATTTAATGAAGATAAAGATTTAATGTGAATGTATAAATAAAATGTTTATAAATAGTGATTATGTGAAATACAAGAACAGATGTTTTTTTCAGTCGTCTGGACAATTTTTTTGTCCTCCCTTTCGCTTTTTATACCCTACACCACTATGTGGTCAGGGTATTATAAGTTTGTGCTGATGTTTGTAACACCAAAAAATATTGGTCGTAGACCCACCTTATAGTATACCGATCGGTTCAGAATTTTTTTTTATTTCGATTTAACGATGTCCGTCTGTCCGTCCGTCCGTCCGTCCGTCCGTCTGTCTGTCTGTCCATGCAATCTTGTACGCACTCTACAGGTCGCACCTATTAAGATATTTCGATGAAATTTGGTACATAGACCTATGTTGGCCCAAGGACGAACAAGTTTGATTTTTTTGAACATCGGTCCATGTTTAGACCTAGTGCCCATATAAGGGTCCTACCAAAATTATATTGTTTATACGCTGCAGGTCGTAAATATTAAGATATTTTGATGAAATTTGGTACACAGACCTATATTGGCCCAATAACGCAGCCTATTGATTTTGGTGAACATCGGTCCATGTTTAGACCTAGTGCCCATATAAGGGTCCTACCAAAATTATACTGTTTATACGCTGCAGGTCGTAAATATTAAGATATTTTGATAAAATTTGGTATACAGACCTACATTGGCCCAGTAACGCAGCCTATTGATTTTGGTGAACATCGGTCCATGTTTAGACCTAGTGCCCATATAAGGGTCCTACTAAAATTATATGGTTTATACGCTGCAGGTCGCAAATATTAAGATATTTTGATAAAATTTGGTACACAGACCTACGTTGGCCCAAGGACAAAGCCTATTGATTTTGGTGAACATCGGTCCATGTTTAGACCTAGTGCCCATATAAGGGTCCTACCAAAATTATATTGTTTATACGCTGCAGGTCGCAAATATTAAGATATTTTGATGAAATTTGGTACACCGACTTATGGCAGCCGAAGGACGAAGCCTATTGATTTTGGTGAACATCGGTCTATGTTTAGACCTAGTGCCCATATAAGGGTCCCCCCAAAATTATATTGTTTATACGATGCACGTCGTAAATATTAAGATATTTTGACGAAATTTGGTACACAGACCTATTTTGGCCCACGGACGAAGTCTATTGATTTTGATGAACATCGGTCCATGTTTAGACCTAGTGCCCATATAAGGGTCCTACCAAAATTATACTGTTTATACGCTGCAGGTCGCAAATATTAAGATATTTTGATGAAATTTGGTACACAGACCTATATTGGCCCAATAACGCAGCCTATTGATTTTGGTGACATTAGTTGGCTTTTACCCAGACTGGTGTAGGGTATTCTATAGTCGGCATGCCCGACTTTAACCTTTTTACTCGTTTAATATAAAAGCCATACATAGTTTATTTCCTTTTACTAATCTGGAAGTCTGAATATTTTTATATTTTACAAAGTTTCCTAAATAATGTTTAGAAGAATCACAAAATTACACTTTTTAGTGTTAAATTTTCAGTAAATTAATTAACTAAACTATAATTTCTCTATAAATTTTTTGAGTTTTTTTATTCTAATAATATTCAGCGAAAAGTTTTATTGATCGTCTAGACATTTTCATATTTTACAAAATTTCCTAAATAATTTTTAAAACAATAAAAAAAAATTCTGCTTAACTTTTCAGCGAATAAATTAACTAAAGTATATTTTTACTACTAATTTTTGAGTTTTTTTTTCAGTCTAATAATAGTCAGCAAAAAGTTTTATTGATTTAAACAGGGATTTTTTTATTTGCCACCGACAGTATAAACTTTTGCTGAAATTACTATTTTTTTAGTAAAAACCAGTTCGCTGATTTTCAGCAAATCCCTTTTGCTGAAATTACCGACTTTTTGCTGACACAGCAAAATTTTTTGCTGACTTCACTGACTTTTTTAGAAATGATTTGATTATTTTCTGAAAATCAAAACTTATCTGAAAATATTGCAGTGTAGAAACACCTTTAACCGTATATGTGGCCTTCTCCGAGAAAAGGGACCTAGTGTGTCAAAAATCGGGTTTGGACTTAAGAGTGGATTCTGGTACCTAAAAGGGTGTAGAATAAGATGAAATGAGTTAGATTTCTGATAAAAATTTATTTACACCATCAAAACGTACAAAACGAACTTGGAAAATCGATAAAAATGAGAAAAAGAAACTTTAAATGCGTTCTTCTCAAAACTTCATTTTCACACACTAGGTCCCTTTTCTCGGAGAAGGTCACATATACCAATTTTTAAGTATATTTCATCCAATCCTATTTCTTGTAACCCTTTGACTTGCAACATTTTCAGCCGAAGCGACTAACTAATAGCAAGGAATATGGAAAGTATAAAGAATTATTCAACCGCGTTCGCCAGCGTTCACAAACGCGTATCTCGCTAATGCCCCGGAAGAAATATGAACAGAATGAAAGAAAAATTAAAGCCATTTGACGATCATACAGCTTTGGCTGATGCGATTTTTTTCTATTTTATAAAAAATAGTTATGCTACAATAATCTGGCTCCATATACCCCCTGCTTCTAGTTCATTTTAATTGTCAAAAATGGCTCTTTGTCCCTTAAATGAAGAATTATTTTTCCAACTTCGAATGTCAAACTCATTTTTGTTTTTATGAAACTAATTTTTTTCATTAAATTCTTTATAGTATCAAAGAAATGGGAACTGTTTGCTTTCCAGGCGATGATATAGATGTAGTCAGGGAAAAAATTACCATTGCCTCAATGAGTATGACTAGCTGTAAAAAATATAATATTTTAGTAGATCAAATCGAAGATTGCATTCCAGAGAATAGTAAACGTTTGAATACGGTATCGTTTGCTTTGGAAAAGTAAGTATTATTTATTTACTTACTTTTGGCTATAATTTCCCAAAAATATTGTAATATATTATAACATTTATTCCAGACACATATGCATGGGTATTTACGGTTCCCGTCATAGCGGCAAATCTCATTTGATACATCAATTGATAGGAGATCACGGTTACCGTTTTGGTGAAATGTACATTTGTGAAAAGGATTGTAAATTCCAACCGGATGAGGCCTATAAATATGTCGGATTTTGTCCACAAGATCGTGGTCTGTGTGATGCATTTACACCTAGACAGTTATTTACTTTATTGTTTATGATACGTGGCTTACCCGAACCTAGGGTCAATGAAAAATTACGAGAAATTTCGATGTGTCTTAATTTACGCAAAAATATGGGCAAAAAAATCGGCATTCTACCTATAGCTATTAAACGTAAAATTAATATAGCAATATCACTAATTGTTTATAATAAAGTTTTAATATTGGATGAACCGACTCGGGGAATGCCAGCGTTAGAAAGTAGTATGATATGGAATGTTTTACGTTATGCTCGATATTGTGGCAACACTATTATATTTTCATCCAGTGATAGTTTGGAATGTGAAGCATTATCAGATTTTATGATTGTTATTGATAATGGAGAAATGTTAGCTATTGGTAGTCCCCACTACTTAAAGAAGAAATATACAAAGGGATTTTATTTGGAAGTGAAATTATTAGCTGATGGCAGTACAGCAGAAGAAGCTGAAAATAAGTTGAGTGTGTTTTCGAGCAAGGTTAAAGTAGGTTTTTAATATTTTTTGTTTTTGCTTTTTATAGTTTATTTTTGGATGTTGAGAATATGATTCGCTATACGAACTTCTTACATGAGGATTCTGTTTTAGTGTAAGTTGCATTAAAAATTTTCATAATGAATCACTTTCTTAAGAGTTGGAAATATAAAATTTCATAATGGAACCAATTTTCCCATTCTCAAAGAAAATTCACAATGTTTATCTCATTTTATAGCAATCATAGCGATTATACTTTAAAATTCTTTATACCCGTGGAAAAGATTACATATTCGTATCTGTTTGGCTCATTGGAAAAAAGTCGAAATCGTTTAAATATTTCGGAATATACAATCAGACAAGTATCACTTTTGGAAGCTTTAAACAATATACATGCCACACGCTTACTCAGAGAACCATATAAAACAAGAAATAAAATATCAGTTGATGTGATAAATGAAAGGAAATCACCACCAGATGATAAACCACCTGAAGGAACTCTTATAAATCCAAGAGAATCTTTACGTCAATCGTTATATAATTATGGAGATGATACTGAGAGAGAGGATGATGTGAAAGATAATGAAGGAAAACAGATTTTAGATAGTCAAAATAACAGACATGGAAAACGACATCGATCAGTACTATATAGCTATGGTGAAGATGATGATGATAATGAAGAGGATGGTATAATTCAGTTGAGAAAATCTAATCAATATAAATATCGGAAAAGGGACAGTGAATATGAATATGAAATTGAACAGGATTCTGTTGAAGTAGAAAAATTGACTGATTTAATTTCCGAAGAAGAGAGTCAAATAAATATTCAAAGCGACAAATATCAGCCGAGTTCATCTTCACAACAGAAGGAATCCATGACAGAATTTAAATTACAAGCTGAAATTCATAGTTCTCCCGAAAATCGAGCTCAGATTAAAACTCAGAAAAGTTCTCAAAATGCCGAAGGACTAACTGATGACTCACAATATAGTAACAAAAGAGATGATGAAAAATCGAACTCGCAAAATAAAGACGAGCCGTAAAAACAGGGATAAAATCACTTTATTAATAGGTTTTTTGATTAATAATATTTTTTAATTGTTATTCGTTATTTTTTCTCAATAATAATTACGATTTTTAGTAAAATTTATTCAGGTCGGTCAACCTTATTTTGCCGACTTAACAAAAAAGAACAGTGAGGGCCAGTAATATAGTCAGCACTTACAAGTGAAGTCTCCTGACGTATTAACGTATTCATTATATGTAATAGAAAAATGTGTCCAAATATTAACGATACGGCATAATTTATTTTGCTTTAAAATGGAAAGTCAACAAAAAGTGCGATTTAAGAATATGGAGAAGTATTCAAACGAATAACGTTTAATTGTTGTAAGAACACATTGCGGCACAAACAAAATGCGGCTGGAAATGCGACAACTGTTAATGGTGTATTTTTTATCTTTTTCTTGTGCATAGAATTAAATGTCAAGTAATAAAATAGAAAATTTCTATTTTCAACAGAACTTTTTTACGATTTTACTTGACAACAGTTTCAATGCATAGAAAAAAGATAAAAATATATTTCTATATTATTTTAACACATTGAATTGATTACAGATACATACGTTTTTTTACTTTACGATTAGACTAATGAAGCCTTTAGACATACGTCATACACCTATACAAAAAATATTTGAATGTGTGCGAAAAAATGTGTTTGTTGACAAAAGAAGAAGAAGAAGAGTAAAGGGCGGTTTATGGGACCGTAAACGTAAATGTGATGTAACTGTACCGTGCCGTAGCTAAAAATTACACTTATAGAATACCGTAACATATTTATTTAGCATCTATTTCATGTGGTTTTTTAATTTATTTAAAATTTTCCATTTATCTGTTAATTTTTATTTCTTATTTGTTGTTTGAATCTATTTTCTTTATTTATTTTATATTTTTTTCCAACTAAAATCATTCAGCTGTTTCGTTGACGGATAGAAAATTCTGATTTCAATAGAATGATCCGGCAAGTACGTCTACATTTACGTGTGCGTAACCACTTGTATAAACTTCTTCTTGTGGTTTCGAAACAGCTGATTCGTTACAGTTACGTTTACGGTTGGGTAACTCAGCCTTAAGGTACCTACGTAATCTATGGTCTGAACAGTGTTTCGTGAACTGTGTCGTTCGTTCGACAATTTATAGACGCACTTACATGTTACATGTTTACATTAATTTTATTGTACATAGACTAATAGTATCAGAAAATTACAATTTTAATAAAAATTGTAAATTATAAAGAAAAACTTGTAATTCTTTAAAAAAAATTAATAAGAAAGAGGTCGAAATTTTCTATGACAAAAAAAAAGGAACGAAATGAACTATTGAACGAAAAGAACGAATAATGGTGAACGATGTCATATTGTTCAATGAACTGAACTGTTCAAATGAACTAGTTCGTTCATGAACGACACATCACGACACAATAGGCTTTATAAAGTCCAATAACGTGGACCGGGTCAGCTAGTTTACACTAAGATTTTAAGTTTTAAATTAAATAGCAGAATTTAAAAAATTGTAACCGCTTCCAAACGAAAATATTGCGGTGTGATCTTAAATCATAACTGACGAACAAAATCATATTATTGTATTTTGTTTTTAATATTCGTAAACATTTGTCATGGCAGCCTTAGTAACTTGATTAAAACCAACCTCTGCCCTGGTTATTCCACAAGTCTATGAATAAATTTAATAATAAAAGAAATTTCTGAGCCAAAAGTTATTACAGTGCCACCTCGCTTAATGCAACACTCCATGCACGCAACTCCTCGGTTATCGTAATAATGAAAAGTTGCTACAATTTAGGATTTTTTTAAATGTAAAAATTTAATTTCCGTTTTAATTGTTATTATGCAAAACGTATAATTGATGATGCATATACATCATACATTTCTAAAAAAAATTACTAGATTTTACATAGGAAATTTTCAACTCGGTTTTCGCAACTAGCGCGGTTTTAGCAAGAGCCTTGATTTTTATTATAGGCGTTTTACAAGGTCGCACTGTACTTCGAAGTAATAGCTAACTTTTATTCATTTGATTTATTGCTTTTATACAAAAATTAATAATTAAATTATTCCCAAAACAAATTACTTATGTGAACTTTTTATACATACCCGAGTGGCATTAAAAATCACATATTTTAATAAATTCTTAAACAACTCATACTCCTAACTAAAATTAAAAAAAAAATAATAATCAAAAATAGGAAGGGTACCCGAGTGCAATGTTATTTGAAAAAAATTTAGGAACATCAATTAATTAGCTGGCCAAACACAAACAGCGCTATACGTAGAGAGTTCGCAACAAGAATTCAGGAAGTTATGTAGGTAGAATAACTGCACTTGCAGCTGAAAAGGTGTACACTACATATGCATTTAAATTAACTGCAAATTGTAGTTATTTTTAACTGTTTAAATCAACCAGACAAATATAGTAAAAAAAAACTACAAATGCAGTTATAAGAAGATGCATGGAAATTATTATAAAACTGTACAGTAGACCGTACCTCAGAAAAAAAGTTCGCCGTACACCCTCCAATATGAAGTATTTTTGCAAGGCAATTTCAAAAATAATTTTTTTTTGCCGAACGTAGGGGTCGCCTTTTTCAATTTTTCGTTAGCTTCGGCATTTAAAGTCGGATTTTAAAGTGTGATATATCGATTTTTTTGCCACAAGGAGACCAGTGTGTTGCTATAAAGGAAAAATCCAATGAAAAAAATTTAAAAAGGCGACCCCTACGTTCGGCAACCAATATATAAAAAAATTTCTACTGAGTTTATCGAAAAACTTCCTTAGCAAAAGTTTAATGATTTTTTGCGAGCTTTAATTTTCTGACATTAGGGTGGTGCATTAGGGTGGTAGCAACGGATATCTGGTGGCTAACAACTAGAACGGAATATTTGAGGTCAATAGTCCTCGAGAGGAAAGCACTGTAAATGCCAAAGATATAAAAAAAATGTAAATTGACGTTCGGCAAAAAAAAATTAATTTTTTTTTTAAAACCTCCTTGCAAAAATACTTCATATTGGATGGTGTACGGCGAACTTTTTTTTTTGCCTGTAAGGTGGTACGCTCTACTGTACAGACAATTATAAATATAGTTAAAATAACATTTAAAACTACTTTTCATGTAAGTAAAACTGGCTGTTAAAATTACACACTTATGTAGGGTTGCCAGATATGAAAACGACAAAAAAGTACAAAGGCAGTAGCTACAATTGTTAAAAAAGTACACTTTTTTCATTAAAAATATATTAAAATTTAGTACATAAAAGTACACTCAAAAAATAAGTTAGTAGAAAAATAAGTAAAACGTCTTGTATATCAAGTGTACTAGTTTTCAGCAATTTTTTGCTGAAATTCCGTTTTCAGCAAAAGTTTTAGTTATATTTTTTTAGCAATAAACTAATTTTGAACTAATGTTTTACTAATTTATTTGCTACAAAAATTGTGCTGATAACCGCGTTTATAGCGTGGACGATAACCAGGTAGACAAGATGTATTGTAGATGTCGCAGCTTGTCTGGATGTAGTACATACAAACGGAAATGATAATTAAAAAAAACAACTCTACACAATTTCTATATTTAAATTTTCAGCAAATAAATTAACTAAAAAAATAAAAATAAAATTTCTCTAAAAATTTTTTTGACTTTTTTTTCAGTCTACGAATATTCAGCAAAAAGTTTAGTGATTTTAGCAAGGATTTTTTTCATTTGCAATCGACTAAGTGTTAGCAAAACTTTTGCTGAGATTACTATTTTTTTGCTAAAAATCAGCTCGCTGATTTTCAGCAAACACCTTTTGCTGAAATTACCAACTTTTTTGCAAGCACGCTCTTGACTAAAAAATTTGCTGACACAGCAACATTGTTTGCTGACTTTACTGGCTTTTTTTTTAGTGTAAGTATTTATAACAAAATATGCCAATCACCTTTTATTTGCCCTTACACTACTGACTTTTTTTCGTGGAGGATGTATTTCCATTCCAAAAACTACAACATTTCAAATTTCTTTTTTATCCCTAAAACATTTGAATAGCCAAAACCCCTTTGTTCGGATTTGTTCTGGTCAGTAAATGAAGTTACATGCCAAATTTCATCTTTCTAGCTTCATTTGTCTAGGAGATAGACCAAAATTCCCATTTCTTCGAGATAGTAATGGCCAGGGATGGAAAAGCTCGCTTGAGCAGAGCCCAAAAAAAAAGCTCGCTCTTTTTTTTTTAAACGAGCTAAAAAAATTTCAATTTTTTAAAACAAGCGAGCTCAATGATTACGCTCAAAAAATAAATCGAGTATTATGAAAACGTAAGCTCTTTTCAAGTAAATTTGAAAACTCTTTTGGCTTGTTTACAGAAAAAAAAAAATAAATTAAATATTTGGAAATGTTGTATTTTTCCAATAGAATTTCAAAATTAATGTTAAAAATTGTTAACCAAATAGATATGTAAGGGACTAAAATACCCAAATTTTATACAAAGTATGGTGGTTGTTTGCAAAAAGGAAAATATTTGCATTAACGTATTTGTTTGCAGAATGTTATTCGCCAATTAAGTCTTTTAATTTATTTTCTGTACCACAAAGCCTTTTTTCGCATTACGCCATTATTTTGCAACTTTTTTTCCGTCATAAACGGAATCCAACTCCGTATACGTACCGTTTTCTGGATCCGTATACGGACCAGAAAACGGAACATAAGGAACATCGAAACTGATTCGAATCCGTTGAAAATCCGTCAATGACGGACCGTTATGTCGTGTTAAAAACTGACAAGTCCGTTTAAAGTCCGTCAATGACGGACCGTTTACGGACCGTTATGTCATGTAAAAAACGGACTAGTCCGCTGAAAGTCCGTCAATGCCGGACCGTTTCCGGACCGTTATGTCGTGTAATAAACGGAGTGACTCCGTTTTTAGAATGCCGTTTTCGGACTTTTATATCTACCTAAATTGACACATTACTAACTTTAATATTGTATGATTTTTAATAGATTTATTAAATAATTTATTAACTTCATTAATCGGCAAAATTCAAATCTGCAAAATCAAAATTCGCTAAACTGACCCACAACTAGATCCAATATATATATACAAGCAAAAGAAACAATTTATTAATTGAGGTTTAATTAAATATATTCACGATTGAGGGTTTTCATACGATGAGAATTCGCAAACTTTTTTACCAAAACGGTTTAAGCGGGGTTTACATTATATCATAAGTCATAGAACCTGGCCAAAAAGAGATGCAGATAGCCAAAATCCTATAGTATAAACACATTATGACTGATAAGTACAAATTGAAATTTTGAGTCAGATTTTTTTTTTTAATATTTCATAATATTATAAGAATTCGATGTTTCATCTGGTTGCATTTGATAGTGTAAACACATATACAAGATTTTTTTTGACAATCACATCAGACGTAAAATCAGATAAATAAATCAGTTAATTTAAACCCAGCTTTAGGATACGAGTACCATAAAATAATTATATTTGCTTAATTGCATTCGGTTACACAAACTATCGTGAAAAAAAAACATAAAATTTCATAAACACTTACTATTTAATGATTCTGTGTGAATTGAAGTAATTTGGCTACTCCGGCAACGGCCAAGACAGGATGCTCGTTTTTGCGACATCCAGAAACTTTTTTACCCGACTTTACCGCGCGACCCGTATTAAATTATTTAAATAATTTTATTTTGACGACAAAAATTCACGAATAAACTGAAGAAAGACACCGTTAGCTCCGGAGTTCAAACTGATGAAAATTGGTGAAGTCCGTATTTAACGGTGCAGAAACGGATACACCAAAACGGATTCAAAACGTATTATATTCGAAAATCCGAAAGTACGGTCCGTTATTGTTCCGTATACGTACAAGCTTTGACGGATACCTGTTTTACGGACCGATAATGTTCCGTAAAAGCCGGATTGATGATTCCGTACATGCCGGGAGTCCGTAAAAATGTTTCTTGGGCAATAACACCCATACTTTAAGCATTTTTACATCAGTATATTCGTTTGCAGAATGTTAATCGCTATTTTTACTTACTTTCTGCGCCACAAAGCTTTTTTCGCATTCCGCGATTATTTTAAAATTTTTTAAGTTCCGTTTTTTTTTAATTTATAATCTAGGGACTAATAATACCCATTTCATACAACAAAATTTGGCGGCTAGTTGCTAAAAAAAAGAAACCGCGAAAAAAAATTTCCAAAAAGGAAAATGTTTTTATCAATATAGTTGTTTGCAGAATGTAAGTTGCTGATAAAGTTTTTAATTCAATTTTTGCACCATAAGATATTTTTTTGCGTTCCGCCATTATTTCGCAATTTTTTAAGTTTGGTTTTTTAAAATTTATAATCTTGCGACTATAATACCCACTTCATAAAATAAAGTTTGGCGGCTAGTTGCAAAAAATAAAAATCGAGAAAAAAATTTGCAAAAGGGAAAATTTTTCCATCAGCATATTTGCTTGAAGAATCTAAATCGCTAAGTTTTTTAATTTAATTTTTGCACCACAAAGTCTTTTTCGCGTTCCGCCATTATTTTGCAATTTTTTAAGTTTCGTTTTTTAAAATTTATAATTTAGGGACTATAATAACTACTTCGTAAAACAAAGTTTGGCGGCTAGATGCAAAAAATATAAATCGCGAAAAAAATTTGCAAAAAGAAAATTTTTTCATAAATATATTTGTTTGCAGAATGTTAGTTGCTGATTAAGTTTTTAATATTATTTTTGCACCATAAGGTCTTTTTTAGTGTTCCGCCATTATTTTGCAATTTTTTAAGTTCGCTTCTTTTAAATTTATAATTTAGGGACTATAACACCTATTTCGCAAAACAAAGTTTGGCGGCTACTTGCAAAAAAAAAATCGTTAAAATAATCGCGAAAAAAAAATTTGCAAAAAGGAAAATTTTTACATCAACATATTTGTTTGCAGAATGTAATTTGCTGATTAATTTTTTTAATAAACTTTGCATCATAAAGTCTTTTTTCGCGTTCCGCCATTATTTTGCAATTTTTTAAGTGTGTTTTATTTGAATTCATAATCCAGGGAATACAGTACCAATTTCATACACCAAAGTTTAATGCTCAGTTTGAAAAAAAAATCGCGAAAAAAAATTTTGCAAAAACCAAAAATTTTTCCATCATTGTATTCGTTTGCAGAATGTTAATCGCTGATTCAGTGTTTTAATTAACTTTTTCTACCATAAAGTCTTTTTTCGCGTTCCACCATAATTTTGCAATTTTTTAAGTACGTTTTTTTTTTAATTTGTAATCTGGAGACGTTAACTCCCATTTCATACAACAAAGTTTGGTGGTTTGTTGCAAAAAAGAAAAATTGCATTTTTTGAATCACAAAGCATATTTGCACATTCCGCAATTATTTTGAAATTTTTTACGTGTGGGTTTCTAAAATTCAAAATCTAGGGACTATAATACTGCTGGATATAGTGTAACTAAGTTACCGTTTTTGTTTTTTATAATAACTAACTTATTTTAATGGGAGCGATCTTTTTTAGCGGCTCGATTTCAAAAAACTCAATTAAATTTCTTTAAAGAGCTGCTCGATAAAAAAAGCTCTATGAAATTTTTTATACGAGCTGCTCGATTTAAAAAACTCTATTCAGTTTTGTAAACGAGCCTTTTCATTTTTATAAGCTCTTTATTTTTTTTAGTTGCGAGCTTTTTTTATTTGAGCATTTCTTTTAATTTTGGCTTCCGAGCTTTTTAAAAAAA
Organism: Leucophora obtusa; assembly: GCA_949987735.1. Taxonomy (NCBI): domain Eukaryota; kingdom Metazoa; phylum Arthropoda; class Insecta; order Diptera; family Anthomyiidae; genus Leucophora; species Leucophora obtusa. Next base: position 126,984,255 of record OX465297.1, on the reverse strand, counting down.
TGTATATATGTAATGGCAGATTAAAAACATTTAACTTCGTTGACAAATATCGCGGCTATATTGATTTGATGCAGTTAATGGATATTATGGTTTCTTTTACCATTGGCCCTTACTATAAAAGAGTATTTTAAATTTAAAGTCGACTTTATTTTTAATCATACGATTTTGTTCATTTTGTGTATGTAAACCCTACAAAAATATTTGTATTTTCAAACATTTTGATTGGTTGAAAATAAATTAACCAATCATGCAAAAATGCAATTTTGTGCATCAAGTGGGTTTTTTTTATTAAAAAACCGGTTTGTTGCCAAATGGCTACACCATGCATTTAAGGGTTAAGGAAATTACTTTGCCCCTAAACTTACTGTCATGAGTGTAAATTTATATTTTTTGAAAAGAAACGCAATTTAATGTACTGGTCAATACGACCGGTTTGGTATATGTACATATGTCTGATTGCCTTAAATCTAGTTTTAAAAGCCAATTACAAATTATGAATGGCGGATCTTATACAGAAAGGTTAACTTTAACTTTATTATGGCACAAAAGAAAATGTGAAAAAATTATATTCAAAACAATACCAAACTTTTGGGTTAGCTAATAGTTAACTCATAAACCGTCAGTATGAAACCTAGCCTAAACACATTGAAAATAAAAAAAAACTTTTCAGTGTAGTAACTAAGAATGGGCAGCTAAAAGGAAATTACATGTTCGTTAGTTTTATCCAAGTTTTATCAATGTCAAAGAGGAGTCCTTCGGGAGACCGTCCGTGCTAGTTTTTGGTTACATGTTTTAGACTTAAATGGTACGTTTAACCTTATTTGGATCATTGGATCATCGACCTGTATTTATAGTAAACATTTACCCATCTATTGCTTTGTAAATTATAGGAGGTTTACAAAATGAAATTTTCATACAAAATTTGTTCAATAAACCTACACTCAAAACATTCTTTAGTTGATAATAAAGGCACATCTACACGTGATAGAAAACTCCTAGACTTTATGAAAATGTAGCTCTGTATAATTCTATGAAATGTAATCGCCATTGACAATTGCTGTCATATAAGATTTCTTTAATTACCCGAGTAGAAATAGTTATATAGGAAATTATATAATTTAATATGAATTAATATGTTTATATATAGTCAAGTGTAACACTATATCTTTGCGGATATAATTATGTATAGCTTCGAGTTTTTCAAAAATTTCTTATATGATGTCATATATAGATCAGTATAAATATACATGTCCCCATATATATTTATATGTGCCATATCTATTTACATATGCTATGACAATTTTAATACATCGTCATATATAATTAAAAATGGCTTTATCGGAAAATATATAAAGTTTTATATAGCTCAATGTTCATTTTTTTCTAAGTTGTTTTAGATATGTTTAAGTATAGCGCAATGTAAAAAAAATTCTATGTTTTTTTAAGATATATTTATGTATGATTTCAAAATATAAAAGGCGTACTCATTATAACTCCTAAATTCCTTGTAAACCTTGTATAAATACAAGCCATATTTTTATGTATGGAATTTGACATTAAACTCATAAACATACCAGGTTTACACAGTTTACGGGTAGAATACAAGTTTATATGAGAAGGCTTGGTTACAATTATGTACAACTTCTTCTAAATTTTTATTTAAATTTTTAATTCTTAACTTAAAAGTGTTATTTTTCAGTACTTTTTAATAGTTTTTGTTTTGATCTTGAAGTATGAAGCGTTATAAAATTATGTCTTTCTACATCAAATTAGATATAATTATATCGGGTCAAAATCCGGATAAGATTCTATTTGATTCAATATATTAAGATCTTACCCGATATAATTTTATCCACCATTTTTCGGATCATAGCATATCTCCAATTATATTAAATAAGATATCATTACTAGGGTTTGGGATTTCCCGGACTTTTTTATTTCCCGGGAAACGGGAATAAAAAAATTTTATTCCCGGGATTCCCGGGAATCCCGGGAAATACTTTTGAACAAAATTGTTAATGAAAACCACCTATATAAGTTATTTTTGTTAAAAAAAAACACTATTTCAGTGCAAATGCAGTCTGTGTAGTGAGAATTCAAAGTAAAAAATATCAGAATGTTGAACATTTGATTTCACATAAATTACTCGCAGCACTGACAAATGAATTGCATTATTCCAGTAGGCACCTACTACTGGACTGTCGGAAACAAACCGTTTCATCACACTTGGCCATTAGATATGGTGGCCACAATGTTGTTTTCCAAAGACAAATAAAACTCTTCTAGTCTTATTTCTACAATTCTTCTTATTTCATCAGCATTACATCTTCCTGATATATAAACCAACCCCAGGTTATAGAATGAATTATATCCGTTTGTACATATGTTCAAATATCTCTTTTGTGATATTCTTGTCCATTCATCTAAGATTATAGTAAATCTCCTATTGTTAGAAATATTGCTCGATATTTCTTTTATGATGATATCTTTTACATGATTGTAGTAATTTAATATAATGTTCTTTACATCGGTTTCATTTTTTTGCAATGCCAGGTTTTTATTATAAAAACTTTCTCGAATAAACGAAGATCTAGTTATGGTGCGGATTGCCTGCAGCTAATTTGGATACCATTTCAGGAAATGTTTGCCCTACCATAAAACCTTTAATGCCTATTCAGCTCACACTTTTTTCTTCAGGTACTTTGCTAATTTTAGCTGAAACGTTATTCTTGTTGTTTTCTTCAAGAGAAGTTGCATGACCATCAATTTTTTTTTTGTGAACCAAATTTAGATGTCGGATAACCAAATTTAGATACCCCCGTTAACCATTAGTCTTTTCTTTTCACATTTATTAATGAAAACATTACTTATAAAATTATTGACCCTTAATATAAAGGAGTATTTTAAATTTAAAGTCGACTTTATTTTTAATCAAACGGTTTTGTTCATTTTGTGTATGAAAACCTTACAAAAATATTTATATTTTCAAATATTTTGATTGGTTAAAAATAAATTAACCAATCAGAATGCTCCAAAAATAAACCAAGCCACCCAATATTTTAACAAAGTCGAATTTAACTAAAATATACATTTGAAAAATTTAGATAGTAAGGGCGATTATTTTTAAGAAACAAGACTTTTTGTTCATATTTCTTTTAAGCATTTTACAAAGTTTTTAGATTTTACTACTTAAATTTTGAATAAGTTATGCGAAAAATCTTTATTAGTTGAAATGCTCCTTATTACTTGGCAAAGATTTTATTTGTGTGTCAAATAAATGTATTCCCTTTTAAAAGATTTTAACAATGACATTTTTGTTTTGGTATTTAAAATGTTTTTTATGACTAAAATTAAAAAATCCTATTCGAAACAAAAACAATTTAAAAAATTTAATATTTTTAAAATTTCCCGTTTTCCCGGGAAAAATATATTATTTTCCCGGGAATTCCCGGCAAACTTTTCCCGGGATTTCCCGGGAATTCCCGCCCGGGATTTCCCGAACCCCAAACCCTAATCATTACATATAACATCATATTATTTTTTTTACCCGGGTAGTAACAATTTTTAATATTGTAACATTATTGAACATTTCAGTTTATTAAATGATCTTTTGGTATTTGGAGAAAAAATTATTCTTTAAAATACAACAAACTCTACCAGATTTGTATCCCGTGTAGATGTGCTTTAATGTACAGTTGCGAGCATAAAAAATGCAACGCTACGCTAAATGATCTATGTATGCTTTGATTTCTTCTAATGGTTTTTTATTTGCGCTTATCTTTTGTTAATATATTCGTTGATGTGTATTTTCATAATTTAAGTCGTTTGATTTGCATTTATTTATGTGAATTAGTTTTTACGAACTATTTTATGAAATGAAGCTACAACTGTTTGGCAACAATTTCGAAATCCCTTAAATTTGAACGCCTTTTCTTTCGTATTTCGATGTCTACAAGCTCCCATAGATTCTCTATGGGGTTTAAATCGGGTGAGTGTGCTGGCCACTGTAAAACTTCCACACCGTTGTTACTTAGAAATTGCCTAGCTAAGCGAACGGTGTGCTTAAGGTCATTGTCGTATTGGAATATGCTTTCAGCAGCCATTTTTTCCTGCATGTGAGGAAGCATGTGATCTTGTAGTAACCCTCTGTATTTATTATGTCCTGAATTTTGACTTCTGGTCCAACACCATCACGGGAGAATGCACCTCAAAATAAAAATTTAAACAAGTGTGTTATATTTAACACAACGATTTCATACCCCACAGCATAAGGGATCCTCCGCCATGTTCAACGCGTTGTTTCTAGTATCTAGGAGATTACCGTATGTTTGATGGTCTGCGGATGATCTTCAATTCATCGAATCCAAATAAATTTGATTTTGTTTCGTCACTAAATAAAACCTTTGCCCATTGTTCTTTTGCCCAGTGCCTATGGCGCTTTCCAAAATCGAGACTCTTCTTTGTATTTACTTTACTTATGAAGGGTTTCTTTTCTGGACGTCTTGCTAACAAGTTTGCTTCCTTTAAGTGTCTATGTGCGGTATGAACTCCGACGGTTGCGCCAAAATGTTTTGAAGCATACTGCATAACATCTGCGGCTCTCTAATTGTGGTCGCTTTAACAATAGAGATCATATTTCTGTCCTTTTAATTGTTTTTCGGGGTCTTCCACTTCATATTTTTCTATGAATATAACCGCGAGCCTAATGCCGAGTAGAAATTCGTGACACAGTGGACTTGTTTCCTTGAAACATAGTTCCGATTTCAAGTACAGGTTTTCCTTCCCAAAGCACTGTAATAATAGCAGCACAGCTATACTTGATAGTTGTTTTTTGTAAAAAATAAGCAATTTAGTTAATTTTGGTTAATTCAGTTCAAATTTCGTGAATAAATAAAATTTTTATATTTACCTGATACATATTATTCTTTCGTTGCATTTTTTTTGCTCGCACCAAATAGGCAGTAGTTTCAAAATAAAGTTCGTAAAAACTAATTCACATAAATAAATGCAAATTAAACGACTTAAAATATGAAAATACACATCAACGAATATATTAACAAAAGGTAAGCGCAAATAAAAAACCATTAGAAGAAATCAAAGCATACTTAGATGATTTAGCGTAGCGTTGCATTTTTTATGCTCGCAACTGTATAAAGTTGAATTGATTTAGTTGATAATAACTAGGGCATGGAATTTCATGCAAATGCATGTTTTTTCTCGATAGTCCAAAACTAATATGGACTAAATATTTATCCGAATCATCAAATTTAGAACAAAATGGCATCGAATTGTAGTTGCATATTTTTGCATATTTTGTCATAAATGCATGTTTTTGCATATTTTGACTTTAAATGTATATTTGGTGCCTTTTTAAAGCATATTTTGTGCTTTTTAATGCATATTTGTGCATATTTTTCATTTTTAGGAGCATTTTTTTTTTTGTAAAAAAATATAAAAATTGATACGTTTTCATATTTTGATTCAATCAAAATAAACATTCTTAAAACCTTATTGACCCATGCGAAATCTTCAAGTTCTGTATCTGTTTGCAAAATAACTAACTTGAATATATTTTTCAGTTTTAGAGTGCATTATTTTTGCAAAAATAATAGTTTTTAGTGCATATTTCTTATATTTTTAATGCATATTTTTTTTACCGCCTATTTTAGGCGCATATTTTCCATTTTTAAGTGCATGAAATTCCTTGCTCTAATAATAACTAAGTTTTTCTATATAAAAAAATTAATTGAAATCAACTACTTCACATTAACAAATGGTTAATGGCAATATAGATATCCCTTTAGAAAAACGTGTAAATCCACACAATGTAATCGATTTCGTGTACTTCACATTGTGTGTGTATAACAATTGTATATGAAACTAAAAACATTTGAAATTTTTCAAAAATTTTGTCTAACTTACATGCTGCTATACTTGTGTGTACTTACGAAGTATATTGGCTTGTGGGCCATTACAATGCGGCCATACCCTGGGTAAAGTAAGCCAGCTTGTGTGTAGGGTTTGAAAGTATTCGGAGATACTTGTGTGTAACTAAAATATTATTAATTTCAGCAAAAACAATAGCTGTTTATGATCAGGGTTGGCAGGCAATACCGCTAAAATACCGTTATCAATTCAAAACCGTTTCAACTGACTACCGTTACCCCTAAAATACCGTTACCGCAATAACCGAAATGCCGTTATCCTTAAAGAACCGTTACCGAAATAACTGAAATACCGTTATCCTTAAAATACCGATACCGAAATAAATGAAATATCGATACCCTTAAAATACCGTTACCGAAATAAATGAAATACCGTTACCCCTAATATACCGTTACCGTTATTTTTAATTTTCTGTTTTTGGTAATTGCACGTGGTTTTGAGTATTTTTCGTACTTTAAGTTGGTAAATTGGTTCTGTTTTTAATCTCGTGTTTTTTGTAAAAAAAATTGCGGGATGCATCGAAATAGCTAAATACCGTTATCCTTAAAATACCGTTACCGAACTGAAATATCGGTAACCTTAAAATACCGTTACCGAAATTATCAAAAAACCGTTATCCTTAAAATACCGTTACCGAAATAACTAAAAACCATTATCCTTAAAATACCGATACCGAAATAAATGAAATAGCATTACCCTTAAAATACCGTTACCGAAATAATCTAAAATAGCGTTGACCTTACCGATAACCGCATCGTTTCGGTTACCATGTTTATCCATGTTTAAATTCAATTATAGATTTTGTTAACTATCTAACTATGGAATTTTATCGGTGTACTATAGTTTTACAAAGCGTTTTTGAATTTCGGGGTTAATTTATTTTAGCTGTGAAAATAAAAAAGCCTACAAGTGTTTTACTTTTTTTTATAATCATGGACACGAATGATTCAGTACATTAGTCCTTTGTCCATAGTATAATATAAGGTCCTTGTACATGTATGAATGTCATTTTTTGCATGACCTTATTTAGGGTTTTAGTTTTCCTGGTTTTCTTTTATACTCATTTAATAAAATATTGATTTCTTACCATATGGTACTAAAGTCCTTTACTTATTTTTCCTTTTTATGTATTATGTCATGTCATTAATACTCTCTCAATTCTCTTTTAATTGAGGTAGTCTCTTATCACTTTCTTGTTCTCTGTTTAATAATTCGATTTACAGGGTTTGGAGTAAAGCTAAATATTTTGTAATAAAAAATCCTTAGAAAACAATAAATCAATTGGCAAGTTTACCAAAGAAACCCGCTTCAGCTACAATTGATATGTAGCGCTTTATGATTACCTTAACCTGGTGAACGGTCCTACTTTTATTTTTATTTTTAAATAATATATTTATTGTATACCCCAGTTTTGAGATCTGTTTTGATCTAATTTAATCCTGTAATATATTTCAGGGATCTAATTGGATATTATTGGATACCCCAATTTTTAGATGAACTTGGATAAGATTAAATGTCGATCTATATCAAATGAGATATGACTACACAGGCACGTAGCCAGGGGGAGGGGGGGCTAGGGGGCTCGAGCCCCCCCGAAATGATTTGACAAATTTTGAAACTTAATAAAATACGTCGAAAGCAACAAAGTTTTTTAAAAAATGTAATAAAAATATTTATTTTTTGTTTATATCAAAGTTTCTTAAGTTTTCATGAATAAAATAGACTCGAAATCCAAATGCGAAAACTTTTTTGTAAAAATATTTTTAAGCTTTTTTGGAGTCCATAGAAACTGTTTTTGTTTATAGTTTTTTTTTCTTAAATCTTGAATAGTTATGTATAATCAAGAGGTTAGAAAATAAATAGAATGCAATCCTCCCATTTACTGAAAAAAAATTTATAAAATGTGGCTGCAAATTTTCGCATCTTTTAATTGAAAAGTGGCTATTTTTTATTGTTACTACTACTAATAATATCGTCATATTATAATTTAGACGTAAAGTTGATAAATTAACTTTTGGTTTTCCTTAAAAATGAGCATAATTTGGCCCTAAGTTAAGCATTATAATGTTGGCTTTTCATATTTTCTTTTAAATTAATATTTTTAACTGTCCATGAAAAAGCGTACTTTAGGAGAAACAAGAAATTTATGCTGAAAGTGACTGTAAATTAAATACGTATATAAATTTGGATTTTTCTCAATAAGCTTCTTGCAGTATATTGAACAAAAATAGATTCTGCGGTTTTAGATCTTGCAAAATGATCATCGCTGTCAGCCTCAGTTTTTCTAACGTGAAATGAAAGTACACTGTTGCTAAAACAAAACCTTCAAGGGGTTTTGCAAATCTAGCTCTGATTTTAATTTGATGGCCTCTCGAAACATATGTCTATTTTAAGCACGTTCTCATCACAAAGACGCACTATCAGTTGCTTTTTATTCAGATTGTTTGTTATTAGCAGTTTTTTGTTAAAAATTGCCGAAATCTATTCTATTTTCCTAATTCTAACACAATGCACTCGCATTAGTAGGAGTATCCCCTGAGTGTTAAGGTTCAATTAGACGTGCCATATCGCCATAGCCGTAACCATAACGCCATAGCAGAAAACAAAAATTCAATTGGTTTCTACGGTTACGGTTATGGCGTTATGGCATGTCACCAATAATCGTATACATTGTAGCCCATAAGATTGGTTTGAACAGCTGTTTTATATGGTTATGGTTATGGCACGTCTAATTGAACCTTTAGTCTATCGTAAACAAAAAATGTCGAAATAGGAAATTTCCATACAAAATAAAACATTTTGTACAAACAAACAATCGGAATAAAAATTACTAGAATTTGGCATTATAGTTCACAGTTCATTTCAATATCTTTTATTTTTGAACTAGTGTGTTCTAGCTCACTCGTTCATTCGAGAAATTTTTTTCAGTTGTTTATACACTAATACAAAAGTCTTTAAAAAATTTTGCTGAAAAAACAGCTTCATCCAGCAGAATCTGTTTACTAAACATTAGAAAGATACAAACAGCAAGAAAAAATCTCTTAAATTTACAAAATTTCCTAAATATTAGTCAACTAAACCATCACAGGCAATTTAAAATTTTTGTTTTTTGATTTTCTTAATGCGATTAAAAATATACATTGTAGAAATCAGTCTACTATTTTCTAGCAAATATTTCTGTTTATTGTGGCAGAAAAGACCATTCAATTTCTTTACTGCTTTTTGTCTACTAATATTGAGCAACATTTTTTGCCGATATTAGCAAGGTAAATCTGCAATTCAATTAAGGTAAATCTGCAATTCAAAAATTTCGTATATTTAACAGTTGCAGTTTTGCTGTATTTGTCTTACTAATATTTAGCAAAAAGGATTTATTAATTTCAAAAGCTTTCTGTGCAGGACACCTTTTAACTAATTTTGATCACTATTTTTTCCTGATTTTTTTCATGAGTATAAGATTATGTTATGTCAACGGTTTTGATAATACCGAATAAAATAATAGAAACGAAAGGAACAGTTAAAAATTTACTTATTCGTGAACGCGAGAGAACTCCTAATTCTAAAAATGTACAACATTTTTAGGATTTCATGCCACACAGATATTTCAAGAGGCCATAAAGTAAAAAACCGATCTAACTTTGCAAAATCCTCTGGAATTTTATTTTCATTTCGCGTTGGAACCATCGGGATTGAAATTATTGTCGCGCTTTGAAATTAGTCTAAGACCATTTTGGATTGGCGCACTCCATTGGAAATCAAAATAATATTGATGTAAATTAGGTTTAATATTTAGCCTTTCCGAAAACACAGTACAACAAAATAAGAACAATTTGATGCATCGGGATTGCGATACATCATTTGTAATAGACTTTGGGTCGCAGATCCCGAATATGGCCCTAGAATTTTAAAGTTAGCTATAGTTTAAGAAATATTTGCAAAAATGTTTTGGTAGGAAAATTAAATTTTTTAATAAACTTTGTGCAGAAAAATACAAAATTGAAAGTACTAACGCTATTTTTGGAAAATTTTTAAATGTTGAAATATGCCCTTTAATTTGATCTATTGCACGTTTTGACAGCTGCTATAATATTCCCTATACGAGTACATGCATTTAAATTTGAAACTTCTCTTTTTTCACGATTTTAGTAAACATCTCATGTTACTTAGTTTATCAAAAAATTTCGCATTTTCTGTTTTAATTTTAAGTTAGTATTGGCTAAAGTTAAAAAAGATTGACTTTTTCAATACTTAAAAACGGAGGAGTCTGTGACAAATCTTAAATTGTAAAACCCAGATAAAAGCATTCAGAAATGTAAGACATATATTTTCTAATCAATTTCAACAAAGTTTTAGATAATTGAAGTGCAAATTCCTAAATAACAACGATTTTAAAATATGCATGTTCAAAAATGTACTTTATTTCCTTTTGCTATACTAAATTCATATAAAATTAATTTCAAATAAAAAAAATATAAAATTTGTATTTCAGATTGGATTTTCTGCAAATGTTGGAGCAAAAAATGTAATTCTTTTGATAAAATGGATTTAGTGGAATATGAATTAACATCATGTGTTAAGATTTTGCAAATCCGATTAAGGGATTTTCCTAGATCCTTTATCTAATCAAAATAAGTTAATATGGTTCTATAAGCCCAAAGTCTATACTTTAAAACTATATTAAAAATTATCCGTGGTTTTATCAAGTATATGAATAATTAAGGAATTTTAAATAAAAAATTGCCTTTTTGCTAAAAGATAAATTTGCGAATATTTCCAAAAATAGAGCTAATTTTAAAATTTGGTGTTCACATTCGTGGTATTCATCCCAAAATCTATCAGAATTAATATGTTGCATGCCCGATGCATTTTTAGTGTTGTACTGTGTAATTTATAAAATTGTAGCTGTGTTTGTGCGGCAAGCTATCAATGTTGGTTTATGTCATTCCCATATAAATTTGACATTAGCCAACGTTTAGTGTTAACTCTCAAAGTTACTAATGTCAAATTTGTATAGGAATGACATAGGCCAACGTTGATAGCTTGCTGCACAAACACAGCTTGTAATAAAACATTCTAAAACTAATAACGAACAAGGAAACCAGAAAAATAAATTAAAAATTTGTCCAAAAAGTGTTAAAAGGTAATTTCAATGTTAAAATCAAGTAACAAAACTTTGATACACAGTATTTAAATTGTTTAACCCATTTTTGACCAACATATCTTTAAAGACACGTCTATCTATCCTTCTACCAGTTATTTTTAGAAAGTTCGCACGGAATCCATGCTTGGCAGAAAATGGGTAAAACAATATAAATACTCCATATCACAAATGGATTGCAGAAAATTTTAAATATTAACTAAAAACTAAAATTTTTGAAAATCACCTAAAAATCAAATGACTCTTGAAATATATAACTTAGTTTAAAACTTAGAAAATGCGTTAAAAATTAAATTTTCTTTTATGGTTATTAGTCATTCTTAGTTTTACATGGTTATTCACAAAAAACTTTTTGTCTTATCAGAGGCTAATTGAACGATTTTTGTTGTTGTTTTGCATGTTAATTTGTTTTATTAAACTGTAATAAAATTCAAAACATTTTTTTGAATACAAGCTTAAATATTAAACAAGTTTCAAAAACATTTAGGCCCTTACAGATATTTTTGCGTTCTTACAGATATTTTTATAAAATGTTCTGCTCTGTCTACTGTTATTTTCTCTTTCGGAAAATTGTGAAAGTGACGGCTGGTGCAATGATAAACAAAAACCAAAATTGTGAAAAAAATTTTAAATTTTAATTAAGCAGAGAAATGCACAAATGCCAAAAATATGTATATCTGTGAGATTTTTCAGACTAAAACTATACGCATTTTATTTTTTTTTTTTTTTTTAATAAAGTTTTGGTTTAGAAAAGTGATTTTGTGCGTTCCCGTGCTTTTGAGCAATTTTGTTATTTAGATAGAGGATTTTGTCCTTCCTTTCATTCCAGTGAACTTTACACAAAATGTGAAGGAGCACACTTAACTTAAAATACCGAGTTTTTTTAACGGTTATAATTTTTTTCCAGTATACATAGTTTTATAAGTTTCCCCAGTAAACAAAAAAAAACCGGAAAAATTAAACAACATTTTTTGGAAAAGCCCCCCCCCCCCCCCACCCCCCCAAATAAATTCCTAGCTACGTGCCTGTGACTACATATGCTGGATATAATGGGCAAGTTTATCAGAGAAACCCGCTACCGCTTTAAATGATATGTAGCGCTTTATGATTACCTTAATCTGGTGAACGATGCTACTTTTGTTTTTGTTTTAAAATAAAAATATTTGTAGATGTTTCATTGATTTTTTCGAAATTTTGTATTCCTTTATAATCATATTTGTATATGGGTGAAATCAAAAAATGTGATAAATTTTTGGGCCAAATTTGTGAGAAGCAAAAAGTGTTAATATTTCGGTTTTTTCTTAATGGAATCAGTAAGTTTAGTCATTAGAAACCTAATTGCAAAAAATCTTTTCTACAAGTAGTCGCAATAACTTTTTTGCACAATTTTAATTTTTTTTATTGTAACGGAGTTTACATTTCTGCAGCGCCGGCGCTACCGATTTTTGCACCTGGTGCAGTTTTCAAAAATGCCGCCCTAAAAAAAAACATTCATTTGCCGTAAATAATCCGTTTCCACATCACCCAAGAGGTAGGATATGCAATGCATTTTTTTTAACGAGGTATCCCACGTAGGCATAGTCCTCAAAAATATAAAAAATAAATAAATATTGCTATCGTACTAATCCAGCGTACGAATTTCAATAACAAAAAATTAATAAAATATTTGAATAAATAAAAAGCACTAAAATTCAAGCGTGCAATTTTAAATTTTAAAAAATATATTAAATAATTAATTAAATTTAATTTTCCGAGCTTTGATTTTAGCAAAGTCGTCTATCAAGTCACTACGAATTTCAATAACAAAAAATTAATAAAATATTTGAATAAATAAAAGCACTAAAATTCAAGCGTGCAATTTTAAATTTTAAAAAATATATCAAATAATTAATTAAATTTAATTTTCCGAGCTTTGATTTTAGCAAAGTCGTCACTACGAATTTCAATAACAAAAAATTAATAAAATATTTGAATAAATAAAAAGCACTAAAATTCAAGCGTGCAATTTAAAATTTTAAAAAATATATTAAATAATTAATTAAATTTAATTTTCCGAGCTTTGATTTTAGCAAAGTCGTCTATCAAGTCACTATAATCCAAGTTGCTCAGAAATTCACTTTCTATAGATATTCTAGCTAAATCTACTAGTCTTTCTTGTCCTATTGTACTACGTAAATAATTCTTAATAATTTTTAATTTAGAAAAGCTACGCTCCCCGGAAGCTACTGTTACTGGTATTGTCAATAAAATTCTAATAGCTACAACTAGATTTGGTAATATCGGGTCTAATTTCTTTTCAAATATAAAATTTAATGATTCTATAGGGCTTAAAGTTCCTGAAACTATACTTTGGAATATTTTAATTTCATCCAATAAATCTAATCCTACTATATCAGAATTTGAACTAAAAGTTAAATGCTTTTCAAGGGAAAGACAATTATTTAAAAGATCAGAAGCATTTAATGAAACCACAGAAATATTATGCAAAAATTTGAAAATATTATTGTATTCCGAAATTTGGTCAAATCTTTCGCTAACAGATTGAATTGCCTGATCAAGGATTTGAAAATAAAATTCAACTTTAATGAAGTGTATTTTTGGTTATAAATGGCTGACTCTGAGATTAAGGGACAATTTTGACCTCATTTTTGGCATTGATGTTTTTTGCAGAATTGAGTTTTTCAAATAGGTAGCTTTAATCGTTTTAAGAACAGCTACTCAATTATCGAAGGTGCAAGAAATTTTGAAAATTTTGAAATTTTGTTCATATTTTTGGTAGGGGAATGACGAAAATCTGATGTCAGGGGAATGACGAATATCTACAAAAGTCTGTAAAATGTCAATTTAAGTTCTTACCTTTAAAAAATTAGCATGAACCATGAAGTAAATGTTCAAAACAAAATTAAAAAAACACACAAAATTAAAAAATGTAATGAACTTTTTTTTAAAAAAACAGCACAGGGGAATGACTAACCCCAATGGGAAAGGCATTACGAGAGGCAAAACACTACCGACTTCATTTAATTAATATTGTTAGCAAAAAACATAAAACATATATACGCAGTAGATATAATGTTCTTTCAAATTTCAATTAATACAAACCACCAATGGTTTTCTGTGACATGCCTGATAATCGATGTTGGAGTTGAAATTTTTTTATGAACAGTACAAATTTGCTGTGCTTGAGGAGTTTTTTTTCATATAAGAAACGGGAGGGGTGTTATCGATATTTTTCGTTTCTATATTAACTATGAACAGTGTTCAAATTCTGTGCAATGACAAAAAATTTTATATTTTCCCTTTTTAACATATTTTTTACACAGTGAAAAAAATATTTTTGCAAAATTTCGGTAACAAATTTAAAAAAAAAAAAATTTTAATTTATTTTTATTAATTAGATTTGGCGCCCTCCAATTTAAGCGCCCCGTCAAACTGTTCATACTGTTCCATAGAAGCGCCGGCCCTGCATTTCTGCAAGCAAAAGATATAACAAAAAAAATTGCGTACGAATTTTCTTCAATTTATTAATTTTTCGTATTTGGGTTTTCAACTTGCTTCAACTTGATATATAATTTGTGTTTATCAAATTGGCGGTTTCGCGAATAAAAATACAATTCATTCCGCGAAAAAAATTTTTTTTTTTTAATTTTGTATTTTTGGTCTTTTAAATGCTTTTCAAAAATATAAAATTTTTTAAAATCCAAACAGCGGTTGCGCAGTTACAAAATAATATATTAAAAACATAACATTTCGCGATCAAAAAATTCTTAAATTGTGTGAAACAAATTTAATTTGTCAAACTAATGTCAGTAATGACTCGAAATATCGATTCAAAACCAATGAAATGCAAAATCAATCGTTTTTCACTCTAGCAGCTTAGGGTAAAAAACTGATAAATGTTTTTGATTTGACGCAAAATTATTAGTTGAATCGTCTTTCGACGCATTAATATTAGTTGAATCACCTCTGTTTATGGTTATTTTAAAATATTTTAAACATTTATCTACATTTATTTGAATGAAATCTGATGCAAACAATTGTGGTTACGGAGTTAACAGTTACGGAGTTTACATTTGGTTACTTTTTTCGTTTTCCTTCAGAAACGCTTTGTCAGAATTTTTTTCCCGAAACAAAATCGCATGATGCCTACAAGGTTAATCCAAATATGACATTGTTTTTCTTACTCGTTAAATAGTTTGGTGTAAAAATTAGGAACGGAGTTTAGAACATTTTTTCAAATCTTATTAAAGACATCCTTTTTCATCTCGAGAATGTTACATGCTGCAGAAAAGCTTCAAGTCTGCTATACTGGATGATTACTTACAGTCCAACGATCATTTGAGTATAAATAACATTATACTTTTCGGAATATAAATAATGGATAACTCCAAAATTCTGGTATATGCATTTTTATCAAAAATTATGACAAAATTATCGTTACAGAGTTGAAGTCGTGATAGCTAAGATATTCGAAAAAGTTTGTAAAATGTATTAATTTTTATTAAAAACGGCACTTTTCCTCTTCATAAAAATTCTTACCGTTAGTGTTTAGCTTTATTGGTTATTAAAATATAAGCTATTAAAGTTAAAAAACCTTATGAGTTACTTGTTACGGAGTTTACATTTGGCCTATAAAATTGGTCACAAATTTTATGTATTAACCAAAAATTGGTCAGATTGTTATAAATTTTGTAAAACAGGTGACAATGCGCTGATATACATATATCGAAATATGTAACTCAAATGTAATCCATGTATTAGAAATTAGGTGGTTACACGGTTTTTATCACATTTTTTGATATCACCCATATGTTTATTATTCTTTAAAAAAAAATATACAAAAAAACAAACGACAGCTGATGTATCATTAACTGCTCACAAGTAGCGTAAAATTTTTTCGCTGCCAAAACAAGGTAGCGCTACCACACATGTTGACTTAGCGGTAGCTAATCAAATCGTTCACCAGATTGTTGAGTAGCGGATTAGCAACAGTTGAGCGTCTGGTAAACGCATTCAATGTTTCTTTGATCGGGTACTATTAATTGAAACAGATTTTGATTAAAGTGGCAATAAAATCAATAAAAATCATACACATGATTCATGTGAATCACGTAAAATTCTACTCACGTGCACAAACTTTTTTGATCAATATTTTTTTCATTTTCAATTAATGTTTTAATTGATATTATTACTACTTTAATTGAACTTTGTTTCAATTAATCGTATACAATTTTTAGTAATTAATAGTATCATTTGAGTGATAGGTGCGAAATCAATTAAAATTTTAATTAATGTAGTCAATTTCGTAGTTAAAACTCGATTTTAGATTTTTCTGTGTAAAGTATGGGAACAGACATGTTATGTACATATGTGACAGCGCATAGAGAAAGGGACCTAAGGGTAAAAAAATAAATTTTTTTTTTTTTTTGTGGACAACATCTGAGCATCGAATGAGACCGAGCCCATGCTCTCCTGACCTTAGGTCCCTTTCTATCCTTAGGTCCCTTTCTATTTTGCGCGTCACATATATTCATGTACTTTACCGCGGTGATTCAAAATCAGTTTGTGTAAATTGTTGTTTGGGAACCGTTATATTGTTAACTAATTTACGAACACTGATATCTTAAAATAAACCACCGGCATGTTTCATATTTTTGGTGTATTCTAAAAAATAAGAGAAAAATACAGCTGTTTTATTCTTATTTTTAATTTTGTTTTGGTCTCTCTATTCTTAACAACCTGAAAACATTTGGCAGAGAGTTTTTGTTAAAATTAGTAGCCGTACTTCATAATTGGTTTTAGTTTATTTTCTCGATTTTTTTCATAATACCAACACTACATTTTTAGTAATGCGAGAGCATCGCTAACGATAGTACGTGTTAATAGTTGTTAGTATTCTAAGAAATATTCGAATCGGATTGAAAACAACAATTAGAAAAATAAAAATATTAAATTTAATTAGAAAAATAGTTGCCTGCAAAAAATTTGATAGTTTTTAATTTAATTTAAGCAAAGAAAAAAAAAATAAGATTGAAAATCGAATATTTATGAGTTTGTGTAAAGAGGAAACGAGCTGTGATAAAAAATATATATATATATATTTTTATGGTGAAATCCCGAAGTGATTTCATTCCAAATATTATTATTGTGCACACAAATTGTGTATATTTTATTTGATACAAATCAAAAGAGGCAAAGCTTATGTAAGTTTTTTCATTGTTTTAAATAAAAAAAAAATAGTATTTTAAATATGTATATTATAAAAAATAATTAAAGTTGTTGGCTTATTGAAAACATTCGCTGAGTCAGAAGTTGGAATTTAGTTTTTGCAATAGGTAAGTAAATAAGAAAAGGTTAAATTACATCTTAACAAAAAAAAAACGTATAAACAATTTGTATTCAACATAGTCTACTTTATCAAAATAAACTAATTCAGGGATGGGAAGTAGTATTTGCAAATTCGTGCCTTCATGGTGTTGAAAATATGTCACAAAGTACACTTCACTGAACTAAAATAGATAAAATTTTATATAATCAAAATATAGAAGTGCGAAGTGCAAAATAATTTTATAGTGCATAATGACATTTTTAATATCCCAGCAAAAAATTCATGGATATGTAACGGTGGAAACTATAATGTTTAAAATCTATTTTTTATACATTATTTTGCATTTTTATGTAAGGAAGTAGGTAAGGTAAATATATTTTTACAACACGATAGGAAATACGAAGCTCAACAATTCATTAACGTATTAAATTATGAAATATGTATTAGATGTGTCGCTGGCTCTGGGAGTTTTCGTTTACCATGGTGAAATAAGTCTGTGAAGAAAAGTTTTTCCACTCAAGAATTTTTTTTTTGCAAAACATTTTTTGCTTAAAAAAAATCAAATATCGTTACCGATACCGTTATTTTTATGAATAATTACGGGTGTTTTACTGGTAATTATTTTTTTTCAAAACCTGGCAATTCTTTAATTTGTTTTTGTAACAACCTTAATCTTTTTTTTGCCAAAAAAATAAAAATAAATAAAATATAAAGGTTTTACCTATTAAAACTTATATAATTTAATTGAGTGTTGGAAAAAGCTCCCTAGCGAGCCAAAATTCAGCTCATTTTGTGTAAAAAGCTTGGAGCATTTACAAAAAGAGTAGTCCTAACATTAGCCACCCCATAAGCAAACAAAAAATGAGACTTTGAAAAGAGAGCTCTTTAAAATATTGAAGCTCTCAAGCTTAAACAAAGAGTCAACCAAAAGGTTGCGATCAGAACCAAATTCTTGCTCGCTATTTGAAAATACAAACGATAAGAAATGATAATGTGTATTATTATTACTCTCACTTGGAATATACAGAATGAAAGCTAAAATTCCATAATTTGTTATAAATAAAAAAATGAGTCAGATCTGGGACACATAGTTGTTATTTTAAAATTTACATGATAATACAAATAAACATAGGCCCTTACTATAAAAGAGTATTTTAAATTTAAAGTCGACTTTATTTTTAGTCATACGGTTTTGTTCATTTTTTGTATGAGAACCCTACAAAAATATTTATATTTTCAAACATTTTGATTGGTTGAAAATAAATTAATCCATTAGAATGCTCCAAAAATAAACCAAGTTAAGGCACACTGCAACCCAATATTTTAACTAAAGTCGACTTGAACTAAAATATATGTTTGAAAAATTTAGATAGTAAGGGCGATATAACAGAATGGAAGATTGTTCCAAATCGGAACGATATGAAATGGAAACATTCCTAATTATTGTTACTGTCACCAATACCGAAAGAAACTAAATTCGACAACGTTACCATTATTCGTTTTGGCTACCAACCATAATTTTTATAAATTCCTTAGAGTCTGTAAAGAAAATCTCTAACGCATTTCCATCCCTGAGTGGAAAACTTTTTGTCTCTCTCCTAAACTAAATATGACGTAAATAATAGTTTTTTGTTAAGATATTATTTACAGGGTACTAAAAAAGTAAATATTTATTAAATTAATACGAGTATGCAGAAATTTTCAAATCTATTTACAAAATTTTTACACCAAGTAGATAGTTGTAACCCTTTCAGACCCAACCAGCTTGCAAAAATTTATTGATTTTATAAATTTAAGGTAAAATAATATTAAAACTAATAAAATTTCCCTATCTTAATTCATATTTTATGAAATATAATGTAGGTAAAAGTATAAAAAAAGAATTTCAGAAAAGTTCTGTGGATATAGAGATAAAGATAGAAAACAGTTTTTATTCCAGAAACGGTTGCAGAATCTGAGAGATACACCAGAGAAAATAGTTCGCAAAATTTTAAAGGGGTTTTCGATTCAAAGACTTTTATAATATTGAAAGGCTGAGATTTTTAGTGTTTTCGTATAAAAAAGTTTTTGAGAATTTATGATTTTTGGTACACTAATAGAATTTTATCTGCATGATATTAACGAATTTTTGTATAAAACCAATAAAGTTTCACTGGAATTAATGGAATTTTTCGTAAAATGTTGAGATAAATTTCATTTTATTTACTAAATGTTTCATACACTCAATGAAAAAGTATAATTGAAACTATATTCTTAAAATATATGAAGATTTTTCATCAAATATATGAAATTCTTTATTTTCTTTGTGAAGAAAACTTCATTAAAGTACACTGAAAATATTATTACAGTAACTGACTGTAGTTTATCGGTACATTTATTTTTAAATGATTATTAAAAGAAATATATTTTTCAACTGTTTTGGTCTTTTATTTAAAAAATAAATTACATAGAAATACGGATTTTCTGTTAAGTTAATATTTTCATTTAAAATGTTTTGTTAAAAAAGGAAACCCTTTTAGATTTCTAAGTCAGTTAAAAAAATGAAGTAAACTAAATATCGTTTATTCTTACGGATTTTGTAGTTAATTTTATGAAATTTAAAAAAACGAAATAAATGAAAAATCATTTTTTTTAAGGATTTTGTAGTTTATTAACTAACATTTAAAAATAAATGAATAGTTCTTTTGATTTAAACGAAAAGTTAGTAGACCGGTTTTCAAGTGATTTTTCATTTATTTTAAATTACATTTTCAGTTAATTTAAACTACAAAATATTTTGAGTGTACTGAAAATATTTATTAAAACTCGTCCGCTCCGTCTAGGAAAAGTTAATTCTAAATCATTTGCAATTTTTATACAGAAAATCGTCACTGAAATTCAGAAAATATCAGTCAAAATCCAGAATTTCAATTTGAAATTGAGAAAACATCAATTCAGATTTTCAATTTAGAAAATATTATTAAAAATTAAGAGTCTATGATTTGAAATTCATATGATATCAATTGTACATCAATTTCAGTTCAATTGTAATTAAAAAAATATCAACTGAAATTAAGAAATCTTCAATTAAAATTTTAAATTTATGGCCCTTACTATAAAAGAGTATTTTAAATTTAAGTCCACTTTATTTTTAATCATACGGTTTTGTTTATTTTATGTATGAAAACCCTACAAAAATATTTATATTTTTAAAAATTTTGATTGGTTGGAAATAAATTAACCAATCAGAATGTTCCAAAAATAAACTAAGTCAAGGCATACTTCCACCCAATATTTAAACTAAAGTCGACTTTAACTAAAATATACATTTCAAAAATTTAGATAGTAAGGGCGTATGATTTTAAATTCAAAGATAAAAATGTTAAAACCCAGCAAAAACATGACAGGTCATTACCATACGGATTACCAAGTAATGATAGGGCATTACCTTTTGCATTACTTTAAAATACAAAATAATAACTTACCGATAATAAGTTATAGAAGTACTTATATATTCGTGCAAAGTAATCACTTACTGGTAATTGAATAAATAAGTACTGATTAAGTCTTTTTTATATTAACATTTCATTTATAAATTTGTTTATAGGAAATAGGAAATGTTCCAAGGTAAAAAGTTTTATTTTGCCAATATGACCAACTATTTTACAATGTAGGGTAACCACTTATTTCCTAACTTCTGAGTAACCACTTATTCTATCTTTGTGAGAGGGTAATGAACACCCATGAATTTTTGGACATCGCGAACAAAAGTAATGTTGCGAGTAAATAGCCTGGTAAGTAATGAAACCCTTTGTGTGCTACTTACTCGCTTAATTACTCGGTAATGTCTGTTTTTGCTGGGAATGTGAAATATTAATTGAAATTATACTTTTTTTGTATTGGATATATTTACGGTTTTTTTTTAAATAAGGATAGAAAGCCAATTTTATATATTCCAGTTAAAATTTTTCATTAAAAACTTTAAATTTTCGTTAAAAACTTAAAATTTTTAAGGAATTTTTGTTTTTGAAGTATTTTCACGGAACGCTTTGCGGACCCCCTAGGATGCAGCTACAGATTCACAGGCGGTCGCGAAGATGATGGTAACGTAGCTGAAGAAAAAACTGTTTCACCCTGGTGAAAGTGCACTTTTTTCTTCTTCATATGGGGCCGTTTTTTTGCGATTTACTCCTTCAAACGCACACGTTGGACCATGTAGCGATCGCTATTGATGGTCTGGCGTGTTTCAAGGTAATCAATTTACAATATTCCAGCCGCATCCCGAATTACTGATGCCATAACTTTACCAACTGACTGTTACGTCTTTGGCTTCTTCGGGCGAAGTTCACCAGTTGCTGTGCACTCAACTGACTGCCAATTCGACTCTTGAGTGAAGTGGTAGATCCAAGTTTTGTCCATTGTTACATAACGATGCAAAAACTCATTTTTATTTCGCCGAAACAGCTCTCAGAATCATCGACACGTTGCTGTTTTTGGTGCACTGAGAGCAAACGCGACACCCATTTCGAAAACAGCTTTCTCATGGACAAATGTTCATGCAAAATAAAGCCGACACGTTCCTTCGATATCTTTAAGGTATCAGCTATCTCTTCCAACTTCACGTTACGGTCTGCTAAAACGATTTTGTGAACTTTTTGATGATTTCTGGTATCACCAGCTATTTTGGGCGACGAGAATGTTCGTCGTCATCGGTTCTTGTACGACCACGTTCACTTTTCTACTCGATGGAGCAGAGTCCGAATAACACTTATCAAGCCAAGCTTGAACGGTGTTTTTTCCCATTAAGAAGCAATGATAAATCAACACACGAAATTTTTGAATCCATTGTTTTCAATATCGAAAAAATAGCGTCACTACAGCTGTAACTTGTTCACTAATGAACGAATTGTCATTAAATTATGACAGGTATCATCTGAAAGTTGGTAATTTCAAAAAATCATATAGATAAATGATATATTTATATGTATGTAAACACTCAACCAAAAAATTCTGTAATGGCTACTGAAAATTTGACTGTTTTGAGGCCTGCGGTATTTTTTGCTAATTTTAGCAACACATGGCTGCTGATCTGTAGTACAATAAAATTAGTAGAAAAAATTAGTAGCCGCTACTAAATTTTAGTAAAATTTATCTAAAATGCAATTCAAAATCGATTTGCTAAAATCAGTTAAAAAACTTACTAAATATCATAATTTTAGTACAATGAATTTAGTATAAATAATTAGTTGCAGCTACTAAATTTCAGTAAATTGCTGTAAACTGTAATTTAAAATCAATCTGCTGAATTTATCAGAAAATTGTACTAAAAAATAAAAAAACTGTAAAATCTAAAAAAAAAAATTTTTTTTCTTTCGATTGTAACAAGCGTATAATTACTTCATCGTACTTGAAATTTGGAGTCAAAATTGCAAACGGTTCTCCAGTTATTACCGTTTTATGCATTGGAGATGCAATAAAATTTTCTGGGTGTTATTTCTAAACTAAGAATATATCAATAGTAACAAATATAAACTAAATAAGAATTGTAAAAAATCAAAAAAAAAATATTTTTAAATTAGTATATTTTTCTGCTAAATTTAGCACTCGGTTTTGAAAAATTAGTAAAATGTTTTTCTGAAATCAGCAGCGAAAAGTAGTAAAAAAATCCGTAATTTGTAATAAGAGAATAGCAAAAAAATAAAAATTGTACTAATAATCAGTATAAAAATAGTATAGTGCGATTGAAAACTGTTTACAAATTTTTTTACAAACTTTTTTATCTGAGTGTACCGTTACAAGTTGTACAACTACTTAGTTGTATCGTGGCTTCCCTGCTTTAATTTCCATTATTCTGGTACACCGGATAGAAATCTCGCCGAGTTTGCGCGGAATTTATGAAAGTACCATCTGTA
Organism: Leucophora obtusa; assembly: GCA_949987735.1. Lineage (NCBI taxonomy): Eukaryota > Metazoa > Arthropoda > Insecta > Diptera > Anthomyiidae > Leucophora > Leucophora obtusa. The sequence goes on along the minus strand of OX465297.1, from coordinate 126,960,932 downwards.
GTTTCCAAGTATTTGCTTTTATTAAAGTTGTTGTATTTCAAAAATTAATTTTTTTCCAGATGCCAAAAGGTGCATTTAATAAACTGAAATGTTCAATAATGCTACAAGACATTTTATAAATTGTTACTAATTAAATAAATTGTGTATGACAGCAATTGCCAATGGTTTAGAGCAGGGGTGGCAAGCCTTTTTCCGTTGGGTGCCAGAAAGAGACACATTTTCTTGTAAATATTTTCTATGTGCCACCTTAAGTTTACATTATATCTAGCATATGAAGTCATATCTAATTTGATATAGATCGACATTTAATCTTATCCAAGTTCATCTCAGAATTGGGGTATCCAGTAATATCAATCAATCAGATCCCTCAAATATATTACAGGATTAAATTAGATCCAAATAGATCTCAAAATTGGGTCATCCAATAATATCCAATAATATAAAATTGAGATCCTGATAGATCCCAAAATATCATATGGGATTAATTCAGATCCAATTAGATACAAACGGATAAGCTAATTTTGTCAGACCGAATTGGATAATTTGAGATCAAAATTTATCCTATGATATATTTGGAATTATTTAAATTTTAATAAAATTTAAAAAATAACACAAAAAATTAAAAAAAAATATTTATTATTTAAAAAATATTTATTTCATTAAAAAAAGCGCCGTCGGCAGGATTAGAACCCAGATTGCTGGAGTTGTAGTTGATCACTTAACTCACTCAACCACACACTGCTATACAAAATGACTGACTATATGAGACAACATTGTTCGTGTTACTGAGTTATATATAATTATATAAATTTATATATATAGTATATGACTTAGAAAAAATAAATTAATAACATTCTTGCAAATAAACAAAAATTAAAAATCTTAAATTTTTTCCACTAACGGAATTTTTTTGGTGAAGAAGATAGAAAAAAATGTTTGTTGAAGGGTCTAGGCACCGATTTATATGGCTCTAAAGTCTAAATATCAGCAGTCTGTACTTGCTGAATTAAGAATGGGATAAGAACAATATACATGTTGTCGGAAAGGTAATATAAATGTCTTTTAAATAAGGTATGACATGTATAGTATATAGCTAGCAATCCTTTGGAAAAAAATACTCTTATCCAACACTTTTTCATAAGTTGTTTTGTTGGTATTAAAAAAAAGTAGAAGTAAAAAACTAAGAATATTGCCAAAATTCTATGTAGAAATATTACAAAAAAAAGTCATTTTCGCTCTGGAAGAACTCAAATTCAGAACTTTAACGAAATTTTTATATATTACGATATCTAATTATATATTTAAATTACTATTAATTGAAAACATAATTTGCAGATGCTGTTCACAGAAAATGGTTTAATCTTTTTAAGATCTGTAAAAAAATATTTATAAGTAAATCAAATTGAGTTAAAAAATGTAAAAAAAATATTTTTTTTGTGCCCGAGCTGGGATTCGATAATAGTACCTCTGTCACATATATAATTATGTGTGGGGTTATATATGACAATATATAATTGCATATTAAAATATTATTAATCCCAAGTTGCAGTAAACATAACTTTCAGGTGCTGTTGGCAGAAAATGGGTTAATTTTTTTAAAGATCTGCAAAAAAAAATTTTTACAAGTAAATTAAATTGAGTTAAAAAAGTAAAAAAAAAAAATTTATGTGCCCGAGCTGGGATTCGATAATAGGGTATCTCAGGTAATATGTGACTATATATAATTATATATTAAACACCTAGAAAATATTACTGACGTGGGACTATATATAATCATATCTCAAATTATATTGTTAATCTTGCACGATATATGGAATCATATGTAATTATATCTTATAGCATTTGATATAATATATAATCATATAAAAAAATATCTTACATCATACAGCCAACAAATTTTTATAAGAGGGCATACAATATCTCAAAATATATGGCTTATGTTATCATATATTATGTTACATATGATTGTTTACAATTGTATATGACAACAGATCTGTCATATCTCATTATTTATAGTATATATGGTTGATATCTAATCTTATAAAATACAATATATAAAAATATATGGTTATATAAGGTACCACATAAGAAACATATAATTATATATATATGGCTATTCATGACAATTAGGGTTTATGTCCCGGGAATTCCCGGGACGGGATTCCCGGGAATCCCGCCCTTTTTCCAATCCAGCAATCCCGGGAATTTCATGCGGGATTTCTCGGTATTTTTTTTATTCTTTTATAAAAGTTCTAGCTAGTATATATTGCAATTTTGGAAGCTTTATTTAAATTTAAAGCATTAATTTTCATGCGGGATTTCTCGGTATTTTTTTTATTCTTTTATAAAAGTTCTAGCTAGTATATATTGCAATTTTGGAAGCTTTATTTAAATTTAAAGCATTAATTTTTTTGAAATCAATTTCAATGAAAATATTTAAAATAAAAAATACGATTTAAAATTTAATAAGCTGAATTAGTACAATATAAAAAAAAATATTATTTAGGTCAAATTGTTTTTGAATGTTAGCTGAATTTGGTTTAGTTACCAATAAAAATACTCGTAGTTCAGAAAAAAATGTTTTCTTTAAAACGATGATCTTTGTTCAAGTAAACCAATATATACAACATTTCAACATCATTATTTCAGTTCCAAATATCTCCAAAAAGCCTGTGCATAAAAAATTAAAAACATTTTCGTATTTTCAGCTGATATAAGTAATTTGAGTATTTTTTACTTCAAATAATTTCATTTAAATTTCAATTGCTACTCCTTTATTTTAATTGTATTTTTTAAAAATTATTTATGTTTTAAATAATGCATCAGATACTTTTTTATTTATAAGCGCTCCGAAATTGCTGGCTGGGAATTTATTTTTAAAAATTTCTAATCAAAAAATACCAATTAAAGTTAAAAAAATTATTTAATATTCTATTTTTATAAAAAGATTTAAGACAATTTACCTAAAAATTTGTGTGAAAAATACTCCCTTTTAAACTTTTTTAAAAAAATAATTCTAGACGAATTCTTCTGAAAATCTCCATAGAAACAAAATATCTTGAAACAGAAAATTTTTGGATTCCATACTTAAGAAATGTTTAAGTAAAAAATCGATCTTGGTTCTGACTATATAACTGGTCCGACACAAGTTTGCACCCATGAACAATTCCAATATGTCCTAAAAGAAGAGATGGAAATAAAATACCACTTTGTCTTTATTAATTCGTTTAACCGTTTAAAACGCGAATTAATATTCAGTTATTTCTAAGAGTTTTTTTTTTTAAATTAACACGGCCTTCCATATAAATATATTACCTCAATATTAATTCGCGATTTAAACTGTTAGATGAATTGATCTAGAAAAAGTGGAAGACATGGATATTCTATATTTAGCCCTGCTTTCAGAATATATTAAGTAGATTTTCTCATGGGTACAACCAAAAAATTAACTTTGTCGGACGGTGTTGTATTAGAAATCGAGTTTTTCCAATACAACGTATGTAGGATTTATTTATTTTCGAATGAGCGGGAATTCCCGGGATCCCGGGAAATTCAGAAAAAAATCCCGCTGTCCCGGGAAATGAAAAAGTCCGGGAAAAGAAAAACCCTAATGACAATATATATACTCACATATTATAAGATAAAACAAGATATTACTATATATGACTATATATAAATTTTTTTGATCGGGTAGTTACTTTTCTTACATATATATATTTGTTCCTTTTACTCCTGCAAGGAGCATAGGGCCGAAACAAGTTCTCATTATATTTCTATGGCGTTATCGCGGAAAATAATGAGTTATGGTCACATACCAGCATACGAAAAATCAAAAAATATGTCGTTACCTATACGCTTACCAGTATTGACAAAAGTAATGAGTCTAAAAATTGATTTTCAAACAAATAAGATTTTAAAAAAAATAAATTTTTTTATTGTAAATTTTTTTTTAAAATAAATCGTGCTCGGAATTGAATCTGGGACTCCAGATCGCTAGTCGATATCTCTACCATCTAGAGTTTCTCGACATGTTATGGTGCCCATAAGTGTTCTTACGCGCCATCATGCATAAAATCAAAAATATGGGATTACATATATCCTTACCAGTGTTCAAAAAATATTGGGTCCAAAAATAGATTACAAAAGAATTTACAAAAATCTAGAACATTACTTTATTTTATCACAATAATGAGAAAAATATGTCATTATTGGCAATGCATTATTTTGTGTTTTGAAATAATGGAAAACGTAACTAGTTATTAGTAACTCATTATTATATGTTCTTAAAAAATGCAGAGAGTAAGTCGATATCATTACTGGTAGTCCAAAAAATAATGATATATCATTACCGTTTCTACACTGGGTACATATGCATATTTAAATCCAGAGTTATACTGCATTTTTACCTGAGCGAAAACTACCTGTTTTTAACTTGTCAAAACGCATACAAAAAAACAAGCAAAAACTAGTTTTGGACAAAAACTAAGTGTGTGTGGTGCAGGGGATAGAGACACAGTCAGAAAGTCCTGGCAATCTGAGGTGCAATTCTTTAACTTTAATTCGGTAGTTAACTTGACAAGTTTTCATAGTAAACTGACAACTTAACTACCGAATTTTGTCGTTAAAAAGTTAGAGAATCCCACTACTGAGTTCAAAGCTCAGCAAAGAAATATGGCTTTTTTTAATTGATTTTCTGTTGTTCATAGAATTTTATTCATAAATAAATTTGATTTGTGCATTTAGAACCATTCAAAAATATTGCAATATTTCCAAATTTTTTTTTTTTTTGGATCTGATGCAGCTAAGTTTGGTACAAAATGTTCTCCCACTAGGCCGCTTGGTTCGCGTAAATTATTAAAAAAATGTACGAAAATAACTTAACCAAATTAAATTTATGTTAAAAAGTATTTATGCTACGTGATCCGCAGGGGTCTAAAATTAAATACGATAAAATTATCTTCAAAATGACATCCCAGGTAGAAATTGCCCACGGTAGAAAAAAATAGTACTGAGACAGCACTGTTTTTTTTTATTTTGCCAGTACCACTTAAAATGTGCTTTGCTATCGTTTTCTGCAAATTTACCATCGTTCATTAAATTTTATTTAACATTAAATTATTTGTGTAAAAGAGAGCTATATTTTCGCTACAAAATTAAAAATATTTTATCACATATTCTAAGGGTTATATCATAGAATTAGGGCAACAATTCTATTATATAACAATTCAGAGTTTCTTGTTATTAAATTTAAATGAAAACGGCTCCCGAACTTTTATAGTCCCTATATTTTTTGCTAAAAATTGTGGTACTTATAAGTACCGTCAGATAGGAAAGGGCTAACCGCATTTTTTAGTCACTTGGATTTAATAAATCCAAAAAGTATTTCTAAAAGCATTCAATAGATGGGAACTTATTTTAACAAGATTTTTCTATCCCACACTTCTTTCACCCTAATTTTTAATACTGAATTCAAACATGAAGAATTTTAATATAACTTTTTTCATTATATTATATTTTAGCGAGAAACAAAAAAAATTTAAGAAAAACCTTTATTTTCTAGTTTTGCAATTATTTAATATTTTTTACACAACAAAATTAATTTTAAACAAAAATATATTTTTTTTTTATTATTTTATTAAAATGTAGGGGATTCACCTCCATATTTTTAATTGTGTTTATAGTACTGGCTATATACTGATTTTTTGTATTTAAAGTACAGGCAAGTTACTGAATATTTTTAATTTTTAGTACTGGGAAAACACTAGTAAATAACAAAATCCAACACTGTGTCAACGTGGGCAATTACCTACGGCCAAGCGTATATTGGTGTTATCATTTCGACACCGTACCAGTACTGGAAAAGTGAAAAATCCGACACATCGCCAGAACATGCACTTCCGTCTCCAACGCTGAGCCAGCACTGTGCCGTTCCTATTTTTCTATCTGGGATGTAGCATGATTTTTTTCTCCAAAGTTTAAAGGATTAAAAGATTTTTGTGATAAAAAGTTAAAAAAATGGTATTTTTAAAAATTGTAAAAAAATATTTGCAGTTGCTGAACCCTTTCCGCTTATTGTTAGCAAGTGGCATGATGGAGAACGTATTCGTTTCCAAGTTACTGAGACATACCGTTCTCCAGTTATTACCTTTTTATGCATTGGAGATACAATAAAATTTAGTAACAAATATAAACTGAACAAGAATTGTAAAAAATCAACGAATTCTTGTAAATAAAATTGTTTTAATTAGTGTATCTTTCTGCTAAATTTAGCACTCGGTTTTGAAAAATTAGTAAAATGTTTTGCTGAAATCAGCAGGGCAAATCAGTAACAAAAATCCGTAACTTGTAACAAGAGAATAGTAAAAATGATTACTAAAAAAAATATTGTACTAAAAATCAGTAAACTGTTTACTAATTTTTTTACTAACTTTTTTATCTGAGTGTAGTCTTTGGAACCATCTTCCTAACCAAATTCAAATCATAAACAACGCAAACAAGTTTAAAAACGAGTAAAAAAGTTAAAGTCGGGCATGCCGACTATATAATACCCTACTCTGGTTAAAAGTCAACTAATATTTGGATCCGAAATTCGAATGGGTTACAATGGACTTGTGTCAAAATTTTCTATAAAATGATAAAAATAAAAAAATAAGAGAAAATCGGAAATATAGCCCATATGGGCGATAGGTCCAAATATGGACCGATCCTATCTTTGTTCTTGGGGCCATGTGAGTCAGCGAACCAAATTTCATTGAAACATCTTCGTATTTGCGACCTACAGCGTGTAAAAAAGCCATTTCTGGGGGCCTTTAGGTCTAAACATGGACCGATTTTAACCAAAATCAATAGGCTTCATCATTGGACCGACATAGACCGGTGTACCAAATTTCAGTAAAATATCTTAATATTTGCGATCTGTAGAGTGCGCACAATACTGCATGGACAGACAGACAGGATAGACGGATATCGATAAATCGAAACAAAAAGTGATTCTGAGTCGATCGGTATACTAAAAGGTGGGTCTAGGTCCAATATTTTTTCGTGTTACAAACATCAGCACAAACTTATTATAATAATGAGCTAAAAAAATACTTATGTTAAATATTCAATTTTTCTGCTAATTTTAACCTTTTAATTATTATTTTATAATCTAAGGGTCATATGCATAATAACTTTTGAAAGCTATAAGTGACTTATAAAACCAATTTTTCATACAAAATTCATTTTATAAACGTCCCAACAAACAATTCGTTCCGTTTACGCACCGTTTTCGGTCCGTCATAAACGGAATCTAACTCCGTATACGTACCGTTTTCTGGATCCGTATACGGACCAGAAAACCGAACATAAGGAACATCGAAACTGATTCGAATCCGTTGAAAATCCGTCAATGACGGACCGTTTACGGACCGGTATGTCGTGTTAAAAACGGACAAGTCCGTTTAAAGTCCGTCAATGACGGACCGTTTACGGACCGTTATGTCATGTAAAAAAAGGGACGAGTCCGCTGATAGTCCGTCAATGCCGGACCGTTTCCGGACCGATATGTCGTGTAATAACGGAGTATTTCCTTGTCCATATCCCACCGATTTTTTCAAAAAAATAGACCATATGTTTATTATTTTCAATACAAAGTACTTTTTTTCTTTTTATAAATTCATTAATAATTATTATTTATAATTACAATATTTAGCACATCTAGCTCGGTTTACCTATCTATCCAGCGCTTAGGTCCGTTAATGTTCCGTATACGTACAAGCATTAACGGATACGTACCTCACGGACAGTTAACGTGCCGTAAAAGCCGTATTCATGAATCCGTACGTGCCGGAGAGTCCGTTAAAATGTTTCTTGGGGTGTCATAAGGATTTCAAATTATTATGCATAAGGACTTATATGTATTACATTTTGGGTCATATTCATAATCGCTTTTAAAATTTATAAGTGACTTATAAATAAATTCATTTTACAAACGTGTTATAAGGATTTCAAATTATTATGCATAAGCCCCTTTAACTTCATGTTCTTTTATTTAATATGTATAATATTTTATGTACTCACCAGCACTATAATTTATAAGATTTTCTTCTTGTTGTGCTAGCACATCTAGTGAAAATAAATAAAATAAAAAATTTAACCTACACTCAAATAAAAAAGTTTGTAAAAAAATTTGTAAACAGTTTCCAATCGCAATATACTATTTTTATACTGATAATTAGTACAATTTTTATTTTTAGTAATCATTTTTGCTATTCTCTTATTACAAATTACGGATTTTTTTTACTAATTTTCGCTGCTGATTTCAGAAAAACATTTTACTAATTTTTCAAAACCGAGTGCTAAATTTAGCAGAAAAATATACTAATTTAAAAATATTTTTTTTTTATTTTTTACAATTCTTGTTTAGTTTATATTTGTTACTATTGATATATTCTTAGTTTAGAAATAACACCCAGAAAATTTTATTGCATCTCCAATGCATAAAACGGCAATAACTGGAGAACCGTTTGCAATTTTGACTCCAAATTTCAAGTACGATGAAGTAATTATACGCTTGTTACAATCGAAAGAAAAAAAATTTTTTTTTTTAGATTTTACAGTTTTTTTTATTTTTTAGTACAATTTTTTGCTAATTTCAGCAGATTGATTTTAACCCGGGTAAAAATCTTAATATGGTGTCATATATAATTATATCTTATTTGATAAGTCCCCATATACAACCACATACAGCTTGATCCGAAAAATGGGTCATCTACATGTTTCTAATTGTATAAAATTAGATATTATTTGATACAGTTTGATCCGAGATTTGTCCATATCCAGGACATCATATTATATCTAATTCGATATAAAAATATCTGATTTTATATAATTTTGTCTGATAGTAGGTATACTTTTTATGGATACCAGCTATTAAATTGACATTGAAATTTGCTTGGTTTGAACAATTTTAGAGGCCCAAATTTTATAACATATATTAAAAATTTAGTTGAATGCTTTTGTCTTCTAAATCGTACGTATCATTTTTTAACATGATTTTACATGTAAAAAAATCACGTGAAAATTATTTGGCTGATGTTGAACTATATATTAATTTCTACGGGATTATATAGAAATTTATATAAAATTACAGGAATATATTTTTAGTATGACGACACATACAGTATTATATAACTTAGTATCGAACCATATATAATCATATCGGTCACTACATATATTTTGATTAGTTTTAAAAGGCTTATGTAGTTATATATGGAGTCAGATTTGGGGATATGTAATAACATCATTTACCATACAAAAAATTCGTTGAGAAAATAATATCAGATGTAGTTGTATATAATGATATGTGTCTTAAAGTGACTCCATTCATTGTCAGATATGACCCAATCACATTATATATGACAATATATAACTATTTTTACTCGGGAAATAACAGTTTACAGCAATTTACTGAAATTTAGTAGCTGCAACTAATTATTTATACTAATTTCATTGTACTAAAATTATGATATTTAGTAAGTATTTTAACTGATTTTAGCAAATCGATTTTGAATTGCATTTTACATAAATTTTACTAAAATTTAGTAGCGGCTACTAATTTTTTCTACTAATTTTATTGTACTACAGATCAGCAGACATGTGTTGCTAAAATTAGCAAAAAATACTGCTGGCCTCAAAACAGTTAAATTTCCCGTAATAACAGCAAAAGTTTCAGTAGCCATTACAGACTTTTTGGTTGAGTATACTAAACGTTGTTGTTTGAAAAATTCGTGATTCCAACTTTGGCCCCAATTTGTTGATATTTTCGCATATATAAAAATACATTTTTATTTAAAAGCCTTTGTGGTACCAAATTGATAACATTTTCAATATAGGAGCCCGTAAAAAATTTTGTAAACAATTTCTATGTAAAAATCCATCTTTTTAAGAATTTTTGTAAAAAAATCTATATTTGTGTAAAATTAAAGGTGATCCAAAATTTAGCCACTTGTTGATATAAATAAACAGTTTTAAATATTAAAAAAAAAAAGCTTTATTGATTGATTTTTTAATTGAGCCCCCTTTTGGTTTAGTGGTTTTATTTTACGAAATAACTCAATGTAACGATTTTTAAGATTTTTCTATAACAAAATCCAAGTTAGTACAAGAGTGTGCTATACGTGTTCTGATTCAATTGAACAAGTTTAATGTTATTTTCTCTTAAAATTTAGGATTGCACTATTTTTTTTTTAATTTTTAGTAATTTGTGTCATTTAATTTTAAAAATTTGAAAGCTAATTTAAATTACAATTGTTTTCAAATACTTTTATATTTGTGTCTCCTCAATATGTGCCACATATTTCGATGTCGCTATTTCCAGAAATTTTTATTGTATTTTAAATTCAACAAATAGTCTATATATCAAAAACTAAACGACATAGAGATAAATGGATAAAAATTTGTTACTCCTTTTCTATAAATTAGTCCTTACATCTTGAAAACAGATTCGGTGCTGTTTAATAGATAAAAATGCTTATTACGCATGAAATCTTTTTCTAAAATACGTTAGTAAATGAATCATCAGTTATTATTTCCAAAAAGTGTGTGTTTTCAAATTATTATTTACTGCATAAACATTATTAATGTAAAGTGCGGCACTTAGAATTTCATTTTGAACATGAGTCATATGATAAGAAAATCTAAATAAGATTTAAAAAGCCAGTGTGAAGTATGTAAGACAACTACATTAAATTGAAAATTGGCTGAATTAATGGACTGGATAAAAACAAACTATGTACGATAATTGCACAGTGGGGCGTTTTCGAAATATTTCGGCTGGGCGGATTCAGATGAAATTTCACACGCCTGTAGAAAACGTAATTCTGACCTAAAGTTTTGACCGCCGATCCGCCACACCCACCGGGATCTACGGTATTGGACTCCAAAGGAGGGCGCCTCGAGAATGTGAAAATTTTGAAAGCTTGCCATTTTTTATTTGTGAACTAATTTTAAAAAAGGTTTTATTTTTGTAATCTGTTAGTAAAGCCCCACCTACCGAAAAAACCATTTTTGGTAATTTTATGTGAATAAGTTAAGCTATTATTTTGCAATAGATTATTGTTAATGGTCGTATTGCAATGGCATTTTAGGCTAAGCTAGGCCTTGCTATTCTTCATATTAAACTAAAACAAATTTTAGAGATAAGATGAAACCAATCCCACAATTCCCAAAAAACTATAAAAAAAAAATACAAAAATGGGATTTTTTACTGTTGTTGCTGTCTTGTCCATATTTAGATCGATGTTAAAAATTGACAAATACAGTCATATTAGAACCATATTGGGTATCTTTGCCCGCTTTTAATTTTAAAGAACGTGCCATTTTAAGCGTGAAAAAGATACTGTGAAATAAAGTATTTAGTTGCAAATATAACTGTACTTTTTTTAAGATTATTGCAGTTGATTTGGTTTTGCTATTGGCAAAAAACCGGACTAGGTTATTGCAAAAATGCAAAATTTCAGTTTTCAAATGCGAATAAATTTTATATTTTAAGATATATCTAGGGTTTGGGATTTCCCGGACTTTTTTATTTCCCGGTAAACGGGAATGAAAAAATTTAATTCCCGGGATTCCCGGGAATCCCGGGAAATATTTTTGAACAAAATTGTTAATGAAAACCACCTATATAAGTAATTTTTGTTAAAAAAAAAAACTATTTCAGTACAAATGCAGTCTGTGTAGTGAGAATTCAAAGTAAAAAATATCAGAATGTTGAACATTTGATTTCACATAAATTACTCGCAGCACTGCCAAATGAATTGCATGATTCCAGCAGAAAGCACCTACTACTGGACTGTCGGAAACAAACCGTTTCATCACACCATTAGATATGGTGGCCACAATGTTATTTTCCAAAGACAAATAAAACTCTTCTAGTCTTATTTCTACAATTCTTCTTATTTCATCAGCATTACATCTTCCTGATATATAAACCAACCCCAGGTTATAAAATGAATTATTTCCATTTATACATGTTGTGATATTCTTGTCCATTCATCTAAGATTATAGTAAATCTCCTATTGTTAGAAATATTGCTCGATATTTCTTTCATCATGATATCTTTTACATTATTGTAGTAATTTAATATAATGTTCTTTACATGGTTTCATTTTTTTGCAATGCCAGGTTTTTATTATAAAAACTTTCTCGAATAAATGAAGATCTAGTTATGGTGCGGATTGACTGCGGCTAATTTGGATACCATTTCAGGAAATGTTTGCCCTACCATAAAACCTTTAATGCCTATTCAGCTTACACTTTTTTCTTCGGGTACTTTGCTAATTTTAGCTGAAACGTTATTCTTGTTGTTCTTTTCTTCAAGAGAAGTTGCATGACCATAAATTTTTTTTTTTTTTGTGCACCAAATTTAGATGTCGGATAACCAAATTTAGATACCACAGTTAACCAGTCTTTTCTTTTCACATTTATTAATGAAAACGTTACTTATAAAATTATTGGCCCTTAATATAAAAGAGTATTTTAAATTTAAAGTCGACTTTATTTTTAATCAAACGGTTTTGTTCATTTTGTGTATGAAAACCTTACAAAAATATTTATATTTTCAAATATTTTGATTGGTTGAAAATAAATTAACCAATCAGAATGCTCCAAAAATAAACCAAGTCAAGGTATACTGCCACCCAATATTTTAACTAAAGTCGACTTTACCTAAATTATAAATTTGAAAAATTTAGATAGTAAGGGCGATTATTTGTAAGAAACAAAGCTTTTTTTCATATTTCTTTTAAACATTTTACCAAGTTTTTAGGTTTTACTACTTAAATTTTGAATAAGTTAGTTGAAATGCTCCTAATTACTTGGCAAAGATTTTATTTGCGTGTCAAATAAATGTATTCCCATTTAAAAGATTTTAACAATGACATTTTTGTTTTGGCATTTAAAATGTTTTTTATGACTAAAATTAAAAAATCCTATTCGAAACAAAAACAATTTAAAAAATTTAATATTTTTAAAATTTCCCGTTTTCCCGGGAAAAATATATTATTTTCCCGGGAATTCCCGGCAAACTTTTCCCGGGATTTCCCGGGAATTCCCGCCTGGGAATTCCCGAACCCCAAACCCTAGATATATCCCACATGTGTTATAGGCCATTCACATGAACGAGATAACTAAATCTCTTCAATTTTGTTCTATATTCTTTTAACACATAATTGCAAAATATTATGTTATATGGCAGGTATGGGCACATAAATGGCTTGAAGGGCCAAATTTGGGATTTCAAAAGTTTACGGAGGGCCGCAGCAATTAATATTTTACTCGACAAAAATTAATTTTTTGTACAGCCTTCTACTAAAACACTTTTTTTGAGTGTTTTGATTTCCTAAGCCAGGATCTAAAGTGAAAAAGGTCCATTGAATATCCTTCGAGTTGTGGGTCTTTCTTTTTATATCCCTTCAGCCAGGAAAATACTTTGTGAGTCAATATCGCGGAGAAGTATATCAAAATCTTTTATATTTTTATGATTTTTTATATTTTTGATCCAAATATATTGTCCTCCTTAATACGAATCCGAAGTCAAAAAATTTTTCAGAATTAATCTTCTAAAATATAGTTTTCGTTATTTCAAAAAATTCGGTTTAAGGCTGGATTAGCCAGACGTAAACGTATCTCTGCGTAGCTGAATTAATGAGTTAAAAAGAACAGAAGATGTGTTGTGGTTTTTGTTGAAAACAAAAATGAAACAAAAAACACAACACATGGTTTTTGTTGAAAACAAAAATGAAATAAAAAACACAACACATCTTCTGTTCTTTTTTAACTCATTAATTCAGCTATGCAGAGGTACGTTTACGTCTGGCTAATCCAGGCTTTAAGGTTTTCACCAATATCTCAAATGTTTTTAAATTTACTTAATGTATTTTGATACCTTGTTTTATTTATTGAAATGTGTAACATGAATTACATGACGTACAGAATTTTGATACAAATAATATAGTAGCGTTACTCATTTAGCGTTTTTTTTAATCACCTGGATTTAGAATTTTTCATACAAAAAGTGGATTTATTAAATCCAAAAAAAAAGCTGGATTTAATAAATCCATAATAAAAGCACAAATATATGAAACAGCCTATTAATTTAATGACAGAAAAAAATACGAACGAAAATTAAAAGAGAAACAAAAAAATTGAAAAACTAACAAATAAAAGGTTTTTATTAATTTTTTTTTATGAAATATGTTTAGAAAAAAAAACTATACCGCACTAAATACACATTTTCGATCTTGGACATGGAGAAATAGCTCAAATAGAAATGGCAATTTTTCACTCTACAGTAAGAAATTTAATTAAATCCAATTAGTGAATATTAAATATTGCAATGTAATTTTTCAATTGTGTAAAAATATAAATTGAAGTGATAAAACTGAAAAGGCAGACTGTTTATCGCTGTTTTATATAAAATATAATTAAAAATTAAAAGTTAAAGTAAAATCCTTCATCATCGAATTCGTTATTAAAAATTAGGGTGAAAGAAGTGTCGGACAGAAAATTTTTTTGAAATAGGGAGAATCTAACACCATCTGTTGAGCACTTTTAGAAATACTTTTTGGATTTATTAAATCCAAGTGATTAGAAAAAACGGCTATTTTCTGTCATTTGAAAAAATTAAGTAGTGTTTGTAATTTTACTTGTACATACGGTTCTTAATACCACTACAACTACATGAGATAGGGACAAGCTCTCAATTTTTTAATGAAACTATAGTATACTATGGTCCTAGGTATCTGGCTTTAATTGACAATTTTTGATTTTTGATATTTTCCAACGAAACTCTCTTAAACTCAGTTCAGATTTTAAAAGAGAGCCGAGCCGATAGTGGTTTTATAGGCTTCACATCGGCGATTTTAAAACTGTCAGATTGACTCATTGGATGTAGGATTCGAACCTGAGTTTTTCCTGTATTACAAACGTAACTATACAACGTCTACTACTCTACGAGGTCTGCTAATCTACTACTCAAGTGAAAAAGTTTGACAAAACTGTGCAAAAATAAAAATTATTTTTTGACTTCTATTTTTTTCAAAGAAAATATAAAAAGTATTTTTTGATTTCTACTTTTTCGAGCAATAATAAAAAATTTTTTAACCTCTATCTTTTTTTAAGCAAAAACAAAATGTATTTTATGTATTGCCTTTCGTTTTTCGAGCAAAAATAAAAGTTATTTTTGACTTTTTATCGTTTTGAGCAAAAATAAGTTTTTTGTTTTTGACAGAAAAAAACACATTAAAATGTTAAAAATATTAAAATTTTAACAAATTCGTTTCAAACAGATTAAAGAGATATGAGAAATCGTGAGTTCCGTGGAAAGTTTTAATTGGCGTTGATATATATAAAAACGAGTAAGAAAGTTAAAGTCGGGTATGCCGACTATATAATACCCTACACAAGTCTGGTTAAAAGCCAACTAATTATTGGATCCGAAATTCGAATAGGTTTTTAACTTGTGGACTTGTGCCAAAATTTTCTATAAAATGATAGAGGAGAAAAATGGAAATATAGCCCATATGGGCGTTAGGTCCAAATATGGACCGATCCTATCTAGAATCAACAGGCTTTGTCCTTAGGATCACGTGAGTCAGCGAACCAAATTTCATTTAAATATCTTCGTATTTGCGACCTGCAGCGTGTAAACAAGCCAATTTTGGGGGGTGGACCCTTATATGGGCACTAGGTCTAAAGACCGACATAGGTCTGTGTACCAAATTTCATTGAAATATCTTCATATTTTCGACCTTCAGCGTGTAAACAAGCAAATTTGGGGGGGGGGGGCCTTATATGGGCACTAGGTCTAAACATGGACCGATTTTAACCAAAATCAATAGGATTCGTCCTTAGGCCGACATAGGTCTGTGTACCCTATTTCATTAAAATATCTTCATATTTTCGACCTGCAGCGTGTAAACAAGCCAATTTTGGGGGGACCCTTATATGGGCAATAGGTCTAAAAATGGACCAATTTTAACCAAACCGTCCTTGAGCCAACATAAGTCGGTGTACCAAATTTCATCAAAATATCTTAATATTTGCGACCTGTAGAGTGCGCACAAGAATGTATGGACAGACAGACAGACGGACATCATTAAATCGAAACAAAAAGTGATTCTGAGTCGATCGGTATATGGGTTTAGGTTCAATATTTTTTTGGTGTTGCAAACATTAGCACAAACTTATTATACCCTGTCCACGTAGTGGTGTAGTGTATAAAAAGAAAACTCTTTCTATCGTTAATAAAAATAATAATCAAAAAATAACTTCTACTTTTGCTCAAAAAAAAAAAAAGTTAAAAAATGTCTTATTTTTCCAGAAAAATAAAAGTCTAAAAATAACTTTTATATTATATTCTAAAAATAAGTCAGAAAGTAAATTTTAGTTTTGATGAAAATATAAAAGTCAAAGTTTTTTTCATAAGTGTTTCTCTATTGGTTGTAAAATAAAAATTGTAAATTCTATTTAGAATGTGTAATATTAGATCTTAAACCGAACAAAAATAACACTCATTGTAAAACATCTTCAGATCAACTAAAAATCTACAATAAAAGTCAACAATAACCTTTTTTTATGTGATTTTCTTTTCTATCGACCTTTTCCTAATGAGTTTAAAGTTTTAGAAATGTTTTCTATCAGGCTTTCAAGGTCAGTATTCCACTAATGCAAATAAAAGATTATTTATTTCTGCTCAAAAAATAAAAGTCATAAAGTAACTTTTATTTCTGATGAAAGAAATAAAAAAAAAGAAATAAAAATCAGAAAATAACTTTTATATTTTCTCGTAAAGATAAAAGTCAGAAAATAACTTTTATTTTTGCCTAAAAAAATAAAAGTCAAAAATTCAAAAAGCAAAGCATTTTATGAGAGACAAGTCTACAAGGATCAATACGATGTACTTTAACCATTTTTCCGATATTTGCTTAAAAATAACTGTTATTTTCGGTCCGTGATTTTAGTAGTTTTTTTCCACAGCGCCCTTTTAATTTTTTTTTAGTAACTTATAAAAATTTTTTACAGACTTTTTTCCCAGTAGTGGAGTTTTAACTTTTTTCTAGTGCTGTGTTTTACAGTATATTGATTTTTTACGCTTTTTGTTTGCTACAATCAAATAAATTCTTCTTTTGGTTAACAATATTATTGGAGGAACGTATGTAAAAAGAGGGATAGGTGACTTGTGAGTTTTCTTTCAATTCGTCGACCGGCCTGCAAAATGTCACATGTGTTTTTTAATAGATTTTCAGGAAAGCGAAAAAACTGTTAAAAAATCTACTTTTAAGATATTTTATTGGCATCATATGCCTTAATGATTCACGACCTCATTTAGCAAAATCATAATTAAGGCATTTGATGCCAATAAAATATCTTAAAAGTAGATTTTTTGACAGTTTTTTCGCTCTCCTGAAAATCTATTAAAAAACACATGTGACATTTTGCAGGCCGGTCGACAAATTGTTTTTGTAGATATAATCTTATTTTCTTTCTTCATGAAATATTTTTTTTTTTATTAAATTTTAATTCGTATGCGCTTTTTTTAATCGAATTAGTTTAAACAAATTATTTATTTTTTTATAACATATTTAAAAAAAATTAATAAAAAAAAATGTTTCCTTCGAACCGGATTTGAACCAGTGACCTATGGATTTCTACATGTTTTTTCTAAACCTCTACAGTCCACCGCTCTACCAACTGAGCTATCGAAGGCATTGAAAATCAGCTAACTAAGACAGCAACATAAAACTACAACAGCATAAGTAAGACAATAGTAAAAAAAAAATACTAAAAATAGATGTTGTTTATCAAACCCCTCTGTTAGTCAAGTAAATTGTTGTTATCACCTATGTTAATGCTGTATACGAATTGGATTGAACTTGATTTTAAGCGTTTATAAATCAAAAGGTAATAATGACAACGAAAAAATAAAAGTAAAAGGTAGACAAAGTTTCATTTATTTATAAAAATATACATAGTTTTTTTTTAAATAAATTAAAATAATTTTTTTTATTGCTTGAATGAATTGAAATTAAGACCTTCGATAGCTCAGTTGGTAGAGCGGTGGACTGTAGAGGTTTAATTAAAACATTGTGTAGATATCCATAGGTCACTGGTTCAAATCCGGTTCGAAGGAGATATATTTTAGATTATTTTTTATTTTGCTAAATTAAATTTAATTAAAAAAACAAACTTGCAACTTAATTAAAAATTTGGCACTTTTGAGGTAATTACAAAATTTTTAATAATGATAGCAAACTGCCACATAAAATAAACATTTATAATTTATTATTTATTGCCTTCGATAGCTCAGTTGGTAGAGCGGTGGACTGTAGAGGTTTAAGAACAAAACATAGAAATCCATAGGTCACTGGTTCAAATCCGGTTCGAAGGAGAAATATTTTAAATTCCTTTTTTTTGGTAAATTAAATTTGTTAAAAAAACTTACAACTCGATTAAAATTTTATGACTTTTACAACATTTAAATTAACCCAGCAAAAAATATTAATAATTAATTTGTCTAAATTTAATATTTTTTTAATTTTTAAAAATAAATAAAAGAATGATGAAAAATAGCTTTTTATTTACTTGTGAAAAAAGTACTGAAAAAATATTGCAATCCAGTGGGTCTTTTGCCGTTATTTAATAAGTACTTTTATTGAAGTAACACAACATTTTGCAATGACAAAGTGGTGTTTTTATGCCAGTCAACATTGATGTCAAAAAATAGCTCAGCGGTAGAATGCTAGACTAGCAACCTTGAGGTCGCAAGTTCGACACTCGGTGACGACAATTAATTTTTTTTTTAAATAATTCTTTTTTTTAAGTTGATTAAATAGACTTTCCTTTGCACTCGTAAAAAAGTACTGAACAAATTTTGAAGCGACGGTACACTCCTACTATGACAACTCAGTATTAAAATCATTAGTGTTTCGGTTAAAAAAAGAAGTACATTTGAATCTCTTTTTTGCTGGTAAGATGTGATATCGAAAATTTTGAATAATGGCTGCAAACTGCCTCTTAAATATAATAAATATTTAAAAATTATTATTCAATGCCTTCGATAGCTCAGTTGGTAGAGCGGTGGACTGTAGAGGTTTAAGAACAAAACATAGAAATCCATAGGTCACTGGTTCAAATCCGGTTCGAAGGAGAAATATTTTAGATTCCTTTTTTTGGTAAATTAAATTTGTTAAGAAAATTTACAACCCAATTAAAATTTTATAACTTTTACAACATTTAAATTAACCCAGCAAAAAATATTAATAATTAACTTGTTTAAATTCAATATTTCTTTAATTTTTAAAAATAAATAAAAAAAATTACGAAAAATAGCTTTTTATTTACTTGTGAAAATAGTACTGAAAAAATATTGAATTCCAGTAGGTCTTTTGCCGTTATTTAATAAGTACTTTTATTGAAGTAACACAACATTTTGCAATGACAAAGTGGTGTTTTTATGCCAGTCAACATTGATATCAAAAAATAACTCAGCGGTAGAATGCTAGACTAGCAACCTTGAGGTCACAAGTTCGACACTCGGTGACGACAATTAATTTTTTTTTTTTTTAAATAATTCTTTTTTTTTCAGTTGATTAAATAGACTTTCCTTTGCACTCGTAAAAAAGTACTGAACAAATTTTGAAGCGACAGTAATACCCTACTATGTCAACTCGGTATTAAATTCATTAGTGTTTCGGTTAAAAAAAGAAGTACATTTGAATATCTTTTTTGCTGGGAAGATGTGATATCGAAAATTTTGAATAATGGCTGCAAACTGCCTCTTAAATATAATAAATATTTAAAAATTATTATTCAATGCCTTCGATAGCTCAGTTGGTAGAGCGGTGGACTGTAGAGGTTTAAGAACAAAACATAGAAATCCATAGGTCACTGGTTCAAATCCGGTTCGAAGGAAGACTTTTTTTTAATTTCTTAACTTTAAGATATCTTAGGACCATATAAAAGGATACTTAAATTATCTGTTCGGAATTAAAAATATTAATTTTTATTATTGAATAAAATAACAATGTCCATATTAAATTTATAAGCAGACGTATTTGCTTTCATTACCTTCGATAGCTCAGTTGGTAGAGCGGTGGACTGTAGAGGTTTAAGAATAAAACATAGAAATCCATAGGTCACTGGTTCAAATCCGGTTCGAAGGAAGATTTTTTTGTAAGTTTTTAAAATTCATATTTACATATATATATTATTTTTTAATTTTTATACTTATACTATATTTAGGCTGGATAAAAAGTACAAGTTCTTCGCTATTTTTAGTTTTGGAGGCGAATACTACAAAATTATTTTAGATTTTCAACGCAATTTCCATACAAATTGAAAATGAGATTCTACCTGGTTTCTGCCAAAAACCAAGTAAAAATATCAAAAAGGTGCATTTTTGTTATTCCCGGTGTCTTTTGTAATTACTTTTCGATGCACTTCAATAAAGAAGAAAAGTAGGTGTAAAAAAATTTTTTTATTTTTTAAAAATATTTATGTTTTAATTTTAAATTGTGAGTTGTTATTGATTTGTATAAGTGTTAATATTTTTTTTCATTTAATTTAATAATGGAAACATAAAGAAAATTGTTTAATAAAACAATTATATATGACAAATTAAACTAAATAACTAGGGTAAATGACTTGACTTTTGAAATTCAGTTTTGTACCAGTTTAGTTTTAGTACTGTCTAAATGTAGTATTAAACCTAAAACAAGAGTTTTCTAATGTAGTCTCAAATACCTTCGATAGCTCAGTTGGTAGAGCGGTGGACTGTAGAGGTTTTATAATAAAACATAGAAATCCATAGGTCACTGGTTCAAATCCGGTTCGAAGGAATGATTTTTTAAATTATAAAATAATTCAAGAAGATAAATTTTTAACTTTAGGATTTCAAATAAAATAATTTAAAATCTAAAAATAGAAATAATTTGAGTGCATAGAAAAATAAAGTAAAATTAAAAATATTTAAAAAATGGTTGATTTTGAGAATTTAATTCTTTTTTGGACACATTATTTCAGGTCCAAATAGGTTACTGGTTCAAAACCAAGTTCAAAAACATTTCCTTTTTTATAAATATAATTTTAAATTAATATATTTAAAAATAAAAACCAAAAACTTCGCTCCAAGTTTTACTGGTTTTATTATAATCTATTGTATTTTGAGTTTATAATCAGTAGTTTCAGTTCAAGTCTATCAACACCTTCGATAGCTCAGTTGGTAGAGCGGTGGACTGTAGAGGTTTTAAAATAAAAACATAGAAATCCATAGGTCACTGGTTCAAATCCGGTTCGAAGGAATGATTTTTTCAGTTAACTTTGTTTTTATCAAAATTAGTGGAAGGAATCGCTTTATTAATTAAACAAATTGACATATTTATTTATATTCCATTATTAGCCGAGATCTTTTGTCACCTTCGATAGCTCAGTTGGTAGAGCGGTGGACTGTAGAGGTTTTAAAAGAAAAACATAGAAATCCATAGGTCACTTGTTCAAATCCGGTTCGAAGGAATGAATTTTTTTAATTCTAAATGTTAGGATTTTTAATAAAATAATTTAATTGAGAATTTAGAAATATAAAAATGCAAACATAATTTTGGTGTACAGAAAAGCATAATTTAACAATAGTGAAATGCTTAAGTGTTTAAATAGAAATTGCAATGGGAGCGGTAGGTACATTAAAAAAAAAGTCAGTAAAGTCTGCAAATTTTTAGTCAGGAGCGTGCTTGCAAAAAAGTTGGTAATTTCAGCAAAAGGTGTTTGCTGAAAACCAGCGAGCTGACTTTTACCAAAAAATAGTAATCTCAGCAAAAGTTTTGCTAACACTTAATCGATTGCAAATGAAAAAAAAATCCTTGCTAAAATCACTAAACTTTTTGCTGAATATTAGTAGTCATTAAAAAAGGTAAAAAAATTTGTAGAGAAATTTTACTTTAGTTAATTTATTTGCTGAAACTTTAAATATAGAAATTGTGTAGAGTTGTTTTTTTTTTAATTAATAAAATAAATTAGTAAAACATTAGTTAAAAATTAGTTTAGTGCTAAAAAAATGTACTTGTATAGTACACTTGATACACAAGACGTTTTCTAATGTTTCTACTAACTTATTTTTTGAGTGCATAGGTTTAAATCCAGCTTGAGCAAATTCGAGACCATATAAAATAGTAATGAACAAATTATTGCTTTTAAGTAAATTAGAAATTGAGAATTTTTTGACAAAAATTTTTAGTTATTATACCATTCAGTGGCGGTTCCTGCTTTCGATTTTAGGGGGGGGGGGATTTTAAAAATTAGTTTATTACTCATACGTCACGTATAATTAACCACCTGTTTACCCATTTTTGCCCACTTATTTTTCCACTGAGAATTTTGTGACAACCTTAGCATTGAATACACTCAAAATAATAAGTCTGTTGCCTGAACAGAAAAATTTGTTACTTTATCAAAATTTATTCCTGTTTTTTGGCTTAAAATAAAATTTGTTTATTTTAAAAATTTTTTGTTAAATTTAACAAATAAAGATTTAAGTAAAACATTAGTGAAACTTCACTTTTATTTGTAATTATACTGAGTTGTAAAATTTGTTCAAATTTGGAGTCTTGGGACCTTCCGCAAGCCTAGACCATATCATCTAAGGGCATGTAAGAACACTCCGTAAGAGCATATCTTGCTTAGTTTTAGATATGGGCCATTTTATGAAATGGAAAATTTTGATTAAAAATTTCCGAGGGTCCAAGGCCCCACCAAGACCAATCTTTGGATAGAGGTAATTCACGGGTATACTACATGGTTACGGGTAGACAACATTTTCTTCAATTTTGAAGATAGACTCTTAGTTTTCGAGATATAGGCCATTTTAAAAAAAATCGGTAGGGAAAGAAATAGCGCCACATTTAAAACTTCGGATACATTGGTGGCGCCATCTACCGGGCAATAACAAAAACATGAAACATTTTAACATTAAATTGTGTAAAAAATTAGTTATAAATAATTTTGAAAAGTAACACTCAAAATTAAAGTAATGATGATTTTTAGTATTGTGTTAACGAAGATAACTAAAATCTATGTTTAAATCAGTGTTTCGAATCGGATAGGGACATGCCTACAACGGATAGGAATATGCCTACAACTGATTATTTTTCACAATTTGTTAAATACGTTTTGGATTTTAGCATATTTCATTCCTTTAATGCGATTTGAAAACTGTTTGACAGATTTTTCTACTGACGTACTATTTTAAGTGTACACGCTGAAAAAAACGGCCTGTCCCAAACATATTTTTGCTGGTAATATATATATATATATATATATATATATATATATTTGGAGAAACTGTTAAACATATTCGCCGTTGGTTTATTATAAAAATATATATTTGCATGCAAATATATATATGTTTGCTTGTAAATTTATAAATGTTTGGATAAAGTGAAATGACGCTATCGACAAATATATATATATTTGTCGGCAAATATGTAATATGTGTGTCATAAATAAATTATGTTGCCATGCAATATACAAATAATATATTTAGTTACAAAGCAATTATTAATATATGCCAAACAATAGGCGTATTTATTTTACTTTCCAAGTTCCTCTACATTTTAATCGAAAAACCGAAAAAGTAAAATTAATACATCTACTGTTTGGCGATTATTCAATAACCAAATATATTATAAATCACATTTAATTTTATCTAATACAAATCTTTAATTAAAAAACAAAATACAAGTACAATCTCTTTATTAAGTTATTACTTTGATATACACAATTAAATAACACTTTTTGTTTTACTTTTTAACACCATTTTATGTTTTATTTATACTAATTTATTTTATTTTTCTTTATTTTCACAATAAAATTAATAAATAGAAGGAAAAATGTCATTAAATTTTCTGTGAGTGTATTGTGAGTGTACGACATTTCCAAATTCCAGTGTAGATATTTATAAAATATTGCACTTATTATTTATTTTCTCTCGTAAAATCAAACTATCGCTGAATCACCATTTTTGCACACGTGGGTTGTTTTATCAGTAGCTAGTTGGAAAAAATAGTACCTGTCCAGGCGTGGATTGACGAAAATCTTTTTGGAGAGGGAAGTTAGAGCACTTTTTTATAATTTTCCTCCACCGTTATCCGCGGCTGTACTTGACTATAACACAATCTAT
Organism: Leucophora obtusa; assembly: GCA_949987735.1. NCBI lineage: Eukaryota > Metazoa > Arthropoda > Insecta > Diptera > Anthomyiidae > Leucophora > Leucophora obtusa. Next base: position 126,936,720 of record OX465297.1, on the reverse strand, counting down.
GATAATCTGTGTATAATTTCAAGTACTTTATATTCTATTCACAACGTGTTAGATATGTAACTGATATATTCCACAAGCACTACGGTCCCGACACAGTATCTTTTAAACTTAAATAAAAATAGTAAGTAAGTGAAAGTAACCAAAAAATTATTTAATCGGCCTTATTACGAGTGTCGTAGTCGAGACTAAGTCGAATTTGCTGAAAATTCGCTAAAAATGCAACTTTTGAACAATTTTTCAATTGGATTTACCATATGTAGCACACAGATTTAAAAAAATCCAGCATCAGATTTTCATTTCTTTATAATTTCCATTATATAAAAAATCATTTTATATGGAGTCGAAAATTTCGACTACAAATTCGACACTCGTAATCAGGCCGAATTTAACAGAAAACTCGACTGATTTTTTGCTCAAAATTAAATAGTCTAAATTAGATTAAACGGTTCACAGATAAAAATATCACAAAATTTTAAATGACAAATTAAATTGTTCAAATTTAATTTAAATTTCAACTACATTTTTAATTGAATCAATTAAATATTTTGTTGATATGACAAGTTTCCAAGTTTTTTCCAATTAAACTTGTTTGCTAAAAATCAACAAACGTGTTTGTTGAAACATAATATGTTGTTTGCTGACTCGGCCACTATCGTCGAATCGAGTCAGTGAACTAGTTGGTTCAAATCGTTCTTTTTTGTTTCATAATTAAACTGGGTGTCGTGAACTAATTTGTTCGTTTCACAACCTTTTTACACACTATTCACTTCTTACATATTTTTTCAAAATTAAAACTAAAAGCGAAAAAATTTCAAAATTAGATTTGGCATGAAGCGCAAAGATTTGCTAGGTTACTGGCTAAATTTCACCAGAATAGTATCTATAGGTATTCTATTCAAAGTTCATTTTCGGCAATATTTAGCTTAATTATAATTAAACGCCAATCGCCAGTATCTTTAATTGTGTTACTACTGTAAAGGCATCAGAAAATCGGCAACTTTATTTTTGCTTAATTTCGAACAAAAATATTAACCCTAAATTCATAAAAGATTTGTAAAATTATAGGAGGTTTATTGAACAAATTTTGTATGAAAATGACGTTTTGTAAACCTGCTATAACTTTACAAAGCATTTATGAATTGAAGGGTTAGTTTTTTTTTAAATCCATTTCAATTTCAAACAATTTATTGTTTCAAGACCATTAGTCTTGAAACAGAGTTGCCTTTAACATTTCTATGGATTAGTGACAACCCACGGTGGGATGTCAAATACATGACATTCAGAAAATACATGAGATTCAGTCATTAAGTTGGTAGACATATTCAAAAATACAAGAAAATCAACTCTGTTTCCAGAGTGTGGACTGTGTGATCAAGTTATATCATTCAAATGGTGAATCGTTCAATTAAACTAGTTCGTTCATGAACGACACAACTCACACATATACACGCGTAAATTAAAATAATTTTTCTTGCTGAAAATATCTTCGAGAAATATGTCAGATTTCAAAATACATCGGTTTGTCAAATTCGAGTACTTTACTAGTTTACAATGGAGTATCAAAAACAAGTGCAAAAAAAAGATATTGAAACTATTCAAAATAATCCATTATGGAGTAATAAAAAAATTACAACATAAGTTCGCGTGACCAGGCAATATGTTTCCAGAGTGGTCAAAAAGTTCAACAAGTTCTTATAATTGAAAGAAATCTTGGAACGGGTAAAGCCAAAGGACCGATTCCGAACATTTCAGGCCGCGAAGTGGCACGGAGCGTCCAATCTTCGGAAACTTTTGTGCGAAGAGTTAAAGCTAACGTTAAACTTAATAAATCTAAAGTTCTGGACAGAAATGCTAAAAAAAACGTTGATGCCAAAAAAAAAACGGGCAAAACTCTGTGTTACATTTTTTAGTGACGCAGTTTTATTAAACAAAAAAAATATTATTGTTAGGGACCTGTCTTTGGATTTGTATTGTGACATGTCGCAAGGGGTCAATTTCCCCCTCCTATGACAACGCCATGTAAAAGTGACCACTCTATTTCATATAAAGGGGCCAGTTCGGTGATAGTTTGTTAAAATTTCCTGTAGGGTGGTTTACAAAACGTCATTTTCATACAAAATTTGTTCAATAAACCTCCTATAATTTTACAAAGCGTTTATGAATTTAGGGGTTATTTTTTATTCAAGTCGTGTTTTTTAATTAAAAAATAAATTTAAATCAACAAATTCGATTTATAAATTTTGCTTTAATTTCAACAACATCGTTTGTTAGAATTTGCTTTGAATTTCAATAAATGTGTTTGTTAGCTATTTACATAATTGAAATAAATTCAACAATCCAGTAGCAAACATGTTGTTTGTATTTACAAAATCAATTGTAGGCGGCGCAATTTCAATTAAAACTTAAATTGTATTTACAAAAAGTTTAATTGTATTTACAAACTATTTTTATCTGTGTTCATTAACTTTAGTCAAAAATAGTACACTCAAAATAATAAGTCTGTTGGCTGAACAGAAAAATTTGTTACTTTAACAAAATTCATTGGTTTTTTTGGCTTAGAATAAAATTTCTTGATTTTAAAATTTTTTATTAGTAAAATTACATTTTATATCTAATTATACTGAGTGGTAAAATTTCTTTAAATTTAGGGTTTCGAGACCGGGCCTAGTCCATAGTGGAAAATTTTTACTAAAAATTTCAGAGGGTCCAACGCCCCACCATTGTACATTTTTGGATAGAGATAACCTTTTGACGAGGGTATTTTATGGTTAGGGGTAGTCGAAATTTTCGTAAATTTTGCTCTATCTCTCTTAGTTTTCGAGATATGTTCCATTTTAAAAAATCGGGAGGGAAGGAAATGGAGCCAACTTTAAAACTTCGGATACACTGGTGGCGTCATCTACCGGGTAATAACAGAAACATGAAAATATTATATTTTAAAAATAAATTATGTAAAATTTAACGAATGGGTTCTTAGAAATTAGTTACAAATAATTTTTAAAATCAATTAAATTAGTTAAAGTACTGAGGATTTTAGAATTGTGTTAAATGAATATAACTAAAATCTAAAATCTTTGTTTCAGCTAAAAATTTGTTAAAAATTATTCAAATCGATCTGAAACCCGTTTGACAGATTTGTCTACTGATGTATCATTTTAAGTGTATATAAAATTTATTTTAATGTAAATTACAAGGACTTGATGAACTTAATACACACGCACATAAAAGCCATTCCGAAAAGGAAAGAATTATCAAGTATTTGTATTTTTTTTTGGGTACTCGATATTTAAAATTACTACTCGATATTTTCAGAGTTGCATTTTGGTCGGGATATAAAAATGTCTATCTGCTAAAATATTTATCACAAAAATACCCAAGAAACATTTTAACGGACTCTCCGGCACGTACGGATTCATGAATCCGTCTTTTACGGCACGTTAACTGTCCGTAAGGTACGTATCCGTCAATGCTTGTACGTATACGGAACATTAACGGACCGTATAAATGGATTTTCGAACACAATACGTTTTAACTCGGTATTGGTGTATCCGTTTCCGTACCTTTAAATACGGATTTCATCGGTTTGTTTACAAAATAAAAAATTTTTGTAAAGTCGGTGCAAATATTATTATAATGGGAATATATGGAGAATATGCAATAGAGGGAATTCTTTCTACACGCAAAGAAAAAACATGGTTGGGATGATCATATTCTAAGAGCATCATACATTTTTGGGTTTATGATTGCGACAATCATGTTATTACATAGTTGGCCCAATCATACTCTTACCTCATTTTTATCATAATATTGTCAATAAATTATCACACTATGATTGTAAAATTATCCCAATATTCTTATATTATATTCCTGCATATTATCATATTATTGTCCTATAATCCCTATAGTATTCTCCCAGTATTTTGCTGAAGCTGGATTAAAATTTCACGATACATCCAAAAATCATCATAATATTTTCCTTATGATCATAATATTTTCTTGATGATCATAATATTTTCCCAGTGATCCTATTATTGTCCTGTCGAATATTTTGTGATCACTTAGAATCATATTATGCTCACTAGGAACATATTATGATTATTTTGTGCACTCTTTACATTTTCTTCAATTTTGTACATTTCTTCAATTTGATTTTCGTACAAAAGTTTTCTACGTGAGTACAAAAAAAAAACACTTTTTTTATCATTTTACTTATTTTATAACACTGAGCACTTCAAAGTAAAATCTAATTTGAAGGTTCCTGGTTAGACCGAATTCTTTCTTATACAAACAATGTCACTCCTAAAATGAATATCAGTAAGTTGTTTGCTATTTTTTGTTTTTTTATTTTTTTATTATGTATTATTTTTTTTGATTGCGTCTTATAACTTCTTTTCACAAAATCTGAAACAAGAATGACGCTAACTGGTCAATGACGCTCATAAAAAGATATACTGACCATCTTATAATTGCCGAAACCATACCAATGATTGTGAACATGATATCTTTCAGTACAAATAATAATATGATTGTAATTCGAAGAGAGGAATATGGTTGTCCGGATAATATATGATTGTAGCCGAAAGAAAAATATGATAAGCGAAAAAAGGAGAGATTTTAACTATAAAATGATTACAGACGACCATATAACTTGTAAAGTATGATTAATATATTAATAGTATGATTGCAACAACCATGTATGGCAGTAGGGATCATAGTTTTATAGCCGTGATCATATTGCAACCATATCTTTTCTCTGCGTGTATCACACCATTAATCAAACAACATCAAGTAACAAGGTAAGATTTATGAAACTTAATGTTTCACAATGTTTTGTGTATAACATGTGAGAATTTGCATCGTGTGCACAGTCAATTAAACCATAACTAATTTATTGTCTCTTATTGTAAAATCCATCCATATAGATGTTGGATTTTACTCCGGGTCCCTAAGCGCTGGATAGATAGGTAAACCGAGCTAGATGTGCTAAATATTGTAATTATAAATAAAAATTATTAATGAATTTATAAAAAAAAAAGTACTTTGTATTGAAAATAATAAACATATGGTCTATTTCTTTGAAAAAATCGGTAGGATATGGACAAGGAAATACTCCGTTATTACACGACATATCGGTCCGGAAACGGTCCGGCATTGACGGACTTTCAGCGGACTAGTCCGTTTTTTACATGACATAACGGTCCGTAAACGGTCCGTCATTGACTGACTTTAAACGGACTTGTCCGTTTTTAACACGACATACCGGTCCGTAAACGGTCCGTCATTGACGGATTTTCAACGAATTCGAATCAGTTTCGATGTTCCTTACGTTCCGTTTTCTGGTCCGTATACGGATCCAGAAAACGGTACGTATACGGAGTTGGATTCCGTTTATGACGGACCGAAAACGGTGCGTAAACGGAACGAATTGTTTGTTGGGTATCTCTCCGCTAAAATATTTATCACAAAACTACAACTCTGATAAAAGACAAAATCAAATGTAAAACTTTTAAAAGTATATCTTAAAAAGCTATAAAAACATAATGAATAGTGGGTAAAAAAGTTTAAAAATTAGTGAGGGCAGATATTATTCAGTTTAAAAATATATTTATAAATATAGATATTGAATAAACGTAAACATTTTCAAAGAATTTTATTAAAAAATGTATCGAGTACACACAAAAAATCGTTGCCAAGTAATTTAGAGCATTTCAACCAATAAAGTTTTTTCGTATAAATTAAATCAAGATTTAAGGGGGTTAAATACTGTAACAACAGAATTTTAAGGGGCATATTTAAACGGTTGTCAAAAATTCAAATAACAATATTTTTACTATATTATTTTTTTATTTAAAATATGTATTATTGTGGTATTTTTAGAAAATAAATTTCTCCAACCAAAATCGCCAGGGTTGCCACTTCATTATTAGCCTTTTTTAAAAAAGGCAAAATCGGCTGCCACTGTACAGCCTTCATTAATTATTGGAAATTAAAAATGTAAAGTGATTCTTAATACCAGATAAATTCTCTAGTCCTTATCGTGGCCCGATTTTTATATTTTAAATTTGTTGTTAACAAAGTGTCCACACAAACTTGAAAATTCCAAAAAAGGCAAGAAAAACCAATTTTACTTGGGAATATAAAATTTATTTGACTGAAATTCAAAAAAAGGGCCACGATAAGGACTAAAATCGGATCGAAATCGGTTAACCTAACTTGGCTGTACAGTGGCAGCCGATTTTGAACTCATGGTTGGGAGAAAAACGCGTTTGAAGTCTAAAGTTAATTTTAAGCTAAGAAAACAGCAAAATATTGTAAATAAAGAAAAGTTATATCTCCTAGCTTACTACATGTCCATTTAATATATTAAACCTAATAGTCTTAAAAACGATGGTAGATATATAATTACCCAGCCAGCAATTTCGGAGCGCTTATAAATAAGATTTTTAAATTACTCATAGAAATGATTATTGTTTTTTTGAAAATAATCCTTTTTTTGGTAGAAAATATGAACCCTCAGAAAACAATCCAAAAAGTTGTCTCTACAATCTAAAAAGCTGTCTCCAAACGAGGGTTCATTTTTCGGACTCTACGAAGATTCCAAAATTATTTAAATTTATGAAGAAAATTTCGATTTTATACGTTCTTTTTTCTGAGTCATTTCTGAATACACAGGGGGCTCTTTTGGACGGACCACTTTCATAGGAAAAAGTGAAAAAATGTTTATGTTTTTGGAGCTGATTTCTGAGTCATTAATGATCATCTTTGTTTGCTGGGTATACATAATTCTACTAATTTTATTTTGTAAAAATGCTATAATTTTGTAAAGTTTTTAATTTATTTCGTATTTTTTCCCCATTTTTATATAAATTGATTACTTTTATAAATTAGGAATCGTCATTGGCTTTTCTCTGAAAACTGCGTGTAATTTTACATCTTTTGATGTAGTTTTTATCTTTTTATTCTGCCCTGTTATAATATATAAGATTTCTAATAATAATAAGTTAATAAAAATGAAAACAAAAAGTGTTACACACAAATTTACCATATAGAGTTTTACTTTGGGACTAAAACATATTTTACAAAAAAATATGTGAAAATTTAATTTCTTCGAATTTTTTATTGAAATTTTCGGAGCATATAGAGAAAATTTCCATCCAAATAAAATATAAAAACAAAAATTTTCCTAGAGTCGATACCCCCCTTAAGTGGAAAAACACCAAAAACTTGATGAAATGATTTTATTTTTCCCATAATATATGCGAAAAAACTCTATTAGATGAAATGATCCTAATTACATTGTAAAGATTTTTTGTGTGTAGTATCGAGTATCCAAATTAAAATTATCGAGTAGTATCGAGTATTGGAAAGTAACCGAATTTACCAGCACTAGAAAAGAAGGATTTATAGTATATGTGTGTCTAATTTTGCGCATTATAAAAAAAATTAAAAAATACAAAGACAAAAACAATTTCAAATAAAAAATATATATATTTGCCCAGTCTGTGGGTAAAATTGTAAATTTATTTTTAACTATTTTGTCTTCACTAATTTTTCAGCTGTTTCATTTATTTTAAATTGTATTTTCTGTTGTTTTAACTTACAAATAATTTTGAGCGTAGTAATTAATTTCAAATAACAAATCTTTAAAAACACATTTTTTTGTAATATAATCTAGGTTTGCGGGACCAACTCCAAAACATATTTTTTTGTAATGCAATTAGAGTATTCAAAAAACCGACATTTTTTGGTTTATTCGAAAAATGCAAATTCTCGCAACTTCCACTTTAACAGTTGTAGTGTTTCTATTTCTTTTTCCTCATTTTTTTGCTGGTTTTTAAAGTTAGTATTTATTTACAAACTACCCACTTGCACTTGTAGATCAAGTGCAAAAATTAAGTTTTAATAGTTCTTTCTGTAATAAATCAATATATCGTTCAATTGATAAAGAAATTATTGTGTTTCTGTTCGATTTTTACAACGTTCGACACAAGTTTGAACCCATGAGCAAATCTAATATATTCTGAAAGAAGGAGGAAACATATTTCTTGTCCAATTCGTTTAACCGTTTAAAACACGAATTAATATTTAGAATATTTTTCTATAGCTTTGAAGTTTCATACCCATATTGTCCATTAGGGTAGGCCGATTTGTAAGGACAAAAATTTGTCGATATTGTGCCATCGATTTTCCGATAGCTTTTGGCATGAAGAAAAAAAGTTGCACTACGATATATCAAAAAACTCGTCTAAAAACCAAAAAACATTTTTTCGAAAAAATGATATCGCCATCGTTTTAAGCGTTTAATTTGACCTTGGATAGGATATATTTAAAAAAATTTAAATCGGCGAATTTTTTTTTTTTTAACATACCTACTGAAAAAACCTTAAAAATTAACGCGTAAAAAAGATCAATTTTTTGACATAAACTCGTCAAAACCTCAAGAAAAACATTTTTGGAAAAACTGCTATCGCTATCGTTTTTAGCGTACAGTTTCACCTTGGAAAGGTAATATTAAAAAAGAATTAAATTAAATCAGCCGATTTTTTTTATTGCCTACTAAAAAAACCTTAAAAATAAAAGTTGACAAAAAGTCAAAAAAATTAAATTTGGGCGCCTCGAAAATGATTTTTTTTGATATGTCGTAGTGAACTTTTTTTTCATCATGCCAAATGCGATGGCACAATATCGGTTGCTAAATCGACCCACCCTATTGTCCATGTCTTGTAAACATACCCAGTCAGAAAAATACAAACGGGAAAGCGGTGGCAAAGCACTTTAACAGGTGGTACAAGTATTGGCAAAAAGTGCTTTCCCATTCCCAAAATGATAACATCATTAGACAAAAGGACCGGCTGTTCAAAAAGCGCCGGAAAAGCACTGGAGGAACAAAATTTTTAAACGTTGGCAAAACGCTGGCAAAACCAATAAATAGGTGGTCTGGAAATATATTTTCCAAAATAAAATTAAAAAAAAGTTCATATGTATTTTTTTGACCCTGCCGTGATTTGAACCCAGGCCGTCAGATTGGCAGACGATTGCTCTACCCACTGAGCTAACGAGACATATAATATTTAATGGCTAAACACATAAATGAGTGATAATAGCTGGACAACTACTGGCTGTGCCAAAATGCTAGTACTGGCAAACAATTTTTAGTAACTAGTATGCCAGTGTTTGGAGGGAAAAAAAAGTTGGTCTTGAAAGAGCTTTCCCACAAACAAAAAAACTGATTTTATAAAACAAAAAAAATTTTAAATTAAAAAAAATCCCAAAAAATTTTTTTGCTTGCAACCGGATTTGAACTCGGAACCTTCCGACTACAAACATTTTTTAACGAAGCGTCAGCACTTTTATAAAATCATTGGTTTTCCAGTGAATTGATTTTTGTACGCCTGGTAGCATTGGCTAGGTAGCACTGGATAACCACTGGTTGCAAACCTTGGCATATCACTCTAAGCCAATTCTTTGCCAGTGGTTTTTTTTTATAAACCACCGAAATTTTTGTAAAAAAAATACTGGTAAAACGCTTTTCGCAAACGCTGGCAAAGCGTCCCAAATGAATGTTTTGCCAGTCATTTATTTTTAATACCATGGTTACCCAGTGGTATGCCAGTGCTTGATTTTTTGTACCACTGGCGATTTCTGACTGGGTAGTTGCAACTAAATGAAAAATCATAGTAGTTAGAAAATTGGAATTTGAAGAAATTATGTATACATGGCGATAAAGTGTGATGACTACGTTCCATTAATTGGGTCGTTACACCACGAAATTATTTTTAAAAATTTAAACACTCTCTTCTTATACACACATAATAATCCATGCATGAAAATACGAAATAAATGTCAAAACAACAAAAACTTTCGTAAAATAAACCATTTTTCGTATATTTTACAAATTTTTTTGTTATTTTGACATTTTTTCATATTTTTATGCATGGATTATTATGTGTGTACAAATATATTAACAAAATATTAATTCGAAGTTTAAGCGGTTAAACGAATTGGTCTAGAAAAAGTGCAAGACATGAGTGTTTTATTTTTAGCCCTTCTTTCAGAATATATCAAATTTTCTTATGAGTTCACTCACCCAAAAGTTCAACTGTTTAGAACGGTGTTGTTCATTAGACTTTACTGGGAGTAACAAAAACTACTCATTAACAAATCACGAGTACAAAAATTTTGATATTTCTTTTTTCGTGGTTTTTGTTTTACGACTTAACTCATGTCTGAAACCTTGTTCTCTAAAGTTTTGTTAACTAAAAACAATATCAATATTTTCGTATTTTCATACTTCTTATCAATATGCGAAATTTGTTATCTTTTCAAATAAAAATGCATTGATTAGGGTAAACATTTGATGATGACCATAATATTTGAAAAAAAAAGAAACGTTGAAAATATAACAGAATAGTTTAACAAGTTATTTATTCAGTTACGAGTTGTAGTTATTAAAAAACGGTTGAACTTGTCAGGTAGAAAAGTATATAGACAGAAACAGGAAATAAAGTAAACAAGGCCAAGGAAAGTCTAATGCGTTCGTTGTCGTACGGCACATTAAGTGGAAGGACATTAAAAGTTATACAGTAAAATCAATAGGTGGAACATGTGTTATAAACGTTTATTTAATTATTAATACAAAGGATAAAACTATAAAATATGTAATTAATTGTTAATTAAACTAAAAAGAACATTTTATAAAAACACACTGAAGTGCAAAATATATTAACAAAAAAGTAAAAAATATAGTAAGTTCTCAGCAATATTTATTAAATAAAAAATAATCTTTCAAATAAACATTTTTTTAAAGAACAACCTAATATGTTTTGCAAACTATTTTTTAATTCAATTCGACAACGGCGACTTTGTTGAATTAAATAAATAAATAAATAAAAACAGTTTTTGGTTAATTTAGGCTAAACTTCAACCTGAAATTAAAAAAAAAAATTAAAAATATGATAACTACGATCTTTTGTAACCCTTTTGGGATGTAAATGCTTACGAACGATATTCATATATTTGCGATTTCAAAACTTTATATTAACACACGTACTTCAAATTATAATTTTGTTTGGAATATCATTCAAAATTATTGCTTCAGGATGTTAAAGTAGTTTCTATGAAAAAAATCCATTTTTGCTGTTTTTTCTTTTTTAATTATAATGTGCTAGTTTAAAAATCCGACAAGTGCGGCACCCGGTGTGTAAACCTAATTTGAGTACGCTGAATCCAGTGGTGCTAGCCGTTTTTCTAGATTAGCTCTTAAAAAAATAAAAGATATTTGTGTCTGAAAATTATGGTTACCCGGGTTGTTTGTTATTCCCCCAATCAGCGCTGGGTTAAAAATTATCAATATCGGTGCAGCGGTTCAGAAGTTGTGAGTAAAAATGTGGCGACACTTCGAAATTTTCTATACAAAATGGTATATTTTATTGCTTTGTTAAATGATTGTAAAATGTATTGAACTTTGTATTGAAATGAAAATGTTGTATTGAGATTTTTAAGGTGTCCTCACATTTCCAATCACAACTTTTGAACCACCAGATCGAGTTTGATTATTTTTAACTAAATGTAAAATTAAAATCAAATATACATATTTTTTTAAGAGCTAACCTACACTCATAAAAAAGCCCGTACAAATAGTTCGAAATTCTGCTAAAATAACAATGAAGTTGAGAATTATGGTCTGCTAAATTTAGGTAAGCTATGTTTTACACACTGCTAAATATACAGTCAATTCTAGTTTACTTAGCTAAGAAATTTAAGCTAAATTCAACAGACACATTACCAAAGGCACCAAATATGCATTTGAAGTCGAAATATGCAAAAACATGCACTTTTGCCAAAATATGCAGAAATATGCAACTACAAATCGATGTCTTTCATGATTCGGATAATATTAAGTCCATATTAGTTTTTGACTCTCGAGAAAAAACATGCATTTGCATGGAATTCCTTGCCCTACAATAAAATTATTGTAAATAATTAGTAGAAGCTACTAAATTACAGTAAATTGTTTTAAACTGCAATTTAAAATAAATCTGCTGAAATTAGCAGGAAAGTGTACTAAAAAATAAACAAACTGCAAGCTACAATACATTATAACCTAGAGAGAACCCCATAGTCTGATGATAGTGCTTGGTAGCACTTGAAAATACATTAATTGCCAACCATTAGTTCTATGAAAGTTTTTTTCATAAGTTTTTTTTTCTATTTGTTGTAAAATAAATTCTGAATTCTATTTGGAATTTGTCATATTGGATCTTAAAACCGAACAAAAATAACACTCATTAAAACTGTAAAATCTATAATAAATAAAATTTCTTTGAGGTACTTGTTGTTAAATTAGTACATTTTTTTGCTAAGTTTAGCACTCGGCCTTAAAAAAATTAGTAAAATGTTTTGCTGAAATTAGTAACGAAAATTAGTATAAAAAAAATCCGTAAAATAGCAACAATTATTACTAAAAAAATTGTACTAAAAATCAGTACAAAAATAGTAAAGTGCGATTGAAAAATGTTTACAAATTTATTTACTAACTTTTTTATCTGATTGTATATATTTTCATTCACAAAACTAGCCCATTGGACCGCTTAATGGAATTCACGCCTCAAACACAAAATCCTAATAAAAATCAACTTTTAAAATTAAGAAATTTTTTTTTTTTTAATCTTAACTTGTTTGACCAATAAACGAGTAAAGAATAATCGAAATTATCACCAAAAATTATGCATCTATATTTAATTCCCCTTGAACTTTTGTTAATATAAATGGGTAAATCCATATCAACCCAACACATTTTCGGATTAGCCATCTCCGATTTGAATGAAATTTAAAATAACTATCAAACATTACAATAGCTCAATCGGTCATTAATTTCGGTGCCCAGCCCCTTTCCAAAATATGGCATCATAAAAATTTAAAAAACCGTTTAAATTTCCAAAAGTATCGTTACAAAATTGACTATAACTTTTTAAATATACAAGATAGAGAATTCATTTTGGTCTTCTTTTTAAGGCAAGAATGTACCCTTTAAACTTATATCCATAACGATGTTTTCCTAAAACGATTAAAGGTAATTTTTTTGGGGTCTTAAGTATAAAAATATATAAATCTCAAAATACGAATTCTTTTAAATTCTAAAAAAATATATGTTTATCAAAAAATAAAGAGTATAAATTCTCTCAGTAAGTGAGAAAAAACATATGAAATGTGACTGCAAATGTTTTTCGCGTATTTTCAATGGTAAAATGAAGTTTTTTAATATTGCTACTGAAAGATTTCGTCATATTTATTATAATTTAGGCATAAATCTTATCAATTCATCTTTGGTTTTCCTTTAAACTAGAATTACATAGACATTGTATTTATTACTGAAACCCGTTCTACATTTAAGGTAAATTTCTAGCTAAAAACGTGGTCCTAAGTATGTTTTGTACTGGTATGTGCTCTTTGGGGTGGCAGTTATTTGTCAAAATGCTAAATTTAGATAAGTGCAGCACAATTTTTTTTTAATTTGATCTCAAAAGTACTTAAGTGCAATTTGAGCAAAATCGTACAACCAAAGGGTTTTAAAGGGTAGATTCTTAAATAAAAAATAAGACCAAAAATAATGTTTTCCAATTTTCATATTTCGTCATATTTCGAAAACCGAAAGGGCCATCCTTCCAAATTATATTCATAGTTAAGCCCTTGTGTTGTACTACATTTGTGAGGAAATTATTTAAATCGGAGATGGTAAATCCGAATGCTGTGTTGAGTTGATATGGTTTCACCCGAGTACCAATGCACTTACTAAATTAGTGTATAAAACATATTATACAATTACTCTAAATGTATTGGAAAGCTTATAAAACAATAAAATATTAGTTAACAAAATTACCTTATCAAATTATGATTGTTAAAAAAAGACATAGTATACAAACAATTCTATGTATTTTTGTACTAAGAAATTGAAAATCAATAAGAAAATATTACACCCTGCAACAATTAAAGGGTCATTGCCGGGGGCCTTAATTCGGTGTCTACGCCAGAAATTAACTCCAATATTAGGTGTGTTTGCTTACTTTTCCAGTAAAGTCCAGTAAAAATTACTCAGTAACAAATTTACAGACAGTAAGGCAAAATTTACTCTCAAAAAGAAAAATATCTAAAAATGTACGCAAACAGAAAAATTGTAAGAATTAGTAAAATACAGCTGCCAACTTCTTTCCTAAAAATATCGCTAAATCAAACTAAAAAATCACTAGAAAATATCTAAATTATAAAAAACTTAAAAAAGCGATAAATCGCTAAATTTCACGAACTTTTCAGGTTCTGTTGAAAAATTTCACAAAAATAGCTATATTTTTCAAACTTCTTAAAACCGTCTTAAAAAATTATCGATGCATCGCCAAACTTTTCGAACTTTTAAGTTTTTCATAAAAATTTAGCGATAAATCGCTGAATAATAATGATTCAAAAATTCTGTCAAGGAAATAAATGTAAAAAAATGCTAAGAAAATGCCAAGACTGTTAAAAAGAAAAATCGCTAGTTTTCTCGCTAATAGCTAAATTATATTTTACCCGCTAAACGAGTTGAAATATCGCTAGATTTGTCGAAAAAATAGATAAATTGACAACAGTTATTAAAATAGCTGATTGCGAAATAAACCTATTCAAATTATTGGATTAATAAATAAAAGCTAATAAAATGATCAGTTACTTACTTCTTCCATCGTAAATAAGCTTATATTTAAATATTTTTTGTTTTTACAAAAAATTATTTAAACATTTTTTAGACAAATGTTTTGTTTCTTCAATCATATGTTTTCAACCATATGTTTTTTTTTCTTACAATTTCTTACTAGCAAGAATTCATCCAGTAAAAACTTGTAAGTTCTCTGGTATTGAACTGTCACTTTACTCTCTATTTTTCCTCTCTCCCCACTGAGTAATTGTGTAAACAAACACCTTCCAGTAAAAACTTGTACAAATTTTTGGGTACCCAAACACACTTATTTTTACGTCAGCAAACGTCAAAATCAAAGCAGATAGAATTATCATAATATAAGCTGTCAAAATCACATCAATTTTGATAAATGTTGTGTTTATCAGGCATGTCACAGGTTTTTTCGGAATTGATTTGATTTCGCAATTTCACTTTCGCAATTTTTTCCTAAAATGATCCAAAATAATTTTTTTCCTTCTGAATTTGCAGGTTAGGGTGCTACGGATAAATTTGTATTGAAAATAAAATGTTTTTGTTAGTATCGAGTATGCAACAGGCTTTATAGTGGTACTTAAAACGTAAAACGAAAACGTAAAACGAACAAAAAATCGTTTTCCTTCCACTTTCAAAAACCAAAGTGGAATTGATATTTAGAGCAGCTTAAACTCATAAAAGCTTTTCCCTAAAGTGTCTTTAACTATTTCACTTACATTTAAAACGCTTTTATTGAATTTACAATAATTTGTTATTTTTAAGATAAATTTAGTTGAATGCAAATAGCAGTCTATACTGTTAAATTAACAGAAATATTTGGTAAAAATATTATAAACTGCTGTTTTCAAAAGGTTCAATTTTTATTAGCATTTAAAAAAAATCGTTATTTTTTAGGCTACTAATTGTTTAGCAGAATTTTTTGCTGATTTTAGCAGGTTAATTTGTTATTTTCTATTTAACTCAAATATAACTAAAATTATGTATATTTAACAGTTTTATTTTTGCTGTTCCTATCTTACTAATATATAGCAAAAATAATCTGCTAATTTAGCAGTTTTTTCTGCAGCATAATTTTTAACTAATTTTTAGTTACTTTTTCAGTTATTTTTTCTATGAGTGTAAAAATAACAAAACAATAATGGAAAAAAATGATTTCGTATGTTTTTTTGTTTAATGTGTTCTATATTATTTGACTGCTTTTTGCAACATCCTTTCAAAAAATCTCAAACAAGAAAGACGCTAACTGATCGATAACGATCATAAAAAAGTATACTGACCGTCTTATAGTTGTCGATACTATATCGTACAAATGATTGTGAACATGTTCTCTCTCCATTCAGATAATAATATGATTGTAATTCGAAGAGAGGAATATGATTGTCCAGATAATATACGATTGTAATTTAATTATAAAATGTGATTATAGGCGATGATATTATTTGTAAAGTATGAATATTATATTAATAATTTGATTGCAGCAACCATGTATGGCAATAGGGAAGTCAGTTTAGTAGCCGGAATCATATTGGAACCAGATGATAGAGATTTAGAAATACATGTGAACGCAGCATAAATGCAAAAGGTTAAGAAATTTTAGCAGATATCTGCAGCAAAACTTAAACCCCATCAATTTTAATAGATTTGTCGAAACACAATAAACAACTTCACTTTCTATTCAGAAACCAAACAAAAATAAATACTTACAAAAGAATAATCACCCGGGTAAAAATCTTAATATGGTGTCACATATAATTATATCTTATTTGATAAGTCCCCATATACAACCACATACTGCTTGATCCGAAAAATGGGTCATCTGCATGTGTCTAATTATATAAAATTAGATATAATTTGATACAATTTGATCCGAGATTTGTCCATATCCAGGACATCAAATTATATCTAATTCCATATAAAAATATCTGATTTTATATAATTTTGTCTGATAGTAGGTACATTTTATGCATACCAGCTATTAAATTGACATTGGAATTTTTATAGTTTGAACAATGTTAAAGGCCCAAATTTTATAACATAAAATAAAAATTTAGTTGAATGCTTTTGTCTTCTAAATTGTACGCATCATTTTTTAACATGATTTTACATGCAACCAAATTACGTGAAAATTATTTGGCTATGGAGTAATTAACTCTTAATTTGCAGACTACTAAATTCGATGTTGTACTATATATTAATTTCTAAGGGATTATATAGAACGTTATATAAAATTACAAGAATATATTTTTAGTATGACGACACATACAGTGTTATATAACTTAGTATTGAACCACATATAATGATAATGGTCACTACATATATTTTGATTA
This sequence comes from Leucophora obtusa, assembly GCA_949987735.1. NCBI lineage: Eukaryota > Metazoa > Arthropoda > Insecta > Diptera > Anthomyiidae > Leucophora > Leucophora obtusa. The sequence continues at coordinate 126,919,692 of OX465297.1, read as the reverse complement.
GTTTTATATGGCTTATGAAGTTATATATCGAGTCAGATTTGGGGATATGTAATAACATAATTTACCATACAAAAAAATCATTGAAAAAATAATATCAGATGTAGTTGTATATAATGATATGTGTCTTAATGTGACTCCACTCATTGTCAGATATAACCCAATCATATTATATATGGTAATATATACCTATTTTTACTCGGGCAATCAAAAACCACAGTTTGAATTTCTTTTGCTATACAAAATAATTGTGTAGTAACTCAAGAGACAGCGGGTGTTCAACTGGCTTATTCAAGTACTTTAGTTTCAATTTTGTTTGATTAACAACCTCCCAGCAAAATATTGGTAATGACACCTCATTACTATCTGCATTACAAAAATGATACATCATTACCTTTTGCATTATTTTATAATATAAAATAATGACTTCCTAATAACGGCCTTTTGTATTTATTGTTTCTAAATATAAAATAATGACTTACTCGTAATAGTTTCAATAAGTAGTTTTTACACAGTTAAATTTTATACATTTTTATTTATTATATCCCAGTGTAGAAACGGTAATGACATATCATTATTTTTTGGACTACCAGTAATTACACCCACTTACCTTCTGCATTATTTTAAAACATATAATAATGAGTTACTGATAATGACTTATTTTTATCATTATTTCAAATAGTGAATAAATTTTCTAAATTTATTCGAAAATTTTTTGAAATCTATTTTTAGACTCAATATTTTTTAAACACTGGTAAGGATATATGTAACCACATATTTTTGGATTTGTGGTATGTTGGCGAGTAAGCTTACTTGTGTGCAGCAGGTCAATTATATTTTTATCTATTAAATATTACATGTCGATATAGCTCAGATGGTAGAGCTATTGACTGGTAATCTGTAGACCCAGGTTCGATTCCCGCACCAGCAAATTTTATTTAAAAAAAATACAATAAAAAATATTTTTTTTTTATATAATTTATTTTTTTGAAAATCTATATTTAGACTCATTATTTTTCTCAGTACTGGTAAGCACATAGGTAACGATATATTTTTTGATTTTTAGTATGCTGGTGTGCAACCATAACTCATTATTTTTCGCGACATCGCCATATAAAGGTAATAAGAAATGTAATAACAAAAGTAACTAGTTACCATTACCAAGTATGTAGTTACATAACCACATATCTGGTAATGATTTTCTACACTGGGAATATTTGCTTAACTCCTTATTTTTAAGAATCAAGTAAGCAATCGGATAACCACTTATAATTCAACTTTTTGAAAGCATGCGTGTAACCACTTATTATTCAAAATCTCATAACTACTTTTTTCTCATTTTTTCGTAAGGGAGCGGGTAAGCGTGACTACTTATAAAAAAGACTTCGCCAAACAAAAATAATGACCTTAGACGCCAAAAAATAAGTTGTGCGGAGCTATTAATTTCTATTATATAACCACTTATTTGGTAATGAAAAATTTTGCTGGGTTAAAATGGTTGTTGCACAGTGTTATCGATATTCCTGAAGTAATATGTACTTAACGCTAAACAAAAGGCTGTATTTAATTTTCAGACATCATTAGTGCAAATCATAAAATCAATGAACAATCAGATATCAGTAAACACGAACATTGTGGTCATATTATAATCGAAAACTTATCAAATAAAGCAAGTACATTTCGCTACATACACTGGAGGAAATAATTATAATACAAACATTTTATTTCGAATTACTCGGAAAGTTTAAATGCAATCTTGATCGTATTTTGTATAACGTTTAGTTAAGTAAAAATACATTTTATTAAGAAAATTAATAAATTAATTTATTTAATTCATATAAAGATAACAACAACATTATGTTCAAAGTGAATAATTATAAGACCGAACGAACTTTAACATTTTTCATAAATACATTAAAAACAACAAAAGTTATACCAAATGTGATCAAGAACGGGTTTAAACTTTTCGAGTAATTTGAAATCAAATTTTGGTCTTATAATTAATTCCTCCAGTGTACATAAACGTGCATTTTTAAAAACAAATTTTATTCCTGGTAACAGCTGTTTCATTTGCTTTTGTTATATGAAATATTAAATTTTTTTTTGAAAAAAATATAAACACATAAACTGCAAAAAATTAATAATATTGTACAATATAAATAGAAAATAATGCAACACACACATTATATCTATAAATGTATATTAGAGGGGTCCAATAAAATTAAAATGCGATTTTAAAGAGTGTCGGGGTCCAGTTCGTTTCCTTTCTATATAAAACTAATAAATATGAAGTTTGGGGACAATCGAATCAAGAAAAGTGGAGGCGGAAATCGATTGAAAATTTCAAGAGTGTTTATATGGGAAAAATATGACTGTTTTCAGTTTTTAGGAAAATTTCGTTCTATAGTTTAATTTGTTCAACCACTTGTATTATGCATCGATTTCAGTATAAAATTATCTTTTCAAAAAGCTACATACATAACTTCAACATCGGTTAAGAACTCGCCAAGAAATAGCAAATGCCCCAGACAATTTTTGTGCAAAGTAGGTAATGAAATTTGATGGCACTTTTTAAACTTTAAGAAATTGATTAAAGCCATAATTGTTTTTTGCTCTCTATAATTATAAATACTCAGATATGAAATATTGTTTTATTACCTGTCTGTTAACCTGTCGCGCAATAAGGCAAAGAAACGCATAAATTTTTTGGCATAGTTTTCAAAACTCTATTCAATGTGAGGACACTTCGAAATGGTACATTTTATTGCTCTGTTAAATGGTTGTAAAATGTATTGAACTTTAAAAGTTGTATGGAGATTTTTAAGGTGTCCTCACATTTTCAATCACAACTTTTGAACCGCCATACCGATTTTGATAATTTTTTTGGTAGTAACAAACAACTTAACTAAAAAATAATGGTAAAAAAATTAAAAGGTCGATCTGGGGTCCTTGCGGCCATAATTTTCAAATTTAAATATCTTTTTTTTTAAGACCTAATCTAGAAAAACGGCTAGCATCACTGGAAAAAATAATGGTAAAAAAATTTAAAAATTGGTGCCGCGCTTGTAAGAAAAAAAATGTGTCCGTTTCGTGAACAGTGTCATTGGTTGACATGATAGAAAAATATCTGAACTTTAAAAAAAAAAAAAAAAACAAAAACAATTGGCGAGTTTTTGATTAACTGAGTTTAGCTATTACACCAATTTTTATTCGTATCATATAGCGCAATAAATTGATACGATATACCTTCCCTTGCAGCGATGCAGTTGGAATGGGAAGCTTTTTGTGTATATCAATTTAACCAATTCTTATATTTTAATTGTAATTTATGCTAATCCATATATTTTCTTTCTTTTCTTTTTTTTCAGTATTTGGTTTAACAAAACTATTAACTTTTATTCCTTTCAACTACTACTTCAACACATTCGCAAGTTTAATGTCTCAATACAGGTGATAAAAGAGCAACAGAGTATTTCAAAATGGTTCGTGTCACAAATTGGGAAAAATTTAAATTATTATTATGGAAAAATTGGCTACTACAATGGAATTCAAAATGGCAATTAGTAATCGAATTACTACTGCCGGCTATTTTCTCTTTACTGATGGTGTTAGTGCGAACGTTAGTGACGGCCGAACCGATGGAAATTACCACTTATCCACCACAAAATATAAGTAATCTCAATTTATTCAAGTAAGTACTGCAAAAATAAAGCTTTAAATTATTAAGAATAGATATTATTATTTGTATGATCGGCTTTTAAAGAAATTACAAATATCGTAAGCTTACAGCGAAAGTCTCCTCATCTTGATGAAACTTGGATAGATTTTGGAGGAGAAAAATCTATGGGATATATATTTTTTCTATCTGCGTAATCTCACATGTACTCGTAAGGGTTTAAATTTGCGATCGAAAGTGTGCCCATTTTTCGATTTTTAAAATTTATCTCATTTACTTTGAAGAATTTATATTGGTTATGCAACGAAAGGATTGTACTATTTCCTGTAGTGGGGAAGTTGGTATAGAAAGCCTCATATATTAATGATCATTAAACTTTAAGCTATTAACGATTTTCGATATTTGTCTTCGTTCGGGGGTTTTCCGTCTTTTCTCGAAGCCTTTTTTTCATATGTATTTAAAATATTTCCAATAGGTTTCAACCCGGCTCCGAAACATAACTCAGATTTTTATTTTCAAGTACTTTAACTCTGCGTATAAATAAATCTGAATTTGTTGAAGATCAAACATATTTTTATACAAAAATTGGGCAATTTTTTATCCCCCTTTTTAACCCTTAAATGTGAGATCTGTCACGTGAAAGAAATTTACGAAAAATGAAGTGAAAGACAGCGCTTTGATTAAATTAAATAGGCACTATGTAAATTTGAACTAAAACCAGCAACAATTTCGCGCAAAATAATGAGTTATGCTTTCACAACAGTATACGAAAAATCAAAAAAATATGTTGTTACTTACTATGTATATGCTTCAGTACCCACCAAGCACGGTAATACAAAGGAGATTGCGCGATCATATTGCCAGGAAGAAAACATTTGTTGCCGGCAATATCAATTTCGTATTGCGGAAGTTTCCTCTGTCGGGAACAACTGTTTCCCGAAAACAATACTTCCAAGAAATACGAAAGCAATGCCCCAGGAAGATAAATCGGCGATATCGCTAATTTATCACCTGGAAGATAAAAAGGTGATATCGCCAAATAAACTCCTTGGTACAAAATAAACCATTTATATTTTTTTCATTATTGAATTTAAGCCTGAAAAAGAATTTCTGCATACATAATCCATTGACCAACACATTAATTATCTTGATTTTATCGCAGTCGATTTTTTCCGTGCATTAAATTTTGATTTTTTCGAGGAATTTGTTTCCAATGTATCCGTTGATTATTTTTGTACAAATTTTGTTTTCATTTTTTTCAAAATGACAAAAAATTTCAAACAAACATTCTTTATCTTCCGGATGATAAAAAGGTAATATTGCCGCAATATTATCATAAAAACTTATAACAAAAATTCATTTTTTGAATTATTTTTTTCCAAATATCACCGAATTATTTCCCAAATGATAAAAGGAAGACAATTTCAAATTACTACTTGATAATTTTCATTCAAATGAAAAATAGAAGATATCATTTTAAGATCTTCTTGGAAGATGTCTTCCAAATGGTATCGACAAAAATAACAAGTCTAAAAATAAATTTTAAAAAATATTTTTTTTTTGTTAAATTCTTTTTAATAAAATGTGCTTTTGTCAGGATCGGACCTGATCTAAATCTAAAACGTTGCTTTATTTTTCCAGTATCAATAATAAAGATAAGTCGTTATTGGTAACGCATTATTTTTCGTTTTGAAATAATTGAAAAAGTAACCAGTTTTTAGTAACCCATTATTATATGTTTTAAAATAATCCAGAAAATAAGTCGGTATCATTACTGGTACTCCAAAAAATAATGATATGTCATTACCGTTTCTACACTAGGTTAGTTAACGTGTTGAAAGGTGGAGAGTCTTAAATATGCCAAAACCGTAGTTGCGTGAGATGCTGCAGCTTAGAATAGTTGTTGCGCACCATCTGATGAAAAGTTGACGAAATTTGTTGAAGCTTTTTTAATTCATACCTCTGTTATATTATTTTACTTCGGTGGGGTTAAGTAGGTACAATGGGAACACCGAAGGAGGACGCTGCGATATGAGGGATAGAAAACTCACATACATATATTATTTTTCTAAATTGATGTTACCGTCGCTGAGAATCGAACCCGCAACCTTATGTGCAACAGTCGAACGACCTAACCATTACACCATAACGTCCACTATTTTACGACATTTACGAATCTCAGTAGCATAGGAGAGAACCCATTGGGAAGCTTTCCTTGTAAGCTAACGATACTTAGTTTTAAGATAGTCGGAATTACAATTTTGGTAATCCTTTTACAAAAATTAGGACAATTTCTAAAATCCGTCCGTTAAAGTTGAAATTAAAAATATAAAAAAAAATACAACTGTTTTGAATTAATTTATATTTTATGGATAACAGTATACAACAGCCTAAAAACCTCCTGCTGCAACACATTTGCTAATAAATGTTGGCATGCTAAATCTAAATTTGGCAAGCAAAAAAATATTCAATGGACCATTTTCGTGAAATCGTGGTTTTTATATTTTTGGTCGATACCCCAATTTTTATAACTTTGTATTTATTTTTTTAGATATATACTCTAATACTGAATTTAGACTGAGCAAAAACTGCATAGTTTTGACAATTAAAAGCTAGCAAGGGCCAAAAACTAGGTGGTTTCCCTCAGTCTAAGTGCAGTATAAAATCATTAAGTTTATTTAAAGATAATAAAACTACATAAATTAACCTTTCATTTATTAACTTATCATGACGGTGGGTGTTCAAGAGATTTTAATGGTAATGCAAGGAAGTTATAAATTAACGATTTTTAGTTTAATCCTTATAGATTTCATATTTGCTAATCAAATTTGAAATTTCATGCAATGGATCCGGAAATATATGTATGACAGGATATATCAAAATTTTGAACTAAATTTGGATATCGTTGATATATACAACTTTTTAATTAAAATCAGATTTTCTTATTCGATTTATCACCAAAAACAATCAAATTTACTGTTAAATACTAATCACGTGATATTTTAGGTTGAACCATTTCTAACAACATCAACATTTGGCACGCCTTAATATTAAGTGTATAACTTTTTGAGAGACCTAGGGTTTGCCTTATGAGAAGCAATTCAAGCTCGAATACACTTAAGTTAGTGCCATGAATAAAACTTAACAGTTTTCGTTATAAATTTACAACAACAAAAAAAGAAGAAAGTGATCAAAAAACTTTTATTGAGCAAGGACAAGGCGAATCTAGAACTTAATTTTGATATACATATGTTTTCAAATGAATGAGGGGAATGTTTAGTTGATCTCTTATTTTGGTAAATGAATGTTTTTTAGTTTGACTTGCTGGTCTTATCTAATTCTTTCAAAAATTTTTATTCTTTGGAATTTACTTGTGAAAATTGTATAATTTTTCTTTAATTTGAAAAGTAATTTATGTTTTCAAATATTATACGATCTACTCCGCACAATCGGAAGTTTTAAACTAATTTCTATTCTTTAGGGTGTGTAGTTAATGCAAATTTGGAGGGTGACAAAATTGAATAACAACTGTTATATATCTAAAGATAAATTTAAGAAAAGAAAAATTTTAACAACCTTACAGTGTCAGTCAAGTATCCTTGAACACCTACACAGATGATTATAACCAAATCAATATATCAATAATTTTCCAAGAAATTGTATGATTTAATGTTCGAAATTTGAAAACTTTGTTAAAAATTGCTAAAAAAAAAATGTGGTATCGCAACCAAATTTTGAAACAGCGATTTCTAAAAAACAGTTCATAATTTCTTGGCAGATTCGTAATTACTTTATAATAGTTTATTAGAAAATATGCATTAAAGGAGGAGGTTCTTTAAAAAGCTAAAATTGTTGAATAGTGTAATTTATTGCCAATTGTTTAAAAATCGTGAAATTCCTGAAATTAAGTCATTTTAGAATTAAAATTTTTTTTGGTTTAATTTTTATAAATAATTTAGAATAAAGTCCCTTATCAAAAAAATTTTTTTTATTTACTTAAAAAAAATAAAATATATACCAGAAAAGTTGTAGTACCTGCTTTAGAAAGGCGTTTCCTATTGGCCTTAGCGAAAGAAAGGTAAAATATAGAATTTTTTTAAATAGTTTTGAATTTTTAGCAAGTTTTTTTTGAAATTAATTCTACTGCTAAAAGACCGAAGCATTAAAAAATTAATAGAGAAATGCAAGAAGAGCCGAAATGAAACTAGATATAGTTTTTTTGGCTATGGTTTGAAAAGTTATACACAAAAACTACCATCCAAAATAAAAAGCTACTAGTTTTCCGAAACAACTTTTAGTTTTTGACTCAAAATTTTAAGTTTTCTAAAAAGTTTGTCGGTATAATCTACTGAAAATGACAGTTAAAAGAAAGGTATATACAGTTAAAAAGGCGAAAAAGATAGTTACCCTTAAAATAACAAAAAATGTAGTTATTTTTGACTGTTGAAAAATAACTAACAAATGTATTAAAAACGACTTAAATTTAATTGATAAATTTTTACTATAAAAATTTTAAAACAAGTGACGAAATAGGTAAAAACTACTATCCCTACAGGTAATTTTTTTGGTATTACAATAGTATATTTTAACCCTTTGGCGAGTGGCGTACATTATAATGTACGTCGACTTCATCAACTCGTCACTGATGTGAATTTTAACCAAAGCGCTATACATTTACTGGTATCGGTTAGTTATTTTGTTCTTATTAAAATTTTATGCAGGCTGTGAAATTTCAAAACAACATGAGAGCAGTAGAGTGCGTTTTGTCTTGTGATCATCAACGCTGCTGAGAATGTGTTAAAATTTGAAAGTTCAAAAAAGGCTAAAGTTTAGTCTCATTGTGTGCTGAATAAAATTCAAAAACTCAAAAGGTTTTATGTAGAGATTAGAATTAGGAAAAATATAAAATTAAAATTAAAAAAAAATCCCGCTCGGAGTCGGCAACATGATAATGTTTGAACTTTGATTCCAAATATCTCCGCTAGGGGGCACTGCAAAGCCATAAAAGTAATAAACAATATTTCTTGGGCATAGATCTACATTTCCACGAAGTTTGGTCGAAAAATTCCTAGCCATTAAAATTCCCGTGTCAAAGGGTTAATAAAAATAAAACAATTTTTTCTTTCGATTATAAAAAAAAATGTGTATGTCCCTCGTACTAAAAATTTAAAGTAACTATTCCAAACGTTTTTCCAGTTATTAGCTTTTTATGCACAATTTAGTGAATATTTTTGATTTTTATTTGCAAACTACGAATATATCAATAATAACAAATATAAACTAAACAAGAATTTAGAAAAAAATAAACGAAATTTTTAATTTTTTAAATGACTTATAAACAATAACTGTTTACTGTAAAAATACTGTTTCTGTAGTTATTTATTATGATGTTAACCCTCTAATGCTCTTTCTTCTGATTTTGTTAATATTTAAACCATATATTTGGCACTGAAAATCTACTATGGAACAAATATTAAAATTTTGATTTATCGATTTAATTAGACGATATAGCACAATAAAGGTTGAAGGCAAATCAAAAAATCCAATAGTCAAAAGATTTCGGTTTTATCTAAATAACACTATCAGTTAGATAAAATCACATACCGAAAATTGTTGATCTAGTGTTGTTATTTCAGAAGTTATGGCGATTTTAGCTTTTTGAGAATTACAAAATTTGGCGAATTTGGCACTAACCCAGGAAAAAAAGTGAGGAAAAAGAATTAATAAAAACATAACAACAGATGAATACGGAGTAGTGATAATTTGTGGTTTTCACTGATGAATTTAACATTGGCTTGTCATAGGAGGGAAGTTGTTCTTTTTTGAAACAAATTATGTATATTTGAACCGATGAAAAGTAAGTTCATTTTCACTTGTTTGCATTTTAATTTAATTAAAAAAAAAAGAAACGTCATGCATAGTGCGGGGTTTGAACCCACACTCGTTGGCATTTCAAGCAGATGCTCTACCCCTTATGCTATGGCTTGTTATAACTTATAGCTGACTTTTAGCAGTCTTGTTCAGTAAATTGTTATATTTATTTCTTTTTATTTTTATTAACAAAAATATATAACATATTGGAAAATATATAAAGTTGTTTTTTTTTTTATAAAAATAATACACTCATAGAAAGAAATAAAGCTGTAAAAATAGGAGAAAAAGCTACTAAAAATTATGTAATTAAAAATGATCTTGCAAAAAAACTTCTGATATTAGCAAATTGTTTTTTGCTAAATACTAGTAAGATAAGAAGCAAAAATAAAACTGTTAAATTTACAAAATTTTGGTTACATTTATGTTAACTTTTAATACGAATTACCTTGATAAAGTCCGGAAAAAATTTTGCAGCATATTAGTAGGTAAAACAGTTTTTTCTGCAAGGTAATTTTTAACTTATTTTTACTAGTTCTAACTAAAATGTTTACAGGATTTTTCTTTAAGAATTTGATCAAAATGGATTTTTTAAATTACAATTTTTTAAATAAAAACAAAATTGTAATATTTACCTTTTTCGTATTTTAACAAAAAATATTTGAAGAATTACATATTTATTTAGAACTTTTATATTTCCATAAAATTTCATTAAAAATTAATAGAAAATTAAAAAAAAATTTTAAATCATTTCAAAAATTAATTTTTGAGTGTGAAAACTACAAAATATTATTAATTGTGTAAAAAAAGTTACAAAAAATTGTTTACATCTGGTGGGATTCGAACCCGCAACCCTCTGATTTTTCCTATGCAACCCCCATACAAAATATTAACTTCTTATCACCCATGAAAAAGAACTTCTGACTAGCATATATTTATTTCAGCACTAGATGTTGTTTAAAACCCATTCCTAAGAGAGTAATTCTTTGTGATGTAATGAGGGAAGTGATTCATTTAGAAGTCATTCCATTTATTTTTGCTGGGAAGCATCAACAAATTTTGACGAAATTAGTTTTGCTTACTTCTAGCTCTGAGTATATATTCTGTGTTTAATTAAAAAAAAAAACTGTCAGCTGGTTTTTAGTTAGAGAGACATTCGAAAGACGTATCCTAACGTTATCCTGTGAGTCCTGGAGCAAAAATTTTAACTAATTTCACAAGTAGAGGCTCTAAACAAGCTTCGATATTATCGATAATGTATGCCAGCTCGTAGATGTATCTCAGATGATTTTTCAAATATTTTTTCTGTTTCAAAAAGTTAATTTTTTCAAATTTACGAAATTTTCATTTTACATCCTTCTAGCTTGAAAATCGTTCCTAAAAAAAAAAAAAAACGTTTGAAGGCAGAAAAGTAGGTAATTATGTTTTCTATCGATATAATATTACTTCTTTAATAAAAAAAAATGTTAATTAGCCAAAAACTATTTAAGATCTGAAGACCGCTTTTTAGCGGCCTTTGGCATTAGAGGGTTAATAATAATCGCTTTAAATAACTGTTACCAAACTACAGTACTTTTATTTAGTTGTTTTCTTAAGTATGTATCATAATATTTCTTCTTTATTTTTTCATAGAAAAACTACTGTATTTACAGTTAGAACAACAAAGACTGATTACTGCACCAACAACTGTCATGTAGTAACTGTCAAACTTTTTTGAGTGTATGGAATTTGACAAGTAAATACAAGAAGTTTTCAAAAGCTACTAGTTTTCCATTAATGTAAATGTAATATTTTTACCCGTAATATACAGTTTTAAAACAACTCTTCGAATCGGTCATGTGACAGTAGAATTATTTTCTAATTAAGAACTTCGTTTTGGTGCTTACTTTACTTAACTTTTTATTGTTATTGTTTTGAATCCTAATAATTTTGTTTTTGGTTATTTTTTTTTTCTTTGATTACTAATAGAATATTTGTTATTCAAGAGCATATGTCTAATAACTTTTAGAATTAAATAAATTATTTATAAAACAAAATCTTTATTAAGCCCATATGACACTCGCTTTATTTATTATTTTATTAATAGAGAATTGATGAAGTTGCATCCGAAAAACGGCCCGATACAATGTTATCAATTTATAAATAATGGTATCAGTTTAGATCTAAATATATATATTTGTATACAAACTAATATATTACAATTATACCAGTTTAAAACTCGGATCCACTATTTGATACAATTCTATTACTCGTAGTTAAATTTTGGATATAATTATATTTGATTTATATAAAATTGTACCATTTACGATCTAATCTGATAACATGGATGACAATTGCTTCTGACTAATATATAATTTAATCAGTTAAGATCTAAACGGATACAATTACATACCATTTGATAAACAACTGATGAAATTATGTATATCGGGCCATTTTTCGGATGGAACAGTATATTTATATAGATCTAACCTAATAACATTATATATCTAACTACCCTATATATCTAACTAAAACCCATATATACGTCCATATCTAATTTGATCCGAATATTGGAATATATAATTATATCAAGCGAGATAAGCATGTTATCTCACCTGATACAATTTAATCCGAAAAATGGGTCTATCTAACTGCATCAAATTATATATAAATACATATAATTTGATGAAGATTTTCAAAGAAAATTTTAGTAAATATTGTTGAGATCACTTATTTCATTCATATTAAATACTAATGCTTAATGTTTAGAAAAATGTTTGCAAATAAACTTAGAAATAGCTGACAAAATAAAACATTACAAATTAAAAATTTGTCGGAACAAATTTTTATAGGTTAGAGTTTTGGTCTTTCTTACAAAATGTGTGTCTTTCTTATAACATAAAAAATTAACTTTCACAATTATTTTTTTTTTTTTACTGAAAAATAAATGAACTTAAACCATATTAATTTCAACATATGTTTGTCTAATTTTTATTTTTAAATTTAAAGTTAAAATATTTATTTCGGCTTTTAATTCCACAAAGAAAAAAAAAAATTTCTCCCCTTATTTATTTTTTTAACCCTTAAATGCATGATCTCTTCGATTTTAACCATTTTTTTATATATGATTTCTAAAGGCGTGTACATTTCAAGAAAAGTACCAAAAAAAATTATTTTTAAAAAAGGTGATTTTTATTGAAAAATATGGTTTTTTGCCAAATAGCTAAATTGTGATTATTTTAACGTAAGTATATAAAAAAAAAAAAAATTGACAAAATTTCTTGTCGCCAAAATGAATTTTATTGCGAGAATATCACTTTAAATATTTAAACAAATATTTTTGAATATTACACTTTTTGTAAAAAAACGCGTGTTTTTGATTTTTCACAAATATACAGAGCAAAACCAAGATTTTTACTCTAACTGTTTAAAAATTCTGCACTAAATTATAGGAACACTATGTACAGAAGGGGCCCCAATTCCCAAAAATGCAGTTTTGTGCATCAAGTGGGTTTTTTTTTATTAAAAAACCGGTATGTTGCCAAATGGCTACACCATGCATTTAAGGGGGAAAATTATTTTTAGTTTAATAAAGAGTATTTTCCCAACTATTTGAAAAATATAAGTTGAATTCAATTATAAACATTTATATATGTATGTATATGTCAAAGTGCAAAATTCAAAACCAGATCCACAATTTCGGAGTTTTTTTAATTTTTATAGTGCAATTAAACTTTATAAAATTTTGTATAATTAGAAATCATGTCAGATAAATTTATACATGAAATTAATACAATTTTATATTAACTTTGTTATATATTTTGAAATAAGATTGTTTAGAGAAGCTTATACGCCATTATATATAATTATTAACTATATTTGCTGATCTCTTAATATCTCTTAATATATAACGTCATATCAAACATATTTATAAAACCAAAGTGTTGATATAAATGTATGTGGTCATATAAAGCCACACATATAAACATTTATAATTATATCAAATCATATAAAATTATATGAAAACTTTTTTAGTCGGGTATATCTAACTATATTTACTCTGGATAGTTAGATTACTATAGGAATAAATTGACTATTCAACATATATACAAGTATATATATTTCTTTTTTATTTCCCATGTCTTGTGACAAAACTAATTGTCGATTTCGATCGTTTCATAAAAGATGAAAATTTTATTTAAGTTGTGTAGGCAGAAGCTTAAATTACACAGTACAACACATGATTTTGGGACTCAATTTTGAGAATTGCACGTGAAAGTAGCCCCAAAAATAAGAACTTCTGCATTATTCGTTTTGTCAAGTTGGCTGCATTAAAAATTTAATGGCCATACGAATTTTTTTGCTCAAGGTGGATTTTTAGCCCTTTTTTAATGTTTTAACACGGCTATATCTCTATATATATAGAGATATAACCGTACGATATACCGAGATATAACCATACGGTATACCGAGATATAACCGTGTTAAAATATAGAAAAAGTGCTAAAAATCCGGGTTCTTTTCTATTGCAATCAAAATAACCAATTCGACTTCTGACACCAATTGTAACGTTTTACCTTCAATAACGTACGTTTGTCTCCTTTAGATAAACCGGGTTGGTGGTCTTTGCAATTAATATAACACACCCTCTTTTGTTTGATTTTGAGCGTATACACTTATTTATTTAACACTTTACTACTTTACATACAACAATACAACACACACAACTATACAAACGATAGTGTGCAACTCATAGAATACTAATACGCAATTAAATACACAAACGCTAGTACACAACTGATTACACAAACTCTAAAGCGCAACTGAACTCCACACTAATAGAAAAAAAGTCCGTAAAAAATTTAGTTAAAATAATAATTGTTTCATTATACTCAGAGAGAGATAGATTGGTAAAAATTTTATAGAATTGTAAAAAAAAAATGTCGAATCCATTATAAAATGAGTTATTAAAGCTCAATTTTCACTACACTCTAATTAATTATTATTTTAATTTTCCAAATTTATAGCTCAGTTATAAATATGGTAGCTTCTACTTAAAAAGTTACTAAAAATTAGTTAAAAATGATGCTGCAGAAAAAACTGCTAAATTAGCAGATTATTTTTGCTATATATTAGTAATATATGAACAGCAAAAATAAAACTGTTAAATATACAGAATTTTAGTTATATTTGAGCTAAATTTATGTAAATGGAGAATAGCAAATTAACCTGCTAAAATCAGCAAAAAATTTTGCTAAATAATTAGTAGCCTAAAAAATCACCAAAAAATGCTTTTGAAAACAGCAGTTTACAATTTTTAGCAAATATTTCTGCTGATTTTAGCAGAATAAGCTACTGTTTGCATTCAACTAAATTTAGCTTAAAAAATAGCAAAAATTTTGTAGATTTAACAGTTTATTTTTTCTATTTTTAGTCTACAAATATTTAGCAAAATTTTCTGCAGATTTTACAGTACAATTTGCTATTTTTAATTAACTAAAGGTTAGCATAAAAATAAAATTCTGTAAATTTAACAGTTTTAATTTTGCTGTTCTCATTTTACTAGTATTTAGTAAAAAATCTGCTAATTTTAGCAGTTTTTTCTGCAGCATCATTTTTAACAAATTTTTAGTAACTTTTTCTGTTATTTTTACAGATTTATTTCTATGAGTGCACAAATGGCAATGCCCGACTTCCCCTTCCTTCGTCAAGTGCAGTCTTATATAGTAACGGCCGTGGTTGTAGAACATACTAGGAAATTCCAGTGGTACTCAAACAACTTGACATCATACTTAAATATAGTGCTACCAGATTGACAGGTTTAGTAAATCCATTTTCTCGGTATATTTTTCTTCGAAAATTCCAGAATTTTCTATACTAGACTAATATAATTTTGTAACAATATAAATATCGTCTTTCACATACCGAAACCCATTCCTTGATATCTCGTGTCATATCTGAGATATTCAGTATCGACTTTGGAGTACCTTCCAATTTTGCATACAAAAATTAAATATGTAAACTTTCTACATATGTATATCGTTTTTCTCGATAACAACTTTTTGGCATATGGGTCAAACCAATAATAAGCTGACAATATTTGAAAGCTCTATAGCAATAGAATCTATTTCTGGACTCACTTTATACAATTGTTGCTCAGGCAAAGAGTATATGTGTAGAAAGCTCTAAGAGAGTACATTCAAGTTATGAATTTTCATCCAATTATTTATCAGGAAAAGAATCATCAATTTTCAAAAATATAAAATTTAATTTTTAAAGATGTCAACTACAGATGGGCCAAAGGCCAATTTCGAACAAACTTCAATGAGATTTAGTAGGTTTGAGGTTAAGAAGAAGAATAAACCTTTTTCTCTAAAAATTATAAACACATTAATTTGCAAGTCATCCATTTCAAATCTAGTTTCTGCTTTTTTTCTATGGACAGGTCTCGTCAGTGATTTTCCATTAAATTGCATTATTGTTTATATTCTATTATCAGAATGTCTCTATACGATAATTTTTTAACAACCCGTCGGCTGTAGAAATCGGACCTGTGCCTATTCCTACATTAAAAACGTAACTATACAAAGGTGCGACAGCTTAGCCATCTCACCCAAGCCTCACCAAGCCTTGAATGCAATGTAACTAATTCATGGTTTTCTTTCCTATTCAGCTTTCTGTTATAATTTTTACTCAGATGTGATCAAACACAGACACATACAAACATTCTACTTTTAGATTTTTGTTTATCTTCAAATCTCTTCCACACATCTGAGTAAATTGCAATTCTGAGCTAACTTTATTCCTTTGTTTCTTAGGTAAGGACTCATAAATTTACATAAATGTTTTTTTTAACATGTCGAGTTACATAAATTTACATAAATGTTTTTTTTAACATGTCGAGTTTAAGCCTTTTTCGAACAGACCTGAATGGGGCTTCGTTATATATATGTGCAAAGTCCTAGATGAGTAAACTCTAATTCTGAACTGACTTTTTGCAGTTGTTTCTTAAAAACCTAACATTTTTATTTATTTTCAATTTAAGTGAGTTTTCGAATAATGCATTAACCGATTATCCGCATAGTTCGAAAAATTGGAAATACTTTACAAGACTATTTAAATGTATCCTGCATCCTTTTTCTTTCGGTAACATAACATTTTCTTACATTTTAACATAATTAATTCTTGTAGATATTGTAAAATTTTGTTACTAATTTACCAAGTAAAAATTTTATAACAGATTTATCAAAGAGTTTTTGTATTTAAATCCGTTTAATAAAAATAAAATTAAGCTCTTATAATTATTATGATTGTGACAGTATATATTTTTCTAACTTTTATACTAACTTTTTAAAACTTTTTGTACATATACACTAACAGAATTATCTGCATGATATTAATAAATATTTGCTTTAAATCAATAAAGATTGGCTGGAACTTGTCCATTGAATATTTTCATTAAATGAATGCAATTTTTCATAAAATTATATGAAAAATTTCAGTTTATTTAATAAAAATTGCATGCCTTCAATGGAAAGATTTTAATAAAAACTATAGTCTCATAAAAACTATGAAACTCTTTATTTAAATTAAAGAAATATTTCATTCACTTTATGAAGAAAACTTCATTAGTTCACTGAAAAATTTCATTAACACTAATCCAAGTAAATTGTCTCTGTGTAGTATAGTATTTGAGAATGCTTTTTAGCTTTTAGATTAACAAATATCCTCATACATATTTTAGTAGTTTTTACTAATTTTTTTAAAATGTACTTTTTCAATTCAACAAATTTGTTTTTTTCAATTTTTCTTTCTTTAGATCTCAAATGTCTAAGATTCAAATTGTTAAACCTGTCGACTACGAAATTCTATATTCTCCCCAAAATGAATATTTGGATAGAATTGTTAACGCAGCTGTTGAAACCTTAGAACTGGACGGTTACAAAGGCTATGCCAATTCTTCAGCCTTGGAGTTTCAACTAGTTGGCAAAAATTATTTAGCCGGCATACAATTCGATGACAGTTGGGCTAATTTAACCGAATATCCCAAGGATTTCTCATTTGCTTTACGTTTTCCAAGTGAATTGAGAACATCGATGACAAATTTAGGTTTCACATGGATAACAATGAAATTATTTCTACCCTTTGATTTAACTGGCCCCAGAAATCCGAGTGCCGATGATGGTGGTCTGCCAGTGGGTTATTTACGCGAAGGTTTTCTACCCGTACAGAATGCTTTAGCAATGGCTTATATGAAATTAGTATCACAAAAAGAAGATATACCACAAGTTGTTATGCAGCGTTATCCATATCCTGAATATATATGGGATCCTTTGCTAGAGGGTTTGGCCTCAATTATGTCTTTGATTATATTATTGAGTTTTATTTATCCTTGTACTTATATTGTTAAGGTAAGTGAAAGTTTTTAAATAGTTTTTGGAAAGGTTTATCAAATTTTTTTTAAAGTTACCTTATTTAAATCACACACAGATCTAATTAATTGATGACTTCACCAGCATTGCATTGGAATCAATTGCAATGAATTTTTTTTTTTCATAACCATTTATTTAATTAATGATAATGATTTTTAGGGTTTGATTTCATTGATTTGATTTTGTGATTTTTTAGGCTACAAATTATTTAGCAAATTTTTTTGCTGATTTTAGCAAGTTCATTTGAATTAACAAAAATTTAATTCAAATATAACTAAAATTCTGTATATTTAACAGTTTTAATTTTGTAGTTCTTATTTTACTAGTATTTAGCAAAAAAAAAAAATCTGCTAATTTCAGCAGTTTTTTCTGCAGCATCATTTTTATCTAATTCTTAGTAACTTTTTAAGTAGAAGCTACCATAATTATAACTGAGCTTCTAAGTTTCCTACTATAAATTTGGAAAATTAAAATAATAATTAATTAGAGTGTAGTGTAAATTGAGCTTTAATATTTCATTTTATGTATTCGACATCTTTTTTTTTACAATTCTATAAAATTTTTACCAATCTATCTTTCTCTCCGAGTATAATGAAACAATTAAAAGAAGACTTTTATTTCCCTTTTCAGTATATTACCGCTGAAAAAGAGAAACAATTAAAGGAAGTTATGAAAATAATGGGTTTAAATAATTGGATCCACTGGACTGCATGGTTTGTTAAATCATTTATAATGTTGGGTATATCAGCCATATTAATAACAATACTAATGAAGGTAAGTTCTCTCCAAAAAAAAAAAAAAATGGCATTCCAAAATTAATTATCTTCTCCCCAGATTCATTGGTCCGATAATGTGGCTGTTTTAACATATGCCGATTGGTCGGTTTTATTATTCTTTATGTTGATCTATATTATCACCAGTATTTGTTTCTGTTTTATGATGGCCACTCTATTCTCCAAAGCCAGCACAGCGGCTGCCGTTACCGGTTTAGTATGGTTTATTGCCTACATGCCATTTTCATTCACCATACAAACCTATGATGATCTGTCGCTGGGTACCAAATTAGGCTGGTGTTTAATATCGAATACTGCCATGGGCTTCGCTTTTAAGCTAATTTTAGAATTTGAGGGTAGCGGTGAAGGTTTACAATGGAGTAATCTATTCACTCCCGTAAATATTGATGATAATTTAACTATTGGTTCTATAATCCTAATGATGTTGGCTTCTTGCATTATTTATATGTGTATATGTCTATATGTTGAACAAATATTCCCCGGTGAGTTTGGAGTACCACGTAAATGGAACTTCATATTTACGACATCCTTTTGGTGTAGTGAGAAAGAATATCTTGGTGTTGAAGATAAGCCAAATGGCCATGTAGAACGTCAAAATCCTGATGCTTTTGAACCGGAACCATCGGGTAAACATGTAGGTCTGCAGGTGAAAAATCTAAAGAAGAAATTTGGCGATAGATTTGCTGTTAATGGTTTATCTGTTAATATGTATGAAGATGAGATCACAGTGCTACTGGGTCATAATGGTGCTGGTAAAACTACAACTATTTCCATGTTGACCGGTATGTTTCCACCCACTTCCGGGACAGCCATTATAAATGGCAGTGATATACGTACTAATATCGAAGGAGCTAGAATGTCTTTGGGTGTTTGTCCCCAACATAATGTTCTCTTTGATGATCTAACCGTAGCCGAACATTTAATATTCTTTAGTCGTTTGAAGGGCCTTAAAGGTGAGGCCATACAAAAGGAAGTGGATAAATATATAAAATTAATTGAATTGGAAGATAAAAGAAATGTGGCTTCAAAGAAATTATCTGGTGGTATGAAACGTAAACTTTCCGTTTGCTGTGCTTTGACGGGCAAAACTAAAGTTGTGCTATGTGATGAACCAAGTTCTGGTATGGATCCTTCGGCTCGTCGCCAATTGTGGGATCTGCTGCAAGGTGAAAAAGTTGGACGTACTGTTCTATTGACAACACATTTTATGGATGAAGCTGATGTTTTGGGTGATCGTATTGCTATTATGTGTGACGGTGAATTAAAATGTCATGGTACATCATTCTTTTTGAAAAAGAAATATGGATCTGGTTATAGATTGGTAAGTTTACATCTAAGAATTTTACACTAACTGTAGCAAGAGCAGTTCAATTTTAAAACTTTTTTTTGGAAAATTAATTTTCTTGTCTAGCTGCATTCCTTTTACAGAACATTCTTGGTTTTTCATGTGAAATCAAAAAAACTTACAGTGCTTAAAGCACCATAAGTTGTTCCAGTTTCACGTGAAAAAACTGTTATACTCTATACAAAAAAAAAAACGATTTTTCACGACAGTCAGTTTCACGCGAAAATTGTGTAGAGTTTGTTTTCACGCAAATTTAATGTACAAGACTATTATTTTTTTGGGAAAAAGTGATATTTTGTGTTGCTTTTGATTGTGTCTTTGTTATAAAATTAAAAAATTGTTCATTTGTTTAAATTAAATTGCAATTTGAGGCATTTAAAGTTCGAGTGAAATTTTTCCACGTGAAAAACAACCTACGGTGCTTAAAGATTAAAAAATGGCCCAATTTTTCGTTTTTTCGAAAGCTCATTAGGATCTGCCGGTCCGCGTTGGGAGCCTTTCCTTGTCAGTTGATACTAAACTGATACTAAATAGTTTCTCGGGCTTATCTGACAGATTTGACGATTTATCGTCAATTTGACTATTTTTCACCAAAATTTTCCACAATGACGATTTGACGATTTTAGGTCCCTAAATGACAATTTTTTAATTAAAAGAAAAGAAAAAACATAGAAGTCTTTTATTTTTAATAGCGAATTTTTCTAAAAGTGCATTTTGGTGGTATACAAAATTTAAAATTTCAGATAAACTAGTCAAATATAATTAATTTCACCGTAGATTTTTAGTTGATCTGAAGATTGGTACAATGAGTGTTATTTTTATTAGTTTTTAAGATCAAATACGACAAATACCACGTAGAATTCACAATTTATTTTACAACAAATAGAGAGAAAAAACTTATGGAAAAACTTTCCTAGAACCAGTGGTTGACAATTAATGCATTTTCAAGTACTACCAAGCACTATCATCAGATTGTCTTTATGATGTTATTTTAGTTGATCTGAAAATTGTTACAATGAGTATTATTTTTGTTCGGTTTCGTTGTATTATGAAATAAGTAAGTAAAATGTTTAAGTTTACTTCTCTAAATGTTTTTCACTTTGAAGTTAACATAAAGGGTGTTTTCTAAGCCCAATAGAACTTACGAAAGGGTTAACTGTCAAACGAACTGTCATACTACGCTCACTTTTTGACATTTATGATCAGTATACTCTGGCAAATCCTCATGAATAGATTGACGCTTGAACAACGCCACCAAGTTCTCAAGATTTACTTTGAAAATCGCTCTTCAATTTGCGTAACTTATAGAAGAGCAAGCCATCCGTCGAACTGTGGATAGATTTCATACCTCATACTCTCTAAATGATGCAATAACACCAACATGTGAAGGAATGTGCGTACTAAAGAGAATATCGCCGCTGTAAATGAAAGTGTTGAAGAATGTCCAAATTTATCGATTCGTCGTTAGTCGCAGGAATTTGGACCTGTCTACCCACTTCTGGAAATTTTTGCGCAAAGATCTTGGTCTACACCCATTTAAGATCTAGCTGGTGCAGAAATTAAAGCCACGCGACCATCATATGCGTCGTTCTTTCGCCGATTGGGCTCTAGAGCAGTTGGAAACTGATCCGATGGTGTATCGTAAAGTTGTGTTCAGCGATTAGGCTCCTTTTTGGCTTAACGGGTTTGTTAGTAAACAAAATTACCGCATATGGAGTAAAATCAATCTACAATAGACCTTATAGACTTCATTACATCCAAAATGTACTGTTTGGAGCGGTTTACACGTTGGTGGTATCATTCGACCTTATTTCTTCAAAAGTGAAGCCGGAGCTCGCGTTACGGTCAATGGAAATCGTTACCACACAATGATCAATGATTTTTTGTTTAAAAATATGGATGACATTGATCGGGGTGAAATGTGGTTCAACAGGATGGCGCTACGTCCCATACGGCAACCGCAAACATCGATTTCAATTGGCCTCTAAGGTCGTGCGATTTGACTCCTCTCGATTATTTCTCTATGGGCGACGTGAAGTCACTGTGTTATGTTGATAAACCAGCAACAATTGACGCCTTGGGGGCCAACCTTGTTCGTGTTATTTGTGACATACATTATTGGACGTCCAGAATATGCTTCGTCAAGAACAGCCGCGGTGGCCATATGCCCAAAATCATTTCCAAACGTTAATGCCATGTATTGATGTTTGGAAAATAATATTTCTTTGGATTAAAATTAAATTTTTTGTGTTATTTTTTACAAGTTAAAGTTCTATCGGGCTTAAAAAACACCCTTTATATACAAAAACTAAAATCTACATTATAACCTAGAGAGAACCCCATAAAGACAATCAGATGATAGTGCTTGGTAGCACTTGCAAATGCATTAATTGTCAACCATTGGTTCTAAGAAAGTTTTATTTATAAGTTTTTTCTCTATTTGTTGTACAATAAATTGTGAATTCTATTTGGAATTTGTCATATTTGATCTTAAAACCGAACAAAAATAACACTCATTGGTAGCATTCGGCAGAGAAACCTTAAACTGATACCGGTGACTTGTAGCGCTTTGTGATTACTTACTCTGCTGAACGATGTTTTCTTTATTTTGTTTTTATATAAATTTTTTCTATAGTTTCCTTTTATTTTTTAAATTTTTTGTTTTTGAATTATATTTGTATGTTTTTATTTGTCATTCATACAAAACAAAATTTTTTTAAAATCAACAACAATAAATGTATCACTATTTGATCAAAAGTAGCAAACATTTTTTACGCTACCAAAATATGACAGCGCTACCTGAGCGCTCAGACAGAGCGGTTAGTGATCGTGATCAGGTCGTTCAGCAAATAGTTGTACAACTGTTGTAGAACTGTTGACTAATAAATTGTATCTGCCGAACGCACCCATTATTTCATTAGTACTTACGAACTGTGCCATTAAAAAGTGTAACACACAATTTTTTAGGACCTAATTTCGTAAAACACTTGGGAAATTAGTGAAGGAAACTTTCAATGTAAATTGGTTTTGGAACAATTTAGATTTTCTGAATAGTGATAGGTGTCTTTTACATAAAAGGATCGATCCCATGATACTTCGCATAAATTCCATGTTCGGTTGTTTTTCATGTTCCTAATAAAGTTCTTACTCTTTATAGATTTGTGTTAAACGTGATGGTTGTAATACGGAAGAAATCACTGCTCTACTACAAAAATATATACCCGATTTAAAACCGGAAGGTGATATTGGTGCCGAATTATCATATCAACTACCCGACAGCTACTCTAGTCAATTTGAAGAAATGTTTGGTTCCTTAGAAGAACAATCAGATGAACTTAAATTAAATGGTTATGGCATAGGTATAACGTCATTGGAAGAAGTATTTATGAAAGTGGGTGCAGAAAATGCCCAAGATGGTACACGTAAAGAAGCTAGTGCTATAATGAATGGTGGTTCTGGATATCCTGACGATGACGTTGAATCGATAACATGTAAGCAAAAGTGTAATAGTTAGCAAATCAATCTATAAATCTCTCTCTCTCTCTTTCAAATTTCATTTTAGCTGATCGTTTATTCTCCGAAAATACCCGCCTTTTAAAGGGTGTAAATCTTTTGACAAATCAATGGAATGCCATGATGTTAAAGAAATTCCTCTATACTTATCGTAATAAATTACTCTTCCTTATACAAAATATAATGCCGATTTTCTTTGTTAGTGTTACCATTTTAATTACCAGAACTCAGGGTACTTTCAAGGCATTGGAACCCATGACTATGAGTTTGACACAATACCCTCTAGCTGTTACGGTATTGGAAACATCACCCGATGTTGTTGCTGGTTCACTGCAACAAAATATTTCCGATAAATATAAAAATATAGTAACATCATATGGTAGTGATTATGAGTTCCTAACAACGGGTAATCAAAATTTCTCCAGTTATATATTGGACTTGGGTCGTAAAATACAAGTACGCATTAACTCAAGATATTTAGCATCGGCTTCGGTAACAAATGGGAATATTATAGCTTGGCTAAATAATCAACCATTACATACAGCACCGTTAACAGTGAATTTAGTACATAATGCTATGATTAAGTGAGTATTTAAAAAAAAATATTTTTTTATAAATTATACTTACAATAACAAGTTAGTAAAAACAAATTAAAATCAATTAATTAAAGGAGCTAGAGTAGATACTTTAACAAAAACAATCGATTCTTTTTATATTTCATAGCATTTTTCTACACAGATAAAAATATCACCAATTTTTAAGTGACAAAAATAATTGTTAAAATTCAGTTTCAATTTCAACAACATTTTTAATCGAATCAATTAAATATTTTGTTGATATGACAAGTTTCAAACTTTTTTTTCGATCAAACTTGTTTGTTAGAAACCAACAAACGTATTTGTTGAAGTTCAACAGGTTCCTTGCTGACTCGGTCATTATCGTCAATTCGAGCCAGTGAACTATTGGTTCAAATCGTTCTTTTTTATTTTGTGATTAAAAATAAAAAAAATTGAGTTTTGATAAAATTTTTTTTCTTTTTATTATTTTCTAAAAAAAAAAAAAAAACATTTCAATTTCAAACAATTTATTGGAAATAGATACAAACAATTGTTGCAAGATTGAACAATGATGGCCAGTTCATATCATTAATAAGGTGAATCATTCAATTGAACTAATTCGTTCATGAATGCCACAACTCTATTATACACACGCGTAAATTAAATATAAATAATTTTCGTGATCAAAATATCTTGTAAAAATATGTTAGGTTTCAAAATAAATCGGTTTGTCAAATTCGAGTGGTTTTTTAGTTTAGAATGGATAATCAAAGACAACCCAGCAAAAAAAGAGATGCCAAAGCAGTAGAAAAAGCACTACAATTGATGATCTAGATGAACTTCTTTTTTAACATAAACACTAATGATTTTAACATTGAGTTGTCATAGGAGAGGAGTACTCCAACGTCAACATTTTTTCAGTACTTTTTGAACGAGTGCAAAGGAAGCTCTTTTTCACCAATTAAAAGTTTAAAAAAATTATTCGCAAAAAAAATTATACTTTTTTTATTTTACAAAAGTTTTTTTATTGCCGCCACCGGGTATCGAACTTGCGACCTCACGATTGCTAGTCTAGCGCTCTACCGCTGAGCTATTCTTTGATATGAAAGTTGACTGGCATAAAAACACCACTTTGTTACTGCGAGATATTGTTTCTTATTCTCTTCAATAAAAGTACTTATTAAACAAGTGTAAAAGGTGCACTCCAAATAAATATTGTTTTCAGTACTATCTTCACAGGTGCATAAAAAGCAATTTCTCACCATTTTTTTTATATCTAGGGTAGAGGGGGAATCCTTCGCCAGTGGGGCACATACACTAATCCCATTTTTCTCCGATGTTAAAGGAGACAAAAAATTTAAAAAAATATATTTTGTGCATTTTTCAATTACCTTTACTTGACGAATTTATATTGAAAGCAACTACATTTTGCAATAACTTCCTCAAATCGTGTGATAAAAAAACCATTTTTCATTATGTTAGACCTATGAATCGAACCCGCGACCCTCTGTTTGGAAATGCCAAATGATACCAAAATCACTTTTTACGATCACTTTTAGAGCAATTACTCTTTAAAAGCAATACTTAAGTGATTTCTTGGATGTTGTTCAGAAGTAATTCTAAAAAAGCTGTAAAAATATGCTAACGGATTTTTTGAAGTTGTTCAGAATAACTTTTAGTAAAATTGTTGTAAACTATAATTTAAAAATTATTTCCTAAAATTAGCAACTAATTTTGTTAACTCGAAGAAAAATCTTTATCATATTTATAAAAAGCTTCATAAATGTGATGAAAAATAAAAATAAAACTTGAGAAATGTGATAAAGTTTTTTTTTAATGCAAAATGATATGTCTTTTATATTTATGAAATGATAGTTTCTCATGTATTTATGACGAAAGTAATTGTCAATGTCGACTCTTTCGTAAAAGAAGTTGAATTTATTTAATAAAAAATTAAGGGCCAGTTTCATATTCAGAACTAAGATCGATTTATATCTAAAATACTTCGGAAGTAGCAAATTTCTAACTAAACTGGCGCTAAGGGTAAGATCCATTGTTCCTTTTAATATCTCTCAAGTAAGAAATTTTCAATTCGATTTTTTATCTAAAAATTTTAGAAATAAAAAAACTTATAAAAATTGCAAAATAAAATATAAAAAAAATGTTAAAATAAAAAAATAGAAATTTAAATTTCAATAAGGGCCGCACAAAAATAAGAAAGGGGCCGCATTTGCCCACCGTAGGTGTTAGCAACGACTGTTAAATAATATTTACTATTTCCAATCCGTATATAAGAAATAATTGATAAATTAAAAAATACCAACGAAGTTAAAAGTTTCTAGGTATTGCTCATATGCCAAATTTGAGTCTACCCGAGTAAAAACGTTATATAATATTATATATGAATGGATATATTAGCAATATGTACTTGGATATAATTTCAGCCGAAATATTAAATTGTATCAAATCGGATATAATTCTATTTACAAGGAATCAAAGTTATATCACATAATCTACTTATATCAGAGTTTTGTCCCGATCAAATTGGATATAAGTTAATACAATATGATATGACTAAATTGAAATGAAAAAAAATTGTATTGGAGAACAGCAGGGATTGAACATGCAACGTTCTTATTTCACGCCCCACACACTACCATTAAGCCCCAGGCTACTGTTAATAACGAGTAACTATTACTGCCGTTAATAAATAAATCCATTATTGTTAAAGACTTCGAATTTTTTTGTTTTTAGACTAAGAAAATTCTTTTCGAATACGGAATTTTTTTTTTATTTTAAAAGAAATTTTATTGGTTAGCCCGGTAATGCACTTCTTCTTTTGTTTTTGGCACGTAGTTACCAAGTTAGAGAGCTGCAAATTATATAATGTTATATGACAATATTCAATGGCATATTTATTCACTAAAAACTTATAGAATCAGAATAAATATATGTCGTTGAAAAGGTACTTGAAGTACCTTATTAAGGGTATATATGCCTTAACTTATTAACGCATTACAAGCCGAATTGTGATTTTAAATATACATTTTTTTCAAATTAGGTTTTTAAATTTTTTTAAAAAGAAAACTTTTAAAGGTAAAAAAAGCTCAGAAAATATTAATTTAATAAAACAAAAAATTAAGTACCTAATTTCGTAAAACACTTGGGTGAAGTGAAGGGAACTTTCAATGTAAATTGTTTTTGTAACAAAAACAATTTCTATAGAAATAACGCAACACCTCACCGAAGTGTTTTAGAAAATTACCCCCTAAATAAAATTGAAAAATGTTGTCTGGCAGGCTTTTTACTCGATTTTAAACTTCTGTTTTTTACAAGAAAGTTAAACTTAGAAAAATTGTGTTAGCCCAGCAAACAAAGATGATCATTAATGACTCAGAAATGAGCTCCAAAACCATAACCATTTTTCGAGTTTTTCCTATGAAAGTGGTCCGTCCAAAAGAGCCCCCTGTGTACTCAGAAATGACTCAGAAAAAAGAACGTATAAAATCGAAAATTTCCTCATAAATTTAAATAATTTTGGAATGTTCTTTGAGTCTGCAAAATGAACCCTCAGCTTTTTAGATTGTAGAGACAACTTTTTGGATTGTTTTCTGAGGGTTCATATTTTCTACTAAAAAAAGAGTGTTTTAAAAAAAAACAATAATCATTTCTATGAGCTATTTAAGAATCTTATTTATGAGCGCTCCGAAATTTTTTTTCAAAAAGAAATACAATTTTTCTATAGATCCGACAAACTTTTTATATATTGTAATAAATTCAAAGTGGAATATTCCATTTTATAAATTAAATATTCTCCTTATTTCAGAGCCTTAATGGATGATTCTTATCAAATAACAGTTACAAATGCTCCTCTACCCTATACGACAGAAACAATATTATTACAATTAAATACTGGCAACAATTTGGGTACCCAACTATCAACGAATTTATGTTTCTGCTTCTGTTTCGTAAGTGCCTTCTACATATTATTCTTGATTAAGGAACGTGAATCACGTTCTAAACTGTTACAATTTGTGGGTGGTGTTAAAATATGGACTTTCTGGTTATCGCAATTGTTGTGGGATATATTAACATTTGCCTTAACTGCTATTATTGTTATATGTACCATAGCGTGTTGGCAAGAAGAAGATTTTTCATCTTTTGATGATTTGGGTAAGTTCGATGAAATCCTTATTTAAAGAATACAATTAAATATTTATACATACATATATATTTAATTTTTTCAGCTCGCTACTTTGTAATAATAATGTTATTTGGCTGTTCTGTGCTCCCATTTACTTACTTGATTTCCTTCTTCTTTACTGAACCTGCTACTGGATTTGCTCGTATTTCTATTATAAATATATTTGCTGGTAAGTAAAATGAGTTAGTGATTTGAAAAAATATTGTTTATCAATTTGCTTTCATTTTCCCTCCTAGGCATGGCTTTGTTTATTGTGGTTATAGTTATGTCCTTCGAATTCTTTGATACTAAGGATACTGCCAATATTTTGGGTTGGATCTTTAGAATATTCCCTCATTTCTCTTTGGCTATGGGACTAAATAAATTGTACGCTAATGTGGCAACCAGATCGGCTTGCAATTCCAATGTCATAGTAATACTACCCGATGCTTTGAGATGTCAATTAGTGCCCAAATGTTGTTGTAAGTAAAAGTTTTAGTTAATATTATTAAATTAAACCTACCCCCCCCCCCCTAATTTTAGATTACAGCCCTCAGTTTTATTGCAAAAGATTTCAAATTGTAGAAATTAATTCTTGTTTTTTGAAAACGTCAACTCGTGCCATAAGTCGGCCAAAAATGGCCCATTTTGGAAAAAAGTGTATTATTATTAAAAATTCGTAAATTTCGAAATTTCGAAAAAGTTTATTTCATTTATTCATTTAATATACTCAAAATTATTCATCGGAAATCACATTAGCCTGGAAACCAAAATTACCTAGGAATTTTTTAAAGATTTTTTAATTTAAAAGATTTTGTAACATGCCTAATATGGAGATGTCAATTGCTATTTTTAGAATATAACAGTTGTTATTAAAGACAAAAATAAATTGGAAAAATGATAATTCGAGTTTGTTTTTGGAGCGACTCCTTTCCAGGACATTTTATCCACATGGCAGTTTTTTGTGACAGTTACCACAAATGTTGTTGTTTTTAACTGTAATTACAGTTATTTCTCTAAGGGAAAATACAAAGCAACTATTTTATGGCAGTTGTTTAAAAAAAACTACCTTATTATATCTCCAAGAATTTTCAGGTCTCAAGTGCACTCAAAAAGTTTGACAGCTGTTACATGACAGTTGTTTGTGTAGTAATCAGTAGTTGTTGTTTTTAACTGTAGTTTCAGTTGTTTTTTTATGGAAAAATAAAAATAAACTATTAGGACAGTTATTTAAGAAAGCCACTAACTAGAAGTACTGTAATTCCGTAACAGTTGTTTAAAGGAGTTGTTTTTAATATTTATCATAATAAGCAACTACCAAAACAGTTGTTTTTG
Organism: Leucophora obtusa; assembly: GCA_949987735.1. Classification (NCBI taxonomy): domain Eukaryota; kingdom Metazoa; phylum Arthropoda; class Insecta; order Diptera; family Anthomyiidae; genus Leucophora; species Leucophora obtusa. The sequence goes on along the minus strand of OX465297.1, from coordinate 126,890,010 downwards.
TTAGTTATTTAAAAACTTAACCTAAAAAAACAGGATCGAGAATAACTAGTACAATTTTCGTAATTTTCCGAATTATTTGGCCGTTTAAGCAAAAAATTGTCTGTTTATACAAATAGTTTTTATTAACTTCTCATTTCTTTAATATTTCAGCTACCATTCCTTATTTTTCTTGGGGTGAACCTGGTATTTTACCTGAAATTGTTTATATGGTGGTGACAGCTGTCATTTTCTTCTTGATTATAATTTTCCGGGAATATAATATATTCAGTGAATTAATGTATAAATTTAAGGAAAGGAATTTGTAAGTTTTGAAAATACATATAAAAATCTATATAATTTCCGATAATCAAAACTGTATTTCTTTTGATATTAGCAAACCCCCACCACCACCTGAAGATGGTTACTTCGATGAAGATGTAGATCAAGAAAAACAACGTATTTTGAATATGTCATCAACAGATTTGACGGCCACCAATTTGGTATTGGATCGTGTTACCAAATACTACGGTAAATTTTTGGCTGTTAATCAAGTATCATTATGTGTTAAACCGTAAGTTAAATTTAAATGTGGTTTGTTATTAAATTTATGTATTATTTCATTTCATTTTTTTTTTTAGAATTGAATGTTTTGGTTTGTTGGGTGTTAATGGTGCGGGTAAAACGACAACTTTTAAAATGATGACCGGTGATGAACGCATTACTTTTGGCACGGCCTATGTTAAAGGAATGAATTTAGCCTCTGACATGAATGATATCTATAAAGAGATTGGTTATTGTCCACAATTTGATGCCCTATTAGATGATTTAACTGGTCGTGAAACTTTAAAAATTTTTTGTCTTTTAAGAGGCATTAATAAGAATTGTATTAGACAGATTTCCGAAGAATTGGCTAGATCTTTTGGTTTTATGAAACATATAGATAAACAAACCAAGGCCTATAGCGGTGGTAATAAACGTAAATTAAGTACAGCAATTTCGGTTATAGGTAGTCCTTCGGTAATTTATTTGGATGAACCTACAACGGGTATGGATCCCGCTGCTAGACGGCAACTCTGGAATATGGTTTGTCGTATTAGAGATTCGGGTAAATCTATAGTTCTGACATCCCACAGCATGGAAGAATGTGAGGCCTTATGTACACGTTTGGCCATTATGGTAAATGGTGAATTTAAATGTATTGGTTCGACGCAACATTTAAAGAATAAATTCTCCAAGGGTCTTATATTGAAAATAAAAGTTAAACGTAATGCGGATATGGTAAAATTGGCAAGGTGTGTAAATTAGAATAAAATATGTCAGTTAGAAATTTATTTAAACAAAATTTTAATTTTTTTCAGCCCTATTTTATTAGATGCCGATGAAATTTCAGTGCCTGCTCAAATTATCGAACAGGACATAAATAATGTTAAAGTATTTGTGGAAAGAGAATTTCCACAAGCTATTTTACAGTGAGTATAATACAATTTATAGCTCGTTTTGACCACAACATTAATCTACGTGATTAAAGTTAATCCAACTTTTTAATCTTTATTGATTACACATGCATTTTTGACAGTTAAAAGATAAACTTGACAATTAAAAGTTTAATTCAGTCAGTTTATAACAGAGCTTTGAAGAATTAATTCCTTAATTCAATTTTTCAATTCTGAATTAAAAATTCGATGAATTAATTCACTAAGCACCATATATTGAATGGAATTAATTCATATTTGCTTTCGTTCGATTTATTTTGTTACGAATTAATTCAATTGCAATAGTTCTTTTTATTAAATCAAATGAATTAATTCACCGGTGAACGCGTTCAATTTTATAAATCGAATATTCACCACTGAATTCATTCAATTTCATTTTCATTCAGTGAATTAAAAAAAATAAAATTACATTCAGTGAATTAAACAAAAAAATAATAAGTTCACTGATTTAAAAAAAAATAAAATAAGTTCACTGAATTCAAAGCCTGTTTTCTGCCGGGAAACGGGATGCTGTTTATCAACCTACATGATTCAAAAATAAAGCATTTTACTATTAAAAATAAAAACTACAGATATAGATAAATTTGGAAAAATATATAATTATTAATTTTTCAAACTAGTTATGTAGTTATATTTTTTTCCAGATTTATCTATATCTGTAAAGTTTTTATTTTTAATAGTAAAAGGCTTTATTTTTGAATCATGTAGGTTGATAAACAGCATCCGGTTTCTAATTTGTTACTAGCACACGCTGTAAAATTGCTTATTTAAAACTTTTATTTGTACATTATTGTTTTATTCTACTGAACGGCAGAAAACAGGCTTTGAATTCAGTGAACTTATTTTATTTTTTTTTAATTCAGTGAACTTATTTTATTTTTTTTTCAATTCAGTGAACTTATTATTTTTTTTTTTAATTCACTGAATGTAATTTTATTTTTTTTTTAATTCACTGAATGAAAATGAAATTGAATGAATTCAGTGGTGAATTAATTCAGTAAGGAATTAATTCACTTTTTTTCCGTTCGATTTATAAAATTGAACGCGTTCACCGGTGAATTAATGCATTTGATTTAATAAAAAGAACTATTGCAATTGAATTAATTCTTTGAATTTGTTGTTTGATGAACTCATTCAGTTGAATGAATTCAGTGAATTACTTAAGAAAAGGAATTCATTCAATTCTAGAGAAAATTGAATTCGATTGGTAGTGAATTCATTCAAAAAGGAATTAATTCTTCAAAGCTCTGGTTTATAATACCAAGGTGGCACCGATAGCTATCCGGCACATGCTAAATATGGAAAATATCGGCGTTAGCAATATATTTGTAGACAGCGCCAAAACATTTTTACGGCAGCATCTTTTAATTTTTATTTGACTTAATTGTATGTTTTTCAGTGTTGCTAACCGCCATTATAGAGTCATTTAGAAATAGTAACCAGATTAAAAGCTGGAGTAACTTTTAATCTCAAAGAATAAAATATCATTTAATCGACTTGTTTAGTGCTTGATTACGAAGTTAATACGGCTTTTAAGAGATAACGCTTTCTGTCTGAACGGGATATCACCTTAATATGAGATTTCGTATACATTTTTTTTATCCTATCATCACTAGGGTTTTTCTTTTCCCGGACTTTTTCATTTCCCGGGACAGCGGGATTTTTTACGGAATTTCCCGGGATCCCGGGAATTCCCGCTCGTTACGAAATATATAAATTCGACATATATTGTACTTGAAAAACTACTTTTTGGTTAAACACCGTTCGACAAAGTTTATGTTTTGGTTGTATCCATGAGAAAATGTTCTAAAAGGAGGGCTAAATATCCATGTCTTCCACTTTTTCCAGGTCAATTCGTTTAACAATTTAAATCGTGAATTAGTATTTATGTAATATATTTATATGGAAGGCCGTCCTAATTAAAAACAAAAACTCTTAGTAATATATTAACTAAATATTAATTTCGCGGTTTAAGCTGTTAAACGAATTGATATAGAAAAGTGAAAGAAACGGTTATATTATTTTGATCCCTTTTTTCAGGATATATTGGAATTATCAATGGGTGCAAACTTGTGTCGGACCAGTTTTATAGTCAGAACTAAAATCAATTTTTTGCTTAAATATTTCTTATACATGAAATCCAAAAATTTCTATTTCTAGATATTTTGTTTTTTTCTATGCAGATTTTCAGAAGTATCCGTCGAATTAGTTTTATAAAAAAGTTTAAAAGTGAGCATTTTTCACAGAAATTTTTAGGCAAATTCGCCTAAATTGTTTTATAAAAGTAGACACTAAAATATTAAATAGTTTCATAACTTTAATTAGTTTTCTTGAATAGAAATTTTTCATGCCACAACTCCTTAAAAAGAAATTATTTAATTTTCATGTTTAGTTGCATTTTAAATTAGCATATAAAAAATTCAAAATAATTTGAAAAAGCATATGATGTATTTATTATTTTAAAAATTAATAATATTTAAAAAATATATTTAAAATAAAGGAATAGCAATTGAACTTTAAATGAAATTATTTGAAGTAAAAGAAATTCAAAATACTTATGTTAATTGAAAATACGAAAAAATTACTATTTTTTAATTTTAATCCCTAGTTTATTGGAGGTATTTGGAACTGAAATAATGATGCTGAAATGTTGTATAAGGCTGGTTTATACTATAAGATTTTCGGTACGATTTTACTTCAGTACACGTGCAAAACTTATAGGCAAGGTTGCAAAATCTTTCCGAGAATCTTGTAGTTTAAAACAGCCTATATAAATATTGCTTTATTTGAACAAATATCATCATCTTAAAGAAGAAAAAATTCCCGAAGTACAAGTATTTTAGTTTGTAAATTTGGTAATTGCTAATATAATATTTTTCGGTTTAACTAAACCAAATTCAATTGGCATCCAAAAACAATTTGGCTTAATTCCGTTTATTAAATTTAAACCATATTTTTTAATTTTAAATATTCTTTATTTAAATTAATTTAAAAAATCAATGCTTTAAATTTAAATAAAGCTTCTAAAATTGCAATAAAACAAGCTAAAACTACTGTAAAAGACTAAAAAAAATCCCGGGAAATCCCGCATAAAATTCCCGGGATTGCGGGATTCAAAAAAGGGTGGGATTCCCGGCACATAAACCCTAATCATCACTGAATTTAAATTTATTTTTTTTGTTCTTATCGACCCAACATTTCACAAGAAAAGTGTTGTCTAAAATATATTATTTCAACTTCTTTTTTGAAAAGTGCCATGGAACTTCTAGGTTTCATTGTTCGACAACATATCATATAAAAATTGTAATTATAATGTGATAAAATATAGAAATTATGAAGGGCTAGAATAATTTCAATGCCTTTTTGTTGTAAATTTGTTGATTCGTAAAGACATTTGGTTTTTGCTGTTCTCAAGCTAAATAAGACTTTAGCAACAATTTATATATTTTTCAGAATTTTAAAAATGTCATTCTCTGATATATAACTTTTTGAAGTTTTGGTTCTGAAAAATTTACTTTGTACTTTTTAAAATAAAAATCTGTAATTGCTAATTTTTTTTGATGAGATCCATCATTAAATAATTTTTAATTCATTTATAATAGAAATATTTATTTAATTTATTTATTTTTTTCTTTGCTTTTTTTTACAGAGAGGAATACCAAGGTATTCTTACGTTTTACATTCCCTTATCAAGTATTAAATGGTCTAAGATCTTTGGTCTTATGGAACGTAATCGTGATGATCTAAACATAGAAGATTATTCAATATCACAGACAACATTAGAAGAAATTTTCTTAGAATTTGCTAAATACCAAAGAGAAGATCCTAGACAAATTAAGTGAGCATGAGTGATTATTGTTCGCACTTAAATTAACTAAACAAAATTCACATACAATTTATAATTTATTTTATTAATACTTATTTTTATTTAAGCTAGTACGATGTTGTAAATTTTAGTAGACTTGTTCTCAAATCTTTTAGAAAAAAATCTTGAAAACAAGACAAAAACTTTTGAACAAAAATTAAAGAAAAATACAACATCATACCGACTTATTTGTATGAATTCTTTAGCACTATTTAATATTTAACTGGAAATTAATGTAGCAATTATAGACAATCCTTTTTATTTTAAGTTATTAATATAGAATACATTTTCAATAAAATATTGGTTATATTTTTATTTATTGTATTACTAGAATGGGCTTTTATTATATTCTATGCACAATTTTACTAATTTATACTAACTTTTTTTTTATTATATTTTGTTGTTTCTCCGCACATTTTTTTATTTTTTTTTGCAAGCACTTTAAAGCCTGAATGCTTTAATTTATGCACGGATTAGTAGTGATTCAACAAAAATCTCTTAAATTTGAAATTAAGCTTTTTGTATGAAAAAGTCAACAGATTTGATGTGTTTCTTAAACAGAGCGAATTTCTTAAATTCATAAAAGAAAGTCGTATGCATCTGCTCGAATTTTACCCCTTATATATATTCATAACAGTGGGTATGAATACGTTAATTAAAACTTCAGTAAACACTAATAAAATTCTAATGTAAATTCCTTAATATTCTAGTCACATTTTTAAAATGAGGCTTGGTTATACTTGAAATGAATTTAAATATAATCAGGGTTGGAAAAAGCTGTCGAGTGCCCTAAACAACAGATCATTATACCATTATACTGATGTTTGTAAAACCTAATAATATTGGAAATAGACCTGCAATTAGTATACTGATCGACTCAGAATCACTTTTTGAATCGATTTAGCGATATCCGTCTTTCTCTCTGTCTGTCCATGTATTTTATTAAGATATTTTGATGAAATTTGGTATACTGACTTATAACGGCCCAAGGACGATTGATTTGAGTTGAAATCAGTCCATATTTAGATCTAGGTTCCCCAAAATAGGCTTGTTTGCACGCAACAGGTCTCAAATACGAAGATATTTTAATGAAATTTAGTACACAACTTCACATAGGCCCGTATACAAAGTCTATGATTTTGTTTAGAATCGGTCCATATTTAGACCTAGTGCCTTTGGCCTATATAAGTCAATTTCATCGAAATCTCTTAATGTTCAAGACCAGTAGCGTGCCTACAAGAATACATGGATAGATAGACAGACGGACGGACGGGCATCTCTAAAATTGAATCGGTGGTTCTAGATCCAATATTTTTTATGTTAAAAACATCAGCACAAATTTAGTATTGCCTGTGCACGCAGTGGTGTAGGGTATACAAATCCGAGAGTTTAAAGATTTATTTAAGAAAAAGTTTTTATAATTTTTTCTTTTTTTTATACAAAAGCTGTTTAATCATCAAAATTGCTGAGATTTTTTATAGAAAAAGTTTGCCAAACACACTAGTAGAGATTCTTAAAATTGGCGTAACACATTTAGCGCACTAAATAACCACCATAGTATATATGTATCTCCTTTTATCATAAATTAAAACAAACAATAATAATAATAAAATTTTTATAATTTCCCTAAGATCTTCAAAAAATTGTGGTTGGTGTTGTAGATGTGGCTGTTTTAAACCAGAAATTAATAGCTGAGTATCACCAGGTGTTTCGAATAACTTACCAGCAGTTTTACCTGAGGATCAAGTATAGAAAAATTGCCAGTGAATTTGATGTTGAGGCTATTAATCTGACACTGTAACCAAAAATCTTCGAAATAAATATTTATAAATTCTAGTTATATTTTGTAAACTACTTACAAGGCGTCCTTTTTTATTACTTATACATCTGCATCTTCTTAAGTGTATATATTTTTTTAAACATGTATTTATATTTAATTAACATTTCTAAAAAACAAAAACTAATTTTAATGGGGTCTCATATAAACTCGTATAATACGAGTACGCCTAATATTTGTCCAAATGTACCTTAAGTGTGTTTCAAATGTGTCCTTAATTTATTGGAATATATGTATTAAAAATGTTAATATGTTTTTATGTGTATTAATTATTAAAATTTTTGGTCAGCCCAGACTTAGCAGCAAATGACTTTTTCTTGTTCCCGCACATCGAAGATAAACTACATGATTCAAAAAATGAATTGAAAGACTTAATTAGCGATTTACATTCTGCAAACGAATATAGCGATGCGAAAATTTTCTTTTTTGCAAATTTGTTTTGCAACTAACATTCTGAGAACCAAACTTTAGTGTAGAAATTGGTATTATAGTTCCTAGATTATGAATTTTAAAAAACCACCACTTAAAAATTCCAAAATAGTCGAGGAAAGCGCAAAGAGGCTTTATGGTGAAAAATGAATTAAAAAACTTAATCAGCAATTTACATTCTGCAAACAAATATATTGATGCAAAAACTTTCCTTTTTGCAAATTTTATTTTTGTCGATTTTTTATTTTATTTTGCAACTAGCCACCAAATTTTATTTTATGAAATGTGTATTATAGTCCCTAAATTATAAATGAAAAAAACCTACACTTAAAAAATTGCAAAATAATATTGAAACGCGAAAAAAGGCTTTATGGTACAAAAATTAATTTAAAAATTTTAATTTATTGTTTCTTAGGCAGAACTATTTTTGCTGGGTAATTACTTCAGAGACTATTAATTATAGAGATAGGAAATCAAAACTTACACTACTCACCGGTAGGGGGCGCTGAAATTTAGTATCACCTGAGCAACTATTTAGTATCACTTTAGTATCAGCTGAGCCTATATTTAAAAACTCAAAAATTGCTGAAAACTGGGCAAAATAAGAAAAAATCAAGCGCAAATTATGTTCTAAAAATAAAATTTGAGAATTCCTTTTTTTATTTGCTTTTTTGTTTGTTATTATTTCAATTTAAATAAAAAAGAAAATTGTCAATTTTTTGAACAAAGTGCCATCTAGTGATAACGATGTCGTTATAACTTTTGTTTTTGGTAATGCCATACCCCTGAATTACTTATTGTATATTTTTGACAAGTGCAATGGAAAATAAAAAAATAACAAAAAAGGTTTTTGTTTAAATACCCAATCCGTCTATAGTTTTTTTTCACTTATGATAAAAAAATTAAAAACGCTTTGAATTATATAATTTTTGATTCCGATTTTTTAGGCTGAACCATGAGATTGGCAGCTTAAAAAATACTCTACAAAAATTAATCTAAAAAATAAGTGCGAAGACAAACGAACAAAATGCACTATGTAGAGTGAAGTGCGACAGTATTGTGAGTCCAACTTTAGCACCCACATTATATTTTGAATTTTTTTTAATGTACAAAAACATATCTTACCACTGAAGTTTGTTTGACAAACGCTTGTTTAAATACAAATTATAACGGTATTTTTTCCTGTATCGCAATAATATCAATTTATCTATGCAAGAAACTTCAAATTAAAAATAAATACGGAATATTGTGAAAAAAAAATCATTTATAAATCAATAGTGGCATATTAAACAGATAGACCTCAAAAATGAGTCCAAAATATAAGCGGTTGACTTGAGACCTAAAGGTCATTATTTTTACATTGGAGGAAGAAGGAGTACCTTGCCGCGAAATTGCAAGATGGATAGGCTGTAGTCATCCAACCGTGATAAATTTGCTGAAAAAAGAAGCAGGACGACCATTTAGAGAGTAGCAGCAGGAAAAGAACTAGGAGAAAGACAGAACCCGTTATACACCACTGTTAGTAAAAGTGGCACAAAAGTGCCATTTGTGGCACTATTGAATGCTCAATGGCACCTTGGCACTCTCCATAGAATTTTGGCACTTTTTACGAAAATTTCTATATAATTTGATAAAAGGTCGATATCGCTGGTTTTTCATTAAAAGCCACGCCTATTAAGAAGGGGTAGCAAAATTAAAAAACAAATGCTACACTAAAAATATCTACAATTTTTTGGACCACCTTCCAGTTCTTCGGGGACAATTTATTCATTATTTTGATATTTAAAAATAAAAGCAAAATTAGAAAAACTTTAATTGATTCTATTGTATTGTCAAATTTAATTGTAAAATTTTTTGAAAGTCTTGGACCTGCTAACTTATCTTAAAATAACGTAAGTTTAGTGCTTTACTATAGTTAAGAATGGCATTTTTATATGAAAATATTTGTGGTAGGTAATGTTAAACTCGGGTTACTTTTTAGATAAGTTGCCCGCCTTTTTTTTGTCTTTTTACTTAAACCTTAAATGCATGATATCTACAATTTTAACCATTTTTTTATATATGATTTCTAAAGGCGTGTACATTTCAAGAAAAATACCAAAAAAAATTGCCAAATAGCTAAATTGTGATTATTTTAACGTGTATGAAAAAAAACAAACAAAAAAAAAATATATGAAATATTAATTATACATTTATTGTTGCCAAAATTAATTTTATTGCGAGAATACCACTTTAAATATTTAAACAAACATTTTTGAATATTGCACTTTTTGTAAAAAAAAACGCGTGTTTTAGATTTTTCACAAACATACGAAGCAAAACCAAGATTTTTCCTATAACTGTTTAAAAAATCTGAGTTATAGTTTATAAGAGCACTTTGTGCAGAAAGGGCCCCAATGCCCAAAAATTGAGTTTTATGCATCAAGTGGCGGTTTTTATTAAGAAACTGGTATGTTGCCAAATGGCTACACCATGCATTTAAGGGTTAAAGTAACTAAATGTATAAATATTTGAAATAAAAGCTGAACATATTTTTTTTGAAACATTAAATGTTGCTTAATTTTTTTTTGGCACTTTTAAAGCTTTTTTGGCACTTTTTTGGCATCATTGAGGCACCAAACGAAAATTCTCAAATACCATCACTGTTATACACCGAATGAGCCTGAAGAATCGTTTTAAAAGTGCCGTCGAAATAAGAAGAGATTTCTAATAAGACCATTAGTGTGGAAACGGTTCGCAGATGACTCCGGGAATTCAGACTTTGTGACAGTAGACCAGCGAAAAAAATCAAACATAAGTCGTTATATATATATGCTTACCAGTACTGACAAAAATAATGAGTCTAAAAATAGATTAAAAAAAATAGTTTTATAAAAAAAATATTTTTTTATTGTAAAACTTTTTTTTTAATAAAAGTGACTCGTGCTGGAATCGAACTTGGGACTCTAGATTACCAGTCAATAGCTCTACACTCTGAGCTATCTCGACATATAATATTTGATAGATAAAAGCATAATTGACCTGCTGTGCACAAGTCAGCTTACTCGCCAACATACAAAAAATCAAAAAATGTGTGGTTACATACATATGTATGTATATCCTTACCAGTGTTAAAAAAATATTGAGTCTAAAAATAGATTTCAAAAAATTTACAAAAAAAATCTAGAAAATTTCTTTCTATTTGAAATAATGATAAAATTAAGCATTATTAGTAACTCATTAATACACTCAACCAAAAAAGTCTGTAATGGCTACTGAAAATTTTGCTGTTATTACGGGAAATTTAACTGTTTTGAGGCCAGCGGTATTTTTTGCTAATTTTAGCAACACATGTCTGCTGATATGTAGTACAATAAAATTAGTATAAAAAATTAGTAGCCGCTACTAAATTTCAGTAAAATTTCTGTAAACTGCAATTCAAAATCGATTTGCTAAAATCAATTAAAAAAACTTACTAAATATCATAATTTTGGTACAATGAAATTAGAATAAATAATTAGTTGCAGCTACTGAATTTCAGTAAATTGTTGTAAACTGTAATTTAAAATCTATATGCTGAAATTAGCAAAAAATTGTACTAAAAAAACAAAAACTGTAAAATCTAAAAAAGAAAAAATTTCTTTCGACTGTAACAAGCGTATAATTACTTCATCGTACTTGAAATTTGGAGTCAAAATTGCAAACGGTTCTCCAGTTATGACCTTTTTATGTATTGGAGATTTTTGAGTGTTATTTCCAAACTAAGAATATATCAATAGTAACAAATATAAACTAAACAAGAATTGTAAAAAATCCAAAAAAAAATTTTAAATTAGTATATTTTTCTGCTAAATTTAGCACTCGGTTTTGAAAAATTAGTAAAATGTTTTGCTGAAATCAGGAGCGAGAATTAGTAAAAAAATCCGTAAAAATTATTTATAAAAAAAAATTGTACTAAAAATCAGTATAAAAATAGTAAAGTTCGATTGGAAAATGTTTACAAATATTTTTACTAACTTTTTTATCTGAGTGTATATGTTTTAAAGTAATGCAGAAAGTAAGTCGGTGTCATTACTGGCAGTTTAAAAAATAATGATATGTCATCAACGTTTCTACACTGGGTTGTGGTTGGAATTATGAACGGAGAAAAATATGGCGAAGTCATAACGGGACTTGTACCATGTCACCAATCGGTAAGTTTTGATTATAAATATGTAGTATTATTATATTTGCATATTTACACTAAAAATTATGAAATAATCTTTTAAATCTTTTTTACAGGTGCAAAAAACATTTAAGTACCTCGGTATTCAGCACATGGATTTGCCTGGAAACTCCCCGGATTTAAATCCTATCGAACATTAATGGCACGTGATGAAATATAAAGTGGCTCAGCATAAGCCACAGAGTAAACTGGAGATAAAAAGAATTTTGGAAAATTTCTGGGGAAATGAGATTTTAAACAGATGTTTGAAAATATTTTTAAAACCGGGATAAATATATGAAAATAAAAATTATCTGTGGAGGTTTCTACTGTAAATAATTTCATAAATATGTTAATCGATTTTCCTGTAAATTTTATTTTCAAAAAATGCTTTTTAATTTTATGTCATTACGTTTTTATATTTTCTACAATAAAGTTCAATAGTTTCCGGAAGATTTATAAGTTGCTTTAAAACCACATTATCCTTTTATGTATTTCATATGGTAATTTCGAAATCAATGAAATTTGGTTAAAACCCGTATTTTTATTAACAAAATACATGTATAAAAAATTTTGCATGTGGTCCAAACATAAGCTGAGAAATTTTAAAATTATGTACTGCGAAAAATAAAGTGGTAATATGTGTGTATTTACTTACACCAATGGTATGAAATACAAAAACAAAAAACTTTCATAATATTTCTATTGTTGGCTATGCTTTGCAGAAGACTTCGAAAACATATTTTATTGTTTGCTCCATTCCCATTTTGTTAATGTAGAAGACTACATTTAACAAAATATACCAAAAACAATTAAATTCCTTTGTTATTCAATAGTTTCTATTTTACATACTTTGTATGTAAAATCCAATAACAAAGTTAATCCCCTTTGTATTAAGACAAACAGTTAAATATTGTATAAAACAACAACAACACTGCTTAAACTAATCCACTGCATTTTTGCAGAATGGGTAGTGAAAGCGAAGAATCCGATGCTAGTGATAATGATCACTGGCAAATAGTAAACAATAAAAAACGATGTCGAACAATCTCACCATCAACAGACTCACCACCAATTCAACGTAAACGTATAGCAACAACAAATGATCCATGCACTAGCAGCAATATGTTTAAAATTCTTGAAAACAATACTAATGATGACGGCCAAAACAACAACGAAAACCCTGAACCAAAACCTCCACCAATATTCATACCCGATGTTGCTGACATAAGGAGTATGGTCAACAACTTTGTAAAAATAATAAATCCAGAGGAATTCACATACAAGTCCTTAAAAGACGGCCAAGTAAGATTAATAATAAAATCAATTAATTCCTATAGAACATTGGTTAAATACCTTGATGATAAGGGAATAAACTTCCATACCTATCAATTAAAACAGGAAAGAGCTTATAGAGTAGTAGTAAAAAATTTGCACTCCTCGACACCTACTGAATTGATCAAACAGGGAATTGAAAAGCTTGGCCACAAAGTAAGAAATGTTGTAAATATTAGAAGTAGAATTACCAAAAATCCATTGTCTATGTTCTTTGTTGATCTAGAGCCAGAAAATAACAATAAAGACATATATGATATGAAATATTTATTCAATGCAGTAGTAAAAGTAGAACCACCTATGAAAAACAACGACATTGTACAATGCTACAGATGTCAACAATTTGGTCATACTAAAGCTTATTGTAGAAAAATGTTCAGATGCGTTAAATGCGGCTTAAATCATCCTACAGCGCAATGTACAAAAAACAAAAATACACCACCACAATGTACTAACTGCTTAGAAACACACACTGCCAATTATAGAGGTTGTATATTTTATAAAGAACTTCTTAAAAAGAGAAATTTAATACGAAGAAGAAATAATAATTATTATAATGTAAATGAAGAACCCGATTTTGATGTCAACGCTCATAATTTTCCAAATGTTAGTAGAAATCACGTTATAAATAGTAACTATAACAATTCAAACCAATTTTCATATTCTGAAACGTTAAAAAATAATAATCATCAGAATGTGGCCCCATCTAATCCTTTTAAAAGAATTGAAGCACTAATGGAAAAGCAAATAGAGACTACCACCACTCTGCTCAATATGATGTCTACTCTTTTAACAAAATTATGCAATTAAATCTACGAATTGCAATATGGAATGCTAACGGGCTTTCTAATCACACACGTGAAATTGAAGTCTTTCTCAACACTAACTATGTCGATATACTTTTGGTTTCAGAAACTCATTTTACGACCAGATCATACTTTAACATAAAAAACTACGACTTAATTAACACTAACCATCCAGATAATCGAGCTCATGCTGGTTCGTGTATTTTAATCAAAACTGCAATTAAATATGATATATTGTCTGAATTTAAACAAGATTTTCTGCAAGCAACTAACATAAAAATTAGATGTAAGGATTATGATGTTGTTTTCTCTTCTGTATATTTTCCTCCGCGACACACCGTAGCATATCCAGATTATCAGCAATTTTTTAGTTCTTTAGGTCAAAGATTTATTGTGGGAGGCGATTTTAACGCCAAGCACCCCTGGTTTGGATCCCGTATAGCAAATCCTAAAGGAAAAGAATTATATAAATGTATTACAAAGTACAACTATTCAGTGCTATCTACTGGCTCTCCAACATATTGGCCGTCTGACCCCCGCAAGATCCCCGACTTGTTGGATTTTGCTGTATATTCCGGAATTCCAAACCATCGCTTAGAAGTAAAGGGTATTGATGACTTAAGCTCGGATCACACCCCAATACTCATAAATTACAATACTTCTGTCAATATAAAATCAACTAACAACAACATTTTAACTTCCCATACTAACATCCAATATTTTCAACACTTGCTTGATCAAAGTATAAATTTAAACACACGTTTGAAAAATGGCAAAGAGCTCGATGACGCCGTAGAGCAATTCACAAACCTTATTCATGAAGCTGCATCTCTCTCTACACCAACTAATGTTAAAAGCCAAAAGAACAATATCCAAATATCAACAGAAATAAGACAATTTATTGCAGAAAAAAGAAGACTACGAAGAAAGTGGCAACTTAGTAGATCTCCTATAGATAAGCGAATGTTTAATAAGGCCTGTAAAGATCTAAAATTATTACTCTATGAGCACAAAAATAAAACAATAGCAGAAAATATGCAAAAGATAAATAACTCCAAATATGATGAACATCTTTTATGGAAATCAACTAAGTTCTTGAAAAGACCTGTCAAACGCAATACAGTAGTACAAAACACTGATGGATCATGGTGTAAATCAGATATAAGCATTTCAGAGGCATTCGCTGCCCATCTTAGTAACATATTTCAACCTTATTCTCTTAATAGCGTCGAAGAAAATAATGAAATCATAGAGTTCTTAGACTCACCATGCCAAATGGACTTTCCTGTAAAACCAGTCACTCCTAATGAAGTAAAATCAGAAATTATAAAGTTGAATAAAAAGAAATCACCGGGCTATGATCTGATTAGTGCAAATGTTGTCAATAAATTAACCCGAAAATGCATAATATTTCTAACATTAATCTACAATGCAATATTGAGATTAGACCATTTTCCATCACAATGGAAATGTGCCGAAATAATAATGATTTCTAAACCAAATAAACCCGAAAATATGCTTTCGTCATACAGGCCCATAAGCTTACTTGCAATATTCTCTAAAATATTTGAAAAAATATTTCTACGAAGATTATTGCCAGTGCTAGAAAAACGAAATATTATTCCAGATCATCAGTTTGGCTTCCGACATAAGCACGGAACCTCCGAGCAATGTCATCGAATTGTTAACGTTATAACAGATGCTCTTGAAAATAAACGTTACTGTTCAGCAATATTTATTGACATTCAACAAGCATTTGACCGAGTATGGCACCATGGCTTACTTTTTAAAATAAAGAAAGTCTTACCGGCTCCATTCTATCTCTTTTTCAAAAGCTATCTTTCGCAAAGGCATTTCTATGTAAAAACTAAAGACGAAAAATCGGGTATATTTGAAATCAAAGCAGGCATTCCACAGGGCAGTGTACTTGGCCCAATTTTGTACACTATTTACACCGCAGATATGCCAGTTATAAATGATGTTATGGTAGCCACTTATGCTGACGATACAGCTATTGCTGCAACAAGCCAATGTCCAACTGAGGCATCGCATTTTGTTCAAAGTGAAATTCATCTTCTTGAAAAATGGTTAACCAAGTGGAATATAAAAGTAAATTCGGATAAATCCAGGCACATAACATTTGCATTAAGACGAGGTGATTGCTCTCCAGTAACTATCTATGGAGAAGATATACCAAAAGACAATTCTGTAAAATATCTAGGAATGACACTAGATAGGAGGCTGACATGGAAACAACATATTAAAGCTAAACAAACACATTTAAAGATAAAAACTCGTAGATTATACTGGCTTATAGGAGCAAAATCGGAATTGAGTTTAAACAACAAATTAAGAATCTACAAAGCTATCCTGAAACCTGTTTGGTCATACGGAATTCAGTTATGGGGAACAGCTAGTAAATCCAATATTGATATCCTAGAAAGGTATCAATCCAAAACATTGAGACTTATCACTAACGCTCCATGGTTTGTTACTAATAAAGTTATACACAAGGACTTGAAGATGCCTACAGTAAAATAGGAAATCCAAAGGTTTAGCGAAAACTATCTTCGGAGACTAAGCAACCATATAAATCCCTTGGCTATTGCTCTCTTAGATGAAACTAACGAAACACGACGTCTAAAACGTGCACATGTATTAGATTTACCTTTTAGAGGCTAATCTATTTATCATGTAAATATGTAAATAAATGTTATTTCTCCTATTTTTATATTTGTATACAGTTATGTAGTTCATTGGAACTACATAACTCCTGTTATGTAATAATTTAAGTTATTGAATTTGCTTATTGTCTTTAATTAGATAGATTGCAAATAAAGAAAGAATTATACAAAAAAAAAAAAAAAAAAAAAATTTTGATGCTTCAAATTGCATTGCACTACTGCCACCACTTTCTAAAGAAAACTGATGAAGGGGACCTGAAAGATCGCCGAAACGACCGTCTTTTCAATCCTGAAAGTGTAGAGGTTTTTGAAAGCAAAAACTCCGTGAAGTATTTGTCAGGAGAGTATCCTGATGGAGAAAAATAGCAGTTTTTGAAAAAAGTACTTATTATGTTAATTCATAATAAGGAAATTGACCTCGAACTGAATTAATAAATTTTTAATTAGTTTTTAAGCAATTTTAATTAAATTGTAAAGTGCACTTATGTTGTTTTTTTATGTTCTTTGCATTAGTTTTGCATAATCAGCACCATACTTGGGATTTTTTCATTGGCATTGAAATTTCATTATCATTAGTTGACTAATGCTAATGGCAAAAAAATTCCATTACCATTTAATGGTACTGAAATTTTATGGCATTAGAATTTGTAATACTAATGCTAATGAAATCGCACTAATGCCTTAAAAACTGTGAACAATTGAGTAAAAAAAAGCATTTGTTTACAAAAAAAAAGGGGGATGGATAGATTGCTTTTTTTCAACTAGCCACCGAACTTTGTTCTATGAATTGGGTATTATAGTCCCTAGATTATAAATTTTAAAAAACCACACTAAAAAAATTGCAAAATAATCGCGGAACGCGAAAAAAGACTTTATGGTACAAAATTTTAATTAAAAAACTTAATCAGCGATTTTTATTCTGAAAACAAACATACTGATGTAAGAATTTTCCTTTTTGTAAATTTTTTTTCGCGACTTTTTTCGCGATTTCTTTTTTCAATTAATCACAGAACTTTGTTCTATGAATTGGGTATTATAGTCCCTAGATTATAAATTTTAAAAAAACCACACTTAAAAAATTGCAAAATAATCGCGGAATAACAGTAACATGAAAATATTATAATTTAACAATAAATTTTGTAAAATTTAACGAATGGGTTCTTAAAAATTAGTTTTAAATAATTTTGAAAATTAACACTCAAAATTAGTTAAAGTACTGAGGACAATTAGTCAAATCAATTTGAAACCGTTTTGACAGATTGACTCAAATGACTCAAAGAAATATTTTAGAAAATTCTCTAGGCTAAAAAGTTAATCTCTTTTTGAGTCATTTTTGAATTTTTCACGAAATATTCAAATTTATTTACATTTCTGAGTCGTTTCTGAATCATTTTTGGATTTAAAAATTTGCCTCAAATGTTTGTGCCTTTTATGATTCATTTTACTAACAATAAGACTAATATTTTCATCAAAAAATGCGCAATTTTTGACAAATAAGTTTAAAATTTTAAAAATATGTGCTTTGTTTGAATAATTTTTGAATTACTGAATAAGGACCCTCATAAAAGTATCCAAATTTTCTGACTGGGCTATCAGTCTTGTGATTGAATTTTTTAAAATTTTAGAATTAATTTAATGTAATCAGAGCCTGAGAGATTTGAATTTGTTATAAATAGGGCAAGGAATTTCATGCACTTAAAAATTGAAAATATGCGCCTAAAATATGCGGCTAAAAAAGAAAAATATGCATTAAAAAAATAGGAAAAATATAAGTTAGTTTTATTTTGCAACAGGCACAGAACTCGAAGATTTTCCATATGTCAATAAGGTTTTTAAAAATGTTTATTTTGTTTGATTGAATCAAAATATGAAAACGTAACAATTTTTTATATTTTTTTATAAAATAAAAAATGCTCCTAAAAATTAAAAATATGTACAAATATGCATTAAAAAGCATAAAATATGCATTAAAAAGGCACCAAATATGCATTTAAAGTCAAAATATGCAAAAACATGCATTTTTGACAAAATATGCAAAAATATGAAACTACAAATCGATGCCATTTTGTTCTAAATTTGCTGTTTCGGATAAATATTTAGTCCACATTAGTTTTGGACTGTCGAGAAAAAACATTAATTTGCATGGAATTCCTTGCCTTAGTTATAAATTTTCGATACGAAAATGATGTAGACCTATGAGTTTTAAATTTCATTTACATTCAGATTTTATATAAAAACTATATTTTTCCACGTTTTGTATCAAAATTCCGTTCGTCACGTAAATAAAAAAAGGGATCAAAATCGATTAAGTGAATTTAAAAATATTTGAAAAATTGGTGAAAACCTTAAACCAATTTTTTTTTAAATAACGAAAACTATATTTTCGGAGATTAATTCGATAAAGTTTTTTGACTTCAGATTCGTATTAAGGAGGCCAAAATATTTCAAAAACATTTATTGAGATTGTTTTGCTTATTTTCTGTCGGCCATATTGCCCAAATCAGCTGATTCATATCTGGTATAATTTGTGGTATTTCATACTGTTAAATATGTTTCTGGCACCAGTGTTGCCAGAAACTTTCTTTCGAAATGTGCTAAATCACCAAAAATGTGCTTAAATTTTGTTGTCGAATACCCGGTTTTTTTAATTTATTTTTTTAGGTTCAATTTGTTAAAAACTGTAAAATTACAAAATCCATTATGAAAAATATGGTGTTTACTAGTAAAGTTTAAATTTTGTATGTGCCCAAAATTGTCAAACAAATTAAAATTTTTCTATAGCTGTATTTTCGCTCATACCTATCAACGTTAAGTATTAAAAATATACGTTTAACCGAATAAAATATAAAAAATTGCCAAACAGTTAATATTTAAAATATTCGGTGTATAATCGAACGTACGCCAGCAAAACTTTTTAGAAAATAACGCGAAGAAGTTGTGTTGGATGTGAAAATGTATAAATGTTGAGTTGTCAACGTTGATAATTACCCGCGTTAAAAGTATGTGTAAGTTTTTGTCTCAAACACGTTTTTGCGTACTTTGAGTTTTTTTCTGAGTTAACGGATATAGTTAAGTCGAAAGCACAGCTTATGAAAGTCGTTCATGTAAAGAGCCTTCCTTTTCGACTCAGGAACTTAATACGGCGTTCACATATACGTGTTCAACCCGATTTGACGTGTTTATGCGTTAAACATGTTTAAGTGAGATGTTTACAGTACATTTTTCCTACCCTTAAACACGCTAAATTATCGTGTTTAATTTTTAAACACGTTGTTAAACACAATAAAATTGATATCAATTGGTGTTGAATGACAAGTTTGAAGCAGAAAAAGACAACAAAAAAAATAAAATTGAATAAAATAAACTAAATTTAAATAAAAACCAGTTAAAATGTGTTTTTTCTTATTAAAGTGATAGATGAACAAAACAATTAATTAAACTTTGCTTCCGGTGAACGAAAAATCCAAAAATAGCCATGAAGTAGCCGACTGGGGCGGATAATGTTATTTCACTTTTTATAGCAATTATAACGTTGGATAATGCCGAAAATTATTAATTATTGCCTTCGGCCGAAGAAAAAATAACTTTTTGGGAAATTTTGTCAAATTTTTGTATTTTTTTTTTTTTTATTGTTAAGGAACAGCTGTTTGAGATGTTTAACTTAAACACTTCATTTTTAAGTGTGAACTGATATGTTTAACTTTTACATAAACATGTTTAACAATCGTACTGTGAACGTAGTATAAACTTAAATTGACTCAAAAATAAATGTTTTTAAAAATGCAAACAAAAAATATATATTTTACAATTTTTCAAGAAAAATTCCCTTGGAAATTTTCTGAAAAAATAGGTCGTTTCGACGTCGTTACCGCGGGTACCCGCAATTTTAACAATAGAAAGGCTTTCTGGTAAAATTGGGTACCCGCGGTAACGTGCGGGGAACAGAGCTCATATTTTCTTTTTAAATCATTTGTGAAACATTTTTTGAACTTAATAATTTTTATCCAAATGTTGGTTTTGGCGTTTTTGATTATTTTTAAAAGGCTCTTGTTTTTGTTCCAAAAATTAAAATATCAAAAATAAGGTTGTTTGAGACATTTTGGACTAAAAAAATATAAAAAAGCATCAAAAAAATGCGTTTTATTATTTTTTGAAGATCATCCAAAAATTGGTCTCAGCAGTCCAAAAAGATGTTAAAACTGATTGCTCATTTTGCAAACATGGGAAAATACTTTTGATTGCATACATTTTTTTCCGACTTGTTTCTGAATCTTTTCGGACGCTTTTCATTTCTGCTGGGTCATTTTTAAATTGTTAACGGTGGGTCTCATACTGTATGTTTAACTTTAACTTAACTATAAACAAAAGAAAATGCCAAAGAAATGTACACAAAACAACAACAAACTTTTGGATTAACTATTAACTAAGGTTTAAACCCGCAGTATGAGACCCACTGTTAATGTTTAAATATAATTTTAAATTTTACAACCGGTTGGCGTGTTTTTTTTTTCAAATTTGAAACCCGAAACCGGTTTTTCTGAATTCTATTTGGAAAAACCGAAAACAGGGTTTCCTAAAATTTCGAATAATCGATCGCCTTAGTATTTGCCTTTGAAATAACTAATAATCCCCCTGTTCCCATTTTATCTTCAGAATAAAAAATTATAAAGTTAAACATTTAGAATATTTTTGGTGTTCTGGGATTTTCAAACAGAACAATTTATTCTTTTTACTTTCATTTTATTTCGTCCACAAAAATCTTGTCGAAAGTAAATAGAATGTACTTTTTTCCTAATAAAAGCTTCCCAGCAAAACCACACATTACCAAATAATGTGTAAAGTAATGTGTACCCATAGGGGCCGATGCATTACTTTACACCTTACTTCACTGGTGAATTTTACAGGCGATGAGCCACAAAGTAATGTATGGGGAGGAAGTGATAAAGTAATTGGTTACCTATGTGGTTACGAGTATGGGAAAAGTAATGAGTCTAAAAATAGATTTTCGTAAATAAATTTTATTTAAAAAAAATTTATTAGAAATATTTTTTTATTAAATATATAAACGTGGTAACGCTGGAATTCGAAACTGGGATCCCTGCTTGTTAACCAATAAATCTACCACCTGAGCTTTCGACAAGCGGCCTATATACGACCAAGCATGCTGTATAGCATGCTGGACGGCTGTAAAAATTTGACCATGTAATGTCTAATTTGACGGTTTGTCAAGCATGTTGGACGAAAAATAAAACTTTTTGATTTTTCGGCAAGTTTGACAAACACGCTTTACCGTCTAATAAAAAAAATCATCAAACATTGGAGAATTTTACATTTTTAATAAGTTATTTTGTGACAAGAAAGGGATAACGTTAATAAATAAACTAAAAAATGCAAAAACAGAAATTCAAAAATGAAATTCCAAGAAAAAAATTAATAGAAATAATTTTGTCATTATCATCCGCTGTGTTGATTTTGTCGTTTTGAAGTCAAATTTTACAGCATGCTTGTCCGTGTATTCCAAAAATATTGATTGCTTAAAAAGTAAATGAATTTTTGTGCTTCGTATATTCTTTCGTCATGGCGAAAACTATACACCTTACTCCCATGCTTACAAAAAAAACACAAAGTAATGTGTCTAAAAATGGATTTTCAAAAATATTTTAATCATTACTTTCCGTTTATAAATCATGCAATACGTAATCAGTAAAAGGTAAGTCATTACTTTTTGTTTTGAATTAATGCAGAAGGTAACGAGCTATCATTACAATGTAATGCGTGAGTATATCGCACCCATTACCAAAGTTTTGCTGGGTTACTTATCTTTATTTAATGCGATCAAAATTTTGAAATTTGTACAACAATTAATACCAAAAAATTCAATTTAAAAAAAACACTCCAGAATTCTTAATTTTTCCTGAAAATTGTTCTTTTTTTGGCAGCAAGAACAAGCACAAATAGAAAATCTCATATTTGCTTTGTATGCAATTTTTTTTTTAAGAAAAAAAACATTTCACATTGAAAGAAAAAAAAATTATTTAATTTTTGGAATACTATGCGGCCACTTTTATTAACTCTTAATCTAATAAAACACTAAAAAGCCATAACATTTCTAACTTTTTCCCAATATTCAAGATGGCACTTCTTGTATTTGTTAAGGGTTAACGTTGTTCTTAACTAGGTGCAATTCCCAATATCATCAATATCTTTCTTAAAAAATACCCAATTTAGTTTCGGAAGATTATTATACTTTTCTCTTTTGTTTTTAATAAACATAAATGTGAACTTGTTAATACATATTTTTAAGTGGCTTTATTTGTTTTTAATGAACAAAACATTAATAACTTCATTTATCTTTATTACCCAATAAAAAATCTCAAAAACGGAAACTTTGCCGAAAGTAGGCAACTCTTACTTTATTTTCTCTCCTGGATGACAGTGCTGCCACTGCGAACCAAAAAAAAACGATATCAACTATATTTGCTTAATAATTAAATAAGGTAAACGCAATATTAATTTTTTTTTTATAAAATTAATTGTTTTAAAACAAATCCTTTAATTTGTTTATTGTTTGCGAACACAACGGTCGAAAACAAATGATAAAAACCTCAAAAATATGTGGTAGCACCCAAGTACTAAAAAGGTGGCACCTTTCACAGCTAATAAAACTCATTGTGAATAAAAATAGAAATTTATTCACACTCAAAACAAAATTATTCTTTTTCGGAAAAGCTTTTTTGAAAGTTTTTTCTATTTGCAATTTTATTCTGTTTAAATTTTGTTCTTTATTGCGAAAAATAACTACAATAACAATGTCGTAATATTAACTAAAAATTTTTTAATACAAAAATTTTAAAACGACGGACAAAATTGGTAAAAAAAACTACTGTTTTTTATAGTTAATTTTTTTGATATTATAAAAGTATACTTTAATAATAAAAAAAATATTTTCCTTTTGATGTACATACCTTACGGGAAATTTTAACAAACTGTCACCGAACTGGCCCCTTTATATGAAATAGAGTGGTCACTTTTACATGGCGTTGTCGTAGGAGGTGGAAATTGACTCCTTGTGACATGTCACAAGACAAATCCCAGGACAGGTCCCTGAACTTTGTTTTTTATGAGAGTTCAGTGACCTGTCCTCCTATGACAACGCCATGTAAAAGTCACCACTCTATTGCATATAAAGGGGCCAGTTCGGTGACAGTTTGTTAAAATTTCCCGTAGGGCAATTACTTCACCTTACCTGAAATTTGAAATAAAAATTCCAAACGACTCTGCAGTTTTTAAGATTTTATGAATTGGAGTAAATGTAAAAATAACTTCTCTACAATCACAAAAGTTTGTCGGTAGAATCTACTGAAAATGACAGTTAAAACAGTACTTTTCGTTAGTTGTTTTCTTAAATAGCCGTCATAAAAGTTGTTTTGCTTTTTTATATAGAAAAACAACTGTAATTACTGTTAAAAACAACAATTACTAATTACTGCACAAATAACTGTCATGCAGTAACTGTCAAACTTTTTTGAGTGTAAGCAAGTGTTACGAAATATATTGCTTTTCGTAATTTGTTTTTCTTTTTTTTAATAACTACCATAATAGTTATTTTGTATTTTTCCATAGAAAAACAACTGAAATTACAGTCATAAGTAACAACTACTATTTACTACGCAAACAACCGTCATGTAGTAAATGTCAAACTTTTTTGAGTATTTTTTTTTGTGTTGATAAACGTTTTTAACAGTTTTCATAATTCAGAAAAACATTATAAACCTAAAACCTGTGTTTTACAAACGAAATATGCTCAAAAGCATTTAGCATATTTTTGATATGATAACATGGCAACACTGGTAATGCTTTTAATAATTTTAAAGCCACAAAAGTTACTAGTGACCGTATTTGTCCTAATGGCGACAACAATCCTTTTGACCGGATGTAATCTTAAGAGATATAGTCAAAATACTCGCACACAAGCACATTTTGGCAGTGTGTTGGTAGATATAACATAATTTCAAGTGCTATATATTCGCAGTTGTAGCAACAACAACATCTACGTCTTATTGTTGTTAGTGTATATGGATGGATACGAGAAAAAAAACGTCCGCTCTAAGCTGCTATCAAATGAAGAGGCAAAAACTACAAAATAATAGCCTACACCATTTGCACTTTTTATTCAATGTAGTTTTGCAATTTGGAGTCATTTAATCCTCATTCATAACCAATGTAGAAAATCATTACCAGATATGTGGTTATGTAACTACATACTTGGTAATGGTAACTAGGTACTTTTGTTATTATATTTCTTATTACCTTTATATGGCGATGTCGCGGAAAATAATGAGTTATCGTTACACACCAGCATACGAAAAATCAAAAAATATATCGTTAGCTATGTGCCTACCCGTACTGACAAAAATAATGAGTCTAGAAATAGATTTTCAAAAAAATAAATTATATAAAAAAAATGTTTTTTATTGTATTATTTTTTTTTTTTAAATAAAATTTGCTGGTGCGGGATTCGAACCTGGGTCTACAGATTGCCAGCAGAGCTTCGAAGAATTAATTCGCTAATAAACCTTTTTTTGAACTGAATTTATATTTTGGGAATGAATTCCCGTTTAATTCAAGGAATTACATTTTTTTGTTTAATTCCCTAGGAATTCAACTTTTTTCGTTTAATTCCCTGAATTGAAGTTTTCAATTCCTAGGGAATTAAACTGGAATTCCTACGGAATTAAACGAAAAAAATTTAATTCCTTAGGGAATTAAACGAAATGAATTTAATTCCTTAGGGAATTAAACGAAATGAATTTAATTCCTTGAATTAAACGGGAATTCATTCCCAAAATATAAATTCAGTTCAAAAAAGGGAATTAGGGAATTAATTCCTCGAAGCTCTGCTGGCAATCTGTAGACCCAGGTTCGATTCCCGCACCAGCAAATCCCGGGATTTTCGAATATCAATCCCGATTGGCATCCCTAGTAAATATGTATATTCCAGCAACTTCCGGCATTCAATTTAGGTAAATTTTTACCCCTAAATTCATAAACGCTTTGTAAAATTATAGGAGGTTTATTGAACAAATTTTGTATGAAAATGACGTTTTGTAAACCTGCTATAACTTTACAAAGCATTTATGAATTGAGGGGTTAATTTTTATTTTATTATCAAATAAAAAAGTTAGTGCTTAATGTTTTCAAAAAAATCATTCTGTAACTTTTATAAAAAGTTTTTAAATAAAAATCAAAAAACAACAGAAATTTATAGAGTAAAATATAAAAATTGAAAAAATTAAAATCTTTGCCAAACTTTGTGATTTTTTTGTGCAATATGATTTATAAAATATAGTGCATTATTGAAATATTATAATTGAATAAATTTGGGTGGTGACTTTTTTTAGAAATATAACAGTTATTTTGGGTCTCTGCTAAAAATAGATTCAACAAAATTTTTTAAAAAATCTCGAAAATTATTTTCTATTTGAAATAATGATAAAAATAAGTCATTATCAGTAAATCATTATTATATGTTTTAAAATAATGCAGAAGGTAAGTGGGTGTCATTACTGGTAATCCAAAAAATAATGATATGTCATTACCGTTTCTACACTGGGTACTGAACCCAAAACTCTAGTTTTATATAATACCTCATATGAACGAGGTATTATATAAAAACGAGTAAAAAGTTAAAGTCGGGCCTGCCGACTATATGATACCCTACACCTGGGGGTAACCGCGTAACTCGATTCGAAAAAATTTTTGCAAATATTGTTAAAAATATAATTCTGTATAAAAATTGTTAATTTATTTTTATCCTAAACCTTGAACATTACACTCATAAAAAAAAGTTAGTACAAAAGTGTGTTAAACGCGTTCTGATTCTATTGAACTAATTTTCCTGTTATTTTGTCTTAAAATTTAGGATTGAACTAATATTTTTGTAAATCTAATTTAGCATTACAACTACTTTCAGCAGTATTTGAACTAACTTTGCATGCTAATTTTTAGTAATTTGTGTTTCTTAACTTTACAAATTTTTCAGCTAATTTAAACCATGATTATTTTCTAATTATTATATTTTTGTGTCTCTGCTATCAATATCGCATAGAGATGGCGCTATATTTTAATTTTTTTATTATAAGATCGTAAAATAGTTTGTATCTCGGAAACTAAGCGAGATAGAGAAAAATGGAAAAAAATTCGTCAGTCTGTATCTATAAAGTAACCCTTATTAGACACATATACTACCAATTATAAAAATGGGCCCGTCTGGGGTCAGATCCCGGAAGTCAAAATTTTAAGCGACATTTTATCAGAAATTTGTAGTTACATCAGGTAAAATTTCTGCGGAATTCAGCTCAAATTTCCTACCTAATTTAACTGAAATTGTCGATATATTTAGTAGTATGTAAAATTTAGCTTACCTAAATTTAAGATTTTTGATAAAACTTTTCTTTTTATGAAAGGTACAAAATTTACGAATTGGAACATTTTTTTCGAATCGAGTTACGCGGTAACCCCCTGATCTGGTTGAAAGCCAACTAAATAGACTTGCGTCAAAATTTTTACATAAAAAGATAAAAAAAAATAGAGAAACGGCAAGAATTAAGAAATAGTTATTGTGGTAATGACAAATATGTAGTAAGTCAGCACGAATTAAGAATTAATTCCTGTGATGATGACAAAAAGGCCGTTTGTCAGCTTCAGTTTAGAAAAAGTAAAAAAGTGCAGACATGTCTTTAAAATGTCTTTGTCAAATGTATTCACCTCTTTAAGATACATTTTTCAGCCGGGATGCAATTTTCAAGTTAAGGCAATTAAGTTCAATTGTTATTAATGTGTGATTTTTTTGAATAACAGGTGGAAATGGTGTAGTAGAGAAGGAGTAAGAAAAAAAATTGGTTGGTTATACAAAATGTTTCTTGGTTTTTTTGATTATGCGACATGATTTCTTATAGCAGAGATTTATTGCATTTTATTGGCAATTGTTGTGCATGAAATTAAGAATCAGAAAAACAACAAGCAAAAAATCATCAAACAGCAATGTTGGTAAACTTTTTACACCCTACATTGGTAAAGGATATAATATATTTTATGGCAGGGTTTGTAAATCTTCTTGGTTTCCTATATAAGGGTGGGTGCGAACTGATTACATAAAATCTAAACTAAATTCAGGCTTTCAAGTTTCTGTAAAATTTGAAAAACTATTCAAAATTTTTTCAAAGAAATTTTAAAACCTTTATTTTGTCAATAAAAATAATTTATAATAAATCAAAACATGACAAAAACAATTTTTATATACATATATCTTGGCAATGTAATAGTGTAAAATAATATTTTAAATATTACGAATATTGAATGTATTCGAATGACGATTATGTTTTGATTACATCAACATCATTATTTTGTTTAGTTTATTTTGTATTTTATTTGTACACCAATTTGTGAAAATTTAATGAAAAAACGCTTATTGTTCCAGATATTTTTAATTTGTTAGATATAAAATGTTGGATTTTACATATTCTCCAGGCTTTACCCGACTTTAACAGATTGTTAAATTTGTAGTTATTAAATGGATTATGCATACTGTTTTTGCCAAATTAGCTTAAAAACGTTTAAACTATTTAGAAACATTATATATAACACCGTTAGTATTTAGTTTAGTATTTACTTATTCACCTCGCACGGGGCCTAAATTAAATAATTAATTACAGTTTTTTCGTTTTAGTTTTTATATACAGAGAAAATAATTTTATTGTGACAACCGAATTTATTGCCAACCGAATGGTTTGGTTGGAGCCACCGAAAAATTTATTTGTGTCAGCAGAAATTTGTTCAATACGAAATAATTTCGGTTGAGACAATATAATTGAATCAGGAACACAACCAGTTCGCCAAAAATTCAGTTGTAGCAATGAATCTGTTTTCTCTGTATAGGCATCGAGATTATTTTTTTAATTTTTAACCTCCGCTTATATAAAAAAAAAATAAAGCTAATTTATTATTTTGTATATAATATATATTATAAAATATATATTTTAATAATTTTAAATATCAGTTTATGAGAAATTAAATTTCTATTTCATCAAAATTAATCTGCGATATTTTTACCGATATTTAAGTATTTTTCTATAAGTTTTTGCCCTAATATGTAGAAAGTTTTGTTCACCACTCATAGCTGGTGTAAGGTAACACATATGGTCGCGCTAAGTCGATTGGATATTTCTTCTGTAAGTTTTTGTTTTGTCAGTGAACAAACATTTGAAAATTTTACTGTAGGCATTTTTTTGCAAACAAAATACAACATAGAATCAAGACGCCACAAAAAAAAAATACAGGATACTTTTTAAAGAAACAAGGCAAACAGAGAAACAGTTTAAAAAACACATCTACTCTACACTCAAAAGTCAGTTGAAAGAAGAAAGTTTAGCTTAGCCAAATCAACGCCGAAGCCGAATATCCATGGCGCCAAGGTAATGCTCTGTCTTTGGTGGGATCAGAAGGGTGTTTTGTATTATGAGCTGTTGAAATCGGATTAGACAATCAAAGGGGACCTGTACCGAACACAATTGATACGTTTGAATAGAGCAATCAACGAAAAACGACCAGAATATGCGACCAAACATGAATCAATAATCTGCCATCATGACAACGCTCGGCCACATGTTGCAAGACCGGTCAAAACCTATTTGAAAAACAGTGGATGGGAAGTTTTGGCTACCCGCCTTATAGCCCAGATCTTGCCTCTTCTGACTACCATTTGTTTCGATCGATGCAGAACGCCCTTACTGGAATGGAATACGCTTCATTTCAGAACAGGGTATCAAAAATTGGCTTGATTTTGGCGCCGAATCCATATGCTACCACAAAGATGGGAAAAAGTAGTGGCTAACGATGGACAATACTTTGAATAATGTATCAGTTCATTTTGTTATTATAATAAATGCATTTTTCAATCAAAAAAATCGACATTATTAATAATGTCGATATACCCAGGTATACAAGTTAATAGCTGTGTTTGTGCGGCAAGCTATCAACGTTAGCTTATGTCATTTCCATACAAATTTGAAATTAGTAACTTTGAGAGTTAACACTAAACGTTAGCTAATGTCAAATTTATATGGGAATGACATAAGCCAACATTGATAGCTTGCCGCACAAACACAGCTAATAATTTGGACAACATATGGATTAACTGTCACATATGGTTTGTGTGAATAATAGCAAATACGGTATTTTGGTGGGTAAACATCTGTCATTATAATTCAGTATTCGATAGACGCCAACGTGTAAACACACATTTTTTCAATCGCTATAATAATGTCGAATTTTGTGCCTAAAAACGATGTTTTGCGGGGAAGTCTGATAACCTTCTTTCATTTGATGAAAACAGCTGCTGAACGTTATCGATTGTTGGTAGAAGCTAGCTTACGGTCAACATGCACCAACTCAAAAAACTTAGTTTGCGCGATTCAAAAGTGGTGATTTCGACACAGAAGACAAAGAGAGGCCTGGTCAGCCGAAAAGTTTGAAGATGAGGAATTGGAAGCATTACTCCACGAAGATTGTTGCCAAACGCAAGAAGAACTCGCATTATCATTGGGAGTCACACAACAAGCAATTTCCCTACGTTTAAAAGCATTGGGATTCATTCAAAAGCAAGGAAATTGGATCCCATGAAGAATTGAAGGCGATTTTGCATGTCGGAAATGCTGCTTGAACGTGTGGCACTTGTCATTAAAATACTTTAATTAATATTTTTAGAATAATAATAATCAACTTTTCTTTTATTTTTATTTCTTTGGTTTTCAAGACATTTTTGTTATAACAAAAAATTTAGTTTTAAACTTCAAACAATAAACAACCTTTTTATAAAAATAAGAAGTACATAATAAATTGTTATTTTATATATTTAAAATTGCTAAATTGGTGACCCCGACGAGATAACAAAATGAGCACACAAACAATTTCAAATCCAAGTGGCACTACATCTGGTAGTGGAAATCAAGAAAACAATGATTTTGCACCTAATCAAGTGGAATCTGCAGATATATCAAGCTTTGCAGCACGTGTTCCTGTTCCTCAACTAATGGGATATTCAATAACTAGCATACAATCATGGTTCACTAGGCTAGAAGCATTTTTCCAAATCAACAGTTTTGGTAGAATGAACCAGGACCAACGGGATCTGGCCAAATTCAACATTACGGTAATGTATATGGATGAAAAACTGCATGAGCAGGCGTATGAAATAGTTCGCAGCCCACCACAAGAAAACCGCTATGCATTACTTAAACAAGCAATTATTTCAAAATTTTCTGCTTCACCAATGGTTAGGTTGGAACAACTTACAACAGGAATCCAATTAGGAGATAGTAAACCAAGCCACATTCTTACACAACTCCAACGAACTGATGTAACCAGTGACATACAGCTCATAAAGAATTTATGGCTTCAACGTTTGCCAGTTTCTGTGCAACCCTAATTGCTCTATGGATGAACTCGGTGCACTAGCTGATGAAATATTAGATTCTGTGCGAGTAAGCTCGATTGAGTCAGTTTCAACTACAACACAAAGTAATGTTTCTATAGATGCTGTCTCCAATAACGTCTCTGATAGACTCTCACGAATCGAACAAACTTTATCCAAGTTAACACAAGAGATGAGAAATCCTCGTGCAAACACCCCACCACGGGCACGTTCAAGTTCAATAATTTGCTGGTATCACAAAAAATTTGGATCTCAGTCACGTAAGTGTAACAAACCATGTCAATTTAATGCTACAAAAAACTAAGTCAGTCGGCGGCATTACTACGTAATTCCGCTGAAAAGCCTTTACAACAACAACCAAATTTACGACAACAACAACAACAGCAAATTTATGTTACAGGTCCTTCAATGTTTAACGTAGCCACTTCTGGCCCTAATCACCTCTTTATAGTGGATCAACAAACAAAACAACGTTTCCTTATAGATACAGGTGCAGATATCTCAGTATTGAAGATCACTGACACTCAATGTAAACATCGAAATAAATCTCCAACAAAACTTTTTGCAGCCAATGATTCTACAATAAGTACGTTTGGTCAAAAGCGACTAAAAC
The DNA here is from genome assembly GCA_949987735.1 of Leucophora obtusa. NCBI lineage: Eukaryota > Metazoa > Arthropoda > Insecta > Diptera > Anthomyiidae > Leucophora > Leucophora obtusa. The sequence continues at coordinate 126,858,295 of OX465297.1, read as the reverse complement.
TCGATTTGGGATTAAGACGACAATTTGAATGGACCTTTGTTATCGCTGATACTTCTCATAATATTATAGGGGCTGATTTTATTAAACATTTCAAACTATTGGTAGATCTCAATAAATCTAAGCTTATTGACTCAACCACAATGTTTCAAACTCAGATTTCATCAGTTACGGTTTCAGCTGATCATTCGTCTCTCAAGCTTTACAAGTCAAAAAACGTCTATGCGCAACTTTTAGAGGAATTTCAAGATATTACTCCAATCAATTTTCAAGTTCCACAAAATGGTAAGTCTATTAATGTTACTCATTGTATAGAAACACACGGGCCGCCTGTTTTTTTAAAACCCAGAAGGTTAACACCTGAAAAATTTGGCGCTGCAAAAGAAGAATTTGAATACCTTATGAAAATTGGTGTTATTCGACCTTCAAAAAGTCCCTATGCATCACCGTTGCATGTAGTGCGAAAATCTGACAACTCTTGGAGGCCTTGCGGTGATTACCGCGCATTAAACGCTCAAACAATACATGACCGGTATCCTTTACCGCATATTCAGGATCTGTCACTTAATTTGCACAATAAAAAGATTTTTTCAAAGTTAGACTTACAACGAGGCTACCATCAAATACCTGTGGAAGAGAATGATATACAAAAGACCGCAATAACGACTCCATTCGGTTTGTTTGAATATGTTCGTATGCCCTTCGGTTTACGAAATGCAGCACAAACTTTTCAGCGATATATGCACGAAGTCCTCAGAGGTCTCGACTTTGCATTTTGTTACATTGACGACATATTTATTGCTTCCAATTCTCTAGAGGAGCACGAAACTCATATTCGTAAGGTCTTTGAGAGACTTCGAGAACACTTTCTTACCATTAACCCATCTAAGTGTGTATTTGCTCAACCTGAAATAGAATTTCTTGGTCATTTGATATCATCTCGAGGCATTTGTCCATTACTAAATAAAATAGAAGCTATAAAGGACTTTCCACTTCCCAAATTGGCATGTGATCTTAAACGTTTTCTAGCTATGATAAATTTTTATCGGCTCTTTATTCCACACGCTGTACAGCATCAGCAGCCCCTTATTTCACTAATCAACGGCAATAAGAAAAAAGATAGAACAGTTATATCATGGACAGAAGAAACAATACAATATTTTGAAAAGTGTAAGGAGGATTTATGCAATGCAACAGCCCTTGTGCACCCAGCATCTGATGCTCAAATTGTCTTATGCATGGCTGCAGTTGTTCACCAAGTAAGAAATGGTCAAAACCAGCCACTTACTTTCTTTTCAAAAAAGTTTAGCGAAGCTCAATGTAGGTACAGTACATACACTCAAAAAAAAAAGTCAGTAAAGTCAGCAAATAATGTTGCTGTGTCAGCAAATTTTTAGTCAGGAGCGTGCTTGCAAAAAAGTTGGTAATTTCAGCAAAAGGTTTGCTGAAAATCAGCGAGCTGATTTTTACCAAAAAAAATAGTAATCTTCAGCAAAAGTTTTGCTAACACTTAGTCGACTGCAAATGAAAAAAATCCTTGCTAAAATCACTAAACTTTTTGCTGAATATTAGTAGACTGAAAAAAACTCAAAAAACTTGTAGCGAAATTTTACTTTAGTTAATTTATTTGCTGAAAATTTAAATATAGAATATGTGTAGAGTTGTTTTTCTTTTTTGTCATTTCCGTTTCCAGACAAGCTGCGACATCTACATCTTGTCTATCTGGTTGTCGTCCACGCTATGCATGCGGTTCTCAGCCCAATTTTTGCAGCAAAATAAATTAGTAAAACATTAGTTCAAAATTAGTTTAGTGCTAAAAAAATATAACTAAAATTTTTGCTGAAAACGGAATTTCAGCAAAAAAATTGCTGAAAACTAGTACACTTGATATACAAGACGTTTTACTAATTTTTCTACTAACTTATTTTTTTGAGTGTACGATCGAGAGTTACTCTCGATTTACAGCGCTATCAGACATTTCCGATATCTCCTTGAGGGTCGTGATTTTACTATTGCTACCGATCACAAACCACTCATCTTTGCTTTTACACAAAAGAAGGAAAACGCTTCGCCACGTCAAATTCGACATTTGGATTTTATAGGACAATTCTCTACTAAAATCATCCATCTTTCTTGTGACGTAAATTTTACTGCCGATACTCTCTCAAGATTAAATGCATTAAGTTTAAAAAACAACGAAGCTATTAATTATGAGGAAATAGCTAAGCAACAAAAGGTTTGTGATGAGCTTCAAGAATTGCTCAGATCAAATAATACTTCCTTATGAAAACCAAGAGTTACAACATCAACCTACAACAAATACTCGTAGATCAAAAAGACTTTCAGTTCGCTTCGCCACATAAAAGTCTGGAGGGAAGTACTGTGGCACTTGTCATTAAAATACTTTAATTAATATTTTTAGAATAATAATAATCAACTTTTCTTTTATTTTTATTTCTTTGGTTTTCAAGACATTTTTGTTATAACAAAAAATTTAGTTTTAAACTTCAAACAATAAACAACCTTTTTATAAAAATAAGAAGTACATAATAAATTGTTATTTTATATATTTAAAATTGCTAAAAACGCTACGAAAAGAAGTCATTTTTGCATCGTATTGTTACTGGTAATGAAATATGCATACATACATTACTATAACCCCAAGCGCAAAGTCATATGATTAGTAGAAGCTAAAATATTCAATGTTTTGTCAGTGGTCTTGCCGGCGCCATAAAATGATTTTTCATAGTTTCTCTTCGTCGGATACAATAAAATAGCCGTTTTCAACTTTAAGTATTGCTTTCAATTAAAAATAACGGACATTATTATGTTCCTTAATTTTTTAAAATTATGAAAATTTATTATTTATTAGTTTTTTTATGACATAAACAGCTGCTAAATGTTGCCACTTTTTCTGCAAACTTCCCTACTTTTCTGCAAATATGGGAGAAAAATTGGATTTCAATTTGGATTTCGATGAGATATCGCTGAAATCCAAATTAAATTGGGATTTCATTTCCTATAGCAAATCTGTTTGAAATCCCAAATTTTTATTGGATTTCCGTTGAAATCTACTTTTAACTCGATTTCGATCATAATGTAAATTTGCTATTACGCTATTTCATTTATTTCGGTATTGATATCGGTATTTTAAGGATAACGGTATTTCAGTTATTTCGGTGACGATATTTTAAGGATATAGGTATTTCGGTAACGGTATTTTAAGGTGGACGATATTTCAGTTTTTGTTAACGGTATTTTAAGGGTAACGGTAGTCAGTTATATCGGTGCATAACGCAAATTTTTTATAAAAACCAAAAAAATCAGAGAATTATAAATAACAGTAACGGTATTTTAAGGATAACGGTATCTTATTTATTTCTGTAACGGTATTTTAAGCGCATCGATATTTTATTTATTTCGCTATCGGTATTTTTAGGATAACAGCTTTTCAGTTATTTTGATAACGGAATTTCGGTTATTTCGATAAGGATATTTTAAGGATAACGGTAGTCAGTTGGAAGGATTTGAATTGGTAACGGCATTTTAGCGGTATTGCCTGCCATTCATTCAGTTACATTTGATTGTTCTTTTCCATTCTGTTTAATTAATTCTTATAAAAAAGACATTTCTTTGGCGTATTTTTTTATTTCATTCAAATTTTCAGGTTATGTTCACAATTGTTTATCATTGCATCAGCTGCTAGTTTTCCAATTTACCAAAGTTATCCGATGAAAAAGTCTGGGTAACTTTTGGCAGAAAAATATATAGAAATACACTTGAGCGTTTTCATTTGTCCAATTTTTGATTATGGGTACGCTTTTGGCGCTTTTGGAACGCTCTCATGAACGCTCTTATTTACTCAATTTTCGACAAGTGAAATGCATTTGAGTAAGATTAGATTCCAGCGGATACCCGCGTTAATATCAAGAAAACTATCTAAAATTACTTAAAAAAAACAATAAAACATATAAAAGTGTATGTACATATGTATGTAGGTACGAGTTTATTGAAATAAAAATAAAATTAATTGAAATTTATACGATTCATTTAGGTGATATCTGATGTTTTCGATGGGCCTGTATAACAATCTTCACATTTTGTTCGTATAATGTAATGTTGTGCACATACGGGCTTCTTACATGTGACACATGCTTTCCGTGTTGCTCTCCTTCTTTTAATCTCTCGGTAGCACATGTTGCAACGACCTTTTTGTTTTATGCGCCCACTTGCATCTCGTTCTTCAACATCATCAGCCTCAAATTCCTTATCCTCGGAGTTTGATGCAAATAATGGCGAGACTTTAAATAGGCCCAAATGACAATCTTTACACTGTGTCTGTGTAAAGCAATGTTGTACGCATACAGGCTTCTTGCACGTGACACATGTTTGTCGTGAATTTCTTTTCCATTTTGAGTCTCGGTGGCATATGTAGCAACGACCTTTTTGTCTGATGCGCCCACTTTTATCTCGTTCGTAGTTGTTATCATCATCAAATTCATCAACTTCAATTTTGGTGCACCCAACTTCATCTTGCTCAAAGTCATCATCAGACTTAAGATCTTCTACTTCAAGTTTGGTGCAAACATTAGTAACTAGTTCTGTGTCATCATCAGTTTCAAAATCTTCATCTTCGGTCTTTGATACAGATTTTGAATCGTCTGTAATAATAAATTATTCATATTTATCCTGACAAATCTCTTCACAAAACATACCTAAAGAAGATTGATGTCGCCGTTGTTTTTGTGACTGCCTTTTTCGTGGCTGTGGTGCATGGTGGCCAACTCTCTCTAGAGGTATTTGAGTCTTACGAGGAATCATTAAAGGATCTTTTACTAAGCTTTGCTGTTCCGGCAATTTGCTCTCAGTTTTCTTAGAATTATTATTATCTGGGTGTAACATGGTGTGATGTAGTTCGCCGCATCTTAAACACCTTCCTATCGATGTACACCCCATCACAGTATGAGACCTGCTGAAGCAGTTGCTACAGTAGCGGTGCGCCCGAACAGTATATGCACGCTGCTTTACCGTGTGGGTTTTAAAAATTGGGCAGGAGCTGAGAGAATGATGTTTAAAGCATATTAAACACTCCATGGTAAATCTAAAAATATTAAGGAGGAAATAGTAGCAGAGACAAAAAAAACTGAATAAAAATAAATCAAAGTCAAGTTAATTATACCCTACACCACTATGTGGTCAGGGTACTATAAGTTTGTGCTGATGTTTGTAACATCAAAAAATATTGGTCCTAGACCCACCTTATAGTATACCGATCGGCTTAGAATTTTTTTTTATTTCGATTTAACGATGTCCGTCCGTCCGTCTGTCTGTCTGTCTGTCCATGCATTCTTGTGCGCACTCTACAGGTCGAAAATATTAAGATGAAACTTGGTACGCCGACTTATGTCGGCCCAAGGACGACGCCTATTGATTTTGGTGAACATCGGTCCATGTTTAGACCTAGTGCCCATATAAGGGTCCTACCAAAATTATATTGTTTATACGCTGCAGGTCGCAAATATTAAGATATTTTGATGAAATTTGGTACACCGATTTATATCAGCCCAAGGACGAAGCCTATTGATTTTGGTTAACACTGGACCATGTTTAGACCTAGTGCCCATATAAGGGTCCCCCCCAAAATTGGCTTGCTTACAAACTGCAGGTCGCAAATATTAAGATATTTTAATGAAATTTGGTTCGCTGACTCACATTATAGAAAATTTTGACACAATTCCCATTTTAAGCCATTCGAATTTCGGATCCAAACATTAGTTGGCTTTTAACCACACTGGTGTAGGGTATTGTATAGTTGGCATGCCCGACTTTAACCTTTTTACTAGTTTTTTTTAATTTTAACGTTTTCACAACCGACTTTTTGTTTGCGGATATTACCGTTATTTTGACTTCAGATTCTTCTTAAGGGTCCTCAAATTAGAAAAAATATGTAACATGTTTGTCCCCTCCCCCTCCTATCCACCAAAAATGACGTTCGAATTTAAATTTTTTGGAACTTCTCATCCCCGTTTTACCCCTTAAACATTCGAATAGCCAAAAATCCTTTGGTTGATTTTCTTTTCGTCATAAAACGAAGCAAATTTCAATTATCTATCTTCATTAGTTTATGAGAAAAACCCCTTTTCTGGGAGATTATGATGTATTAAAAAAATTAGACTTCATTAACAAATATCACGACTATATCGCTATGTTGAACTGCTTATACATATAATGATTTCTCTTTGAAGGCCAATGGCCACATCATATAAAAACTTATTGAAGATAACTTTTTTGGTTATTACAACTCTCCCGTTTTTAGAGGCGTTATTTTCTCAGAGAAAAGGTGCTAAATTAGAGGTGTTAAGCCTATTATTAGGTCCATTCGATTACTGGATAATTTGTACAAATTTGTACAAATTTTTACTGGATGGCGTTCGTTTACACAAATACTCAGTAAACAGAAATAAAAAAGAGAGAATAAAGTGACAGTTCTATGCTGAGAGTTTCTAAGTCTTCTTCTTTTTCTTGCAAATTTTTACTGGAAAAATTTTTGCCAGTAAGAATTTGCAAGCAGAAAAACATATGTTTCGAAAACATATGTTTGTTTATTGTAAATAAAAAAAATATTTTCCAATTATGTTATTTTATGGAAATGCAAAGCAGTGAAACTTTCAAAATAAATTATGGGAAAGCTAAAAAAAACCTTCTAAATATGTTCTGCTTAAGGTTTAACATCAAAAATTCTCTTCTTTCATAGCGACTAGTTAAAATTTATTTGTATATTTGGTGTTGTAATCAGCTGTGTCTACAAACTTGCAAATTGTTGCAAATTTTCTGTTCGCGTACATGTTTGAGAAAATTTTATTTTGAGATTAAATCTTGTCTTACTCTCTGTAAGTTTGTACTGAGTAATTCTTACTGGACTTGACTGAGAAAAGTAATCGAATGGACCTATTTTTTCACTTTAAAAAATTTCCGTTATTTCCCCCGAGTCTGTTAAATTTTTCAATAAAATTCTTTTTCCTTCCTACAAAATAGCACATTTGAAAATCTATAATTTTTAATGGAGATTGGCAGACGTTTTCACAAATTTAAGAAAATATTAAAGGACTATACAGAGATTCATTCATTGTGGCAACCGAATTTTTTGCCAACCGATTGGTTTGGTTGGATCTACCGATATATTTGTTTGTGGCAACAGAAATTCGGTGAATTCAATAGAATTTCGGTTGAAACAATATATTTAAATTATGTCAGGAATACATTTGATTGCAAATGCCAATAATTCGGTTACTGCCACCAAACCATTCAGTGGGCAAGAAATTCGGTTGTCACAATGAATATCTGTGTATAATAAATTACAGCAGAACCTCTACTTTTTTTTAATGAATTATCTGAAAAATCAAATTCACTTACTTTATTCAATTAACTAAAAAATCTGAAAATAGCATTTATCCAATTCATGCATTGAATTTTTTTTTAATTGTGTAATTTATCCGATTACCCAAAAACTACGCATTAAAGAAATTACCCGCGCTCTATCCACGAAGGCAAAAATTACCCGTGATTTGAGTAATTACCCGTATTGTGGCAATTTTTTATTCATTTAAAATTGTATTAAAAATACATATTTTTTTTTTTTAGTTTAAAAATGAATAACAAATCCTTTTTCTTTTTTTTTTATAAAATATAAACATTTAGATAAAAAAAAATTAATTAAAATATAAACAAGTAATTTTATTAAAAAAGCTTGAAAAATTTACTAACATAACATGCATGTTTTAATTTTTGTGGCGTTATTGGTTGTACATCTAAAAATGACTTTAGTGTAGTTACGTCTTCTTGTTTCAGAAAAAAGCAACTCAAAAGGACGTAACTAACTTAAAAACTTAAATATATGAAAATAAAACAAAAGTTGTTAAAAAATAAATAAATCTCTATACCATAAGTAAAATTTGATTTTATAACGTTTTTTGCTTCTCCTGTAAAAAAAAAAATAAAAGTGTAGTTACAGTAGTGGACTAAAGTGGATACATTAATTCAACATTTTTCGAAATTTGTTATAATTTTTATTTTATTATAGAAACTTAAATGATTTTTTTTAAAGCATAAAACCAAAACATTCTTCTTCAATAAAAACCTTAATACAGTAGACTATATCATTTAGAAGTTAATGAAAAAAATAATTGCAAATTGTGACCGCTTTTATCCAGTATTGTTCATATTTCAAATTTTCGGCAAGTTCTTTCTTTAATATTTTGTCGAAAGTCATTTGTTCTTTAAAACAGATTTTTTGCGAGAAGGAATGCTTTCCACGAGATTTTTAATATTTTGAGGTGGAATATTAGCCAATTCCGCTGAAACTCCTGTCCAAAGATCACCTAAGTTGATCGGTGATCTTTCGCATTGGGACAGTCTTGTTTTGACAATTGCCCACCAATTCTCGATGGGATTCAAATCGGGGCTCTGACCTGGCCACTTCAAAAACTGTAAACTTGGATATCACAAATTGAACAAAAGTTATTAATACAGATTCAAAAATATTCAAATATGTATCCACTTTAGTCCACTACTGTACGTCCGTTTGCATTTAAGGTGACGATATGTAGATACAACTTCTGTTGCTCTGTTTAAAAAGAGCTAAAATCGGCGTATTTCAGCAGAGTTAAAATTTTCCCAAAAAAAATCTCGCCATTTTTTTTTGTCCTAATAGGTTTCAAAAAACGGTTACATCAAGCAACCAACGCGACGGCATTTTCAAAACGAACTTAAATACGTATAGGTTTCTGATATTTTAGCGTCTTAACTCATTCTTATAAATTTGCTCAAACCTCTTGTTTCAAAAAGTATAATGTTAAAAAAATTGGCAAAACAAGTGGATATTTCGCTTCCAAATTGATATCATAGATGGATATAACATCAATAATGACTTTGTTATCAAAAACTTATTTTGGTCAAAATTAACAATGTAGACTTTTGAATACAAACTCTCGATATTTCATTAAAAAAAATCGCGAATAAAAAAAGGTATTTCTTACTAATTTTTAGAAAATAACCACGTCAATTTTTAAGTGGTTCCAGAGTTAACGCGGACAAAATAAAATTAAAATTGGAAGACCCAAGATTGGATATTGGTCGATCTATTGGAGTTATCAGTAGCAGAAATTCGAAAACAATCGGTGAGATGGCAATAAACCCAACTTTAGCCTTCCTTTTAAATTCCCCTGGGGGATAATTGACATTTTTTAGGCGTAGCCGATAAAGTGCAGTTTTGAGACCGTTTCAAACAAATTCACGCAAAGCAAGATTTTTGGTCCTATGCTCCTTGCAGGAGTAAAAGGAACAAATATATATATAAGATTTTTGGTAAGAATTTATGAATTAAAAATTGTCAATGTGGATTTTCATTCGAACCGCCCCTGCCCATCCATATTTCCCAATTTTAAAAATATAAAATGTCATTTTCAACAGAAAACTTTTTAAAATTCGTATTACTTATACTGACAAACAGTAGATATGGGAACCCAATGTGAGAATTGACCTTTATCGATAAAAAAAAACGGGTAAAGTGCAGTTTAGGGACATAACTCCGATCAAAGTTGTATCATATGTAGTCATTTTTATTGTGTCGGAAAATAAGATTTGTTTTTAATAAGTCCGGAAGTACTTATCCGAGCAGGAAAAAATAGACAACAAAGGAAAGGTCTCTAAAATATACATATACAAATATAGGCCTAATACGACTCCATATGACATAATTTTCATTTTTTCACGACTTTTTGGGAAAAGCAGATTTATTCAAAAATATCTCTTTATAATGATAAGCTTTCGATACATAAATACAGAACCAAAACTTTGAACTTTCATTGGAAGTACGATATGACCCTACAGCTTTTTAAATTCCAAAGTTATTAACAGTCGAACTTGGACTTCGCTCTTTTTCTACTTTTTTATATTAAGCAGAGTGGAACGGCAGTAAAAAAATCTCTGCAGCAAAACTTTACTTAACGAAGCCGCTAAACTGCGTACCATATTGGAGAAATCCCCTAATCCCAGAAAAGCTTTTATCAGCCAAGCCACTTAACTGCTTATCACAAAGTAGAAAATCCCTAAGGCGCACTTTTTAGGATACGGATTATCTTTACACTTAGATTAACGGAGTTTGTAACTGCAATAATGCTTCTAAAATGTGGTTTCTTTGGTTTTATTTCAATAAAGACATAAATTATAAAAGAGAAAAACTTTCTCCGAAAAATTTTTAATAAACTAGGCAATGGCCGACGAAATTCGTTTTCGGTTTAACTAAACCAAGTTTAACTGACATCCGAAAAACTCGGCATATCCGGCCGAGGGCCGGCAACACAGAACAACTTTACTCAGCGAAGCCACTAAACTGCCTACCACATAGGAGGAAACCGCTTAGTCCGGCCGAATGCCGGTTACACAGAAAAAAATTACTTACCATAATACTGGGCCTACAAAAACTCAAATACACCAACAAAACTAAAAAAGGCGGAACTTTGATCCTAAAAGGTTTCATGTCATACCTCAAATGAAAGCTTAAAGTCTTGACTCTATTTTAGTAACAATTAATCCACAATAAGTATAGTATATTGGGTCATACCGGACTTCAGTAAAAAGATATTTCAGAGACCTCTCCTTTGATGTTAATTTTTGCTGATCGGATAATTACTTACGAATTTATTTAAGTTTAAATTTTTAGAAATAAAGACCCATCCAATCGAAAGGGGATGTGTCTGTCAAAAAAAAATATATGTTTGAAATCAGCTCAAAAGGAACATTGGAAAAAAATCAGGGCTTCCCCGTAAACTGCACTTGCTCCAAAAAACAATTGTTTGTTTAAAAATTCCAGGAGTACTACTTACATATTCCCACCAAACATCTTGAGGTAGTATCGTTGGTAGCGCAAAATAATCACGCCAATGTAAACACGAAATACAATGTATGTTTTCCCTTTTAGAAACAATTTCAAAAATTGCTTAATTCCATATTTATTTTTTACTTTACAGCAAATCTTTTAAAATATTTTAGTTTTTTTTTTAATTTTTAACACAATTGTTTTATCTGTTTCGTTTTGTAAAACCAATATTTTGAATTTAATAGAAAAAATATAAACACAGTCAACAAATTGTAATCAAATAGCAGAACAAAAGGAAATGTGAAAAAATAACAATGTTGCCACCTACAAAAAAGCACAGAACAAAATATGTAGAAGGTTAAGCTGTGTTCACAATTATCGAGCACTCCAAGCTGTAGCAATTTAATTTTTTTTCTCTCTTTGATCCACAGATAAAATTTCTCAGTTGTTCAGTTAAAGAATTCCTCAGTTAAACTTGAAAAAATTAAAATTAACTGGATTAATAGCTATCGACCAAGGCTCCGTCCATTTTTCGAAGTAAAATTTCTAACATTTTAAAGATGTTGGTTACAAAAATCTTGAAATAAATGGTGCAAAATCGCTGTCTTTTACCAAATTTGTTACAATATTTTAAAAATTCTATGTAATATGGTAGATATTAAACTTCGAAAAGTAGAAGATAATCGTTATAGAATCTTGGCACAGATTTGTTCCACTCTAGAGTTACCATTGCTGTTTTAACCGTTTAACAATAACATGTATACCTAAAAAATACATCACTAATTTAAACACACAGCTCGAAAAATATAATTGTTGTTTGAATCAATTCGCATAAAAATTTATTCATTTAATGAATTAGTGAATATTTTATAATTATTTCCTTACCTTTGCCAATACCTCTAAAAATTCTCCAAATACCGTTATCGTTACCGATGCCGTTATTTTTATTGAAAGTTACCGATATTTTACTGGTATTTATTAATTTATATAGAAATGCAAGAATTTTTCACTTTTTTAATAATCTTGAGTTATTTTTTAACAAAAAATTAATCCCAGCAAACAGAGGTGATCATTAATGACTCAGAAATGAGCTCCAAAAATATAAACATTTTTCACTTTTTCCTGTGAAAGTGGTCCGTCCAAAAGAGCCCCCTGTGTACTCAGAAGTGACTCGGAAAAAAGAACGTATAAAATCGAAATTTTTCACATAAATTTTAATAATTTTGGAACTTTTTTTAAGTCTGAAAAATGAGCGCCCATTTTGAGACAGCTTTTTAGATTGTATAGACAACTTTTTGGATTGATTTTTGAGGACTCATATTTTGCACCAAATGAGTGTTTTCGAAAAAACAATAATCATTTTGAGTCATTTTAAAATCCTATTTATGAGCGCTTTGAAATTGCTGGCTGTTATAATAATTTTAGTTATTAAAACTACCAGCACTTAATTTATAGCTTATAATCTGGATTTTTAACACTAAAAATGAAATATATGCTAAGATTTTAATTGCTTTTATATGTTTTTAACGCAATTTATAATACCGGTAAGTACCGGTATTGCTGTTTATACAGTTTACCGATACAGTCTTTAATAATTTTACCATTGCCGAAATAAACTAAATTCGATACCGTTACCATTACCGTTATTCGTTGCGGTAATCAACCTTGATATTGAATAAAGTGAGATAATGATTTGGTCTAATTTATATTAATTCAATTTTGATTCCATTGAATAATTTGTTTTAAAAGATAATTCAAGAGCAATAAATAAAATCATTGAAAGATGATTAAAAAAGATTATTTATCGATTATTTTTATATATTTTGATTCGCGAATTGATATGTATCTTTTAGTTCGTTTGTAAGACTCTATTTCAATTTAAAACATTGATTTATTAGGAGAAAATGCAATTGTTGTATTTAAACAGAGGTAAATAAAACTTTTGTTATTTTTAACTGTTGAAAAATAACTAACAAATACATTAAAAACAACTCCAAATGTAAAAATAACTCACAAATTTTTACTACAAAAATTTGAAAACTGACAATATGGGTAAAAACTACTATTTTTTTATTAATTCTTTTTGTATTATGAAAGTATATTTTAATAAAAAAAACAATTTTTCTTCTTTCGATTAGAAAAATATGTGTAATTACTTTAGCCTATTTAAAATTTTAAGTAAAAATTTCAAACGATTCTCCAATTATTATGCTTTTATGCATTGGAGATACAATACAAGTTTCCGATTATTCTTTGCAAACTAGGAATATATCAACAATAACAAATATAAACTAAACAAGAATTTTTAAAATTCAAAGAAATTTAACGAAATTTTGTATCTTCTAAAGAACGAACAAAAACAACTGTTTACTGTAAAAATACTGTTTTGATAGTTGTTTATTATGATATTAAAAATAACTGGTTTAAAGAACTGTTACGAAATTACAGTACTTTTCGTTAGTTGTTTTCTTAGATAACCGTCATAACCGTTGTTTTGCATTCTTCTATAGAAAAACAACTTCTTATAGCGATCAAAATCGAGTTAAAAGCAGATTTCGATAGATTTCGACGGAAATCCAATAAAAATTTACCCCTCAATTCATAAATGCTTTGTAAAGTTATAGCAGGTTTACAAAACGTCATTTGGTTTTCAGCGAAATCTCATCGAAATCAAAATTTTCTCCCATATTTGCATAAAAGTAGGGAAGTTTGCAGAAAAAGTGGCAACATTTAGCAGCTGTTTATGTCATAAAAAATTAATAAATAATAAATTTTAATAACTTTAAAATTAATTATAAAAATTAATAAATAATAAATTTTAATAACTTTAAAATTAATTATTTAATTTAATAACGTAATAAAGTCTGTTATTTTTAATTGAAAGAAATACTTAATGTTGAAAACGGCTATTTTATTGCACCCGACGAAGAGGAACTATGAAAAACATTTGATGGCGCCGGCAACACCATTGCCAAAACATTCATTATTTTCTTTCAACTAATCATCCCTATACTAAAACATTTCTTGGCAAATACAACATTGTATCTTTCACAATATAAATGATTTTTGTGTTCCGCGATTAAATAAAATGGTTTTTAGAAAATCTTTTAATTTTGATTATTTTTTTAGGTTAGTTTGTTTACAAAAAAATTGTTGTTAGCCGATCGAAATCCCATTCATCTGTCAAATATTCTAATGTAAACGATATAGATTTCGAATTGGATTTCAAAATGAAATCTAGTGAACATTTTAACAATGTAAATTCAATATTAAAAAAGTAAATACGAGTATAATGCCCATACGCTAATTTGAGGATGAGTCCTCTCATCCGGCAACACTGCATATTTTGTCTATTGACTTTTTAACCACTGTTGCCAATTTAGCTATTTTCTCGTCAAATCTAGCGATACTTCAACTCGTTTAGCGGGATAAAATATGATTTAGCTATTAGCGGGAAAACTAGCGATTTTTTTTAAAGACAGTCTTGGTGTTTTCTTAGCTTTTTTTACATTTATTTTCTTGACAGAATTTTTGAATCATTATTATTTAGCGATTTTCGCTAAATTTTTAAGGAATACTTAAAAATTGAAAAAAATTTAGCGATGTATCGACAATTATTTTAGAAAGTGTTAAAAAGTTCGAAAAATATAGCTATTTTTGGATTTATCGCTAAATTTTTAAAGTTTTTTATAATTTAGCTATTTTCTAGCGATTTTTTAGTTTGATTTAGTGATATTTTTATGAAAAATTTGGCAACAGTGTTTTTAACAGAAACCACTTATTTTATTACTTGGCAAATATTTGTCTACTACTATGTACTAAACTGTATGCTGCTGATGATGATCGCAAAATCTCTTGAAAACAAACAACAATAACTATTGTATGCATGTGTTAAAATATGTTTGGAAAATTCCAATTCATTTTTCTTCATCGAAAACAAACAAATGAATTTTCAACTTGATATTTTTGGCTCATTACGCTTTTTTGTTCATGCAAAAGAAATAAAAAAAAAAAAAAAATAGAAACCCATCTAAAGTATCTGTCCATCCGTTTAGATATTGCTTTTTTGTATTTCTAGTATTTATTTTTCTCGATTTCATAGTATGTGTGACATACATTTAGAAAATTTTCATATATAAAAGATTATACTTTAGTGTGTGAGTATGTCCTTTAATAATAGTGATAATATTTCCGTTATGGCCAAATTCATTTTAAAAAGTTTTTTCTTTTACTTACATTTGTTTGTATTTTGAACAGCTTAAAAGTTAGTGGTTGTTTTTTCTTTTTCATTCGTAATATGGGTTATTTGGTCACATATGTAGAAATATCATTTCTACTAACGTTTTCGATATGTTTGCCAATTTAAAAATACATAAATATACATTTTTGTTACATTGATATCTAAATGAGATGTAATAATGTAAATTTAACTTTTACTTTATAACTTTAGTCATATCGAATGTTTAGGGCGTAAAATGGGGGACAAAAAACGAAGTATTAAACGCGGTGTTGTAGTTTCGAATATGACAAAAGAACGTTGTTTTTTGCATTTTTAGGTTGGATTATTACAAAAACTTAATAAGTTGGAGAAATTCGGACTTCAGATTCGAAATTAGAGCGGCAAAGGCTTTTTAGAAAGTATACCCTGTGCTTGTGGTCTTGAGTTTTGTCAAATTTTGAATAAATGTGTATTGAACAAAATTACACATTTAAAATTTCTAAGACAATTATATGTGAATCTCGTATTAAAATTTTAATATAAAAAATTTTAATAATTTTATTTTAATAATAATTTTCGATCCGATGGGGAAAATGTGGCCTTCAACCACAAATTCGCAAATAAATAACATTTTTGGAATTTTTCTGTCAAGGGACTGTATTTTGAAAAGAAAATATCTAAAAATAAAATACCTAAGCTTTCGTATGAGATAAGCCTTCTAAAAATCTGGTAATCACTTAAAAAGCTAGAGCAGTTTATGCACGAAGCTTTTTTCTAGTAATTCTTTAACTATCACAGTGAGCTTCGAAGGACTTATTTCAATTTAACCTTAATTCAAGAAAAATTGAATTCAGATTTTAAAAATATTCATATACCATTCCGTCAAAATATTCTTAAATAATTCATTCATAAGCTTCATTCCCAAAGCTTTAATAAGAATTGAATGAATTCTCAACTTGAAACCATTCAAATAACATGTTCATTCAATATTTTAATAATTGAATGAAGAAATTTTATCATTCACTTAGTGCAGTGTAGTTTAAAACTAACACATAGTCAAAACTAAAGCACACAAGCTATAACAAAGCTTACAATACTATTTATTTTATATCAATTTTAAAAGTTTTTCATTTGTATTATATTAATATTGCAGCATATAATTGTAAATTTAGATTTTTCATTTAAATAAATGAATGAAAATAAAACCCCATTTTTCATTCACTTTTTTACTAAATGAAAATTTGAATTCATTCAATTAGAATGTATTAAAAATAGAATTAATTCATATAATTAAAAGCTTTCTTGCATTAAGCTATCGAATTAATTTCACAAGAATTGTATTAGGTACCGAAATTTAATTCAAATTACATAAATTTTTGAAAAGTAAAATAAAGAATTAATTCTTTTAAACCTTTGACTGTGAAATACAAAAGTGCTAATTGATAAACACTTTATAAAGTTAAAGGCAAATTTTCCATACAAAATTTGTTTAATAAACCTTTAACGGTGGGTCTCATACTGTAGGTTTAACTTTAACTTAACTATAAAAAAAAATGTCAAAAAATGTACACAAAACAACAACAAAATTTTTTTTTTAACTATTAATTAAAGTTTAAACCTTCAGTATGAGACCCACCGTAAATTTATAAAATGTTTATGAATAAACACTAAAGAATTTATGCATTGACGATTTGTTGACGAAACGGTTTGGCATCACTGAACAAGAGAATGATATTTGAAAAGCTTTTTCAAGAGAGAATAACAAAATTAATAATTTTACCTTACCTTATTTATTCCATTTCCTTTTCCTTGTTTGTTATCCAAATTTACAAAAGATTGGCAAACGATTATTTACTTACACACATCCATATAAATAAATACATTTTATTTATATCCAAATGCGTATTTAGAAAAATAGAATGATTTTATTTTTTTATTATTAATTCTATATATATACATACATATATTTTTTGCATATATTTTCTTTTATAATTTTTTTTTTTTGACTTGAACACCAAAAGCTTTTATAATAAATGCAACATACGTTCATATGTATATTTTTTTCAATATACCGAACTAAAGAGAACAATAAAGAACCCACGAACAACCGAACCGTTCCGCAGACGCAATTTACATACAATTTTAAACACTTATTTAACAAATTTAAGTATTATTAACTATTTATTTAGCAAAATTTTAACAACATATTATTGAGCACCACTTTAACTATTGTTTTGTAGAAAAATATTTAAATTTTCTTAATTTTTTCACCAAAAATTTTTTATTAAATATGAAAATACACCTACAAGACGTCTGGATCGTATGAAAATTGCGCGGAAACTAAAAATTAAATAAGAGAAGCACAGGTAGCTTTATGTACTAAATTAGATGTGGATTATTACGGGGATGGAAATGTGTATTTTATTAAATGGTACTGAAGATTTACCAAAAAAGTACACGGAGGAAATTGTATATAATCAGAGCTTTGAAGAATTAATTCCTTTTTGAATGAATTCACTACCAATCGAATTCAATTTTCTCTATAATTGAATGAATTCCTTTTCTTAAGTAATTCACTGAATTCGTTCAACTGAATGCGTTCATCAAACAACAAATTCAAGGAATTAATTCAATTGCAATAGTTCTTTTTATTAAATCAAATGAATTAATTCACCGGTGAACGCGTTCAATTTTATAAATCGAACGGAAAAAAGTGAATTAATTCCTTACTGAATTAATTCACTACTGAATTCGTTCAATTTCATTTTCGTTCAGTGAATTAAAAAAAATAAAATTACGTTCAGTGAATTAAAAAAAAAAAATAATAAGTTCACTGAATTGAAAAAAAATAAAATAAGTTCACTGAATTGAAAAAAAATAAAATAAGTTCACTGAATTCAAAACCTGTTTTCTGCCGTTCAGTAGAAGAAAACAATAATCTACAAATAAAATTTTTAAATAAGCAATTTTACAGCGTGTGCTAGTAAAAATGAACAAATTAGAAACCGGATGCTGTTTATCAACCTACATGATTCAAAAATAAAGCCTTTTACTATTAAAAATAAAAACTTTACAGATATAGATAAATTTGGAAAAAAAATATAACTATATAACTAGTTTGAAAAATTAATAGTTATATTTTTTTACAAATTTATCTATATCTGTAAAGTTTTTATTTTTAATAGTAAAAGGCTTTATTTTTGAATCATGTAGGTTGATATTTTTGTTTATTTTTACTAGCACACGCTGTAAAATTGCTTATTTAAAAAATTTATTTGTAGATTATTGTTTTCTTCTACTGAACGGCAGAAAACAGACTTTGAATTCAGTGAACTTATTTTATTTTTTTTCAATTCAGTGAACTTATTTTATTTCTTTTTCAATTCAGTGAACTTATTATTTTTTTTTTAATTCAGTGAACGTAATTTTATTTTTTTTTTAATTCACTGAACGTAATTTTATTTTTTTTAATTCACTGAACGAAAATGAAATTGAACGAATTCAGTAGTGAATTAATTCAGTAATGAATTAATTCACCATTGAATTAATTCATTTGATTTAATAAAAAGAACTATTGCAATTGAATTAATTCGTAACAAAATAAATCGAACGAAAGCAAATATGAATTAATTCCATTCAATATATATTGCTTAGTGAATTAATTCATCGAATTTTTAATTCAGAATTGAAAAATTGAATTAAGAAATTAATTCTTCAAAGCTCTGGTTTGTAGTCATTAATCCAAAAATGATTTTGACCAAATACTTTTCCGAATCAAAGATTTTGAAACAAAATGGCATCGATTTGTTGTTGTATATTTTTTTATAAATGCATATTTTTGCATATTTTTTTGCATATTTTATGATTTTTAGTGCATATTTTTGTATATTTTCATTAAATTGCATATTTTCTTCATATTTTTTTAAAAAATTAAAAGTAAGATTTAATGAAAAATAAAGAAAAAGAATAATTTGCAAACCTTAACGCAGCACTTAACTAGAATGAAAACATCAAGTTGTCATATATTTAGACATTTATATTTGATTATATTTGATTTTAACCAAATGCTCCCGATTAATAAATATGATTTTTAAAAATCGATAAATTTAAAGTGCAGTTTTGGATTTGAAGCGTTTATTTTTGGATTATTAGTGCATATTTTTGGGTTTTTAGGGCATATTTCCATTTAAGTGCATATTTTGCATTTGTTACTGCATATTTTAAGTGCATATTTTCGATTTTTAAGTGCATGAAAGTAGCTGCCCTGGTTATAACCAATATAAAATAATGAAATAAAAAAAAAATACTCCTCACTTTTAGGTTACTTTTAAGTAAGTGTTTTGTATGTAGTTACATCGATGGATAAGCCCTCGTTAAAATAATTGGTTTTATAATACAAAATTAAGAGATTCCCTTCTTTTATTTCTTCTACAAAAATCTTTACCAGGTTGTTGCTGTTGTAGCAACGGCTCCTGCAATAAAATATACATGCATACATTAATCTTCCTCTTCTGCTGACTCATCTAGATCCAGACTAGGGTTGCCAGATACCAAAGGCAAATAACTGGACAATGGAAAAAATTCCCCTGGATTTTAAAAAAGTAACTGGACAATTTAAAAATGCACTTGTAGTTCAAATTCTTTCAAAAAATTTTATTCTTTTTAATTTACTTGTAAAAATTGTACCATCTTTCTTTGATTTGAAAATAATTTAAACAGAAAGTGATATTAATTTATGATCTAGAGTCAAACTTAAAATAACATTCATTTACTTAAATAACAGATCAACTAAAACATTTCCCCCGTACAATTTTATTTCAAATTTGTTTTGTTTTTTAGAAATAAAAAAAAATAACAATAAAGGTGCGTTTACAATGATGGAGTACTCCAATCTGTAGCAAATTTAGTTGTTTTCTCTTTCTTACTAATACATTTTTGTATTTGCCTATCTTTTTTTATTCCACTCCAGAGTTAAATTTGTTTGACTCTGGAGTACAGATTTGTTGCACTCTAGAGTTAACATCACTCTGTTAACTGTTTAACATGACAAATATAACTAAAAAAAACACATCACTAATTTGTTCACATCTCTAATTGTCAACAAATTATAAAAAAATATTGAAAAATAAAAGGAACTAGTTTCAATTTGTAATAATATATAGAATAAAGAATTATTTTATAATAATAGCAGTGAAAGCCATGCCACGATATTCGCAAAAACTGCGTAAGTACTGAAACGTCACATATTTTTTTGAAGTAACTCTACTCTGCATTGTGAACAGTTAACATTTGAATCTGTGTTGCAGAGTAGAGCCACTCCACCATTGTGAAAGCACCTTAACATGGAAAACAAGGAATTAAATTCAGTCTTACATCATATTACATCAGAGCTTTGAAGAATTAATTCCTTAATTCAATTTTTTTAATTCTGAATTAAAAATTCGATGAATTAATTCACAAAGCACCATATATTGAATGGAATTAATTCATATTTGTTTTCGTTCGATTTATTTTGCTATGAATTAATTCAATTGCTATAGTTCTTTTTATTAAATCAAATGAATTAATTCACTGGTGAATGCGTTCAATTTTATAAATCGAACGGAAAAAAAGTGAATTAATTCCTTACTGAATTAATTCACCACTGAATTCATTCAATTTCATTTTCGATCAATGAATTAAAAAAAAAAATAAAATTACTTTCAGTGAATTAAAAAAAAAATACGTTCACTGAAATAAAAAAAACAAAAAATACCTTCATTGAACTAAAAGCCTGTTTTCTACCGTTCAGTAAAAGAAAATATTTATTTACAAATAAAATTTGCAACTAAGCCATTTACAGCGTTTGCTAGTAAAAATAAACAAATTACATATATATTAAGTGTTAGAGAAACCCGATGCACTTTATCAACCTACATGATTAAAAAATAAAGCCTTTTACTATGAAAAATAAAAACTTTACAGATACAGATGAAATTGGAAAATAATATAACTATTATATTAATTATATATAACTTATGCTTTCCAGTAAAATGTAGATGCTTGACTATGACGTATTTCATTTATACGTTTTTACAATACGATGTTTTCTTCCGGCAGAAAACAGGCTCTGAAATCAGCGACGTAATTTTGGTTTTCCGATTAAGTAAACGTATTTTTTTTTCAATTCAGTTGAACGAATTCAGTGAATTACTTAAGAAAAAGAATTCATTCATTGGTAGTGAATTCATTCAAAAAAGAATTAATTCTTCAAAGTTCTGTATTACATACATATGTATTAATTTAGATCGCATAAAAAAAACTATTTTTTTGCCACATATATGTTGTATTTTTATTTACAGAATTTATCAACTCTTTTGCTTTAATTGTAAGCAAAAATGTTTAGAAATTTTTGCAACTTTCTTCAAAATTTATTCTTATTAAAATTTCAGCCTGTATTAGGTCGAAGAAGATTTTATTCCTTTCTTGTGAATATAGATTATTTAAAATACTAAAAGTTCTTTCACAAAAAGCATTGCTAATTGGTATGGAAAAATCAAACAAGATCAATCATATAGATTTTGTATGTTATTTTTATCGCATTTTTTAAAAAATGGAATATCTTTCGGCAAATTATCAAAGGTTTCTCGCAGGCAGCAGAAATCAGTGTCAGTCGTTGTCAATTAAATTTGATATTTCTAAAACTTTTGGAAGCTCTGATAAGTTATCCCACGATAAAAGAGACTGTTTTAAATTTGAAACAGAAATTTTGTTGTAAAGTGATTTGTCTCCGAAATCATATTGTTGCCCCAAGTAAGTAAAAGCATTTCTTAAAAACTGATTTGCTTCTAATTGGAAAGTTTTTATTTCGTGATAGGAAATTTTTTTTTAAACAGTTGCAACTTTGCTTCCGTAAAACTCATTTTTAACCGATTTGGAAGATAATTCAAAAGATTACTGATTATACTGTGCAGTTCTGTAATAATACAGAAATCACTTTCTAGGGCTAATACTGCTGAATACTAATTTAATTAATAAAATAATTATTTTTCAAAATTAAAGAAATTTTTTTTTACCTGGATAAATTGTATTTTAGCTGTTTACTGGAAAAGGCCCAAAATAACTAGACAAACCAGGCCGTCTGGCAACCCTAATCCAGACCCAGAAACCGGGCCACCTCATAATGACGTGGGATCTATGTGAGTCGGGTTTGCCGTGCAGCCAAAGAGGTGGTTTACGTCGTGGGGACCTCTTTGACAAGCGGGACATGTGTTCGGGATGGTGGGCTCAATCCGAGACCAATATGAGTTAAGACCTGAACATCATCCCGCACGCAATTATGCGAGGAAAACTCTCGAACTTCGCGTGAGAGTTTCTCCTCATCTTCTGCAATAGGAGGGGGATGACTTCTAAGAACGATATTCATCGTCATTTACCGTGTCCCGATGGATATCGTTAGAACCTGCTCTGTAGGATGCTTCGTCCAGCGGATCTTTAATATATTGCTAGATTGTACCCTGATGGATTTGAAGGTCCTCTCTGACATGTCCCGGTGGGGGGGGGAGGGGTTCCACATCCGTAAGATGGTGATTTGGGTGGCCCCTCCGATGGCATCCCAGCAGGAACCGCTTCGAGAGCATTTGGCAATGTTCCTTTACAGCAAGGACCTTAGTTTCCATTTCCAGATAAATAATAGGTTTTTATTGGAAGATTTCTTTCTTATATTTAATGCTGTGCGAATTTCTTTTTTGCATGAATATCAAGCAACACAATTAAATTATAATAAGCTAAATAATAGCAAAATAAGCCCAATACTTTGTTCAAAAGAGCGAAAAAATTTCGCTCTAAGTTTGGAGCTCAAAAACTATAATAAGAACATTAAAATGCAAAAATTATTTATAGTCTGTAAAAATTTACAATCATAATTAACCCAAATGTCACTTTTTTGCTACATTTTCAAATGGTCTATTAAATTGATGCGAAAAAAATTCAAACGTAATTTCGCAACAATACCACGCAAGTGAAAAATCATTGTTTTTATATGTAGTTTGACAGCTTTTTTCGTAAAAATACAAACAAAATACCGGGCTATACCAACAAAAAAATCAAATTTCAAGTTCAGTTCATAGGATATCTCTCATCATTTCTAAAATAAAAAAGAATGTCATATCTTATGAAAACTCTTGGTAAGTAGATTGTAAAAGTATAACAAGTTAAATTTTTCGATAACATCGTTATCAGGTAATTAGGAAACTACCACAAAAAGTTGGTTTCTATTTCATAAATCGAGAGATATTTAAAATACGAGCAATGAAATTTAAAATACGTGCAAATGTTTACAAACAATTCTGAAAATCGATCATATTGCTGAGTACCGATTCCAAATGGTTTGTGAAGCTGTGAAAAATATTGTTCACTCATTTAAAAGTAATGATAACAGATGACAGTTTTTATCACTTCACCGCTTGCATTCTATTCAGAATCGGTACTCTGGTTGCATAAAAAGAAAAGTTTTATTATTCCTCAAAAAGACTAAATTAAATAGAAAAATTATGAAAACAAGTCTTACCACGATCGAATATATATCGATATTTATAGGGGAAGTGCAACTTTAAGCGACTTTAAGTTTTTTTATTTTATCCAACCAAATGCGAAGTGACTTTTTAAATTCCAAAGCATTGATTCATTGAGACATTCTAGTGGTGCATAAACTCCAGGTACAAGATAGTTGAAATTTTCGTTAGAATCAACTAATAATTTTTTTGGGTGTAACTACATAAACATTTTTATTTAAGTTTGGCCGCTGCATTTCAAATTAAGCTATCAATATCTGAAACACCCTGTTGTACTAATCAAATTCTCTCATACTTCAGTTTTAATTCAGTGATCAAAGAGTGAGGTTGTTAACAAAAGTTTCTAGTTATTATGAAGGAAATTAACTAAAGTCGTGTTAATTATAAACAAATATAACTTATATATAAATATAATATAATAATTATATATAAATATAATTCAGAATATACACAAGTGTTATTAATCATTAATTAAACAATAAAATCTTAAATATATTAGTGATTTCTTAAGAAGCATTGTAAATAAAATGTTAGCCACAAATAAGGAAGTGTTTTTTTTTTAATTAATAAAATGTTCTGTTCAGGGTTGTGCTTAATTTTTGTTTGGTTTTTAATAATATATTAATAAAATAAAAATATTAAAGAAAACGTGTTAATTGTTACAACAAAAAATCTATGTAAAAAAGGCCGAGGCAAATGTGGCATCTCTGCCGACAGCGCTGTTTGGCGTTTGTTTATTTGGGCAAGCAAATAATAAAAAAAGAATGCAATAAAATTAAAAGAAAATGAAAATATGTAAATAGAAATCGAAAGAGAGAGAAATATTGGTAAATAATAAGGTAAGTCTGTGTGTGTCATTATTAATAAATTTTTTATATTTAAATTTTGGGCGGTCCCGAATTTTATATATTTTTGCAATTTAAACTTATTATGATGTGATTATGAGTTTGTTTCAGCACTACGAGTACACCTTTTGCAATTGTAATTCAAAAAATATCAATTGAAATTCAGAAAACATCAATTTTAATTCAGATAATATCAATTGCTATTCAAAAAAACATTGACTGAAATTCAGAAAATATCAAGTGAAATTCAGAAATCGTCAAGCGAAATTCAGAAAGTATCAACTGAAATTCAGAAATAATGAATTAAAATTTATGTTATGTTTTCTGAATTTCAATTGATGTTTTCTGAATTTCAATTGATGTTTTTTTAAATATCAATTTGTATTTTCTGAATTACAATTGCCTTTTTCTGAATTTTAAATGGTATTTTCAGAATTTCAATTGATATTTTCTAAAATTCAAATGATATTTTCTGAATTTCAAATGGAATATCTGAATTTCAATTGATATTTTCTGAATTTCAATTGGAAATTTTGAATTTTAATATTATCTGAAATTTAAATGCAAATTCTGAATTTCAATTGATA
The DNA here is from genome assembly GCA_949987735.1 of Leucophora obtusa. Classification (NCBI taxonomy): domain Eukaryota; kingdom Metazoa; phylum Arthropoda; class Insecta; order Diptera; family Anthomyiidae; genus Leucophora; species Leucophora obtusa. Next base: position 126,833,219 of record OX465297.1, on the reverse strand, counting down.
TTTTCTAAATTTCAAATGGAAATTCTGCATTTCAATTGCTATTACATTTTCTGAATTACAATTGCAAAAGACGTTCTATTTTTAACTGTACTTATATTGTTATAAAAAGAACTGTTTATGTACACTCAAAAAAATTGTGACAGTTACTACATGACAGTTGTTTGTGTAGTAATCAGTAGTTGTTGTTTTTAACAATAATTACAGTCGTTTTTCCATGGAAAATGTAAAACAATTCCGATTAAAGATATTTAAGAAAACAGCTAACGGAAAGTACTGTAATTTTTTTCCAGTTGTTTAAATCAGTGATTTTTAATGCCATAAAAAACAACTACCAAAACAGTATTTTTACAGTAAACAGTTGTTTTTGTTAGTTATTTAAAAATAAAAAGTTTCGTTGAATTTCTTTGAATTTTAAAAATTCTTGTTTAGTTTATATTTGTTATTAGTTTGCAAATAAAAATCGGAAACTTCACTGAAAATGTTATTACAGTAACTGACTGTAGTTTATTTAAAAAGTTATCCGTACATTTATTTTTAAATGATTATACAGTTAAAATACAAAGAAATATATTTTTTAACTGTGTTTGTCGTTTATTTAAAAAATAAATTACATATACATAAATATGGATTTTCTGTTACAGTTAATAATTTCATTTAAAATGTTTTGTTAAAAAAAAGAATTCCTTTTCGATTTCAGGTCAGTTAAAAAAACGAAATAAACTAAATATCATTTATTCTTACGGATTTTGAAGTTAATTTTTTGAAATTAAAAAAAAAAAACGAAATAAATGAAAAATCATTATCATTTTTAAGGATTTTGTAGTTTATTTATTAACGTTTAAAAATAAATGAGAAGTTCTTTTGATTTAAATGAAAAGGCAGTAGAACGGTTTTCAAATGATTTTTCATTTATTTTAAATTACATATTCGGTTAATTTAAACTACAAACTATTTTAAGTGTTGTATTGTATCTCCACTGCATAAAAGCATAATAACTGGAGAACCGTTTGGAATTTTTACTTCAAATTTTAAATAGGCTGAACTAATTACACATATTTTTGTAATCGAAAGAAAAAAAAATATTTTTTTTTAGTAAAATATACTTTTATAATATCAAAAGAAATAACTGTAAAAACAGTAGTTTTTACCCATTTTGTTAGTTATTTAAAAAATTTTGTAGTAAAAACTTGTCAGTTAATTTTACGACATTGTTAGTTATTTTTAATGCATTTGTTAGTTATTTTTCAACAGTTAAAAATTACAAAATTAATAGAATTTAATAGAATAAAAAACTAAAACGAGAAGTTGTACAATAATATTGGAAGTGTATGGCCAGCTTTACTTAATCTTCTAAGGACGAGTTTTTGAGATGTTAGTTAAAATTGGTTTAGTTAAACCTTAAACAAATTATATCAGCCATTTCCAAGTTTATTAACAAAAATTTACCGAAACAATGTTTTGTCGATTAGATTTTTCGTCTATATTGAAATAAAACCAAATAAGCCGAATTTTAGTAGCGGTATTCCAATAACAAACTGCGTTAAATTGAGTTCAAAGATAATCTACATCCTAAAAATTGGGCCTATGGAATCCCTGCCTGTGTGTAGTCTGTGCAAGTTATCGATGACATGTGCCAAAAGGGTTTTGTTTTTTGTTTACATTGCAGTGACTTGCAAAGAGAAATCAAAACACAAAAAAACAGCTTCATATAAATTGAATGGCATGTTTTTGTATAAATCTATACCTTTCTGTATATCATCACAATTTTGACATTCCATTTTACTCATTTTCTAACCGCCATATTGATCAAATCGGCTGATTAATACAATCAACGATTATATAGACTAAAGACAAACCACCAGCCTCAACTGCTGTTAAAAAGTCTCTTTAATTTTATATACAAACTGGTTTTAAGAGAAACAGTTTTTAGTGTTTTTTTTAACGCGTATTTTTTAATATTAATAAGCAAAATTTTGTGCTAATTATACAAAACTAATGCAGAGAACATATCAAACAACACAAGTGCACTTTACAATTTAATTAAAATTGCTTAAAAACAATAAAAATAATTAATTAAAAATACCACTTTTTCACGTTTTTTGTTATTTTACATTGAAACTCTCTTAAAACCAGTTCAGTTTTTCAGATGAGAGCCGTGGATATAGTGCCTGATACAATCTGTGATTGAAATTTTGATTATTTTTTAGAGTTGTGTCGTTCATGAACGAACTAGTTCATTTGAACGGTTCAGTTCATTGAACGATATGACATCGTTCACCATTATTCGTTCTTTTCGTTTATTTCGTTCAATCGTTCATTTCGTTCTTTTTTTTAGTCATAGAAAATTTGTATCCCTTTCTTATTAATTTTATTACAGAATTAAATGTTTTTCTTAATAATTTAAAATTTTTAATAAAATTGTAATTTTCTGACACTATTAGTCTATGCACAATAAAATTAATATAAACATGTAAAATGTAGTGCGCCAATGAATAATCGAACGAACGACACCACTCACGAATCACTGTTCAGACACAGCTCATGACAAAAAAGAACGATACCAAAAAAGAACAATTGAACGATTTGAACGAACTGGTTCAATGAATTTTATTGAACGATAAGACCGAGTCACCAAAAAGAACGATTAAGCCCAACTCTATTATTTTTAGTGTAGCTTTAACTATAACAACACCCATCTTTGAATTTAGTACATAAAAAAACTCTTTTTATTCATTTTAGTGCATTTTTTAGTATACGGGCGATTTTCATATGGTACGGGTGGTGGTTTCACATGTTCTTTAACTAAATCAAAAGTTTTTGTTAAAATAATAAATAAATTGAAAATATTTTTCACAAAAATATAATTTAATTATAGCTTAATACTTAGTTCGTTAATTTTTTAATTTTTTCCTAGATGTGTGTAAAATTTATTGTGAAAAAATTGCGGGCCGGTTCGTTAGTTTTATTTTATTCTCTTATGCGGCAAATAGACTATGCAAGTCACTTGCACAATAACGAGTTTGTTCAAGTCGCCTTACTCGCCGCACACTATTCAAGTAAACTGCGCAATATTCATTTTAGTTAAAGTTTCAAAGTGTAAGCTTCAATTCGTAGAGAAAAGAAAAAGAACAAAAAATGTATTCGGACAGCTATTGCGCTGCACTAATTTTACTTGCTTTAGCGTTAAAAAGGAAAAAAAGTAAAAATAAACGCAAGCGAATTTGGTGCAAAAAGTGGTATAAAAAGAGAAACAACTTGGGGCAGACAAAGCTGTTAAAGGAATTGGAATTAACATCCAAAGCAGATTTTAAGAACTATGTGCGCATGGACAAAAAAACTTTTGAAGAACTTTTGGCAAAAGTTGAACCATATATAGTAAAACAGGATACGCTTATGAGGCAAGCAATTCCCGCACGACATCGACTGTCTTTAACGCTGCGCTTTTTGGCTAGTGGCAACAGTTTTGAGGACCTTAAATTTTTAACAGCAATTGCTCCGCAAACAATTGGAGGAATTGTCATGGAAACATGCGAAGCAATTATTGAGGTGCTGAAAGATTATATAAAGGTGAAAAATTATAAAAAAATTTTATACATACAAAATTTTAATTTTTTATTCTCTTACAGTTGCCAGAAACTGAGCAGGATTGGAAAAAAGAAGCCAAAGGCTTTAGCGAAAGGTGGAATTTTCCTCACTGCATCGGTGCAGTGGATGGTAAACATATAAACATCACAAAGCCACCGGGATCAGGATCGTACTATTTTAATTACAAAAAGCATTTTTCCATACTGATGATGGCAGTGGTTAACTCAAACTACGAGTTCCTCATGGTGGACGTGGGTGCTAATGGAAGGGCGTCAGATGCGGGCTTATTTAACCAAACCAAACTTTTTTCCAAATTAAAGAACAAGAACTTGAATATTCCAAACCCCGAGCCACTTCCTGGCTGGGATTCCGATTTGCCCTATGTGTTTGTTTGCGATGATGCTTTTCCTCTAATGGAAAACATTATGAAGCCGTTTAGCTATAAGTCACTCGACAAAGAATCCATTATTTTTAATTACCGACTTTCACGAGCTCGAGGAATTGTCGAAAATGCGTTTGGAATATTGGTATCAAGGTTCCGAATATTATTAAAAACTATAAATCTGTCACCTGAAAAAGTTACAACAATAACACTAGCCTGTTGTTACCTGCATAACTTTTTACGTCGGAAAAATGATCAAGCTTACTTAAAAGGTGGATTCAATGTCGAAAATATTGAAAATGGAGATATTGTGCACGCGGATTGGCAAAAAGAACCACATTTATTAGATGAAATGCAAACCACAACCATGAGACATAATGCAAAGACTACAAAAACTATAAGACAACATTTTTCAGAGTATTTTAATACTGTCGGAGCAGTTCCGTGGCAAAACAAAGTGTATGAAAAACATTTAAGAAAAGATGCTAAGACGATAACTAAGTAAAAAACCAAACGTCGAAATTGAAATAACCCAAATGTGATAATGCTGAAGTAACATTAACAATTCAATCATTTGTTGCCATACAGTTACTACTTTATAACAATTTTCTAAGTTTTTTTTTTTTCATAAAACATTTTTGATGAAAACTAAGTTTAAATGAAATAAAATACGTTTTTTTGTTATAAATAAATTTTTATTTATAATAAACTTAAATTCATACTCTATTAACTTTCTGTAATAGATATTAAAAAGAGATATATTATATTAAAATAAATAATTACAGTTCAAATAACATTGTTTTACTTAAAAAAGAAGTCTCCTCTAAAACAAACTTTGAATAAGAAAAATTAATTAAAAAAGTAATTTTTTCTTTAGATTGTGCTTTTTCTAAAAAATCAGAACCTAGTAGCTTACGTGTGTGTATGAGATCATGACATTTCATTAAAGACCCTATTTATAAGTGAAAAATAACGACTGCACAACGAATGCACAAAATTTTTTAAAGGCCAGTATTTTATAGTCTGCACTTGAATGGATTTTTACTTAAGTCTTTCTGACACCAGTTTTTTCTAACTTTTATTCACTTTTTTCAGGGGTTTTGTTAAAGTTTTTGGTTAGTTACGAAAAATGAATAGAAAAAATCAAATAAAAACCCTAAAAAAAAGTCAAGTAAAAGTTAAGAAAAAAAGCTAATGTCATACGGACGTTAAGTTGAAAATTTTGTTTAAAAATTCCTAGACAGAAAAAAAATCATAGTTAAATCAACGATTCTATCATATGCTGGCTATAAAACTGTCCTTAGGGTGCGTACAGAGTGGCCGCTTGTTGCCGAGCCGAGCCGACTGACGCTTATTGCGAGAACCAATGCGAGAAAACTGGTACTATACAAATAAGTACAAATAAGCGCGAACAGGTCATAGTGGACGCCGAGCTGGTCAGAGCGCAAAGCTGATTGAATGCGAGAAAACAGTTCCAAAGCGTTTTTCAGCGCCGAAAACATTGTTTATGTTATGTTAATAAAATAAAAATTAAACAAAAAAATTAAAATTCAAATAATAAAAATTAAATAAAATTATAACAATTATAAAAAAATTTAAAAAAAAACATAAACAAAATTAAAAAAAAATTTAATAAAAATTTCAAGAATAATTGAAGAAATGAGTTAATAAGTAAAATTTTAAAACTCAATGTCAGTTTTTTGTCTCAACAAAATAAAACTCAAATCATAATTACATATTATTTTCTAAGAAAATTTATATACAGCAGAACAGATTCTTTGAAAAGCTAGTTTCGAACGCACAGCAACATGCAAAAAATGTTTTTTCTTTTTGTCTATTGCATTTCGGTTGTTATAATTTTGGGCATAAAATTCTTTGGAAAAGTGAAAGCAAAAATTATATGCTGTCATTCATCATTTTATGGCATTCTTCTTGAACTTTTCTTGAGTACAGTCGTTTGTTTTGGTTTATTTAAAATGAATGTAGAACAATTAATAAGTGAAGTTTTTTCTCGGCCGGCTTTGTGGGATCAGAAAAATAAATGTTATCATAACCGCGTTTTAGTGGAAAAGCTATGGATGTCCGTTGCTTCAGAAATGAAAATACCAAGTAAGTTATATTGAAATTTATTATATTTTATTCATGCATGTGAAATTACAAAATTTATCTCTTATTAATCTACCATTTTTTACACTTGTTTTATTGAATTCTTGTATGATTTCTTCCAAATGTTCTTTTTGCACTTCTTCTTTTAAATTTTGATCTAATCCTTCTAAATCAATAATTATGTTGTTTAGAAGGCATATACATTTTACAATGAGTTCAGCGAACAAAGGATCCGTTTCAATGGGTTTCCATAATATTCTGAACCTTGCACTTAATAACACAGTACAACAGCCAATCTGGGGGGTGAGAAATTCCAAGTCAGGGTGATGGTACTAGGTCAGTATAGTAAAACCCTCAAAGGGTTTGGCGTTCGTATGTGTCATTTTTATGACCTTTTAAATTTTTTCCTTATCTTGATGTTTTTTCGCTTAGTTGTAACACTTTGGCAAAAACGTAGTTTAACATAACTCGAGAACCACTTGTCCGATTTTGATGAAACAAATTTAGAAAAATTTAGAATTACAATTTCTTTAATCTGTTCATATAACCTTTTTCTTTATAATCAACAGTTTTGCCGGTAAAAATAAATTTGTGGAGAAAAAAAAATATTTTTTTGCCTAAAAATTAAAATTTTTTTTTTTTTAATTCATAAAAAATCCAAAACGGAAAAAAGGATCAAGTGTTATTAATTTCATGTAAAGTCACATAACCTATAAACAAAATTTAACGCGTTCTGCTTTTATTTACAATTAAGTGAAGGTATCCCATTTTGACAAGAATATTGATATTTGTTTTTATTCAAAAAAGTGTCATTTATCACCTTTTTCATAAATTTTCCCCAATAACTCCAGACTTCTGCCCATAAACTACTAAAAAAATTAAGTAAACATTTTTATAATTTTTTATTTTTATTTTATTTATTTATTTTTATTTATTTTAATAAATATTGCCTAGACTTTTTCGATGGTGGTTGTTCGGGACTAGTGGCATCGCATTCATCGCTATCATCAGTTTCTGAACCGCACATAATGTCAATGTGTGACTCCACTGTTATCATCAAGATCATCCTTGTCTTGCCACACTAACTTACTCCACCAGCAAATTTCCGCAATTATTGCACTCGGCGACTTTTTGCCTCTATATCTGTAAGTTTTTGTTTTATTAAAATGAGTTTGAAAAAATAAAAAATCAGTATTACCTCATTTCAAATGGCATAGCAACTTGATGATAGCGTTCACCTTGTTCATCAGATTCGGTAGCCAATTGTTTGCTGAAGTAGTCCAGATGATGATGTAAATAATGGATTTTCAAGGACATGTGGACACCAATTTCCGAGAATGCTCTTAACATCCTTGCGACAGAAACATCGTAGTTGTTAGAACGATGCTTTCCCAACAAGCCTTCTATTACTTCTTTGATTGCCTGCCATGCATTCAATTCAGCGTCAATCAAAATATTGTTGAATGCGTCACTTTTAATCAGCTTTCGTATATCTGGACCATTTAGTACGCCTGATTGGAAAAAATTAATTTGTTAAGATGGAAAATCATGGGAAATGAATGTGATATTAGGTGTGTTTCTTTACTTTTTGGGTAAAGTTCGGTAAAATGAGAGTAAGCACAAAATCCTCTCACAAAATGACAAAATTACCCAATAGTACAGGAACGCAAAAAACCACTTTTCTAGCCCAAAAACTTATTTCAAAGAATAACGTTAAACAGTGATGGGACTTGAAAAATTTTGTTTTGTGCCAAGTGTGTGACTAAAATGTGCCAAATGGGCCTTTATTGTGCCAAAACTCAATTTTCACTTAGAACCCGTGTTTTCAACTTTCATTTTGTAAATGCATTCTTATGGAATTAATTCTAACTTGAATTCTTATGGACTTAATTATATTTGAATGAATTAAAATTTTCTTTCAATTAAAAGGTGAATGATAAATTAAATTCATCCGATTCTTAATAAAGATTTGGGAATGCAGCCAATGAATGAATTCTTTAGGAATGGTTGCACGGAATGGTATACATATAAACATTTTCTAAAACTGAATTAATTTTTTCATGAATTAAGCTTAAATTAATTCTTTCGAAGCTCTGATATAAATTTATAGCATTTGCATTTTTAAAATTCTATGGATTAAGCACCGTAAGTTGTTCAGTTTTCACGTGAAAAAACTGTTATACTCCATATAAAAAAAAGTATTTTTCACGACAATGAGTTTCACGTGAAAATTGTGCAAACTTAGTTTTCACGCAAATTTAATGTACAAGACTATTATTTTTTTGGTGAAAAAGTGACATTTTGTGTTAATTGTGATTGTGGCTTTGTTATAAAATTAAAATATTGTTAATTTTTTTAACTTAAATTGCAATTTAAAGTATTTTAAAGTCTTAGAGAAAATTGTTCACGTGAAAAACAACTTAAGGTGCTTTATTCGGTAATATCTTCGATGACATTTTTTAGTTTTGCTTTATTCGAAAAGGTATTTTAATACCAATAAATGCTTAGAAACTAAAAATTAAAGAATTGTTATTTTTTAAATTCATTTTCTATTAAATTTTGTAGATAACCAAAATGTGCCAAAATAGTATCGGTTGTGCCATTGTACCAATCAATCTTAGATTGTTCCAAAAATCCCATCACTGATGTGAAAATACGTATAATTTCAGTTTGCAAATCGGCACAAATAGACATATTTATTCGCTTTTAAAAGTTGTTTTTGATTTTATTCAATTAATTTTAACAAAAAACCAAGTTTCTTTTGCTTATTTCTTTATTTAATTACAATTTTTAATTTAATTTCACAATTGTTTTTTGTTTATATTTCCATCAGCTGTTTTACCAAAGTTTACCCGAAGAAAAAGTCTGGGTAAATTTTGGTAAAAAGAGAAGCACTAATACACTCTCATTAGCGCTCTCATTTACCCAATTCTCGAGTACGGGAACGCTTTTGGGTAAATTTCGGTAACTTTGGGTAAATTTCGGTAACTTTGGGAACGTACGGGAACACACTGATTATAACTTACCTTCTTTAATTTTACTTTCGCTGAGTCTCGGGTAAATTAGTTTCAAACACAAGAAAACTTCATCTCTTTTGGCGACAGTTTTGATAAAATTCTTAACAATTCCAAGTTTAATATGCAGTGGAGGCAGCAATATCTTCTCCTTCGGCACTAGAGGCTCACGAATAATATTGGCCGTTTGTAACCTGCTGTGCTCTCTGAGTTTCCATCCGTGGCATGCATATTGGTCACCGGAAAATTGTGTGTCCCAATCGCACAAAAAGCACATATATTTTATATAGCCGCTTTGAAGACCGCAAAGCATTGCTACAACTTTTAAAGGCTCAATTAGACGTGCCATAACCATAACCATATAAAACAGCTGTTCAAACCAATCTTATGGGCTACAATGTATACGATTATTGGTGACATGCCATAACGCCATAATCGTAACCATAGAAACCAATTGAATTTTGGTTGTCTGCTATGGCGTTATGGTTACGGCTATGGCGTTATGGCACGTCTAATTTAACCTTAAATCGCAGCATATGCGCCACATATGTTTGGCGTAGTTAACCATTTTTAAAATATTTTCCAGTGCATCATATGTTTCTTTCGTTTCTGTACTGTAGGCGATTGGAACTGAAGGTTTTTTATTGGTCTTATGCAGTAAAACCGCCTTCAAGCTGAGTTTTGAACTGTCAATAAATAATCTCCAGTCATCTGCTTCATATTTTATTTCCATTGCGTCCATCAATTTTCCTACATCCGGGCAATATGCAGAAGTTTTTTCATCATTCACAAGGAATAAACTTTGGAGTGTTGCCTGACGACTTCGATAAGCTGTGACTTTCACACCGGGTGCCAACAAATTGTTTGATTTCAAAATGGAAGCCAGCTCTTCCGATTTATGCTGTGTTAATTCCAACTTGGCAACAATTGAATCAAGCTTATTTTGATTTATTAAAATTGGCTCATTGGATACTGATGGCTCATATGGGGAATCATCACGTGCATGATATGTCGGAGCAGTCGTAGAAGAGAAAATATCTGGGCTAGAAGCTTTTGGCACAGGAATGTGGTCCGAATGAGGCAATGGTGTTGCGGCACTTGCAACACCAACGTAATTATACGATTTTCTTATCCTTTTTGCGGCTCCTTTATTCGCACATGCATAGCAATTCAATGGATTGTGACCTTCGCCAGGATTAGTCCAAGTCATTGGGATACCGAATGGCATACTTTCACGTCTTCTATTTTTCCAATCCATTAGACGGTTGTAGCAGCTTTTACACACTATATTTGGTACCCAAGTTTCGTTCACTATAACATTTTGGTTGAAGTACATCTCGTATGTTTGAACAAAATCAGTACTGAAATTACCCCTTTTTTTATGTGTTGAGACATATTGACCACAGCAGTAGCAAAAGCTATTTATATCTGGCTTGCACAGTTCCATATTCTGTTCTCTTTTGTTCACTTTTAAAAAACTGGAGAAAAATCACTTTTACTGTTCGCGTTCGTCGGCACTTGTTGAATGACAAAAATCACAGAACCAGTGTGAGAAAGAGAAGAAGTATAATGACAATGCATGTTTTATGTGAACATTACAGAACCAGTGTTGCCACATCAATATTTTTCTTTTATACAGTAGAAAAATATGAGAGAGTTCGGCTTGTGAGTGTCAATGTTTTCTCCAAATAATATTGTGCATATCTGGAGCAAATTTTTGAAATTCATACATTTACCTAATTGTGAATAAATGAGAAACGCGTGCATCGATTTTCATGATCTATGCCTTTTTTTGCTCATGAGTTATGTGACTTTACGCGAAAGTAATTAGTTTTGGCACTTTTTTCCATTTTGGATTTTTATGAATTTTTAAAAAAAAATATTTAAATTTTTAGGCAAAAAATACTTTTTTCCCTTCATACATTCATTTTTAACTTCGAAAGTGTTGCACATATAGGAAAACGGTATAGAAACAGATTAGAGAAATTGTAATTCTAAATTTGTTTCATCAAAATCGGACAAGTGGTTCTCGAGTTATGTTAAACTACGTTTTTGCCAAAATGTTACAACTAAGCGAAAAAACATCAAGATAAGGAAAAAATTTAAAAGGTCTTAAAAAAAACTGACACATACGAACGCCAAACGCTTTGAGGGTTTTACTATACTGACCTAGTACCATCACCCTGACTTGGAATTTCTCACCCCCCAAACAATAATCCCAAAAATGTTCCATAGTGTAACCCAAAGGCGCATTCAATGCACTTTCTAGCTCTTGAAAGCCGGGCATTAAAATATTCATGGTCTTCCGTTATCTCCTTTCGGCTGTACGGCCTTAACAAACATTCTAAAAGGGGATAAGCCTCATCCCCAAGAAATACATATGGCACAATTTCTTCACTGTTTGGTAGACATGTATTTCCTGGTACAGGTAGTTTTCCACTTTTCAAAAGATTAAAGATTTTGGAAGAGCTAAAAGTGCCACCATCACTTTGCTTTCCGTATCCACCAACTTCAACCGCAATAAATTTGCAGTTGGCATCGGCAATACCTTGCAACACAATAGAAAAAAAGTGTTTATAATTATAATACATGGAGCCAGTATTTTCTGGACACTTGATTCGTATGTGCTTCCCGTCGATAGCACCAATACAATTTGGGAAGTTCCATAGCTTCCAGTATTGCTCTGCAATTTCTTGAAAACATTGTTCGTTTGGCTGCGGCATATGAATAGTAAACATATTATCCCATAGAACTTGGGTTGTCTCCTTAACAATAGCTCCTACTGTTGATTTGCCTAGCCGAAACGAAAAAGCCAGTGAGGCAAATGATGCTCCAGTTGCCAGAAATCTAAATAAGAAAAGTAAACAAAACGTTCCAATTGTAGTAAAAGTAGTAAGAAATTCGAGTAAACGAACACACTGTTTATGTATGTATATAATTTTTATCATATTTTAATTATATGGTTTTATTTATTTTTGTAGAGGAAGATTTAAAAAAAAAATGGAAGTATTTACGCGATCAATTTCGATGTGAAGTACGCAAAATTCCAACTCCAAAATCGGGGGATGCCGCATCACAAATTACTTCGAGTTGGCCTTATTTCAACTCTCTACTGTTTTTAAAGGACCAAATGAAATACAGAAATTTAAGTGGTAAGTTAAAACCGACAAGTATAAAAGCTACTCAAGAAGAGGTTGAATATCAAGAAGAAATTGAAGATATTCTCAACACTTCACAAGTCGAAGAAAGAAGAGATCTGTGCGACAATGACGAGTTCAGCTGTGAAGTTCCATCAAAAAAAAATATACCTCTAACAGCACTGCCCAATTGTTAGAAATTGAAAAAAGGAAATTGGCACTGCTGGAAAAGAAAAATATGGAAAAAAAGACTGTATTGGATGAAGATGAAGCATTTTTTGTAACTCTTTTGCCGCAAGTTGGACCCAGAGAATAAATTTCTTTGTCGAATGGAAATGCAAAATGTACTTTATAAATACGTGTATGCAAAGGTTCAAAATATGTCCACACTGTCCAATGAAAGTTCAAAATATGCGGTTTTGTCATCACCAATCAGCGTTTCCTCTGAAAGCCACCACATAAATTCTTTAGACCTTAGTACAACTCGTTATTTTCAACCGATCTCATTTACCAAAGTTGAAGGTACAAATATATCATCAACTTCACCATTATTGGTTCCAGACCAAAATGCAATGGAAACTGTAATTTATTCATCTTAAAATTCCTCTTAATTAATTTATATTATTTATTTTTTAATTTTTTTTTTTGTTTAACTTTACTTTTTATTTATAAAAAAATGTATTCATGAATTTAATAATATATAAAATGTATGTTCCCGTACTTTACCGCAGTTGTCCAAACTTACCCAAAAGCGTTCCCGTACTAAAAATTGCGTGCAAATTGTTGTTGTTTGGGCTGTTTTGGGTTCCCGCGGTAACATACGGGAACGCACATAAAATGAATTTAATAAGATATAAAATGAATTTAATACAATAAATACAAATATATAAAACATAAAAAATTTCTTACCTGAGAGTTACTATCAAGCGTTCACATGGAGATATTGGTACTTTAATAAAATTACTCCACTTCTTATTTAATTTATCACCAATCTTATCGAGAATATAGTCAAAAGTTTCAATACTCATTCGAGTATATTCTTTAAACTTGGCAGGATATTTTCTTAAATCACTATATAAGTGATGAAATTCTCCAAATTCAATTCGTTTGTCATTTATTGGATGTGTTCCAAATGATTTTTTATTGATAAAATACTTAAAAACTGTATCCGAAGCTAAATACTCATCATCTGACCAATCCATATCTTTTCACTTCAATTTCACAAACACGAATGAACAACAAACCCAAATTCATACAAACATACATAAAACACAAATAATATATAAAATATCAGCGCTGATTCTCGCATCCACTATGTACACCCAAACTTGTTTCTCGCATGAACAAGTTCTCGCAATAAGCGTCAGTCGGCTCGGCTCGGCAACAAGCGGCCACTCTGTACGCACCCTTAGGTTGCGTTTACATCGAAATCCCGAGATGTCGAAATTCACCACTGTGGATAAACAATAAAAAAAGCACATAATTGTTAATTTTGAGGACAACATATTTAATACAACTAACTGTGTGTGTTTATTCAAAATTCACAGTGGTGGATACCGAAATCTCGAGTTTTCGATACGCGATTCTAAAACTTATTAATAGATTTTTCCCTATTCTTCAGGGTAATAATGAAAACTAAAAACTTACAAGAATGAATAATAAAAAAAATAAAATAAAGAATTAACATGAGAACTTCAAACAATTAAAAGATTTACTTTTAATACTTACTTAAATATTAAGGGCCGTAGCCTGATTTGAAACCTTATATTTTTTTTACTTCAATTCACAAAAACAAAAACATTCAGACATATTTTTTAATTTAAAATTTTGCCCCTATCGTGTACGCAGTGGAAAAACATTCCAATTTTTTTTTATAAAAACTTCGATCAAAATTAAAAAAAAACATGCAATTCTCATTGGGGTGTTTTCGAAATATTTTGAAAATAATTCAATAATTTCTTCTTATCGGCTGGGCGTATTCGGATGAAACTTCACAAGCCCATAGAAAACGTAATTTTGAGCTAAAGTTTTGATGGTCGATCCCACAGACCCACCAGGAGCTGCGCTACTGAATTCCAAAGTAGAGCACCTCTTGAATGTGAAAATTTTGAAAGCTTGTCATTTTTCGATTTGTGAACCAATTTTAAAAAGAGTTTTGTAATATTTTTATAATCTGCTAGTAAATCCCTATAATAAACATGCTTACACATGTGAGATATCTCTAAAATATAAAAGTTATTCGCATTTGAAAATCGAAATTTAACATTTTTGTAAAAACCTGTCCGGTTTTTGCCAATGGCATAGTCAAATAAAGTCCGATAATCTTAAAAAATTTCAGTTCTATTTACAACTTAATGATTTATTTCAGAAAGACAAATTCCATGCAATATCTTTTTCACGCTTAAAATGCCACGTCTTTAAATTTGAAAATTAAAAAAAAAAAGTATATTAAGTAATTTTTTGGGCAAAAAGGTACCAAGACTCCTTTGCCTCCAGATTAAAATTTTATTTAAGAACATAATATTATGTAGTATTTATATTTTTCTGAAAGCATATTCCTTTTAGATGTGCATAATGGAAAAAATATTCTCCACTTGTCATTTTGTCTTCTCCCAGACCATACCGAATTCGCGATTTTTTTTATTCAATGTTCAACTTTAACACGTGAGTGCACCACCAGAATTTAAATACTAAAAGCGGGCAAATATATTCAATATGGTATGACTGTAATTGTCAATTTTTAGCATCGCTTTAAGTGTGGACAAAACAGCAAGCAGAGTAAAAAATACCACTTTTGGAAATTTTTTTCCAGTTCTTTGGGAGTTGTGGGATATGTTTCATCTTTTCTCAAAAACAAACAGTCTGGATGCAAATGAGTCTTCGTACCTTTTTGACCAAAAAATTATTTAATTTACTTTTTTTTATAATTTTCAGCTTTAAAGATGTGCCATTTTAGGCGCGAAAAAGATACATATTCCATCGAAATTTCCTTTGTGAAATAAAACATTTAGTTGTAAATACAAATGAAATTTTTTAAAATTATATTATATAGCAGATTATAAAAATAATACCTTTTTTAAAATTGGATAAAAAATCGAGAAATGGCAAGCTTCCCTATTTTGGAGTCCAGTAGCTTCCGGTGGGTCTATGAGATTGGCCGTCAAAACTTTAGCCCAAAATTACGTTTGCTATGGGCTTGTGAATTTTCATATGCCCAGCCGATAAGAAATTAAATTATTTTCAAAATATCTCGAAAACACCCTACTGTTCAATTTGACCGCAGTTTTTTAGTTCTATGGGCACCATTATAGACTTTCTCAAAAAATGTATTTCTGGAAGGTTCTAAATCAGGGTCCGGTCTTAAGTTAACAAAATTATTCCTCAAACGTATTGAAAAACCCTTTTAGGTCGTTGTATTCAACTAAGTCAGGAGTGCTAGTAGAAGGGTACGATCCCTGAATGGAATTGTTGGTCAAATCAGAGCCAACTGCTATGTAGCGGCCAGGATATTCCACCTGTGAACAATTAAAGGTACTCGATCCCGTTGGTGACTGTGGGTCTAAATTAGACGATTCATGGAGCAATATTTGTTGTATTTCTACAGCGTTAGACATGCTAAGCGTCCCCATACAGCCGTGGAATAAAATATCGGAAATTATTTTTCTTGAAATTAACTTTTGATTTCCTTCCATTTCTTTATACTGAGAAGCCCACGATTTGGCCAAAATTTCGGTGTCGCAGTTGGAAGTTTTATTGAGTTGAAGTTGCTCGCATGCCATTTTTATAAGGTTATCTTCTTCAGATTTTTTTTTTCTTTTCGGTCGTGACATCACTTTCTTGAAATGTATAAAAAATGCATTAGAATATATTACTCTATGAAATAAAATAGGCTTTACCTCTTCACTTTGTTCATCCATAGTAGTTCTTCCTTCAAGACAGTCCTCCTGATCTTGTAAAAAATTTAACTTATGGTAATACCATAAGGTCGGCTCGTATATGTCATCAGCTCCCGCACCAGATTTTTGGCTATCTCTTACTTTTTTTAGCTCCTTTCGATAATTCGTACGAAATGCATTGATTTTTCTTACTACCATATCTCTGTTGGCGTCCGGATAAATTTCTTTCAATTTTTCCACTAATTTTTCATATGAACTGGCCTTTAATGTTCGATCTTTGTATATGGAACTTTTAATACGCCATAGGGCGGGAAATTCCTTGTACAAATCGAAAAATTCGCACAAAAATTCTTTGGTTTCACTTTTTGCCATTTTTAGTTTCTTTTTAACAGAGATGTGCACTTGCCAAAAATCTGAGGTTAACTGTGCAAATTTCACCACACACTGCTCAAGCGCCTTGCGCAAGTTTGAAAATATTGTGTAAAAATCAAAATCGTTTTGATTTTTATTCAAGTCTAAAAATTTACTTGTGCAAGTACGCAAACCAGCCCACACACAGTTCAAATGACTTGCACCAACTCGTTATTGTGCAAGTAACTTGAGTAGTCTATAGGCCGCATTATTCGCTATAAAATATATGGTGTTGTTATTGTAAAATCTTATTGGTATTAATGTTGTATATGTATAAAATGCCAAATATGGCGAAATAAAAGGTAGTCATGTCATATTTAATCCTAATTATAATGTAAAAAAAAAAATATTAAAATTGAGTTAAATAAAAATGTGTAAAAAATAAAAAAAATTAAATTAAAACATTAGCGGAAAAGGAAAATAAATAAGGTAAATTTTAATTAAAAACCTACAATAATTTTTGTTCTCTCTTAAAAGCTTTTAGTTTGAGAGAAAAAAAGCTTTAGCTGATAATTGTATCATCTTTCCCATTATTCTGTCAGGGATGGGAAAAATTATTTTGCGACACACTTAGCACGATCGAATGTCGAATTGGACGCTTGCACCAACGATGGTATTTGAAAATGTGTGTTTCGGGCGAAATTGATGACAAAAAGTGCCAAAACTATACCTCGGAGAATAATTCTACTAAAAAGTACACATATCCCTCTTTTAAATCTTTCAAATTTAAAAAAGACTACTAAGTTAATAGGGGGATACGTGTAATTTTTAGTATAAGTATTCTCTGAGGTGTATTTAAAAAACTCTCTGCGTTGACCACTTTTTTTATATTGTTGAGCAAAATTTTAAAAAGCCTAAAATTACAGTTTTGAAAATTTACAAAAGAAGTCCCATTTTTGGTCATCTCTGGGAGAAGGTTAGCATATCTCAAGAGACAAAAAATTATATCTGAATAATTATAGATCTTAGAAATGAAACTAGAGTATAACATCGCAAGTTCTTGAAAAAACTATTTTTTTTTCACGATTTTCATAAATTATCCCATTTTAACCCTACAATGGTCTGGGTGAATTGCAATTATTTAAATATTTTCCAACCGATTTTGGATTTTTTGCATTCGCTAGAAAGGTATTTTAGTCTAGATTAGGATTCTGTTAACATTTTCTAGAAATACAGTTAGTTCAAAGCCAGTAGTTTCAAAAAAACGAAAAAAGTAATTTTTCCCCTTTGTAAATCGTACACTCAAAAAACTTCGACAGTTACTACATGACAGTTGTTTGTGTAGTAATCAGTAGTTGTTAATACAAAACAACTTTTGTGACGGTTATATAAGAAAACAACTAACGAAAAGTACTGTAATTTCGTAACAGTTGTTTAAATCAGTTATTTGTAATATCATAATAAACAAACAAAAACAGCAATTTTACAGTAAACAGTTATTTTTGGTAGTTATTTAAAAAAAATGTCGTTGAATTTTTTAGCATTTTAAAAATTTTTGTATAGGCATAACTGGAGAACGGTTTGGAATTTTTACTTCGAATTTTAAATAGGCTGAAGTAATGAAAAGAAAAAATAATGTTTTTTTTATTAAAATATACTTTTATAAACAAAAAGTATTGACTGTAAAAAACAGTTGTTTTTATCGATTTTGTCAGTTGTTTTTAAATTTTTGTAGTAAAAATTTATCAGTTAATTTTACCACATTGGTAGTTATTTTTAGTGCATTTGTTAGTTATTTTTTAACAGTTTAAAATAACAAAAGTTGTAGTTATTTTAAAGGTAAATACCTTTGTCGCCTTTTTAACTGCATATACCTTTGTTTTAACTGTCATTTTCAGTAGATTCTACCGACAAACTTTTGTGAGTGTATTTTAAACTTTCGAAGGGCCAGGGATAGCTCAAAAATTCTTTGATTGAGCTGAAATTTTTTCTGGATTAGTTTTTCCAGTAACCTTGTTTTTAAATCAGTGAACGATTTTGTTTTCAATTCACTGAACGTATTTTTTTTTAAATTCACTGAACGAATTCAGTGGTGAATTAATTCAGTAAGGAATTAATTCATTTGATTTAGTAAAAAAACTAGGAATTGAATTAATTCTTTGAATTTGTGTTTTTTTTTTAATTCAGTGAATTATTTAAGAAAAGGAATTCATTTTATTCTATAGAAAATTGAATTCGATTGGTAGTGAATTCATTAAAAAACGAATGAATTCTTCAAAGCTCTGATCTGGCGCAATCAGATCTAGTGAGATCTGGTCAGATTTGGTATTTTTTTCACGGGTATAGATTTCCATTTTGATGCCTTTGCAAACAGCTCAAATATTTATGATTGTATACCAACTTTGCTCACATTTGGTCATAAAATCACCCAATTTGGTATGAAAAAATCTAGACAAAAAGTATATTACATACAGATCTTTTAAACATATCTCCTTTATTCGACTTTTAAAACTGATTCAATTTTTTATGAATCGATTAGCAAAACTCATTTTATTGATCGAACTATTACCTACTTTATTCAATAAATATCTTATTCAAAGAATCAATTTTATTTTGGTTTATTCTTTTTTAAGGATAATCAATAATAATTTAATTTCTAAAAGTGAATAAAAAAAATATATTTTTTGTTCGCGAATTATGGGTTGATTCGCGCGAATTGTATTTTTTATTGGCGAATTAAAATTGGCTTTTTTATGATTTGCGAATTAGTTTTATTCACTAATATGTCTACAAGAAATGAACTCTCATTGCTTCAGTAGACTGATTTAATAATAATTTTAAATACAAAACTAAATTTTCTCGTAATAAATCAATGTTCTATATTGAAATGGGGTCCTTCAGACGAATGAAAAAACTGAAAACTGAAAAATTATTTTTATGTTTTTTTAATTCGTGAATTTATAAATAATTTTTTTTTTATTCATCTTCGAAAATTTTTCTTTCTGAATCAATTCTGCAAAGCTCCGAAAACTCATAAAACTAATTATTCAATCAAAATTGAATCAATATAAATTAGACGAAATCATTATCTCACTTTATTCAATATCAATCAAGTTATAATTACCCAATGATTCATAAAATGGATACATTTTTATGCGAACTTATCTTTTATATGCTCTATGGCTTATCTAATCATAACTGATCTGATTTAGCACTGGATCCAATTACATTCAATTATATTTATTTAGATTTAAACCAGTGCTGTTAAAAAGTAAAAATGTAGTTGTGTTGGTGAGAAAATGAGAATTGCACTGTAAGAAATGTTGAATGGGTTAATAGTATCTGTATGAATTTATTTTTTTAATTGAAAATATGAAAATGTTTTGTGTAAAAAGTGAAGTACTATTGGAAAAAATAAATAAATACTACACTGTTTTAAAGAAATAAAATTAACAAAATACTACCTCTGTTCCGAAATAAGGCTAACTTGTTCCAAAATAAGGTTAAAAGTTTGCTAAACAAAGTGTTTTTATTCAAATAAAAGAAAATAAGTTAAAATAACAGTTCATGTGCCACTATTGTGGTAGAAAAAATAATATTGTGTTGTAATAAAATTAATGAACAATATTTTGACGAGCTGTTGCTAATGTCTCTTCGCTGCTTTTAATAGAAACCAGTAAAAGGCCATCTCGGCGAACACTTTCTTTACCCATACGTCGAATTTCGTAATTATTACCATCCTTGCTAAGCATTATAGATTCCATACATGTTTGTAATGTTAAAAATACGTTTTCTGATTTATCTGAATGCTGTTAATTTTTTCACACAAAATCAAAGAATTATTTTAATTCTAATTTTCAACTTTGACATCGAATTAAATATAAATTAAAAAAAATGTCCTAACAAATTATTTTTCAAATTAAAGGAAGATGATGTAATTTGCACAAGTAAATTACAAAGAATAAAAAATTTGAAAGAATTCGATAAGGCCAGCAGGACAGAATACGTATGTCGGCTTTTGTTACAAAGCCATCATCAGTGTCGTTTTGCCTTGATGGATTAAATATTGATAATGGTCTACTTATGCCAAAGCAAAACGACACTGATGATTACTTTGTAGCGAAAGCCGAAAATACGTATTCTGTCCAGAGATGGGAGTAATTAATTACTTTGTAATGACCATTGCGGGTTTTCATTACCATTAAATCTATAAAATGAAAATTAAAAAAAAAATCATTACCATTACAAAATGTAATTGCAATGAAAAAAATGTTAATTTCATTTGTTTTCTTTACATGTAATGAAACGTTTTTATAATTTTCATTACAATACGCAATGGTAGTAAAAACAAAAAATCATTTTCATTTTTTTTACACTAGGTAGACAAATGAAATTTCATTACCATTAATTAACATAATGATGTAAAGAACGTTTTGTTTTTTGTTCAACACTGAAAAATTTTCCTTTATGTAAATTTTTTTCGCAATTTTTTTTTGGCAACTAGCCACTAAACTTTGATGTATGTCTCTAGATTATAAATGTAAAAAAACCGCACTTAAAAATAGCAAAATTATGGCGGAACGCAAAAAAAGACTTTATGGCAGAAAAATTCAATTAAAAAACTTAATCAGCGATTAACATTCTTCAAACTAATATACTGATGCAAAAAGTTTCCTTTTGGCAAATTTTTTTCGCGATTTTTTTTTTTTGCAACTAACCACTAAACTTTGTTATATGAAATAGGCATTATAGTCCCTAGATTATAAATTTGAAAAAACCGCACTTAAGAAATTGCAAAATAATGGTGGGACGCGAAAAAAGACTTTATGGTAAAAAAATGTAATTAAAACACTTATTCAGCGATTTACATTCTGCAAACAAATCTATTGATTTAAGAATTTTCCGTTTTGTAAATTTTTTTTCGCGACTTTTTTCGCGGTTTTTTTTTTAACTAGCTCCCAAACTTTCTTGTATGAAACGGGTATTATTGTCACTAGAATATCAATTTTAATAAACCGCACTTAAAAAACTCCAAAATAATAGCGGCACGCGAAAAAAGTCTTTATGGTAAAAAAATTTAATTAAAGCACTTATTCAGCGATTTACATTCTGCAAGCAAATATATTAATGCAAAAATTTTCCTTTTTGAATTTTTTTTCGTGCGACCAAACCTTGGTATCAAATATGGATACCATAGGCCTCGGATTATGAACTAAAAAATGCTTTTAGTAATTTGTAAACCTCATATTTTTAAAATAAAAAACTTCGACAAAAACGGCATGTAATGAAAAACAAATGGGTGTTTCATTACTATGTAAACATTAGGTAAAAGTAATGAAAATTAAAAAAAGGTTCATTTTAATTTTCAAAACAAATGAAAATTAAAAGAAATATTCATTACCATTTTTTAACGCAATGGTAATGAAAAAAAAAAACATTACAATTTCTTCAAAAAATGGTAATGATAAAAAAAGCTCCATTACCATTACATCAAGTAATGGTAATGAAAATGTAATGGTAATGATTTTAGCCCTTCTCTGATTCTGTCCTGCTGGCCTTATCGAATTCTTTAAAATTTTTTATTCTTTGTAATTTACTTGTAAAAATGATATCATCTTTCTTTAATTTGAAAAATAATTTTAATAGAAAGAGATATTAATATATATGATCTAGAATCGAACGAAAAACATTAAATTTTAATTAAAATAATCAGTTTCGTAATTAAAACCCCTTTTTATTTTTTTCTGTGAAGTAATTTTTTTTTTTACTTAGTGCGGCATTTTTGTCAGTAACTCGGAAACCAATAAGTTTTTTACCATGGGACTTGCTGAAAGTGTTACACTCAGATAAAAAAGTTAGTAAAAAAATTTGTAAACAGTTTCCAATCGCACTTTACTCTTTTTATGCTGATTTTTAGTATAATTTTTTTTTAGTAATAATTTTCTCTTATTACAAATTATGCATTTTTTTAACTAATTTTCATTGCTGATTTCACCAAAACATGTTATTTGCTTTTCAAAACCGAGTGCTAAATTTAGCAGAAAAAAATATACTAATTTAAAATTTTATTTACAGGAATTCGTTGATTTTTTACAATTCTTGTTTAGTTTATATTTGTTACTATTGATATATTCTTAGTTTGGGAATAACACTCAGAAAATTGTATTGTATCTCCAATGCATAAAAAGGTAATAACTGTAGAACCGTATGCAATTTTGACTGCAAATTGCAAGTACAATTAAGTAATTATACGTTTGTTACAATCTAAAGAAAAAAGTTTTTTTTAAATTTTTTTGTAGATTTTACAGTTTTTTTATTTTTTTTAATACTTTTTTGTTAATTTCAGCAGATTGATTTTAATTTACTGTTTACAACAATTTACTGAATTTTAGTAGCTGCAACTAATTATTTATACTAATTTCATTGTACTAAAATTATTGATATTTAGTAAGTTTTTTAACTGATTTTAGCAAATCGATTTTGAATTGCAGTTTCCAACAATTTTGCTAAAATTTAGTAGCGACTACTAATTTTGTTGTACTATAGATCAGAAGACATGTGTTGCTAAAATTAACAAAAAATACCGCTGGGCTCAAAACAGTTAAATTTCCCGTAATAACAGCAAACTTTTCAGTAGCCATTACAGACTTTTTTGGTTGAGTGTAGGAAAAGGTTCATCAATGACATATCTTTGAAATTTTTAGGATTACGAATTTTTCAATCTACGCGAATCAAGTTTGAAAGGGTAAGGTCCAATATTGTAGTACTTTTGGAAGGTTATAAATAAAACAACCAGTGAGAAAAATCTTAGAGATGTTAAATTTTGAATAAAGCCCACACAATTAGTTCAAATAAATATATTCTTTAAAAATTTAACGTTTATATGTCTATCTTCGCTGATTTTCTAAAGTGAAAATTTGTTGCACAGTGTTATTTTTACCACTAAATTCATAAACGCTTTGTAAAATTAAAGGAGATTTATTAAACAAATTTTGTATGAAAATGACGTTTTGTAAACCTGCTATAACTTTACAAAGCATTTATGAATTGAGGGGTTAGTATTTTAAAATTTATAATATGATTTTCTTGTGCTGCATTTAATATATTTTTAACGATATCTATAATACCGTACATACAGTATCGTTGGCTTAAATACCATTACTTTTACCGACACTGAAACCAAAAAAATAAAATACTGCTATTCGTTTTAGTTAACCCATATTATCCTAGCGTCGTCATATGACGACATGGAAAGGCCTCTTTTTAAATATGGATAATACCGTTACTTTAAACATGGACGGAGATCTGTTAAGAGTTTTGTAAACAAAAAGTGTCAAATATTCATTCTGTGTTTATTTTATCCACCTTGGTTATTGTTTCTGGACAAAACAAAAATGCAAAAATTATGATTTCTCTCAATAAAGAAGAAAAAAATCTAAACTTATTATATTAATATATTTTTTTGTTTGGTTTTTATAAAAGCCAACTAAATTTGCTTCATATTTGTAAATCTACAATGTCCTCATCGCAATTTGAAAAAAATATATAATTTATTGCATTTGGGTGTCGTCATATGACGACGCTAGGAGAATATATGTACAAAATTTTTATTTGTATTTATTTTTAATATAGTCATTTTGGGCCATTTTTGACA
The DNA here is from genome assembly GCA_949987735.1 of Leucophora obtusa. Taxonomy (NCBI): domain Eukaryota; kingdom Metazoa; phylum Arthropoda; class Insecta; order Diptera; family Anthomyiidae; genus Leucophora; species Leucophora obtusa. The sequence continues at coordinate 126,809,094 of OX465297.1, read as the reverse complement.
GGATTTGGAGCTTCGTACCTTACAACAGTATGGAATCTACCAAGAAAGACAGAAAAATAGCCTAAAACTTCCCGTAGTAGATACTTTACGTTATGGGCGAATAGAACACTTCCTAAAAAGAAGCCACAACGACAAGCAAAGACAATGTCGAGGCCTTGATATCAAATCGACGGGTCAGGCAGAGTGTTCCAAATGCGATGGTAGATCTTGTTTTTATATATGCCACTCACGAGAGTTATAAATTTTATTTTTTCTCGCTATTCAATGAAATAATGTTACACTAAAAAAAAAAAGTCAGTAAAGTCAGCAAAAAATGTTGCTGTGTCAGCAAATTTTTAGTCAGGAGCGTGCTTGCGAAAAAGTTGGTAATTTCAGCAAAAGGTTTGCTGAAAATCTGTGAGCTGATTTTTACCAAAAAAATAGTAATCTTCAGCAAAAGTTTTGCTAACACTTAGTCGACTGAAAATGAAAAAAAGTCCTTGCTAAAATCACTAAACTTTTTGCTGAATATTAGTAGACTGAAAAAAACTCAAAAAACTTGTAGCGAAATTTTACTTTAGTTACAAGTTTTTATCTAGTCTATCTGGTTGTCGTCCACGCTATGAATGCTGTTATCAGCACAATTTTTGTAGCAAAATAAATTAGTAAAACGTTAGTTAAAAATTAGTTTAGTGCTAAAAAAATATAACTAAAATTTTTACTGAAAACGGAATTTCAGCAAAAAATTGCTGAAAACTAGTACACTTGATATACAAGACGTTTTACTAATTTTTCTTCTAACTTATTTTTTTGAGTGTAGTTTATTTAAGAAATTGAAGTATATTTCAATTTATTTTGGAAAATAATGCTAATTTTCTATACCTTTAATGGAAAAATATAGTTTTTAATAAATATTCCTGATATTCCTAAAAATTTTTTGAATTTTTTTTGTAACAATTGTACACATATTCTTCTAGCGTCGTCATATGACGACAGGCAATAACTACGGATCTATATAAGATAAAATAATTTCAACCTCAGTTTCGTGTTCATAGGGCCCTTAGTAGCAAATCATGTAAGTTTCAAACACTTGGCACAATTATTTCGTAATTCAGGAGAATGTGGGTTAAGAGAACTACATATAGACGATCAAGCATGCTGCATAGCTTGGCTTGATGAATCCATGATGAATCAAGTTATTATATGCCTTGTAAAAATGATCGTTCTATAGTGGCTTAACTATTCTTCAAGAGAAAAATCTATTAAAAATAGATTTATACCTCACGATAATTCATTTCTCTGCACTTCACTTCCAAACTAAAGCCCAAATTAGTTTGGAAGTAAAGTGCGGCGAATTGAGGTATCGTGAGGTAGACATCTATTTTCAATAGATTTTCTTACCTCAAATGTACTTTCAAACTAAGTACATATGTATACTGTCATTAACTAAAAGTCTGTATACTGTCATTAACTAAAAGTAAACAGCTGACACGATACTTTGCGATACTACCAGACTAATGGAGGCTTAATTTGAACTTAAATTGAAATCACAAAAAAAACCTAAAAGGTTTTGGTTTTTGTTTACATTGCAGTGATTTGCAGAGTGAGATCAAAATAAACACCTCCATATATGTAAATTGAATGGCAAATTTTTGTATATATCTTTCCCTTTCTGTATATCACCAGAATTTTGACATTCCGTTTTACTCATTGGTAAACGCCATATTGATCAAATCAATTGATACCCATCTTAATATAATCTGTGTTTGAAATTTTGGTTGTTTTTAGTGTAGCTTTAAAACACCCATCTCTGAATTTAGTACATAAACACTTTTCTATTCATTTCGTGCATTTTTTAGTATGCGATCAATTTTCATACGATGTGGGTGTGTGTTTACAAGTTTTTTTATTAAAAGTTTTTGTTAAAATAATAAAGAAAATAAAAATATTTTTACACAAAAGTATAATTTAATTAAAGCTAAATAGTTCTTTATTAAAATATATTTAATTTTTTGGTAGATGTGTGCAAAATTTATTGTTAAAAAACTGCGGCCCGGTTCGTTGGTTTTATTCTCTCATTCGTTAAAAAAAGTGTTGTTATTGTAAAATCTTATTGGTGTTAGTGTTGTATGTGTATAAAATGCAAAATATGGGGAAATCAAAAGAGTCATATTTAATCTTTTAATTAGAATGTAAAAAAATGAAAAATATAAAAAGTTATTTAAATAAAAATGTATAAAAAATATAAAAAAAATGTAAATTACAACATACGCGGAAAAGGAAATGAAATAAGGTAAATTTAAATCAAAAATTTAGTTTTTATTCGCTTTTTTGTTTGAGGAGAAAAAACGCTTTAGCCGATAATTGTATTCAGGGTTGCCAGATACTTTTTTTCGTTGTCCAAACTTTTTTCAAATCTAACTGGTCATTCACATGAATAACTAAATCTCCTTATTTGTATTCTTTATTCTATCACCATATAACATCATATTTTGACATTATATGGCAACAGAATAAATAACTAAAAAGTATGAGATTAAATCTCGTTCATGTAAATGGCGTTTAAAAATATACATATGTATATGCTATTAGCGTTCAACTATATTTAACTTAAAAATAACAAAACTTTTGTAGATATAACAGTTTATTTTTGCTAGTTTAGTAGTTTTAGTAAAATTCAGTAAATTTAACAGTTTTGTTTTGCTGTTCTTATTTTAGGCTGCGTTCACACCTAATTCTTAAACACGTGTTTAGCTAAAATAGGTATTTTAGCTCTTTATTCTATTACAACAGTTCTTTATTCTTTTACACTGGTTTTAGTTAAACACTTGTTAAGGATTTAGGTGTGAATGCCGTTTTACTAGTATTTGGTATAGAAATCTGCTAATTTCAGCAGTTTTTAAAAAATTTTTTGTGCTATTTTTACAGATTTATTTCTACGAGTGTACCCTCATAGAAATAAATCTGTAAAAATAGCAGAAAAAGTTACTAAAAATTAGTTAAAAATTATGCTGCAGGAAAAACTGCTAAAATTAGCATATTATTTTTGCTATATATTAGTAATATATAATTAGGGTTGCCATTTCCGTTTTGAGAAAAAGAGGACGCCAACCTCAAAAAAGTAGGACATTTGTCTTAAAAAGAGGACAATTTTTTTTAATAAATTAATTTTACAAAAATCAACAACGCACAATAAACGGCACAATGTCGGCCCGGTATCGGAGACGGTAGTACATGTACTGGCAAAGCGTCGGATTTTTAACTTTCACTGTACTGGCATGTTGTCGAAATGATAACACCAATAAACGCTTGGCCGTGGTTATTTCCCAACGTTGGCGCAGGCTTGGGATTTAATTTTTTTGGTATTATCCCAGTACATTTAATAACAAATTTAGTAGTTTGCTAGAACTTTACTGTCCTCTTAGTGTACATCACAAATTTTTAATGTATTCTTTCGAAACTTCACAAGAAAAGAATGGTGATGTCTCTCTTACATAAATAATTGTGTAATAGATGTAAAAATACGTAAAATTTATAAAATTGTTAATTTTAATAGATTAAAAAAAGCTCGTTAATTTTCAGAAAACAGTACTGGCAAAGCACGTTTTAAGTAGTACTGGCATTTCGTAAAAAACAGTGCTCTTCCAGTACAACTTTTGTTGTAACGTCGGCAATTTCTACCTGGGCTGTTATCAGTTGTGTTAATTGCAGGGTTGGCAGGCAATACCGCTAAAATACCGTTATCGATTCAAAACCCTTTCAACTAACTACTGTTAGCCCTAAAATATCGTTACCGAAATACCGTTATCCTTAAAATACCGAAATAAATGAAATGTCGATACCCTTAAAATACCGTTACCGAAATAATTAAATACTGTTACCCCTACAATACCGTTACCGTTATTTTTAATTTTCTTCTTTTGGTAATTGCACGTGGTTGTTGAATATTTTTCGTACTTTAAGTTGGTAAATAGTCCTGTTTTTAATCTCGTTTGTTTTTTGTAAAAAAAATTGCGGGATGCATCGAAATAACTGACTACCGTTATCCTTAAAATACCGTTACCGAAATAACTGAAATACCACTAACCCTAAAATACCGTTACCGAAATAATCAAATAACTGTTATCCTTAAAATACCGTTACCGAAATAACTAAAAAACCGTTATCCTTAAAATACCAATACCGAAATAAATGAAATAGCGTTACCCTTCAAATACCGTTACCGAAATAATCTAAAATAGCGTTACCTTTACCGATAACCGCATCGTTTCGGTTACCATCCATGGTTAATTGAATTTACGGTTTTCACACAATTTTTCAGGGTATGGAATTCATTAAATACATTTTCATTATTAAAAGCAATGTTAATTTTTTTTTAATTCAACAATTGGTTCACTGCTGACAAGCTTCAAATTTGGCAATCAAAGTAAGTGATGACAAGTCAATTCAAATAACAGCAAAAAACAGCGATGCTAACAATTCAAAAGTTTAGAAGCAATAAAAAAGGTTATAGGGAAAAGTGCAAAAAGTAGGACAACCCCGGACACTTACTGAAAAAGAAGGAGGACTGCCCCAAACGCCCTAAAAAAGAGGATGGTGTCCGCGGAAAAGAGGACGGATGGCAACCCTAGTGATGCCTCCAATTAAATGCCTTACCATACTCTACTCAAATATTAATGCACTTTTTCCGAATTGTTTTCCAGAAAACTTTGAAAATGTGATACAGATACTGCAACATATTTGCCTAAATGCTATAAAATACTTTCACAGAATGTTAAGCTTCCACCTCGGTTAGTAATTCTGCAAATATGTTGCAGCCATTTTAACAAAATTTGAATAAAATATATAAAATATGCAAAAACTGAAGTGCAAGTCGATTTTTTTGAAATAATAATGAAAATTGGAATAAATTTATCAACCATTAAAAAATTCTGGGGCTAAAGTGCAGTTTATGGGGTTTCGTCAAAAAAAGGTAGTAACATGTAAGTGTCGGTACTCAAATTAAAGGAAATTGTCTTGAGGAAAAAAATCTCCAAAAATGCTCGCCCCATTCAATTTTTTGGCCAATTCGTGTTTGACGCGTCAATATTATAAACATATGTATGATGTATTGAAAGTGCAGGAACTCCAAAAAAATAAATTTTCCTAATAGTGTTATCAAATAACGAAGATTTTAGTATTATTTAATGTTTTTAATAAAAAAAAGTACAAAAAGAAGTACCTAGGTTAAAAAAAAAATACATTTGCGTACTTCTTTGGGAGTTATGCAGAAAGCAGTACAATCAGTAAAAAAAAAGTACGCGTACTGCTGAAAACAGTACGTCTGGCAAGCCTACCCTAACTAGAGCAATTTTAGTTCCTTAAGAGGGGGCCCAAAATTATGAGATTTCGTTGTACGGCAAAATGGTATTCAAATGATCGGAAATATTCGCACGACTTCTAAAATTACTTCTAAAATTAAAGAAAAAACTCATTTTAGTCCCTTAAAAAGGAGGGGCCCATTAAAATAAAAATTTGTTTGGAAAAATCGCGAATTTTTGCGATTAAATTTCTTCAATTTAATTAAAAAATTGAAGATTTTTCCCTGCGGCGCTAATTTAATTATCGAAATTTCACTTCTTATCGAACTCTTTCATTTACATATGTATAACCCAAAAAGTTTACGTATACCTAAAAGTTAAGGTCGAATATTTATGCTATTTTCCTATATAACGGCTAAAACTAAACATATTCGTCAAGCGATCAAAACATAGCAACTAATTGCCAACGATAGCAACTAAAATAATGTGATTTTTCACGTTTTTCAATTTTTGGAAGGTCTAAAATTAAAAAAAAAAAAAATGGCTCTAATTCGATTCATTAAAACCACATTTTGGAAATCGTGAGAAAATTTCCGTTCAATTGAGTACAACTTTCCTTATATTAATTTTTCAGGTTTTTCGACCCCCCCCCCCCCCCTTGTGGTCGAAAAATGGTTCTAGGTAGGGCTACGTTTTATGGATAAAAAGACAAATACATTTTTGGAATCGTGAGACGATTTTCTTTAATTTGAGTGCCCACACTTACATGTAACTATCTTCCGCCGTTTTTTGCCCCCATGGGCCTCCCGGGACCGAGCCCCTCCCAAAATTAAATTCGGGTTTTTTCTTTTTTAATTCCTATTTAATTTAATTCATAATTTTTTTTAGACGAAACCCCATAAACTGCACTTAAGCCAATTCTGGAAGTGGTTCCAAAAGGTACACAGAAAAAACAGTAGGCACCAACAATGGGAATTTGTAGAAGCAATCACGTTTTCTTTTAAATTGAAATTTTATTTCCAACAATTTTTTTGTTTGAAATATTTGTAACTCGTTTGTAAATTGTTATCTTTCATATAAAAATTGTTTAAAAAAAAGTTACAAAAAACAAAAGAAATTTTTTTTGGATTTACAAATTTCTTTGTTGGTGCCTTTTTAAAAAGTTTTTTTTTGTATTTACAAATTTGGTATGAGAAAGGTGTTTAAAATTTTAATTAGAATTTTGTAAATTCTTTCTGTGTATGCATAATATTAAGCGCTTCAAAAAAAGACGAACGCTTTTCTAAAGCAAAACAGTCAATCCTTAAAATTGCCTCCAAAGTAATTGTGTTAAATGAAAATTATATATTTATATATTTAGTTAGAATGAATGAATGAAAATGATATAAATGAAACTACAAAGGAAACATCAGCTGTTTCATACACAAACAAACCGCAGTATAAGAGAAGTTCATTTTATAAAAAAGGGCTAGGGATATTAAATATACTTATATTCTGTTAAAGACAACACAGCAGTAGAAAATAATTTGAGAAATATGGACTATTTACACCTAATATTAAAAAAATATATACCGTATGCTGCATTTTGCAGTAATTTGATGGGTGTTATGGTGGAAACGAAAAATAAATCTCGTTTGTCAAATGGACCAGTTAAGACATATTTAAAAAACATTACTCTGGAAGGGAAAAGAAATGTAAGAAGGCCTTCAGTTTATCTATGTAAGAAAATCAAAACGGTTTACCTAGTGTCTTGACATGCAATAAAATGATGGCAAGCAATTGTCAAAATGCTCTCATCTCAAGTGAAGACACTCAATTTCAATTTTATTGCAATATCATGATATCGCTGACATGCCATCGGATCTTGCAATGATGCCAGAGATCAAATGTCACTTTTAGTTTTCATTTTAAATTTGTAATAGAAAAACAACAAAAAATTTGGTAAAAAGGAATGGAAGTGTTTAGTTTTTTATTATTTGTCGGTAAACATTGTTTCATAAAATTTGGCGTTTTTCTAAGAAAAATCTATGATATTTCTTATCCATGAAATGGTCAAGTGTTCTCCACCACTCTGCAATTGATATCATTTTGACGTTTCGCTGTAATGGTTTTGACATTTCATATCATATAAATTATTGCATTTGAAGACACCGGGTTATACAAGCTAAAATAAAAGACTAGAAAACAAATTACAAAAAAATCCAAAAATAAATACATTTAAAGAAACAAAAAACCACAAAACCCGAAAAAAGATTCCATAAAACGAAAAATATTCTTTTTGAGGATGCTTGGAAAACAACTCCTCACACCGGCTTCAAGCAGAAAAACAATTTAAGAAACATAGTAAAAACCGTGAAAAGGTGCAAACAGAACCGAAAAGCCACAAAATGTAATCCCTATGGAAATTAAATCTAATACCATAGAAAAGCAGGATGAAATCCAAGATTGATTTCTACAGCAATGTAAAGCTTAAACGAGATGTAGCAAAAATATAATTTTTCCTTTATGAGTATATCTGCTAGTACTTTATATCTTCATGAATTCCAATCACTAAACGTCCGGAAAGATATTTTTAATAATTTAATACAGTAATTATCGTTTATATGCACTTATAAATTTGAACGACTTTTATTTAGTGTTTATAAACGGGAAATGTATTTAAAAGAAACTCGTTATATGCATTGTCAGTGAAATGTTGGATAATTTGGGGTGCATTTAAACGATAATTGCTTATAACCGGCGTGCATATAAGCGGTAAATACTGTAGAGCTTTATAGCAACATTCTATTCCACAAGCATAATATTAACGAATCTGAATGTTTGGCTACTGACGTTGGAGTATACATCTTTATTGCAAAAACAAAAATAAAATTAAACAGCTGCCTAACACCTAACAAAAAATATACATATTAGAGTATTTATACCAATACATGATACATTTACTGAACACTTCACAATAGCATACATTAACTTTCAAACCAAACAATTTCAATATTTTCATTCTAGTGGAACATCACAAAAAATTGCAGATATCCATTTCAAGTCATTTTTAAGCACTCTTTCAAAAGAACAATTAGCTGAAAATTGGACGATACTTCATATAAAACAACAGTATATCCAAAAGGATAATTACAACTGCGAGGTGATATGCAACCAATTCGTGGAAGCAACAATTACAAATAGCAGCATTAAAAATATAATGAACCCGGATGCATATAGAAGGCAAATCAAATTAATTGCACACGGCAACAACAGTAATCTTCCTTGTCTTCGTTGTGAAGGAGGAACCATAGTAAAGGACACAGTAACTTGCGTAAAATGCTCTAGAAAAATAGATCTATCTACAATCCTACTACAATAATATCTAGGGAGAATTTGTATGTCACCTATAGTTATATATTTTGAGACTACCACTAATGATTCGCCCTTTCTGCTCTTATACCTGTTTGTATTCTTTGTAATACACCATATTTTATTCATATTCATTTTAGTTTTATTAATTATTAAATATTTCCTACACATTGAAAATGATCAAATATTTTATTTTAAATATATTATTATTTCCTAGTTGCTTAATTTGTTATTTATCTTAGTTCTTAATATCAAGATTTTCATATAAAAGAGCTAAACAAAGAAAGTTCTGGGCCATTTGCCTATCATCTTCGGATTAGTAATTTCATCGAAATAAAGTGTTTTTAAACTTACGCACAACGTTGTTTTAATTAATTCTATGTGAAACGCAATAAATTTATTGAAAAAATATACCTGGAACTCATTAAGTAATTTTTTATATTTAAATAACGTTTCATTACTTGGAAATATTGTTTGAGTAATATTACACCCGGATTTATATTTCAATTTATTTTATATATCCATACATACAGTGACGGACAATACAATAGAATCATTAAAGTTTTTTCTAATTTTATCCCCGTTGCTTTTATTTTGAAAGATCAAAATAATAATTAAATTGTCCCCGAAGATGGTCCAGAAAATTGTAGAAATTTTTAGAGCTATCCCTATCTTCAGAGCTAACCCCGGCACTTCAAAGTTTTGAAATACTACAGTAGTTTTGATTTAACTGCCTTTTTCTTAAATGCACATTTGCTATAGCTGCACAAACTTTTGGTTTCGTTTCTATTTTACCAAATTATATACGCAATTTTCTTCTTTAAGTGCACTTTTTGTACCTGCGCATTTAAGATAACTGCCTCATATTTTTGGCAGTTTTACATTATTTTCATAAAAAAGATCTCCGTTAGCTGCCTCTTGTGTTTTGCTTTGTTTTTCAATTCTAGGAAAAAAACACATATATAATAAATGTGTTGTCAACTTTTATTGTGACAAAAATAGTCATTTTCTAACCATAAAAATCGTAAGATCTGGTGCAAAGCACAAAGTTCATCATTAGCTTCATTTGTTTTGTTTGTTTTCTGTATTGGTATACCTGCACATTAAGGCAAGTAAACAATTTGACTTAGCTGCGTTTTTGGCTTACCTGCACAAAAATTGGTTGTGCAGCTAAGTCAAAATTACTTTATTTACAAGAGGAAAAAATTCCATTTTTGGTTTTTTTTTTGAAAATACTTTCTATCAAATAACCCTATTTCTAGAAAATATCAAACCGTAATCTAGACTGAATTACCTAAAAATCCAAAATCACTTGGAAAATAGTTAAGTGATTGCAATTCGCCTAGACCATAGTAGGGTTAAAATGGGATAAATTGTGAGAATCGGAAAAAAAAATTAAATACTTTTTTGAAAAACTTAACATACAATGTTAGGCAAAAGTTTATGACCCCCTCTGGAATTAAAAAAGAAAATTTCTTCTATATGGTGTTAAGGGGTGGGGCCCCCGGGACCCGCTAGGTCCGAAACACGCCCAAAATGGCACGTGTGACGACTCAAGCATTAAACACATAGACGACTGCAGCTACACGACTACAGCCTGTCAAAAATAAAATACACACGTTTATATGAAAACGATTATTTTGACACCAACACAGCTACATGGCTACACGACTACTTTTGCCGCTGTAGTCAACTTAGGATAATTTCTATTTTTGTTGGCTACAAAACAAAAATAGTGTTGACAATATAACAAAATATGTAAAACAGGACAATTTTTCCCGCTAGAGTCGAAATAAAATCGCTAGTTCTGACTAAAAAATCGTCGTTATGGAAACACTAAAGAAACAGCTGTTTATATTTTACAATTGTTTGAAAGTATCATTAATTTATATTTGGAACAAATTTTATTGTGATGTTTTGTAAAAAAAAGGGATCTTACAAAATTAACAAAATATTCCTCAGCCATTATTTTAGAAGCACAAACCAAAAAAGATTAACATTTATCAAAAAGTCAAATTTTGTGCATCATCTGTTTACTATGTTGCTGTCGTTTTCAAAAAAATTAAGTAGCTGCCAGCAGCATTTGTAGTCGTGTAGTCATGTAGCCGCAGTCGTCTATGTGTTTAATGCATCAAAAAAAAATTTCTTACGATTCCAAATATGCATTTTGTTTTAAGATCCGGAAAATAGAATTCGGGCTAGGTGCATTTCGGTCATTTTAAGTGTTACTATTTTGAAAAATGTACGTAAACTTTTTGGTAATAAAAGTGTGGGATTTTTTTTAGGAAAAAGTGAAAATTTTTTGAATTTTAGGGGGCTTTTTGTGTATTGTGGGACATAGCGCCGCATGAGAAAATTTTTTTTAAAAATCGCGCGATTTTTAAAAAAAAATTTATTTTTTGGTACGTTGTGGTCATGTTTGAAGTCTTAAGAAAATTTCCCTTTATTTGAGTACCCATACTTTATAATTAGTACATTAAGTGGCTATTTTAGACTCCCGGGGGGTCTTAAATGGATCTAGTGGGAGCCACACTTGAAATCGGGAGAAAATTTCCATTGATTTGAGGACTTACCATTTTGGGTGTGTTTCGGTTTTTTTGACCTAGCGGGTCCCAGGGGCCCCGGCCCCCTTACCACCATATAGAAAAAAATTTTCTTTTTTAATTCCAGAGGGGTTAATATTTTTTTTTTGAGGGGTGCCCCATAAAGTGAACTTCAGCCCAATGTTATATATAGTCTAGTTTAATTTCCAAGATCTATAAATATACAAATAATAATTTTTGTCTCTCTTGAATTATGCTAACCTAGTCCCATGTGTGGCCAAAGGTGATGGCTGATTTTAACTCAAATTTAATAATATAAGTACCTACTATATAGCAATAATTATTTAGCCTCAATTTTACAATTTACAATTAGCGGCCTTTCACTGACAATTGTTATTTTCCATATTAAATTTCAATTTAACTGTTAATTTTTTTTTTATTTGAAATAATTTTATAATACAGATATTTTAAGGATTTTTTGCGAAAATTCCAAAAATTTATAATAAATTATTTAAGAAGGGCATAAACCGTAAAGTTGAAATAGATAATAATTGTGAAAATAAAAACAAAACAAACACATGTTGAACTTGAAATAAAATGTTTTTATGCTTTCAACAAACTGCAAAAAACACACACATGCCAATAACAAAAACAAATAACATTAACCGAAAAAAATAAAAACGACAATAATAATAATGCGACAGTCAATAAGAGAGAGAATTGGTGAGTGTTGCCAGAAAAAGTGAACTTTTAGAGAGTTGCCAGTAAAATGTTAAACTTTAATTCCCAGTTTTAGGTATTTAAACAAACAAAGAAGTCCAATACCGTACCACCATTCGGTTTTGGACGAATGCACTCTGCCATTCAACAAATCCATAGATTGACAAAAAATATTTCAATCGACATTGATAAAAAGAACTATTGTGCGGGTGCTTACCTTGATGTGGCCAAAGCTTTCGACAGTGTACACTAAAGAATGTCAGTAGTCAGATAAAATGTAGTCAGGAGCGTGCTTGCAAAAAAGTTTGTAAGTCCAGCAAAAGCAGTTCGCCGCAATTACATTTAGTCGACTGCAAATGAAAAAATCCTTCTGAAAATCAATAAAAATTTTAGCTGAAAATTAGTAGACTGAAAACAACTCAAAAAAATTGTAGAAAAATTATACTTTAGTTCAAAACTTTTAATTTTTGCATTAGAAAATACAAAAATAGTTTTTTTGGACTTTCTATATTTTCATATATTTAGTTAGAATATTGTTCTACCTCAAGTCCAAATTCTAACATGATATTGTCATATCGATTTTATTTGTTGTTCCAAAAAGGTTCACCATTTTCCTGATAAACAATACAATTGTTTCGTCGGCATCACCCCAACTAATCAGTTGTCCGCAATATGAAAATAATGGTTGGAACACACAAACCGAGATATTACTCATACATAACGTACAAAAGTACAATGGGGCTACGCAGAACAATATTCTAACTAAATATGAGAAACTATACTTTAGTTAATTTATTCGTTGAAAAGTAAAATCTAGAAATTTTGTTTTTTTTTATTCTTTTGAAAATTATTAAGAAATCTTTGTAAAAGTAAAAATTATTAAGAAAACTTTGTAAAGTTCAGTAGCTTGTCTGAAATACATGTGTTTGTCAGTACAATTTTGGCAGCAAAATAAATTAGTAGAACATTAGTTTAAAATTAGTTCAGTGCTGAAAAAATATTACTAAAAGTTTTGCTGCAAACACAATTTCAGGAAAAATTGCTGAAAACTAGTAAATATAAACTAGTTGATATACAAGATGTTTTAATAATTGTTTTTGCTAACTTATTTTTTTTGAGTGTAGAACTATGGGGAATTATAAGTAATTTAATTATAAAAATTATAGATAAGGACCTTTGTCGCGATCAAAAAGTTAACTAAAATATTCTAAAGAATAATTGATATTTAGTTTATGTTGTTATTTTATAAATCTAAAACATTTTAAATGAAAATATTAACTGTAACAGAAAATCCGTATTTATATGTAATTTATTTTAAAATAAAAGACAAAAACAGTTAACAAATATATCTCTTTGTATTTTAACTATATAATCACTTAAAAATAGATGTACGAATAACTTTTTAAATAAACTGCAGTCAGTTACTGTAATAATATTTTCAGTGAGGCCGAAAAATACGATCGGCACAATGTTGGCGAACCGTTGGTGATGGTCGTTTTTCTATTAGTGTACAAATGCCAATGTTTTGGCGATAGCATTTATGTGGAAACACAATGCCTTAATTGTTTTCCCCAAGTATGAAAAAAGAAAAGAGAATAAAAAAGTATAATTAATATAATTTTGTTGAGATATATTCTCGCCGAACACCCCAAAGTAAAAATCCTTAATAAAAATTCATTACGCCCCGTTTCCACATGCAAGTAAATGGATGCAAGTTGAGAATACGTATTATCAGCGAAAATTTCGAAAATTACCGAAAAAACATGAAAATTTTATATGTGTCCACACTACTTGCTGCAAGTTCATTTTTAAAACGTCGCCGAAGGCATAGGTTGTCACTAAATTCAATATTCTAACAAAGCTGGGAAAAAATTTTGTTCTTAACAATTGTTTTTTCAAAAACTTATAAAATTGATATTTTAAATTACCATTAAGATATGTCATTGTGTTATTTTTACTTTTTTTTTTTTACAAATAAATACAAAATCAGTTGCATTACAACTTTTACTTTACCAAATACTAGTAAATTAATAGAAGACATTACAAGGCAACACTGTTTTCTTTATTCTATCATTTCACTTGCCGCAAGTATCAAAAATCCACTGTCTTCAAAATTTACTTGCAAGTTGAGCCGCAAGTCGTATAAGTGTGATAATATTAGTGAAAAAGTGTGAGTGTATTGAGTTTTTTGAACTTGCACTTGCATGTGGAAACGGGGGTTTAGCTAAATACCCCAACTAAATACCTAAAATTCCCATTTTAGGGAATAAATATTCTTATCTGGCTAAGCTTTGCACTAAATAGACATACAAGAGGGAGAAATAAATAAATATAACATTAACATCACACGAGCATAATACAGTGATATAATGTTAAGTTAACAGTACGGAATAAAAAAAACCTGTTTTATTGTGTTGTTTAACACAAATTTAGTAAAGTGGAGCTAAGGCTCCACAAAATATCGCATATTTAGTTGGAAACGTGTAATCGTTGTGTAAGGTTGCTTTCTTTTCTACAATTTGCGGTGTTTTTTAAATTCGTAAAAACGTATTAAATAAATTTGTATTACCAAAAAAAAAAAAAAAAATTGTTACTATACAAAACGCGTAAGTGTTAATAAAGTGTTTGAATAATATTAATAAAAAGCAAAAAAATCTTTTAATTAAATAATCTCTGCCAACAAAGCAAGAAATAAGAAAACAAAAATAGTTTAGAAAAAAAATATAAAAAAATACATTTATATTAAATGATGATCTGTTAATTAAAATTAAGAAAAAATAAATAAAAAAGAATAAATTATTTGTATATTCGAGAAAAATATTCAACTAAAACGGAAATGATTAATAAGAAAAACAATCACGTCATTGCGTTGTTATAAGATGTGAAATTGGAAATATTATTAGTTTAAATATATTGAAAATTATAACGCCAGTGAAATTCAGTTTAACTTCATTTCCATTTTTATTTTGTTAAACTTATTTGTTTTTATACACAAATTTATCATTATTGTGTTTTTTTTTTATATTCTTTGTTTATTTAATGCATTTTGCAATGCGACAAACAATTCAAAAGAGGGGAATTTTGTTGTATTTTTTGCATGGTTTTCTAATTAAGTTTTGCCAAAGTTTTATTATGCTTTTTTTCGTCACGTTGTTTTAATTTTTTTATTTTTAATTTCAAAAGTTGAACAGTGTCGATAATAAACCGTTTTTAGCGAAAGTGGTTAAAATAAAACCGCTTAAGGATTTGTTACTGAATAGAAAATACTATTTGAAAGCGACTATAATTTGAGACATTTTGAGTAATCTAATGATAAAAATTGTAATTAGCAAAAAAATTTAAAATCGTAATAATTGCCTTTAATATACATAACTAAAATTTGCAGTTAATTAACTGTTAAAAAATTAAGCTGTTACTAAAATGCAGTAGTTTAAGTTAGTTGTTTTTTAAAATAACTGTCATCATATTTAAATAATTTCTTTATTTACACATGGTATTTTTTAAACAAATTTTTCAAGTTATATTAACAAAATTTTCAAGAAGTCAAATAAAATAAGAAAATAATTTTAATAGCTCTTACACATCAAAGCCAATTTTATTTAAAAGATTTTTGTTTCTGTTTTACTGAAATATGACTGAAATAAAATTTAATAATCGAGGAACTGAAAAAAATGCTGGCATTGAATATGAATTTCAGCGAAATTGTTTATAGGCAGAGCTTTGAAGAACTTATTCACTAGCAATCGAATTCAATTTTCTTTAGAATTGAATGAACTGAACGCGTTCAACAAAAAACAAATTTAAAGAATTAATTCAATTGGTGTTGTTCTTTTTATTAAATCAAGTAAATTAATTCCTTACTGAATTAATTCACCACTGAATACGTTCAATTTCATTTTCGTTCAGTGAATAAAAAAAAAAAATAAAAAATAAAAAAATAAAACGTACAATGAATTAAAAAAAATAAAAAATACGTTCACTGAATTCAAAAGCTGTTTTCTGCCGTTACTTACAAAGTCGAGTGTTTTAAAAATATTTTGGCAATAATTCAGCCATTTTTTTTGTTAGTATTCCTTATAAAAAAAATTTGAGATATGATGAAAAAAATCCCACAACTCCCAAAACACTGAAAATTTTCCAAAAATGGGATGTTTTACGCGAATTCGGAATGGTATGGGAGAAGAAAAATTTACAAGTGGAAAATATTTTCTCTATTATGCCCATCTTTCAAAAAACTATAAATACTATATGTGTCCTTAAAGAAACTTTTAATCTGGAGACAAAAGATTCTTGCTATGGGCGTGTGAAATTTCATCTCATATATACTCAGTATAGAAACGGTAATGACATATCATTATTTTTTGGACTACAAGTAATGACACCCACTTACCTTCTGCATTATTTTAAAACATATAGTAATGAGTTACTGATAATTACTTATTTTTTATCATTATTTCAAATAGAAAATAATTTTCTAGATTTTTTTGAAAATTTTTTAAAATCTATTTTTAGACTCAATATTTTTTAAACACTGGTAAGGATATATGTAACCACATATTTTTTGATTTTTGTATATTGGCGAGTAAGCTTACTTGTGTGCAGCAGGCCAATTATGTTTTTATCTATTAAATATTACATGTCGATATAGCTCAAATGGTAGAGCTATTGACTGGCAATCTGTAGACCCAGGTTCGATTCCCGCACCAGCAAATTTTATTTAAAAAAAAATACAATAAAATATATTTTTTTTATGTAATTTATTTTTTTGAAAACCTATTTTTAGACTCATTATTTTTGTCAGTTGTGGTATGCACATAGGTAACGATATATTTTTTGTTTTTTCGTATGCTGGTGTGTAACCAAATCTCATTATTTTTCGCGACATCGCCATATAAAGGTAATAAGAAATGTAATAACAAAAGTAACTAGTTACCATTACCAAGTATGTACTTACATAACCATATATCTGGTAATGATTTTCTACACTGGGTATAATATCATATAATAACTGTTGTATTATTTCCAAAAATTTTAAAAACACTCCTTTGTGTAATGAACGAAAGAAAACAGCTTTTGAATTCAGTGAACGTAATTTTTTGTTTTGCAATTCAGTGAACGTTTGTTTTTAATTCACCGAACGTATTTTTTTCAATTCACTGAACGAAAAATGAAATTTAACGAATTCAGTGGTGAATTAATTCAGTAAGGAATTAATTCACTCTTTAGACGTTCGATTTATAAAATTAAACGCGTTAACCAGTGAATTACTTCATTTGATTTAATAAAAAGAACTATAGCAATTGAATTAATTCGTAACAAAAGAAATCGAACGAAAACAAATATGAATTAATTCCATCCAATACATATTCTTTTTTGAATTAATTCAATGAATTTTTAATTCAGAATTAAAAAACTGAATTAAAGAATTAATCCTTTAAAGCTCTGTTTATTGGGAATATTTGTAATTACCCAAACAGAAATCACCAGTTGTACAAAAAATCAAGCACTGGCATACCACTGGGTAACCATGGTGTTGAATATAAATGACTGGGAGAGCTTTCATCTGCTACGCTTTGCCAGCGATTGCAAAAAGCGTTTTTGCAGCATTTGTTTTACAAAAATTTCGGTGGTTTATAAAAAAAACCACTGGCAAAGAATGCTCTAAGAGTGATATGCCAAGGTTTGCAACCAGTGGTTATCCAGTGCTACCTAGTCAATGCTACCAGTGGTACAAAAACCAATTCACTGGTAGAGCAATGATTTTATCAAAATGCTGACGCTTCGTTAAAAAAGGTTTCTAGTCAGGAGGTTCGGAGTTCAAATCCGGTTGCAAGCAAAAAATTTGTTTGGATTTTTTTTAATTTAAAAGTTTCTTTGTTCTTTAATGTGGAAAATCCTCTTTAAAACCAACTTTTTGTTTGCTATCCCAACGCTGGCATATTAGTTCCTAAAAACTCTTTGCCAGTGCTAGCTTTTTCGCACAGCCAGTAGTCGTCCATCGATTATCATTCATTTATGTATTTAGCTATCAAATATTATATGTCTCGTTAGCTCAGTGGTTAGAGCAATCGTCTGCCAATCTGACGGCCTGGGTTCAAATCACGGCAGGACCAAAAAAAAATGCATATGAACTTTTTTGAAATTTTATTTTGGAAAATATATTTCCAGACCACCTATTTATTGGTTTTGCCATCGTTTTGCCAACGTTCAAAAATTTTGTTTCTCCAGTGCTTTTCCGTCGCTTTTTGAACAGCTGGTCCTCTTGTCTAATGATGTTATCATTTTGGGAATGGGAAATCACTTTTTGCCAGTACTTGTACCACCTGTTAAAGTGCTTTGCCATCGCTTTCCCGTTTGTATTTTTCTGACTGGGTATTTTTATTTTATGTAAAAAGTTGTTCATTCAAAACAGTTTTTCTATTTTTGGTCGGAAAGCATTTGTTTAAACTAATTTTTGAGTAAAATTGGAGTATTTTTAATCATGCACTTGGCACAAAACAAATATTTTCAAATCCCATCACCGATACATAATATAAAATTAGGCATAATTTCCATTGTGCCTAAGGAAGCCTCAATCTCAGAGTATGTCACAAGGCGATCTTGCATTATCAGTTTTTCCACAGCATCAATGTTTTCTGGAACAACAACTGATTATGGACGATCTTCTCGAAATTCGCCCTGTGGCGAAGGACGTCTGGGATTAAATTCGTTATACCAGCGTTTCACAGTTGCAAAGGATGGAGCTTCGTCACCAAAAATTTAATTTAGTTTATCTAAGCACTCTATGCACCACATCGAAAATCATAATTAATCATTGACCGAAAATTTAAATGTGTTAATTCCATTTTTTTCACTTTCACTTTTTTGTCAACAACACAAATAATTCTCAAAAGACAAAAAGTTGTAAGCAGGCCTATGATAAAAAATGTTAAACTTTCTAGTGGAAATATCAGCTCGCGCCTAACCAAGTGTTAAAGTGGCCAAGGCTCAGAAAATAAATAGTTACCCTCGTAATCGCTTTTCTCATTCATTCATCTTTCGATTCTTCATTTTATTGTATAAATTAAGTACTTCCCTCTTTTCCCCATCCCCCCTAAAAACCGAGGAGATACAAAAAATACAATAACCGTAACCAGAAATATCTTTAATTAAAACAAGAATTTATCTAATTGTTATAATAGTCTGCAATTTAAAATAATTACCAAAATAAATACATAAATATACAGCAAATTTATTATTCTTTAATTGTTTTTTCTTAATTCTAAAATCAATGTTTTAATCCAAACAGCAGAGAATAGACGCTTTTAAAAGCGCGTTTTTAAACAGAAAATAATCTGAAACAAAAGTAAAAGAAAGAAAAAAAATTGTGAGTGCTAAAAACATCATAACATCTACTCCAAAAAAAAAATATATATATTTTGTTGTTTATCATAAATTGCTCTACTACTTTATTCTTCTTTTGTTGTTGTCTACAACGACAGTTTTGGAGCAGTGCACCAAACAGTGAACTCCAACGGAGCCATCATCGTATTTTTTTGCAGTTTATTTCGTCGTTAGAGTAGGTCAGGTCAGTATTACTTTATCTAGTTTTTCTTTTCATACTCGTATTGTTTTTTTTTTTTTTGTTTTATGCTACATATTATGTATTATTATATTCTTTTGGATTTTTGTTTTTCATATTTTCTCCATTTGTTTCATAAGGCATTTTTATACTTTTATTTTCAACACTCAAAGATTTTTGGAGGTTAAAATGTTTAAAACATTTACTGAAAGTTTTCATTAAATTAATGCAAATCTTCATAACATTTAGGAAAAATTTTATATCATTTATTAAATATTTCATACAATAAAAAAGTTTCATTAAAAATAGTTTCATGCAAATTATGAAGCTTTTTTTTATAAAATTTTAGAAATTTTTCATTCATTTTGTGAAGCAAACTTCATTAGATTAATGAAATAATTCATTAAAACTCGCCTAAGAAAATTATCTCTGTGCATAGTAGGGTGCACAAAAAAAGTAAAGTTTTGAATTTTTCAAACCTTACCCCTCAAATATGTTTCTTTTGGTGATAAAGATTTTTGACAATTTTCTTAGATTACACTCAGGGAACTTCTGCAGTCATAATTTGTTAGTTATTTAAGTAGTATTTCCGTTTTGTTATTTTAAATGAAAATAACATTCATTTGTCGAAGAAATGTGAATTTTAACTACATTCGTAAGTCATTAAAAAACAAACAACACAAAATACGGAAAATTCGTAAAGGTATAATTAGTTTGTACGTAACGTGCCGTGACGAATCAGCTGATTTGTTTTTGTTCTATGAAAAAGCATTTGAGTCGTTAGTTTGTCTGTAATGTAACGTGCCGTGCCGGATGAACCTGTTGAAAACAGAGTTTTTGTTATCCGTTAAGTGACAGTGTGTTGACAGCTGCTGTTTTGAGATCTGCGACGAATGGCTTAAACCGGCTAAGCCGAGCCGCCGTCTAATTTTTGTTACCGGCGCCGTCGAATATTTTTTTTACACGATAAAAGTCTAAAAATAGTATATATTTTTTTTTAATTTTCTTTTTTTTACCGTTAAACGCTAAAAACAAGGAAAAATTTGGTCATGTTTAAAGTGCTGCAATTTTAAGTCTGGCCACTATTTGTAGATAAAGATAATGCAAGACTTAAGGAAATTTTATAGGAATTTCAAAAATATACAGTTTGTACAGAACCGATCAGTACTGCCTAAATTTTACTATGTAATTTGATAAAAGGTTGATATCGCTAATTTTTCGTTAAAATCCACGCCCACTTAAAACAAGTGACAAAATGAAAAAACAAACATTACCTTAAAATTCTGTATAATTTTCTGAATCATCTCCTTGCCTTGCGTGGCGAATTTAGCCACTATTTTGATCTTTAAAAATAAAGGCAACAACAATAAAATTAAAAACAAAAATTTAATTGACTTAAGTTCGTGAGCACGAGTGTATTTATATATAAAATTTTAACGATTTTATGAATTACATATATACACTCAGATAAAAAAGTTTGTAAAAAATTTGTAAACAGTTTCCAATCGCACTATACTATTTTTATACTGATTATTAGTAGAATTTTTATTTTTAGTAATCATTTTTGCTATTCTCTTATTACAAATTACGGATTTTTTTACTAATTTTCGTTGCTGATTTCAGCAAAACATTTTACTAATTTTTCAAAACCGAGTGCTAAATTTAGCAGAAAAATATACTAATTTAAAAATATTTTTTTTTGGATTTTTTACAATTCTTGTTTAGTTTATATTTGTTACTATTGATATATTCTTAGTTTAGAAATAACACCCAGAAAATTTTATTGCATCTCCAATGCATAAAACGGCAATAACTGAAGAACCGTTTGCAATTTTGACTCCAAATTTCAAGTACGATGAAGTACCCAGTCAGAAATCGCCAGTGGTACAAAAAATCAAGCACTGGCATACCACTGGGTAACCACGGCGTTAAAAATAAATGACTGGCATAACACTCATTTAGGACGCTTTGCCAGCGTTTGCGAAAAGCGTTTCACCAGTATTTGTTTTACAAAAATTTCGGTGGTTTATAAAACAAAACCACTGGTAAAGAATTTGCTTAGAGTGATATGCCAAGGTTTGCAACCAGTGGTTATCCAGTGCTACCTAGCCAATGCTACCAGGCGTACAAAAATCAATTCACTGGTAGACCAATGATTTTATAAAAGTGCTGACGCTTCTTTAAAAAGGGTTTGTAGTCAGAAGCTTCCGAGTTCAAATCCGCTTGCAAGGAAAACATTTTTTTTGTTTTTTTTTTATTTAATTTTTTTTGTTTTATAAAATTAATTTTTTTGTTTGTGGGAAAACTCCTTCAAGACCAACTTTTTTTTTACCCTCCCAATACTGGCATACTAGTTAAAAAAAAAATTGTTTGCCAGTACTAGCATTTTGGCACAGCCAGTAGTTGTCCTGCTATTACCACTCATTTATGTGTTTAGCCATCACATATTATATGTCTCGTTAGCTCAGTGGGTAGAGCAATCGTCTGCCAATCTGACGGCCTAGGTTCAAATCACGGCAGGACCAAAAAAATACATATGAAATTTTTGTAAATTTTATTTTGGAAAATATATTTCCAGGCCACCTACTTATTGGATTTGCCAGCGTTTTGCCAATGTTTAAAAATTTTATTCCTCCAGTGCTTTTCCGGTGCTTTTTCAATAGCCGGTCCTTTTGTCTAATGATGTTATCATTTTGGGAATGGGAAAGCACTTTTTGCCAGTACTTGTACCACCTGTTAAAGTGCTTTGCCACCGCTTTCCCGTTTCTATTTTTCTGACTGGGTAATTATAAGCTTCCCAGTCAGAAATCGCCGGTGGTACAAAAAAACAAGCACTGGCATACCACTGGGTAACCACGGTGTTAAAAATAAATGACTGGCAGAACACTCATTTGGGACGCTTTGCCAGCGTTTGCAAAAAGCGTTTTACCAGTATTTGTTTTACAAAAACTTCGGTGGTTTATAAAAAAACCACTGGCAAAGAATTGGCTTAGAGTGATATGCCAAGGTTTGCAAACAGCGGTTATCCAGTGCTACCTAGACAATGCTACCAGACGTACAAAAATCAATTCACTGGTAGACCAATGATTTTATAAAAATGCTGACGCTTCGTTAAAAAATGTTTGTAGTCAGGAGGTACCAAGTTCAAATCCGGTTGCAAGCAAAAAATTTTTTTGGATTTTTTTTAATATAAAATTTTTTTTGTTTTATAAAATCAATTTTTTTGTTTGTGGGAAAGCTCCTTCAAGACCAACTTTTTTTTTGCCCTCCTAACACTGGCATACTAGTTACAAAAAATTGTTTGCCAGTACTAGCATTTTAGCACAGCCAGTAGTTGTCCAGCTATTATCACTCATTTATGTGTTTAGCTATCAAATATTAATATGTCTCGTTAGCTCAGTGGGTAGAGCAATCGTCTGTAAATCTGACGGCCTGGGTTCAAATCACGGCAGGACCAAAAAAATACATATGAACTTTTTTTAAATTTTATTTTGTAAAATATATTTCCAGACCACCTATTTATTGGTTTTGCCAGCGTTTTGCCAACGTTTAAAAATTTTGTTCCTCCAGTGCTTTTCCGGTGCTTTTTCAATAGCCGGTCCTTTTGTCTAATGATGTTATCATTTTGGGAATGGGAAAGCACTTTTTGCCAGTACTTGTACCACCTGTTAAAGTGCTTTGCCACCGCTTTCCCGTTTCTATTTTTCTGACTGGGTTGTTACAATCGAAAGAAAATTTTTTTTTTTTTAGATTTTACAGTTTTTTTATTTTTTAGTACAATTTTTTGCTAATTTCAGCAGATTGATTTTAAATTAGTTTTTTTTTTTTTTTTTTTTTTTAAAGAGAAGCAACACTCAGGAAATTCTTCCTATTAATTAACGTGTTGCTTCCTTTGGAAAGGGGATAGAGAAGAAGTGAAAGGTGGTGAAAGATGAAGGGCTTCAAATATGGCAACACTGTAATTGCGCGAGATGTTGAATTTTTAGAACAGTTGTTGCGCGGCATCTGATGTTGAGTTGGCGAACTTTGTTGAAACTTGTAGTTCATAGCCCTGTTATATTATTTTACTTCGGTGGGGTTAAGTGCTGTGGGAACACCGAAGGAGGACGCTGCGATATGCATGAGGGATAGAAAAAACTCATACATATTATTTTTCATTAATTGAAGTTGCCTTGGGTGGGGCTCGAACCCGCAACCTCACGTGTAACAGTCAAACGCGCTAACCACTACACCACAGCGCCCACGTTTACAGCAATTTACTGAAATTTAGTAGCTGCAACTAATTATTTATACTAATTTCATTGTACTAAAATTATGATTTTACTAAATCTGATTTTAGCAAATCGATTTTGAATTGCATTTTACATTAAAATAATAATGACATATGATTTCATATGATTACATATGAGAAAATTTCTAAATATTTTTCTAAATAATATATCATCATATAAAAACATATAAGGGCGCATACATTATTTTATGTTGTCATATATTTTAATATTAAAAAATACATATTACATCTATTCTTTTTTACTCGGGTAGTCATTAAAACGAATCTACAAGTAAATTACTACACAAAACTTGAGAATGTCTAGATTGTTATAAAAACAACTAACAAACTCTACCTGGACTAAAACTCAGATTTTTTTTAAACAATTAACTGTAACGGCAAAATTTTTTTTGGGTGCATTTGCACTAACATTGTTTGTTTATTGTACTTTTACCATGTTGTTACTCTTCGTACTTATTGTAATGGAAATTATGACAACCATTTAGAAAGACAAAGCAAGAAAATACAATTTTTTTTGTTTTTTAAAATATGATTATTATAAAATGAGATCAAGTTATGCTAAATTGTTATTTATATAAATACATATTTATATATATAAAATATAGAAAAACATTTTGTAATTTTCCAAATATTGAAAAATATCTAAAATAAAGAAAACATAAAAATTGCGTTGTTTGTATAAATTGACTAGAAATTTCCAATTTTATTCAAATTTGAAAACTGTATATCTTTCGCAGATTTAAACTTACTACCTTGAGGCTCAATTACTGAGTACCCAGCAGTTAATATTTAACAAACAATTTTAAATAATAATTGTGTTAGTTGAAGTCAAAATTTTTAGTTAAATAACGATGAGACATTGGGTGCGTTCGGCAGATACACTTTATTAGTCACCACCCAGTGTAGAAAATCATTACCAGATATGTGGTTATGTAACTACATACTTGGTAATGGTAACTAGTTACTTTTGTTATTACATTTCTTATTACCTTTATATGGCGATGTCGCGAAAAATAATGAGTTGTCGTTACACACCAGCATACGAAAAATCAAAAAATATATCGTTACCTATGTGCTTACCAGTACTAACAAAAATAATGAGTCTAAAAATAGATTTTCTAAAAAATGAATTATATAAAAAAAAAATTTTTTATTGTTTTTTTTTTTTTAATAAAATTTGCTGGTGCGGGAATCGAACTTGGGTCTACAGATTGCCAGTCAACAGCTCTACCATCTGAGCTATATCGACATGTAATATTTAATAGATAAAAACACAATTGACCTGCTGCACACAAGTAAGCTTACTCGCCAACATACAAAAAATCAAAAAATATGTGGTTACATATATCCTTACCAGTGTTTAAAAAATATTGAGTCTAAAAATAGATTTCAAAAAATTTTCAAAAAAATCTAAAAAATTATTTTCTATTTGAAATAATGATAAAAATAAGTAATTATCAGTAACTCATTATTATATGTTTTAAAATAATTCAGAAGGTAAATGGGTGTCATTACTGGTAGTCCAAAAAATAATGATATGTCATTACCGTTTCTACACTGGGCAGTTCTACAACAGTTACACAACTATCTGCTGAACGACCTGATTATTAACCGCTCAGTCTGAGCGCTGAGGTAGCGCTGTCAAATTTTGGTAGCGTAAAAAATATTTGCTACTTTTGATCAATTAGTGATACATTTGCTGTTGTTGATTTTAAAAATATTTTTTTTTGTAAGAATGACAAATAAAAACATACAAATATAATTCAAAATCAAAAATTTAAAGAAACTACAGGAAATTTTAAAAAAATTTTATTTAAAAACAAAACACAGAAAACATCGTTCAGCAGATTTACCAATCACAAAGCGCTACAAGTCACCGTTATGAGTTTAAGGTTTCTCAGCTGAATGCTACCATTGTGAAAATGAAGCTGAACATTTTTAAAATACATACATAGATTGTTTACAATTTGGCAAAAAATCAAATTTAAGATAAAAGTGTTTGTCTGCAATAAAAAAACACTTCAAAATACGATATGACAAATGAAATTACAAAATATAGTGTCTTACTAGTTCTCTTTGTCAGAAATAATTGTTATTATATTCAGGGGTATGCATTGCAACAGCTAAAATAAGGACCTGTTATATAGTCAGAACTATGAACTTTTTCTGTCTTAAATATTTCTTAAGTTACACTCAAAGATATTAATGATACAATTTAATAGATTTTTTTTTTTCGTAGATTTAATGAACAATATAAATAATGAAATATATATAATATTTAATTAATGTTATGACATTTTTAATAAAATTTTATAATTTCAATTAAAACATTCATTGGATTTCACAAATTACCTCTTTATAAATTTAATGAAAATGTTCTTTATACATACAGTGGTGGCCACGAATTTAACACAATTCAAGTTTTTTCTAATTTTATTGTTCTTGCCTTTATTTTTAAATATTAAAATAGTGCCTAAATTCGCCACCAAAGGCAAGGAGATGGTTCAGAAAATTGTACAGAATTTTAACGTATTGTTTGTTTTTTCAATTTGTCACTTGTTTTAAGTGGGCGTGGCTTTTAACGAAAAATTAGCGATATCAACCTTTTATCAAATTACATAGTAAAATTTAGGCAGTACTGATCGGTTCTGTACAAACTGTATATTTTTGGAAATCCTATAAAATTTTCTTAAGTCCTGTATTATTTTTATCTACAAATAGTGACCAGACTTAAAATTGCACCACTTTAAACATGACCAATTTTTCTTCGTTTTTAGCGATTTAAAAAGAAAGTTAACAACACTGAAATTTTAACAAATTTTTGCACAAATTTGTTAGGACTTCTATGTAGAACAAATGCGGCTAAAAAATTCTAAAAAAAATCTTTTCAAGTTTGTTTTTTTTTCACACAAATGTTTTAACGAACTCGTCTGATTCTTTTTATAAAAACAGGCAGTTTAGCAGGATATACTTATTTTAAAATTTTTTTTTTACCAACTATTCATTATGTTTTTCGTAGTTTCTTAAAATATGTGACGCGCAAAATAGAAAGGGACCTAAGGGTAAAAACCGGTTTTGTTCAGGAGAGCCATTTTAAAGATTTAAATACGTGTATCTTTGGTGTACCATCACTGAGCGTGTTAGTATTGGTCTCATTTGAAAGCGACACATCTCATGACGTCAGGAACGTGTTGGTCAACCTTGAAAACGCGCGTAGGTCGTCCCTACCTCTTGTTTTGTGTAGTTGGTTTTTATTGTTTTCTACCTAGCGCGCTGTTTCCATGAGTTTGATATCAATTTTGCTCGCGGTTTTTCGAATCCATTATTAATTGTGAATTATAATAAATACTCATTTATAATTCTTTTAAATCGTGAATATCACTCTGTTAGTACGAAAATTTTTTCACATAACCTTAGAATCGTCGACTTCACTTTCATAAAACGCGCATATCTCTGGGAGGGAACACTTTTGGGGCATGGGATTGGTCTCATTCGATGCTCAGATGTTGTCCACATCAAAAAAAAAAATTGATTCTTTTACCCTTAGGTCCCTTTCTCTGTCACATATACTTTTAAGTATTTTCCTTTTGATTTCTTCTTTTTACAGAGTTGTAATTTTTTGATAAATTTTTTAGCGGAGTCCCATTTTTGCATCTTTTTTCCATCCAAAATGCAACATTGAAAATATCGAGTAGTAGTTTTACGTATCTAGTACAAAAAAAAAAAAAAACGAAAACAAAAATAAAAACACAAATACTCGATACCCACTACTCATATTTTTACCAGCACTACTGCCGACAATTGATGAGCTGGGGTGATGCCCACGAAACAATTGTATTGTCTATCATGAAAATGTGTAACCTTTTTGAAGCAACAAATAAAATCTTATATGCCAATATTATATTAGAATTTGGACTTGGGGTAGAAAAATATTCTAACTAAATATATGGAAATGCAGAAAGTCACGAAAAACTACCCTACGGGAAATTTTAACAAACTGTCACCGAACTGGCACCTTTATATGAAATAGGCTGGTCACTTTTACATAGCGTTGTCATAGGAGGGGGAAATTGACCCCTTGTGACATGTCACAAGACAAATCCGAGGACAGGTCCCTGAACTATGTTTTTTATGAGAGTTCAGTAACCTGTTCTAGGATTTGTCTTGTGACATGTCACAAGGGATCAATTTCCCCCTCCTATGGCAACGCCATGTAAAAGTGACCAGTCTATTTCATATAAAGGGGCCAGTTCGGTGACAGTTTGTTAAAATTTCCCGTAGGGTATTTTTGTATTTCTAATGCAAAAATTTAAATAGTTTTGGAAATATTAATACTTAAAAAGCTAAAGAAAATGTCCCTAAAATTCGAATCACCCGCACTTATGCAGAAATTTGACATATAAAGTATGTGATGTTATAAAATATGAATTAGTTCTAATTTTTTCAAAAATATGCTCTTAACATGAAAATATGCAAAAATATGCAATTACGTGCAAAATATGCTCTAAAAAATCGACGCCAGGACTCGAAAATTATTTTGAAATGGATAACTATCTTATCTATTTTTCATTAAAACGCACAGGACAAACACGGTACAGCATATTTCTGGTTCAAATCAGACATTTGGATAAAAAATATTTAGTTAAAAAAAAAACTAAATTGGTATAATAACCCTCTTTTATACAACTTAGACAAATATTTACAATGTCCCATTAGTTACTAATTAAAAAAATTCAAATTTAACTGCTGGTTAAATTTTAACGGCACATTCAACAATTGGGGTTTGAAAGTCTCTTTTTGCTTTCTAAATTAATAAATTCAATATTTTATGAAACAAAAACTCTTTACTATCTACAAAACTTGCCTAGCCATTATTTAATAAATTTAGCACCCGAAAGTATGCAATATTAAACAACTTAAATTAACCTTATAAATATACTACACTTCTTTAAATATCTTCTTTGTTTATATAACTGCAATCTGCAGTACATATTAGTGTGTCCCGATAATTTGCGAATATCGTTAACTACACTCATAGAAATACATCTGTAAAAATACCAGGAAAAGTTACTAAAAATTAGTTAAAAATGCTGCTGCAGAAAAAACTGTTGAACATTTTTTTTGCTTAATAATAGTTATATAAGAAAAAATTATATAAAACAAATTTACAGAATTTTAGTTATATTTAAGTTAACTTTTAGTTAATTGAAAATGGCAAATTGTACTGTAAAATCTGCAGAAAATTTTGCTAAATATTAGTAGACTAAAAATAGCAAAACCAAACTGTTATATCTACAAAATTTTTGTTATTTTTAAGCTAAATTTAGATGAATGCAAATAGCAGTCTATCCTGTAAAATTAATAGAAATATTTGCTAAAAAAATCGTAAACAGTTGTATTCCAAAAGATTAATTTTTATTTGCGTTAAAAAAAAATATCAAAAAAAAATTTAGAAAATTTTAAACTTTTTCGTGATTTTTTTAGGCTAATAATTATTTATGAAAATTTGTTGCTGATTTTAGCAGGTTAATTTGTTATTCTCTATTAACAAAAATTTAACCCAAAATATTGTAACTAAAATTCAGTATATTTAATAGTTTTATTTTTGCAGTTCCTATCTTACTAATATATATCAAACGTATATTAGTAAATTAAATATGCTAATTTAGCAGTTTTTTTCGCAGCATAATTTTTAACTAATTTTTATTAGTCTTAACTAAATTTTTTACAAATTATTTTTTCTATTAGTGTAGCACTCGGACGATGAGTAATTTTAATCTGATTGCGGGGGGAAAAAAAAATTTGGATGGTACTTCTAGACCTCCCTTCGCGAAAAGGTATTTGCAGTTTTACAAAATGGGTCTTAATTATTTTGTACAATAAAGATTATTAAGTGAAAAATTAAAAAAAAAAAATAAAAAAATGCAGTTGTGGAACAAAATTGATGTATTCAATTTTTTTTTTTCGAATTTTTCTCTTAATAAGTTTTGTTTTACAAAACGATTGAGACTGATTTTGCAAAAAAAAAAAACATTTTTTCCGCGAAATTTCAAACTTCAAATGCTTGTATATATAATGCCTTGCTCGTCGTCCAATGATTACGAGCTGCCTCTATACTGGGCATAGGCGGTCTATAAGTTGTCTCCATATTTCTCGACGTGCGGCTAGATCTTTGAGCTCTCCTTTGTTGTTGACAGTTCTACCAAGGCTCTGAGATATGGAATTTATTTCCTGCAATGTAGATCGTCTCCAGGTGGTTTTAGGACATCCTCTTTTTCTACTTCCCTGTGGGTTGTGTCTGAAATTCAACTTATTCCCAGAATGTCTATAAGTAAGAAATGCTTGTAGAGGACTATAAATACTCTATAAATTTTTTTTCTTGTGTTTCCCGTAATCAGCTTAAAATTACGCACCGTTTGAGTGACAATAGTTAATGCAATTTGAAATTCGGGACACCCTAATATAACAGATATCTTTAAAATCTTATTTTAACCACTTAACAAAACAACTGTTCGTTTCGAAAAAATAAATTAGCCTAAAGGGAAAAATTAAAGAAATTACATATATTTAATATTCTTAAAAAGCCACCAAATGCAAATGGTTAAAAACAATAGACTTGTTAAAGTCACTGGCATTGTCTATCCCCTTTTTGGGAAATAATACAAAGAAAGAGAGACTGAAAATATTTATAAATATGGCTCTAACAACAATTTTAAATATTTATTTAATAAATTTTCTTTTGCTTTTGTTGTGTGTATTAATGTTGTTCGCCTGAAAATCCTTAACTGCATTATATTGTCTTTATTTGCCCAAAGAATGCACAAGGCAAAGAAAATAATGTAAACGGACCTTGAAATTTTTTGTTAAACAACAGCATCGGCAGCAGTAGAAAATGGTGGTGCATGTAGTGTGGTAGTAGTAGTTTTATAAGTAGTGGTAATAGTCAAAGCAATACCATTATCTTTAACCGGGACTACTTAGAAAAATACACACACACACACATGCACAAACTATTGTATTTTATTTAAACTGCATTAAAACACACTCACACACAAATACCATGACAAAGTTGTGCAAATATTTTTCTTCTGCTTTTTCTCTCTTAACAATGTACAATGCAATGCAACTAAAAAAGAAAATTGCTTTTGTGGTTTGTTATTTGTACTACCGAATACTAACCTACGAGGGTCAATTGATAAGGCTAAATTGGCCAAAAATTACATATTTGAGAAAGTTAATTTTATAATTTATTGAAAATATCTAAAATGCTTGAAGACTAGATTCGAATTCTTGAAAAATTCTAATGACTTTAAGTTGTACCCACTTTTATTGCATTATTATTACAAAACTTTTAGTTAAACGAAAAAAATGAAACCGTTGGTAAATAGAGAAACAAAGAAACAACGAGTAGAACAAGGTATACTACACATTTATATTGTGTTTATCTGTGATTGTCTGATACATTTATATGCTGGTGTGCGTGTACGCTTGATGTCTTTAAATGTATATGTTCAAGCACTTGCATGCATGTATTTGTGAATAACATTATTTTCATGCTTGATATCGTCTTTTTAAAGCCATTGTTGTTAACCCTAAGACTATGGCAACAACATCAAAAGAATTGCAATTGCAGCAACAGCTACAATTCTCAGTGGCAGCAAAACTACACACATTACTTAAGTTTGTTTTTTTTTTGGTATTTTGTTCATTCTACCATCATTGGCAATACTGGTGGTTGTTGCTGGTTGTTTGCCTTTATTGCTGCTGCAAGTACAACTTCTTTCTGCTGGTTGTCGTTTTTGCTGATTGTCATTTGGTGTTCGTAGTATTATTTTGTCAAAAAAAAAAAAAAAAAAAATTGAAATAAAGAAATGAAACTAGCTTTTCCATTATTATGTCCTTCATGCTTTTATAGACGGCATTATTTTTTGTGTTGTTATTCTTATTGTTTGCTAAATTTTTCGATTTATCAGTGTTGTTTGTTGCTACTGATGATGTCGTTTTTATTTCTGGATGATGATGATGATGATGCTGACTATATGGCTGGTGTTTTAAGGGCATTTTCTCTGCAGTTTAATTTTTTTTTTGTTTTCTCCATTTGTTGGTTGCACATTATTATAACAAGTCCTTCGGTTTATATACATATACATATATATTCATTGTTCTTTACATCTTGTTCTTCATTTATTTGTTAAGATATTGTGTATAACCGTGGACCGTTGTTTGGCTGAAGTTGAAAAATTTTGTAGTAATACAAAATTTTCATCAAAATTTTAATTTTAAAATTACACTCCTATACAAAATGAGAAAAATTCATTAAGGTTTTTATAAGACTTTGACTTCCTAATTTCAAAACTGTTTTCCAAATTTTTTCACCACCTCATAATTTTCAGAAAATTCCGATAGGAAAATATTGTATTAAAAAATGATAAAACATTACATTTTTAAAAGTACACTCAGGAAATTATGTAGGTAAAATCAACTGCTAATGACAGTTAAAATAACTGCATTTGCAGTTAGAAAGGTGTAGGCTACATTTGCATTTAAATCAACTGCAATATGAAGTTATTTTTAACTGTTAAAAATCAACTGACAAATGCAGTAAAAACAACAACAAATGCAATTAAAACAACATACATGCAAATTATTGTAAACTGTACAAACAACTGTAAATGTAGTTAAAATAACATAAACAAAAATTATTTTAAAAATTATTAATTTAACAATGACAAACTCAGCAAAATCTCAGTAATGGGTGCTCATTACTAATATCTAAATAATAAGCAGTAGAATTAGGGTCTGCTGCTTATAATTCGGTGTCAAAACTCATTATTTTTGTTCGACAAGGTCGTTTTTTTAAGTAGTTGTCCATATTCGCTGCATGAAAAAACGCACAAAATTTGTGCACCCCTTACCCGCTGCATTACAAAAGTATATAAAATAATTAGTTACCAAATAAGTAGTTATTTGTGTGATTCTACGCAGTTAAAAAATAAGTGGTTACAAGTTGTTAAATAATACGACTTTCTTGTATACTTACTAGTGGTTAAAAACAAGTAGTTACCAAATTCACATTATCTTTAAAAATAAATAAGTAGTTGCGCGTAAGCTAGACTAAAATAACTACAACTGCATTACTACAGCATTAACTGTAATGTAGTAACTACAGAACCTTTCTGAGTGTAGCCTAGGAAATGGAGCCGATAAGGTAAATTTTGTTTTGGGTCACAGTAAAAATCTTAACATTTCATTTCAAACTCAAGCTATTTTAAAAATTTAATGAATATTTATTTTAAAAATATAAGAACTAGGTCTCCGAAGCTCATGGAGAACAATGTTTATCAAATACCCAGCAAAAAAATTGGAATACTACTTCACAAGTATCCGTTAGTGTATTTTTACTGCTTTTTTAGAAGCAATTCTGAATCACTTCAAAAAATCACTTCCTTCATTGCTTCCAAAGTATGTTAGTAAATGTTTACAGCTTTTTTAGATTGACTTCTGAACAATATCAAAAAAAATCACTTAAGTATTGCTTCTAAAGCATAATTGCTCTAAAAGTGATTTTGGTATCATTTGGTATTTCTTAAGAGATTATCGCGGGTTCGATTCCTGAAGGCATCAATATTTTTCTAATTTAAAAATTTTTTTTTTTATTTTTTTATATTTTTTTTTAATATTTGTAATGAATTTGCTTCAATTCCATATAAACTAAGAATGATGAAAAATTGCTTTTTATGCGCTTATGAAAATAGTACTGAAAACAATACTGCATTGCAGGGCACCTGTCCTTTCAGTTTTATTACTCCAATTTACATTTTAACACAATTGAAATATTCCACTGCAATATTTAATATTCACTAATTGGATTTAATTAAATTACATACAGTAGAGAGAAGAATTGTCATTTCTATTTCAGCTATTTCTCCATATCCAAGATGGAAAATACGCATTTGGTGAGGTGTAGATTTTTTTAAACATATTTCATACAAAAACATTTAAGAAAAACCTTTTATTTGTTAGTTTTGCAATTTTTTTGTTTCTCTTTTAATTTTTATTCGTATTTTTTTCTGATATTAAATTAACAGAGTGTTTCGCATATTTGTGCTTTTATTGTTATACCTGTGCTTTTATTGTTATATGTAAACCCAGAGAAATAAATCCAGCTTTTTTTTTCTTAATTTAATAAATCCACTTTTTGTATGAAAAATTCTAAATCCAGGTGATTAAAAAAACGTATAATATCTCGCAATGACAAAGTGGTGTTTTTATGCCAGTCAACTTTCATATCAAAGAATAGCTCAGCGGTAGAGAGCTAGACTAGCAATCATAAGGTCGCAATAAAACAAATTTTTGTAAAATAAATAATATTATTTATTTTGCGAATAATTTTTTTAAACTTTTATTTGGTGAAAAAGAGTTTCCTTTGCACTCGTTCAAAAAGGTCTGAAAAAATGTTGAAGTGGGAGTACCGCTCTCCTATGATAACTCAATGTTAAAATCATTAGTGTTAATGTTAAAAAAGAAGTACACCTAGATCATCAATTGCAGTACTTTTTCTACTGCTTCGACATCTCTTTTTTTGCTGGAATCATTTTTAACTAATTTTTAGTAGTTTTAACTAAAATGTGAAACAATAATGAATTTTATTTCATTATGAAATAAACCCCCAACAATGGTGTGTTAACTCATTTTTAAAATTGGGAAATTATTTAATAATTAAATAAACTTTGGATATAGAAAACTCCTCACATCCGGTTCCTCTTTCTCAACCTAACCTAAACAAAAATCCTTATATTCTAAAACCATTTTTCTGAGGACTTTTTTACTTTAGAAACATCCTTAAATTCCGAGAGAAAAATCCTTAGATTCTGCATGCAGTTCCCTATAGAAAAACACCAATGTTCGGATATATTTCTCCTGAAAAAAGCAAACTCACATTCCCAATCCACAAACACCACTGTAAGCTGCAGTTACTACTACTACAACTATAATATTTGGGTTTTATTGTTTTCATTGTGGTTGTGTTATGTTGTATATGTAATTGTAACGGCTTTACCACTAATGCCGAGTCGAGTAGTGATACAATGCCACTATAATACTACTTCACTCCTTACAATAGAGTTTTATTTATTTTTGGCATCTTCTATATGTCACTTCTGTACAATATAGACTTTCACATACACATTCTTGTAAAGATTTTACACTTAAACACCAACAGAAAAAAAAGGATTTTCTCTAACCTTTTGAGTCATATATAATGAAGATTTTCTTTCTGTTTATTTTTGGTTTAACTAAGAGACGACAAAATATCTAATGCGGTATTTCTTTATATTTATATGTATGACATACAGTCATATACATATTAAGGTTGCACTTTCTAAACCTGTCTATAAGATTCTTGAAAAACTAGATATTTATCCTAAAAACGAAAAACTCTAACAATTTTCAGATTTTAAGTAATCATTCGAAATAAAATTAATTGTGATAACAGAATTTTGAGTTATGGAATGGTAGCAGCCGAATTTTTGGAGGCGACAATGTACAAATTTTGGAAATAAGTGCTGTCTTAATGACTATAACAGCGTCCCGTAAAACGTGCCTTTGAATGAGGAAAAAAGGTTTCTGTGGGGAAAAATTTAAAGATATCACGTCATTTTTCAGTAAGAAATAAATGAAACGAGTAAAAAAGTTAAAGTTGAGCATGCCGACTGACTATATGATATAGGGTATCATATTGTCGGCATGCCCTGGTTGAATGTTAACTAATGTTTGGATCAGGGTTGGCAGGCAATACCGCTAAAATACCGTTATCGATTCAAAGCCCTTTCAACTGACTACCGTTACCCCTAAAATACCGTTACCGAAATAACTTAATTACCGTTATCCTTAAAATAACGATACCGAAATAAATGAAATATCAATACCCTTAAAATACCGTTACCGTTATTTTTAATTTCCTGGTTTTGGTAATTTCCCGTGGTTATTGAGTATTTTTTTTACATTAAGTTCATAAATTGGTTCCGTTTTTAATATCGTTTGGCTTTTGTAAAAAAAAATTACGGGATGCATCGAAATAACTGACTACCATTACCCTTAAAATACCGTTACCGATATAACTGAAATACCGTTAACCTTAAAATACCGTTACCGAATAAACCCAAATATCGTTATCTTTTATTTAAATACCGTTAACGAAATAACTCAAATACCGTTATCCTTAAAATACCGATACCGAAATAGATGAAATAGCGTTACCGAAATAACCTAAAATATCGTTACCATAACGATAACCGCATTCGTTTCGGTTACCATCCATGGTTTGGATCCAAAATTTTAATGTGTCAAAAACCTGCACACAATTCCCTTAAGCTTAAGGTTTAGTTTTTATATATAAAAAGCTTTTTATTTTCGATATTCCGCTACTCCATTGTGTAGCATCTTCAGGAAATAACCAAGAACCTGAAGATGCTACACAATGGAGTAGCGAAATATCAAAAATAAAAAACTTTTTATATATAAAAAACAAACCTTAAGCTCAAGGAAATTGTGGAGTTAATTTTTTTTTTTTAATTTTTTCAGGAAATTGTGGAGTTAAACATTTTTTTTTTAAATTTATTTTTATTGGGATATACATTAATTGCATTAAAGGAATTAAATATGCTAAAATCCCAAACGTATTTTACAAATTGTGAAAAATGACTTGTTGAAGGCATGTCCCTATCCCGATTTCATTCTTTCCTAAGGAAATCGTCAGGGGACGACGTTTTTAGATTTTCTAGAAATATTTGTTAAGTCAAATTACAAACTCAATGAGAATTTCTTGTTCTCGTCTAGGAGCGTTATTAAACATTTAAAATATCAAAGAAAAAACAAAAAAAAACAACAAAAAATTTACCACAATTTGCTTTGTCATCTTCCAATATTTTTTTATTTATTATACCCTACACCACTATGTGGTCAGGGTATTATAAGTTTGTGTTGATGTTTGTAACACCAAAAAATATTGGTCCCAGACCCACATTATAGTATACCGATCGACGCATAATTTTTTTTTATTTCGATTTAACTATGTCCGTCTGTCCGTCCGTCCGTCTGTCTGTCTGTCCATGCATTCTTGTGCGCACTCTACAGGTCGCAAATATTAAGATATTTTGATGAAATTTGGTACACCGACCTATATCAGCCCAAGGACGAAGCCTATTGATTTTAGTTAACAGCGGTCCATGGTTAGACCTATTGCCCATATAAGGGTCCCCCCAAAATTATATTGTTTATACGCAGCAGGTCGCAAATATTAAGATATTTTGATGAAATTTGGTACACAGACCTATGTTGGCCCAAGGACGAAGACTATTGATTTTGGAGAAAATCGGTCCATGTTTAGACCTAGTGCCCATATAAGGGTCCCCCCAAATACCATACACCAGACTGGTGTAGGGTATTGTATAGTCGGCATGTCCGACTTTAACCTTTTTACTCGTTTTAATTTTTTCCAGTATTTTTTAAAGAGGACTTGGGACATTTAAAATGGAACAGTACACAATTGAACAACGTGCCCAAATCGTTTCCGGCAAAAAGCAGAAGGAAATCTTGATTTTATTCATAATCTAATTATGGGCGACGAAGCCCATTTCCAATTAAATGGGTTCGTCAATAGGCAAAATTGTAGGATATGGGCTACTGAAAATTCAAGAGTAGTTTAACAGCGACAATTACACCCACTTAAGTGAACTCTTTGGTGCGGTGTTTCGTCGGAAAGGATAATTGGCCCATATTTTTTTTTTTAAATGAACACGGTGTTCGATATCGGACAATGGTGAAAAATTTTTTAAGGCCAGCCGTGGAAAATCATCCGCAAGTATGGTTCCAACAGGATGGAGCTACAGCGCACACTTCGAGGGACACAATGGCTCTTTTAGCTCAAACCCCTTCGGTAATTTTGGGACTCTCTGTATGTATATTACTAGCAGGACATTTTTTCAGCGTATAGCGATATAATCATTATAATACGGGACACGCTACTGTACGTGCAAATACAAGTTAACAATAAAAGTATTTCCGTTTAACTCTATAAAAAATTTTTCCACACATCTATGCATTTTTCTTTGAATAGGTTCGTGTAACAGTAAATTTGCGCAGTTTATTTCTTGTTGTCTGTGTTACATTTACATTGACCTTATTATCATTACTACTATCTTTAACTAACGTCATCGTCATTATTCTCAGTAACACATGATACGTACATACATACACTTCTCTCTTAACATTTTCACAACACATATACAATTCATTATTTCCTCCTTTTTCCCAACTTCCCTTTATTCCGACTCATGCTATAAATATAATTATCTTGTTGTTCAGATAATTAACTAATTTGGCATCATCAATTTCTCAACACAGTGTTATTGCACTATTCTATTCTTACTTCGGCAGTATTTGTACTTGAGTTTTATTATTTGTGTAATATATCCTGTCATGTTAAGTGGTGGGTTTTATTTATAAAATACCATTGCGGTAGTAAGTAAATATATTCCATTTTTATTATTTTTTGTCTGTTTGGCTTTGATAATTAGTAAAGTCTCAAATATTTTGGCAATGTAATTTATCATTATGTGGTAGGAAAGAAGAGGTCAGGGTTGTAACAAAGATTTATAGTATTCTAATCCTTAAAGTATGTTATAAAATATTATTTATTTGCCAGCCAAAATTTAGGCAAAGATATTTATTTAATTTATTAGTCTTTAAATAATTAGTGGTTTTTAAAAGTTAGCGACGTTTGAATAGAATTATAATTAGGAACATTTTAATCAATTAATTAATTTTTTTGTTAAGTTCTTAAAAACTGGGTTAATTGTGCTAAAAAACTTACAAAGAATTCCATATAAATTCCATAAATTCATATAACATAGTGCTGTAAACTCGACTAAAGTATATTATTTTTTCTATAAAAATTTTACTTGGAACACAAAAATTCCAATGATATTGACCTAAACATAAGGTTATCATTGAAGTAAAAAAAAAGAAACTTATT
The DNA here is from genome assembly GCA_949987735.1 of Leucophora obtusa. Taxonomy (NCBI): domain Eukaryota; kingdom Metazoa; phylum Arthropoda; class Insecta; order Diptera; family Anthomyiidae; genus Leucophora; species Leucophora obtusa. Next base: position 126,770,315 of record OX465297.1, on the reverse strand, counting down.
GCAGTAACAAATCAAGTACACATCAAATATATTTTAAAACAATATCGTTAAATAGACAAAAATTTGAAAACACAACTAATTAATTTATAGTAAAAATGGAATTTCAAATGATAATGAAACACATTCATAGAAAATATAATGATAATGAATCAGTTGTTAACAATTTAGTGCTTTTTTCACGCCACAATTAACGAATTTCTAAAATTGTTTACTTTGTGATTTTATATGAGAATGCAATTTTCTATAATCTTGAGATCATGAGTTAAACAAAGAAATTATTGTATTACCTTTTCTTTTAAATTCGTAAAGTCTTGGCTTTTAATAAACAAATGACACATTCTAGAAAAATATATAATTGCTTATATGGAAACATTTTTTAAATAATAATAAATACTTGCATGTAACGGAAGTTATTAATATTTTTAGTATAAATGGGTCACTCTCAAAGTTTAGTCGTTCTTTGATTGAAATAAAATTTCTTTGCCAAATTTTGTTATTCTTGTGCTATTAGGTGTATTTATGAAAATACTGGTTACATGTGGATTAAATCCCAACACGAACCGATTTTAGTTTAAAGAAATAGTGCTTATCCCTTGGCTAATATAAGTCGGTATACGAAATTACATTAAAGTATCTTAGTATATGCAATCTGTAGGGCACGAATAAGCATAAACTCCACACACAAACAAGTTTGTCGGTTGCATCTAGTGAAAATGACAGTTAAAAATAAGTAAAAAAAAAAAATTTTAAAAAGTAACCATGTAGTTATTTTTAACTGTCGTAAAGTAACTAACAAATGTATTGAAAATAACTAACAATGTCGTAAAATCAACTCACAAATTTCTACTACAAACATTTTAAAACAACTGTCAAAATAGTTACAAACTACTTATTTTTACAGTTAATTTTTATTAATGTCATTAAAGTATATTTTAATAAAAAACAAACAATTTTTTGTTTTGCTTCATCGTACTTGAAATTTTAAGTAAAACTTCCAAACGATTCTCCAGTTATTGCCTTTATATATATGCAGTGGATATATCATAAAATTTTCTGATTTTTATTTGCAAACTAAGAATATATTAATATATCAAGCAAGAATTTAAAAAAATGAACAAAATTTTTTATTTTTTAAATAACTACAAAAATAAAAATAAAGTTGATGTAAAAATATGATATTAAAATAACTGCTTTAAATAACTGTTACGAAATTTCAGTACTTTTCGTTAGTTGTTTTCTAACGAAAAGAGATGCCGAAGTAGTAGAAAAAGCACTACAATTGATGATCTAGATATACTTCTTTTTTAACATAAACACTAAAGATTTTAACATTGAGTCGTCATAGGAGAGGAGTACTCTCACTTCAACATTTTTTCAGTACTTTTTGAACGAGTGCACCAATTAAAAGTTAAAAAAAAATTCTTTACAAAAAAAAAAAATATATTTTTTTTATTTTACAAAAGTTTTTCTTTATTGCCGCCATCGGGTATCGTACTTGCGACCTCACGATTGCTAGTCTAGCGCTCTACCACTAAGCTATTCTTTGATATGAAAGTTGACTGGCATAAAAACACCACTTTGTTAATGCGAGATATTGTTCCTTATTCTCTTCAATAAAAGTACTTATTAAGCAAGTGTAAAAGGTGCACTCCAATTCAATATTGTTTTCAGTACTATTTTTACAGGTACATAAAAATCAATTTCCCACCATTTTTTATATATACATATTTTTAAAAATTTAAAAATATTGAATTTAAACACATTAATTATAAATATTAAAAAAAATTAATAAAATAAAAAAAAATTAAAAAAAAATAAAAAAATATTGGTACCGCCGGGAATCGAACCCGGGACCCTCTGTTTGGAAATACCAAATGATACCAAAATCACTTTTTACGATCACTTTTAGAGCAATTACTCTTAAGAAGCAATACTTAAGTGGTTTTTTTGGATGTGGTTCAGAAGTAATTCTAAAAAAGTTGTAAAAATGTAATAACGGATACTTGGGAAGCAATGAAAAAAGTGATTTTTTGAAGTTGTTCAGAAGTAATTCTAAAAAAGCTGTAAAAATGTAATAACGGATACTTAGGAAGCAATGAAAGAAGTGATTTTTTGAAGTTGTTCAGAATAACTTCTAAAAAAGCAGTAAAAATACACTAACGGATACTTGTGAAGCATTGAAAGAAGTAGTTAGTAAAGCACTACTTGCAATTTTTTTGTTTTGACCTGCGACTGAACCGATTCGTTCGTTTCACAACTTTTTTACCTTGTAAATTTTTTTGCAATGTAGTTGTCTTCAAGCTAAAGGCTCAAAAAATCTGCAACTTTATTAAACATAAAATAATTGGTGTTGGTGAAGAAATGTTCAATTAGCCACACTCTTCGATGTGCCGACAGTGGTGTATCTCGCTAAGAGGTGATACTACAGATCATAGCCTGTGTAGAGGGCTGCCGGTTCGATCCCCGGTCATGGCAATATACAAAAAGTGTTTCATATAGAGACAAATTAGCATTTAAAATAGTTTTATCAATTGACACATAAACTAACCACTGACGAGTCTTTGGGTGAGACGAAACTGCGGCAGTCTGATGATTCCCTTGTGTCTGGTTAATTTTTCAATAAAAATGTTTTCTTCTTCTTCTTCCTATAAAATCAGCTTTAGAAAAAGAATTCTTTAGTAATTAATTCTAATATTATTTACGATTGTCCTATGTCACAAGCAAGTTACAAGCACTTAACTAAAAATTAACTTATTTATATTAACTATTGTAATTTTGAAACTACTAAAAATTAGTTAAAATAAACCTTGCAGAAAAAACTTCAGAAATTAGCAGATTTTTTTTTCTATATATTAGTAAGATAGGAACGGCAAAAACAAAGGTGTTAAATATACAGAATTTTAGTTATATTTGAGTTAAGTTTTTGCTATAAAAATAGATTTAAAAAAAAATAAATTATATTAAAAAAAATATTTTTTATTGTATTTTTTTTTTTTTTAATAAAAGTTGCTGGTGAGGGAATCGAACCTGGGTCTACAGATTACCAGTCAATAGCTCTACCATCTGACCTATATAGACTTGTAATATTTAATAGATAAAAACATAATTGACCTGCTGCACACAAGTAAGCTTACTCGCCAACATACAAAAAATCAAAAAATATGTGGTTACATATATCCTTACCAGTGTTTAAAAAATATTGAGTCTAAAAATAGATTTCAAAAAATGTTCAAAAAAATCTGAAAAATTATTTTCTATTTTTAATAATGATAAAAATAAGTCATTATCAGTAACTCATTATTATATGTTTTAAAATAATGCAGAATGTAAGTGGGTGTCATTACTGGTAGTCCAAAAAATAATGATATGTCATTACCGTTTCTACACTGGGCTCTTCTTATTTTACTAGTATTGAGCAAAAAAAAATCTGCTAATTTTAACAGTAATTTTTAATTAATTTTCAATAGCTTTTTCTGCTTTTATAAAGGTTTATTACTATGAGAGTATTTATATTGCGAATGTGGAAAGAATCTACTGAAAACGACAGTTAAAATGCAGTTAAAAAGGCAACAAAGGTATATTTACCTTTAAAATACCTAAAAATGTAGTTATCCTTAACTGTCATAATAGTAGTTTTGAATATTTCTATACAAAACCCACTGTAATTATAGTCGAAAACAATAACTACTGCTGACTACACAAGCAACTGTCATATAGTCAAACTTTTTTGACTGTTGTTCGAAGTTGTTTGTTCGAACTTTATCACAAATTATCAAAAGCGAGAGTAGTTTTTCAGCCCCCAGTTCGAAAATATTAAAGACAAAAAACGTCCTTTGCTCTGGATACTTATAAAACTGGCTTTAAATGTTTTCATTCATAACTTAAGTTACCACTTGAGGTCCCTAAAATTCGAGTAAAATTTTTTCAATAGAGAAACAACTTCCTATGCTTTCCTTTTAAAATTACAAAAAATATGACAGTTTAGTGTTGATCTAAAATACTTTCATTTGAATAGGAGAGTTTAATTAATTTGTACTTGCAAAATCTAGTAACCGCTTCTTAGATAATATTCTGCCGATTTTTGCTAAGTGAACGATATAACCTTTTTTTTTAATATCTACAAGATTTTTTTTTTTACGAAAATGGCACTACCCACACTTGGTTTCGTAAAAATTATGCTAAAACTTGAAAAAAATTACCAAGTATTCAGTTTAAAATCGTTAAATTTTTTCCAAACGTTTTTTGGTGTGTAGTATTTTTCTATATTAATTAAATAATATATTTATCATACGCCAGCATTACTATTTATGTCACAAAACTTTAGGAGTAACCTAGGTATTGTACTTAATGATACATATATGATTAAAAAAAGTCTCTATGCTGATTTTACGCACCTTTTTTTTTAAATAACATTAGACACTATTGTTTCATTACCATTTTTGGAATTTACAAAATTTATGCAATTTTTTTATTTTAAGTGAATTTATATTTATTTTGCTGTTTTTAAAATGTTAATTTATATTTTGCCATTAATTATATTTTTGCGTTAGTTTGAAAATGCTGAAATTTTAAAAAGTATTAAAATGTAATACATAAATTTAATTTAATTGTTTCCCATTAAATTAATTTTTGTATATTGTTCTTCATTGAAGCCGATATAAAATAGCTTAAAATAAAAATGGGGGAATTTTATATTGAGGGTACTCCTTTAATGTCATATATAGCGCAAAAATCGTGTTTTACCAAATTAGTGTCGAAAATGTTTTAGCAACACAGGTAAATTTATACACTGAACATTCAATAAAAAGAAGAAAAAATATAGAAAATATATGGCCGTTTTTAACATTTTCAAATATCAATATTTGGCCTTAGAATTTTGGATTCTATTTTTCGTCGATTTTGTAGGTTGACACTTATAGAAATGTGACACTTAAAGTAGGCGACAATTATAAAACATTTATTGTACTATAATTTCTTTTGTCCCTTATATTTCAAATATGAAAATAAATAATAATTTTGATTGTTTATCGTAAAATATTATTTTTTTATAAATAAATTAATGTTTTTTTTTTTTTTTAAAGAAATGGGCCTATGCGAGTAAAATACAACAATAGGCAAAATTGTTAAGGGTTGTCTCTGCAAATACGCCTTATATATTTATACACCATATATGTACGAGGCCATTCATGAATACCCTTATTGTAATTGTGTTTGTTTGTTTTATTTAATTCGAAATCCACATATTTATTTATATACAAACTTAACGATTTCTCTTGAAACGTTAACAGTATGTGAATAACAAATAGTTGTATGATTTGTAATAAAAAATACCTTCATTTGTTTTATTCAAAACCGCATAAATTTTATTTATTGAACTATCTCATTGCATATTGAAAATGACCGCAAAGTTATAAATCTATTTTATAACTTTATAAGTTAATCACTTTAATCTCATTGCACCGCAGAACGCACTCAGAAAAGTTCTGCAGTTACTACATGAGAGTTATTTCTGTAATTTAACTACCATTGCAGTTATTTTACTTCGAGCAAAATTTTTCAATGTTTTTGACAGTCAGTTTTTTAAATAAACTGCAAAAACTACTATATGGTAGTAACATTTGTTTTATGCCGTTGTTTTAATTTTGTTACAAATACTTTAATTTGTAAGTGTGTGTGTGTACGAAGCACACAAAACTAATATGACGCTTGTTTAGAAATTTCTAGTGAAATAATATGCGAAGAATACATATGTTTTCACTTGTGCCTTTTGTCATAAAACAACGCTAAAGACTGAAGACGCATAATACGGAAAAACGTTATACATTTTATTAAATAATTAAAATAATAAGGTAAGTTTTATAATATAAAATATATATTTATTTACGGGAATATTATAAAATATTTATATTTTTTTCAGCTCTTTAATATTTTCATTTCTTGTTACCTGGAGAAAAAATGGAAGCCAATCAAACAATATGTCATCCCTCACAGGTAGACATCTAGAAAAATATCTCAATAATGATCAGTAAAAGTGGTATTAAGTGTAAACTTTGTTTTATCAATTTTAAATTTATTCGAAAATAAAATTAAGTTCAAAATATTTACATAAATTTTGTTTTTATTAAATTAATAATTGGTGTTAATTATTTAGGCAGCAAGTTTAACTAACAAAAAAATTAGTTTTTACATTTTCACAATAATTTTTGTTTATGTTATTTTAACTGTATTTGTAGTTGTTTGTACAGTTTTACAATAATTTGCATGTATGTTATTCTAATAGCATTTGTAGTTGTTTTTACTAATTAATTGATTTGTAAGAGTTAAAAATAACTACAGATTGTAGTTGCTTTAAATACAAATGTAATGTACAACTTTTTAACTGCATATGCAGTTATTTTGCAATCGATTTTACCTATATAATTCTTTGAGTGCACTTCTTAAAGGGAGTGGATAATTCTTGTGCCAAAGAGAAGTTGTAGCTGTGAGTATAGTATATTTTAATTTCTGTTTTTCATAAATTATCATTTATATTTACAGTTTTTAAAATATGTTGAAGAAAAATTTTCTTTCACACTTTTTCGATCTTATTCACACAAAAAATAAAAAGGGTAAAATCACATGAAGAAGGATATAAGTTACCTAATTTTAGTATGTACTATAACTCTACCCAAGTTTTGGTATAACTTATATAATATGCTTGGTAAAACAATAAGAAAACAAAAACTAACGATAGCTACAAAAAAAACTTGGTAAATATTTCCTATTCTGTTTTTGGAATTGTTAGCAATAATTTATTAAAGTTAGGCTATATTTTATTTATTGATTTACATTAAATAATTTGGTTTTTTCCTTCCCTCTTATTAAACCAATTGATTAATTTAATATGTATTACACTAAAAATATTTATAATAAACGAGAAAAATATACACTATGCGACAGTCAAAATCGGGATGGGATGAAACCAACGGGAAATGTTATATCGGTCAAAAACAAGTTATACGTGTCCCGGCGTTTCGCTGGGTCACCCCTAGGAATCGAGATATATCTTTTTTTTGACATAACTCGAGAACCACTAGTCCGATTTTGCTCAAACAATTTTAAAAAAATTAAAAATTACAATTCCTTTAATCTGTTCATATAACGTTTTTCTATATACTCAACAGTTTTGCCGGTAAAAATAAATGTTTGTTACCGCTACCATAAAAATCAGTAACCTTTTGTTTATTACTTTTTTTTAATATTTTAGGCAAAAAATATTTTTTTCTTCATACATTTATTTTTACCGGCAAAACTGTTAAGTATATAGAAAAACGTTATATGAACAGATTAAAGGAATTGTAATTTTTAATTTTTTTAAAATTGTTTGAGCAAAATCGGACTAGTGGTTCTCGAGTTATGTCAAAAAAAAGACCACCAAAGGTCAAATCGATATAACTCGATTCCTAGCGGTGACCCAGCGAAACGCCGGGACACGTATAACTTCTTTTTTACCGATATAACTTTCCCCGGTAGTTTGAACCCTTCCCGATCACTGATACCTACCATTTGTCTCACAACGAGAAAAAAAACAAGAGGAATACATATTACTTAAGAACTATCCCAGTCAGAAATCGCCAGTGGTACAAAAAATCAAGCACTGGCATACCATTGGGTAACCACGGCGTTAAAAATAAATGACTGGCAGAGCACTCATTTGGGACGCTTTGCCAGCGTTTGCAAAAAGCGTTTTGCCAGTATTTGTTTTACAAAAATTTCGGTGGTTTATAAAAAAAAACACTGGCAAAGAATTGGCTTAGAGTGATATGCCAAGGTTTGCAACCAGTGGCTATCCAGTGCTACCTAGCCAATGCTACCAGGCGTACAAAAATCAATTCACTGGTAGACCAATGATTTTATGAAAATGCCGACGCTTCGTTAAAAAATGTTTGTAGTCAGGAGGTTCCGAGTTCAAATCCGGTTGCAAGGAAAAAAATTTTTTTGGATTTTTTTTAATTTAAAATTTTTTTTGTTTTATAAACTCAATTTTTTTGTTTGTGGGAAAGCTCCTTCAAGACCAATTTTTTTGCCCTCCCAACACTGGCATACTAGTTACAAAAAATTGTTTGCCAGAACTAGCATTTTGGCACAGCCAGTAGTTGTCCAGCTATTATCACTCATTTATGTGTTTAGCCATTAAATATTATATATCTCGTTAGCTCAGTGGGTAGAGCAATCGTCTGCCAATCTGACGGCCTGGGTTCAAATCACGGCAGGACCAAAAAAAATACATATGAACTTTTTTTAAATTTTATTTTTGAAAATATATTTCCAGACCACCTATTTACTGGTTTTGCCAGCGTTTTGCCAACGTTTAAAAATTTTGTTCCTCCAGTGCTTTTCCGGCGCTTTTTGAACAGCCGGTCCTTTTGTCTAATGATGTTATCATTTTGGGAATGGGAAAGCACTTTTTGCCAGTACTTGTACCACCTGTTAAAGTGCTTTGCCACCGCTTTCCCGTTTGTATTTTTCTGACTGGGATGTAATTTTACAACTACCTAATTTTCAATTTAGTTCTACAATGTTCTAGTAAAATATGCAAATTTTGTACTTAATTTTGGTTTTTGGTGGCAAATTCTGAATTTTTATTTTCACTTATTTTTCTTCTGTCAAAAAAATATATTTTTTGTAAACTGAGTACGAATTTTTGCAACTCTTGCTTAGAGCTAGTAGAAAAAGTGGATATGCTAGCAAACTAAAAAGGCAAAGCCTACTGATTCTACATAGAATCGGCCCATACATAAACATTTTTAAAAAAGCAACTGCATAAATAATAGAAACAAAAACAACTACAATCCCAGCAAAATCTCAGTAATGGGTGCTCATTACTAATATCTAAATAATAAGCAGTAGAATTAGGGTCTACTGCTTATAATTCGGTGTCAAAACTCATTATTTTTGTTCGACAAGATCGTTTTTGTAAGTACACAGAAAAAAGTATAACAAAATTTTAAGTAATTAAAAAAAATTGTTGGCTTTTTACTTAGATATCTAACAATTTTTTTATTAAATGCTTGTAAATTGTATCAAAAATATCAAAAAAATAGCCTTAGAATTTTTTGAAACAAAAAAAAAAAAACAAATCATTTATTTTTTGTTTTCAATTGCTCAAATGTTTGTAAATTGTAACAAAAATTTAAAAAAAGTATTTTTTTTGTCAATACGACAACATAAAGCGAATAATTGTTTTAATATAACAAACTCGTTGTTGAATTTTATTTTTTTATTTTTAACAAATACAAACAAGTTACAAAAAAAAAATTATTGTATTTACAAAACACATTGTTAAAAAAATTGATTTTATTTTTAACAAATTACAAAAAAGTTACAAATAGGGATTTGTATATACAAATTCCATTGTTGGTGCCTTTTTAAAAAATTTTTTGTTTGTTTATGCAAAAAAGGTGTTTAACATTACAAACAGAATTTTGTAAATTTTTTCTGTGTGGACAACTGTCCATATTCGCTGCATGAAAAAACGCACAAAATTTGTTCACCCGCTTACCCGCTGCATTACAAAAGTATATAAAAATTATTAGTTACCAAAATAAGTAGTTATTCGTGTGCTTATACGCAGTTAAAAAATAAGCGGTTACAAGTTGGTAAATAATACGACTTACTTATAGACTTACTAGTGGTTAAAAAATAAGTAGTTACCAAATCCACATTATCTTTATAAATAAATAAGTAGTCGCGCGTAAGCTAGACTGCTTATAAAAACGGCTTTGCCTAACAAAAATAACTAGTACTGACGCCGAATTATAAGTAGTAAAAAATTTTAGCTTCATTATATAACCACTTATTTGGTAATGAAAGATTTTTCTGGGATATGTTGATTTTCTCTTTTTTATGAAATTGCAAACAAATTGCAGTCTTGAGCAGTTATTTAACCTATTGGATTAATTTTTAATTGGCACCTATTGAAATAATCCAACAACTCGTTTTAATTGAAAAATTTATTTTTTTTGCGTATACGCATTTTTCAAGCATATTTTACAAAATTCAGTTGTGACATTTGGCTTATTTTCATACATTTGGTGCTACATTTATTGAAGTATATTTATGAAAAGTGTTGCATTTCTAACTCCGTAAACAAACAAAAAAAAAACAAGTTATAGATTTTTAATATAAAAATGATCAACATTTTCCACTGTACTTTAGAAATGATGAGTTTTATAAAAACATACTCGTATGATTATAAAAACTAACAAGTTTTCTTTTCACACTTGCAATTAATCTTACTTTTTATATAAATTATTTTTTGTGTTAAAGCTCCTCATTAAATTTAGTCTACTTAAGTTGCCTTTAAATTAATCTCTTGAATAAAAAGTTCATATTAAATTGACTTTAGCACAGCCTAACTATAAACTGTAGACAACAACTGATATACTGCTTATTATGCAGTCCATTTCGTTTACAACTTCTCTTATAAATCAAAAATAACTCTATTTGAAAGGAAGTTTTTTTTTTTTTTGCTTTCTATTCTCTACAATGATGATGATGATGCATGTTGTGTATTTAAAGTTTGTTTATTTATTCATTCATTTGTGTATGACTGCACACCAATATCAACTACCACAGGCAAACACTCATACTATCATATAGTATATCCTGGCAATACATAGAAAACTGTATTTTTAATACATGTTCAACCATTCATTCATAATTGTTTCAAAAAAACCATTTATGAAATTTTTGTATAAGACCCATGAAATACAAATAAACAAATACATGGCATAATACATACAAATATCGAATGAATACAAATACACACACACAAATACATTGTACAACAACCTACACTTTTTATTGTGTGAATAGTTTTTGTGTGGGTGTGTATTTTATGTTTCAGTTTTTTCTTCTTGTTATGAGAAACATTCATTCATTTCGTCCTACGTTAAAATCCCAAATAGTGTTTGGCTAAAAATTTTTTAACCACAAATCACTAAAATAGTAAAAATAGATGGTTATAGTTAAAAGCTTCTAAATGTATGATGGTTGCTGCTGGTAGCATAAATTTATGTGTAGTAGTACTATTCATGAATATGCCTGAAGCAAAACATGACATAGACATATAGTCACACACACATTCATATAAACACCAACATGTATGGGTGTGTGTTTAGATATGTAGCATATATGTATGTACATATGTGAACTTATCTCCTTTAAAACTTTGTTCTAAAGTAATGCGTCGAGACATCTGAAAAATGCTTTTTTTCTGTTGATGTTCTTGTTCCTTGTAGATTTAAGTTTCCGACATTGTACAGTGGGATTTGAGAAACATTTTTACGTTATTAATTAAGCGCAAAATAGGAATTTCAAATATGAAAAATTTTGCTCTTCTAGGAGAAAATTATTTAATTTATTCAATCATTATCCTATTCATCAATATCTTATTCAATATTCTTTGAATCAATCTGATTCTAAAGTAAAATTTTTGTATGTCTGTTTCATCACTTCTGAGAGTTAAATATCATATAGAGACAATCTGTCAATAAAATATAAACCATAATACAATTTAATGTAAAATCACTGATGAAGCCTGTCCATAAAAAAGGCAGAAACTAGATCTAGTCTGATTTGCAAATTAATAATGTGTCTATAACTTTGAAAAAATGTTTATTCTTCTTCTTAACCTCAAACCTACTTAATCTGATTTTTGTTGATCTTTTTTATAGAATCAAACAGATTGATTCAATTTTAAGTGTGTTTGTTTACATGCTATTTTTTACTAGCTTTTCCATTTTTAACAGTTTTACTCAAAAATCCGCTCGAGTACAAAACAAATAGTAAGAACTAGTTAAAAATTTAAGGGGAAATTTTACTAGTTTTTACTTGAAAAATTTCTTACAGCAAAAACTGGTAATATGTTTTTTTGTTTAACAAATGATAAAATTGAACACATTTAAATCGTTATTAAATTAATTAACTCTTACGATTCGCATTAAAGTTTGCACTCCGCGGACTAGTTTACTATTTTTACAATTTTTTTGTTCGATTATTTTTGAATACTACACTAATAGAAAAAAGTCTGTAAAGAATTTAGTTAGAACTACTAAAAATTAGTTAAAAATGATGCTGCAGAAAAAACTGCTAAAATTAACAGATTATATTTGCTATATATTAGTAATATAGGTACAGCAAAAATAAAATTGTTAAATATACAGAATTTTAGTTATGTCTGAGTTAAATTTTTGTTACTGGAAAATAGAAAATTAACCTGCTAAAATCAGTAAAAAATTTTGCTAAATAATTTGTAGCCTAAAAAATTACAAAAAAATTCAAAACTTTCGAAGTTTTTTTATTTAAATTCAAATAAAATTCGAGCCTTTTAAAAACAGCGGTTTACAATTTTTCTAGCAAATATTTCTGCTGATTTTAGCAGGATTTAGCTTAAAACTAGCAAACATTTTGTAGATATAACAGTTTATTTTTGTTATTTTTAGTCTACTAATTTAGCAAAATTTTCTACAGATTTTACAGTACAATTTGTTATTTTCAATTAACTAAAAGTTGACTTAAATATAACTAAAGTTACGTAAATTTAATACACTGAAAATATTATTACAGTAACTGACTGTAGTTTATTTAAAAAGTTATCCGTACATTTACTTTTAAATGATTATTCAGTTAAAATACAAAGAAATATATTTTTTAACTGATTTTGTCGTTTATTTAAAAAATAAACTACAAATAAATACGGATTTTCTGTTACAGTTAATATTTTCATTTAAAATGTTTTGTAAAAAAAGGAATTCCATTTCGATTTCTAGGTCAGTTAAAATAACGAAATAAACTAAATATCATTTATTCTTACGGATTTTGTAGTTAATTTTTTGAAATTTAAAAAATGGAAATAAATGAAAAATCATTATTTTTTAAGGATTTTGTAGTTTATTTATTAACATTTAAAAATAAATGAAAAGTTCTTTTGATTTAAATGAAAAGTCAGTAGACCGGTTTTCAAGTGATTTTTCATTTATTTTAAATTACATTTTCAGTTAATTTAAACTACAAACTATTTTGAGTGTAGTTTTAATTTTGCTGTTCTTATTTTACTAGTATTTAGCAAAAAAAGTCAACTAATTTCAGCAGTTTTTTCTGCAGCATAATTTTTAACTAATCTTTAGTAACTTTCTCTGCTATTTTTACAGATTTATTTCTATGAGTATACAAGTAAAAAATTAATATAAAAAATATTAGTTATAAAACACTTTCATGGAAATTTATGAGCATTACTGAAACTCGGGCTTATGGTTACTTAAAACTATTTGAGAATTTTTAATTTATTAATGAAATTCTTCATCGAATCTACGAAAAAAATTCTATGAAATTATATCATTAATATCGTGAATTATTTCTTTCAGTTAATATACACTAGACGACTTTAATTTTTTCATTTATTTTTTATAAAACTTCCTTGTTTACCAGAAAAACCTGCTACCGCTACAGTTGAATTGTAGCGCATTATGATTTTCATAATCAGGTGAACGGCGCTACTTTCAGATTTCTACCTGTTAAAGATTTGTATTTGCCCTCTTAAGGCCATATTTATACCATGTTTTTAGCAAAAATCCAAAAGTATATAATTAGTAAATTAGGGCATACCTCAGGGAACACTCATTTTAAATTTCGGATTTTTAGTCCGTAAAAATTTCCAAAAATGTCCAAAGATCAAGTCCAAGAAGACGTCTAAGTCTGAGCAGGCAAATTCCAAGTTCGGTTTGAGCTGGGTGATTAGTGGGGTCCACTTTTCCCTTTTGAATGCGGTTTTCACTACCTTCTTATTTTGAAAATCCAAAAACTATCTGTAAGGTGCACACACTTTAAACTTCAGTTTTCCCAACTAAGGGTTCGGGAAGTATGTAAAATGAACAACCCTTGTAATCAAACTACCGTTATCCGTGATCCGCTTTCCGAAACATAACCCAAAACGGGCTGTGGTGTGGGGTTTCATATAGTCGCCATGCTGGATTTTTTTTACTTGTTTATTTTAAATTGTAGTTTTTGAAATTCCGGGATTTGCAGTCTAAATTCCCGGGAACGTAGGCACAGAAAAATACTTGATTTCTCGACAATATTTTATCGTTAAAAACAACCTTAAATACATATTAAATTAATTGAAAACACAATTAAAAAAAGGACTACTGATTTTTCATTATATTCAAACCATTTTGCTATTTATTTTCAAATATTGTTTAAACAATCCATAAAAGAAATAAAAATAATTGAAAAGTCTGTTAAAACAATCTTCAATTTTTAACTGACAAAACCTTAGAAAAAAAACGATTTTGTCGTTTGTTTTTTCATATTTGAAAGTTTTTTTTTTTTTTGTTTGAATTTTCAAAACACTACACACAACACACACATTCTTTTTTTATTGGCTATGTTTGTTTGAGTGAGTATGTAATTTGAATTAAAATAATTTTGTATATAAACAAACTATTTTAACAAAAAAGGAAACCGCAAATATTTGAATTCTTTATTTTAAAACAGAAAACAACGAAATTATTTAAATTAAACTTCTAATTTAAAGTTTTTAACTTTTTATATACATTTACTTTGCATCAAATTAAAAAATATTTAATGTTTAAAATTAAAATTTTGTCTGGCACTGGCTGGACTTAATATTTTAGCTTTAGTCGATAAGATTTGATAAACTTATTGTTGTGAAGATTCAATAAATAAAATTATGAAAAAAATAGAACATTTAACATATCAACTCCTACAGACGATACACATTTTTTGTAGTTTGTTTTTTATTGACTGATAAAAAAAATTAAACAATATGTTTCTATGTATTTTAATTGATTCTTCAATTGAAAACAAACTTTACCTATTACTTTTCAAATAAACCTCAATCGGTTAAGGAAAATATTTTGTGAGTGTAGGACTGGGAATCCTGGGATGCGTTACTTAGTTCTGATAGATAAATAAATAAATTTCGTAGGTATATTTCAGATAAGCAGCCGTACAAAAACATTATTTTTTTGCCAGTACCTTTTACCGATAAAATATATACTGGTTTGTTAGCTTTAACTCGTCCAAATCATATGCCAATTTCAGATCAATCGAAGTTCTGACTTAGAAGAGTTCCCTAATTAAATAATATGTGCGTTCGCGATACACACATTTAAACAAAACAGTTCCACAACAGTTGTAGATCAATCTAGCGAACGACTTGATTATTGAGCGTTCACTCAACGTGTTGAGTATTTTGGTAGCGTAAATTTTTTAAACGTAAACTTTTGATGTCACAAAACAATTTTGATACAAGTATTTCTCTATAATATACCAGCAAAAAAAATTGAAAGAATGCTTAACAAACTACTTTACTCACTGCTTCATAAATATCCGTTTGTGTATTTTTACTGCTTTTTTAGCAGTAATTCTGAACAAGTTCAAAAAATCACTTCTTTCACTACTTCCAAAGTATCCGTTAGTATATTTTTACAGCTTTTTTAGAATTACTTCTGAACAACATCCAAAAAATCACTTAAGTTTTGCTTCTAAAGCAGAATTGCTCTAAAAGTGATCCTAAAAAGTGAGTTTGGTGTCCTTTGGAATTTTTAAACAGTTGATCGCGGGTTCGATTCCTGGAGGGACCAATATTTTTTAATTTTTTTTTATTTTTTTATTTTTTTAAAATTTTTTTTTAATATTTATAACCTAATTTTCAATTTTTAAAAATATATAATATAATAATGATAAAGAATTGCCTTTTATGCTCTTATAAAAATAGTGCTAAAAACAATAATCAATTACAGTGCACCTTTTTGCACTAAACAAGTACTTTTATTGAAGAGAAAAAAGCACAATATCTCGCAATGACAAAGTCGTGTTCTTATACCAATATACTTTCAGCTCAGCTCAGCGGTAGAGAGCAGAGCTTTGAAAAATTAATTCTTTAATTCAGTTTTTTAACTCTGAATTAAAAATTCAATGATTTATTTCATAAAAATATATTGAATGGAATTAATTCATATTTGTTTTCGTACGATTTCTTTTGGTACGAATTAATTCAATTGCTATAGTTCTTTTAATTAAATCAAATGAATTAATTCACTGGTGAACGCGTTCAATTTTATAAATCGAACGGATAAAAAGTGAATTCAGTGAATTGCTTTTTTCGTTCAGTGAATTAAAAAAAAATTACGTTCAGTGAATTAAAAAAAAAGTACGCTCAGTTATTTAGAAAAAATTACGTTCACTGAATTCAAAAGCAGTTTTCTGCCGTTCAGTACATAATGGAGTGTTTTCAAAGTATTTTAGAAATAATTCAGCCGTTATTGGTTGGTCGGTATGAGATGAAACTTCACACACCCATAGCAAGATTTATTTGCCTCTAGATAATAAGTTTTTTAAGAACACATATACTATTTATATCTTTCTGAAAGCATACTTCTTTTAGATGGGCGTAATTGAAAAGCTATTCTCCACTTTAAAATTTTTCTTCCACCAGACCATTCCTAATTCAAGTAAAACATTGCCATTTTTGGAAAATTTTCACAATGTTTTGGGAGTTGTGGAATTTTTTTTATCTTATTTAAATTTTTTTTCTATTTTTATATAAAGAATAGTAACAAATAAGAAATGGCTGAATTATTGCCAAAATAAAAAAAATAAAATTTTTTGCTTTTCAATTCAGTGAACGTATTTTTTTTTAATTCACTGAACTATTTTTTTTTTAATTCACTGATTGAAAATGAAATTGAACGAATTCAGTGGTGAATTAATTCAGCGATGAATTAATTCACTTGATTTAATAAAAAGAAATATAGCAATTGAATTAATTCTTTGAATCTGTTTTTTTTTTGTTGAAACTAGTTCAGTTGAACGAATTCAGGGAATCGCTGAAGAAAAGGAATTCATTCAATTCTAAAGAAAATTGAATTCGATTGGTAGTGAATTCAATAAAAAACGAATAAATTTTTCAAAGCTCTGGTAGAGAGCTACACTAGCAATCATAAGTTCGCAAATTCGATACCCGGTGGTAAAAAAATGATATAAATATAAATAATAAGATAAAAAAAATATATTTTTTTTGCGAAGAGTTTTTTTTTTTACTTTTAATTCATGAAAAAGCGCTTCCTTTGCACTCGTTCAAAAAGTACTGGAAAAATGTTGAAGTAGGAATACTCCACTCAATGTTAAAACCATTAGTGTTTACGTTAAAAAAGAAGTACTTCTAGATCATCAATTGTAGTGCTTTTTCTACTTACTCAATTGATCGAAATGCAAATTACACACATAAAACTCCATCTTTGAAAAGTTCATTCCCTTGGCTCTACTGTACATCATGTTGCAGTATTCATGTGTTTTGGTTGAATTTAAGTTGTTTTTTTCTGTTACCCACTGCCGTATATGTCTACCAAGAATTTTCTTGTTAAAGTTTTAAGGGCTGGTTAGTTAAATGATGACTGTCGGTTAGTGTGTATGTTTTTTTTGCTTCCTTCCCTGGTGTTACATGAAACATACTTGTTTAGGTAGTTATTCATATAATATACGAAACATACAACCACATTTTACATAAAACATACACATGAGGTGGTTTATAAATAACCAAATGTAGTATGTTTGTATACAATTTTACTTACGAGTACCATACAATCTATGGTTGAATGAATACACTCTTTTAGTTTTTTTCTTCTTCTCCTATTCAGTTTTTGTTTAAAAAGTTGTACATTTTTTGTGCAAATTCATCACACTTCTCTGTTAATTTCTTTTTTTTTTTTTTGTTTTTTATTTGTTAGTTTGCTACACGTCTATAGAATATTGTACATTACTTGTAAAAGTATTACATACGAGTTACATCTTTTCATGTAAAGTATTCTGGTATATGTAGTGTTTTGTGTCCAGGAGTTTCTTTATTTTACTTTTATACATACAGGTTGTTAAGTTTCAATGGAAATTTCTAAAGAGTGATTTTTTGTTTGTTCTTGTTTAACGAAGAAAAGGTCCTTTTTCAATGTTTATGGTATCTGTGTGAAATGCCTAAAGAAATTGTTTAGTTTAAGTATTAAATCTCATTTGCAAAATATAATCTGATTTATTTATATGCTTGTTTTGAAATTGTCTAGAAGAGTAAATAATTTTTTTTTTATCGTATTTATGTTAGTTTAATAAATATATTGTATTGTTCCAAGTTAAAACTAATTGTTTGTTTGAATTATACACTTCAATAAGCATTCTGCGCATTTGCTGCCTTGATTGCCAATCCGTGTCACCTCACAATTTTAAGAAATTTGCTGTTAAAGCTGCGAAGAGTAGCTATTTTTGCCTTCTTTAAGCCTTGCAAACATTCTAATAATTTCAAATAAAGCCAGCAAAAAAAAAAATGGAAGCCATGCTTTAAAAACCACTTCTTTTATTGCTTCCAAAGTATCCGTTTGTGTATTTTTACTGCATTTTTATAAGTTATTCTGAACAACTTCAGAAAAATTACTTTCAAAGTATTCGTTAGTATATTTTTACAGCTTTTTTAGAAAATCCAAAAAATCACTTAAGTATTGCTTCTAAAGCATAATTGCTCTAAAAGTGATCCTAAAAAGCAATTTTAGTATCATTTGGTATTTCTAAACAGATCATCGCGGGTGCGAGTCCTGGAGGGACCAATATATTTTTAATTTTTATTTATTTTTTTATTTATTTTAATATTTATAATTAATTTGTTTAAATTGAAAAAGTTTTTAATTTTTAAAAATATATAAAATAAAAATGATGGAAAATAGTACTGAAAACAATACTGAATTGCAGTGCACTTTCTGCACTTGTTTAAAAAGTACTTTGGTGTTTTAATGCATGTCAACTTTCATTTCAGAGCATAGCTCAGCGGTAGATAGCTAGACTAGCAACCATGAGGTCGCAAGTTCGATAACCGGTGGCGGCAAAAAAAAACTTGTAAATTAAGAGAAAATATATTTTTTTGCGAAGAATTTTTTTGTTGACAGTATGTATTGTGGACCTTTGATTTTGATGTGAGTTTCGTTGTTCGTTCGGCTTGAGGTCGATTATTATAAATAAATAATTAAAACAATTAATTTTTATTATTTCCTTTAATTTATTTTATTTTCCGATATTTCGACCAACTTCGTTGGTCATCATCCGGGAATTTTTCAAAATTTTTAAATAAATTAATATTTCCCTCCGCACTAATTCCAACCACTTTGTTCAAACTGTAATTTAGGAGAACTTTTTATTAACTTTTAATTGGTGAAAAATAGCTTTGTTTTGCACTCGTTCAAAAAGTTCTGACAAAATGTTGAAGTGGGAGTACTCCTCTCCTATGACAACTCAATGTTAAAATCATTAGTGCTTATGTTTAAAAAGAAGTACATCTAGATCATCAATTGTAGTGCTATTTCTACTGCTTCGGCATTTCTTTTTTTGCTGCGATATTAAATAATTACTTTAGACAGTGTGTAGAAATATAATACAACGATCTCGCACTTCGATCGCAGTTTCCATTGTTGGGATGATCACATTCATGGTTGGGATTACCATATTCGAAGAGCATCATATATTCTTGGGTTTATGATTGCGACAATGATATTACGAAATAGTTGTGACAATAATACTCTTATTATTTTTTTTCTCATCATGTGATCTTCAAATTATCAGAATATGATTCGAAGATGATCCCAATATTATCATATTATAGTCCTATACTCACAAGATTTTATCCTTAAAAACAACCTAAAATACATATCATCAAATTAATTGAAAACACAATTAAAAAAAGGACTACTGATTTTTCATTATATTCAAACCATTTTGCTATATATTTTCAAACATTGTTTAAACAATCCATAAAAGATATAAAAATAATTGAAAAATCTGTTAAAACAATATTAAATTTTTAACTGACAAAACGTTAGCAAAAACGATTTTGTGGTTTGTTTTTTCATATTTGAAAGTTTTTTTTTTTTTTTGTTTGAATTTTCAAAACACTACACACACAACACTATTTTGGCTATGTTTGTGTGTACACTAATAGAAAAAAGTCCGTAAAAAATTTAGTTAAAACTACTAAAACTCCTACCTACTCCTACTATAAATTGGGTAAATTTACTCTATGTGCGTAATTGACAAAAAAAATACGCACATTATGTTTAAGTTGGTACACAAATAATTTGTAATTTTACATTGAAAGTGCGTAAAAATTAAATGAAATTTTGAAATTAGTGTGTTAATTTACTAAATTTGTGTGTAAAAAAGTATGTTTCACGTGTAAATGTACGCATAAAATGCGTAAAAATCCACAAAAAATGCGCAAAAATCCACAGAAAGTGCGTAAAAATAAAATATAATGCGTACATTTACAACAGTTGTGCTAACTTTTTTTTTAAATAAAATAACAAATTAATTTTTAGTACGTATTTTATTAATAATATTATCCGAGTCATTCTCGCATAATCGTTTATGTCCAAATTAGTCGTTTTGGGATCTTCAGGCATTTGTATAAAATTCATATAAAAATAACTATTGAATCGGTGCAATGACCCCTGCTCAACAAAATGCCTTCTTTGAAAGGGAGGCAGTAACCGTCAACAATAACGGGAGAAATGCCTTAAGAGAGATATGGCCTATGCAGGAACAACTGGGTGCAATGAATCCTGCTCAGCAAAATGCTTTCTTTGCAAGTTAGGCAGTACTCAATGAATACTGACTTTGTTGAGCAGGAGTCATTGCACCCAGTTGTTTTGCCTAGGCCGTATCTCTCTTACGGCGTTTTCTCCCGTTATTGTTGACGGTTGTTGGTTGACTGCCTCCCTTGCAAAGAAGGCATTTAATTGAGCAGGAGTCATTGCACCCAGTTGTTCCTGCATAGGTCGTATCTCTCTTACGGCGTTTTCAATTTTGAAATGAGGGGTAGACTACCACATGCATTAATAATAATTACCAAAAACAATTTCATTTTATGTTGCTATTTCCAGACTCTAATGTGTTTGTGGAAATGTAGTAATTTTCAAAAAATAATCCGTTTTCGCTTTTTCTTTTTATTATTTATAATTTTTTTTTTAAATTTTTTCCAATTTGAAATGTCAGAGTATTTATTACTATTATAGGATAATATATTTACCAACTTTGTGCGTAAAAATTTTATTTAACAAAACAATAGTAATTTTAGGCACAACGTGTTTATTTATAAGCACATAATGTCTAAAAATACTTTGTGTGTGTATTATTGTGTATGGAAGTGTGTATGAAAAAAGTTTACGCATTTTTTGTTTATATTTACCGACTTTTCGTAAAATTAAACAAAATTTTACCCATTTTATAGTAGTAAATTTACAAACATTTTTTAGAGTGTATATTAGTAATATAGGAACAGCAAAAATAAAACTGTTAACTATACAGAATTTTAGTTATATTTGAGCTAAATTTTTGTAAATGGAGAATAGAAAATTAATCTGCTAAAATCAGCAAAATATTTTGCTAAATAATTAGTAGCCTAGAAAATTACCAAAAAATTTAGAATTTTCGAAGTTTTTTTTCGAGTTTTTTTTTAAATGCAAATAAAAATCGAGCCTTTTGAAAACTGCAATTTACAATTTTTTAGCAAATATTTCTGCTGATTTTAGCAGAATAGACTGCTATTTGCATTCAACTAAAATAAGCTTAAAAATAGCAAAAATTTTGTAGATATAACAGTTAATTTTTGCTATTTTTAGTCTACAAATATTTAGTAAAATTTTCTGCAGATTTTACAGTACAATTTGCTATTTTAAATTAACTAAAAGTTAGCCTAAATATAACTAAAATTCTGTAAATTTAACAGTTTAAATTTTGCTGTTCTCATTTTATTACTATTTAGTAAAAAAATCTGCTAATATTAGCAGTTTTTTCTGCAGCATCATTTTTACCTAATTTTTAGTAGCTTTTTCTGCTATTTTTACGGACTTATTTCTATGAGTGTATGAGTAAAGAATTTCTTGTAATTTGAATGGAAATAGTTTTGTATATAAACAAACTATTTTAACAAAAAAGAAAATCGAAAATATTTGATTTTTTTGTTTTAAAGCAGATAACGACGAAATTATTTAAATTAGTTTTTTTAAAAATAGAAAACTCAAAATAGAACATTTGACTGAAAATATAAACTCCTACAGACGATACAGATTTTTTTGTAGTTTGTTTTTTATGGACTTATACAAAAAGTTAAACAATATGTTTTCATGAATTTTAATTGATTCTTCAATTGAAAAAAAACTAAATATTACCTATTACTTTTCAAATAAACTTCAATCGGTTATGGAAAATATATTGTGAGTGTATTTATTCAATGATTAATTTTGACATTTAAGAAATTCATTATTACATTAATTTTAGTAATTACCGACTCATTTTCTGCATTATTTTAAAATATATAATAATGAGTTACTAATAACTTGTAACTTTTTAAATTATTTCAAAACAAAAAAAAATAATGCCTTTCCAAAAATAACTTATTTTTATCATTATTATAAGTATAAAATAATGTTCTAGCTTTTTTTTGTAAACTTTTTTGAAATGCTATTGTTAGACTCAATTTTTTTTTCAATTCTGGTAAAGATATATAGGTATATGTAAAACCGAGTAAGCAGACTTGTGTGCAGCACATCAGTTACATATATTTTTTACTATTACAACATTTAGAGATAGCTCAGATGCTAGAGCTATAGACTTACAATCTGATGTCTCAGATTCGATTTCTGGCACGAGCAAATTTTATTAAAAAAATTTAACAGTAAAACTATATTTTTTTAGTAAAAATCTCCTTCAGTATTATTGCAGATTTTTTTTAACCAAATACTAGCAAAATAAGAACAGGAAAATTAAAACTGTTAAATTTACAGAATTTTAGTTATATTTAGGCTAACTTTTAGTTAATTGAAAATAGCAAATTGTACTGTAAAATCTGCAGAAAATTTTGCTTAAAATTCGTAGACTAAAAATAGCAAAAACTAACTGTTATATCTAAAAAATTTTTGTTATTTTTAAGCTAAATTTAGTTGAAAAAAATAGCAGTCAATCCTGTTAAATTAATAGAAATATTTGCTAAAAAATTGTAAACTGCTGTTTTCAAAAGGATCGATTTTTATTTGCGTTTAAAAAAATTGAAAAAAAAACTTCGAAAATTTAAAATTTTTTAGTGATTTTTGAGGCTACTAATTATTTAGCAAAATTTTTTGCTGAGTTTAGCAGGCCGATTTGCTATTTTCCATTAACAAAAATTTATCTAAAATATAACTAAAATTTTGTATATTTAACAGTTTTATTTTTGCTGTTCCTATATTACTAATATATAGCAAAAATAATCTGCTAAATTAGCAGTTGTCTTCTGCAGCATAATTTTTAACTAATTTTTAGTAGTTTTAACTAAATTTTTTACGGACTTTTTTCTATTAGTGTGGGTATGCAGACCACATCACTTTGTGAGAAAAATATATTTTGTGATTACGATTTGTATGGCTTAAGGTCAGGAATGACAAATGTTTAAATTTGGAATTTTTATAAATTTTTTTTCCATATTTCAATAAACGTCGTTAACCGTCCTCTGGGAATTTTAATAAAATTTATAAAGCTATTTGACCTGAGTTGTAAAATTTTATAAACTAAAATTCACAGACGATGCTTAGCGACGACCAAGAAGTATATAAAAGTAGGAGATACAATCGCTATTGGATCGCACATCGTACCGGACATCGAACATCGGACAGAGCAATATGGCCTTGGCAGACATTATGTTCTGACCTATGCCCTGTCCGATGTGCGATCCGATACCATTTGTATCTCCTAGTTTTATATGCTTCTTGGTTATACCTGAATTGAGCATATTTATATTCACATAGTTATGTTATTTTTTAAATTATTATATTTTAGAGGATAAATCTTTCAAATATATGAGATCAGCAACAAACTGGTGTTTCTTCACATATTTACTGTATACTTTTGAAACTCTGGGCTGATTTTGAAAATTTGTTTATGAAATGCGATATAAACCAATTAATTTTAATTAGATATAAATTCCTATAAAACAATTGTCATCTTTTTCTATAACCGCAATTGAAAATTATTTGTTATTTTTTTGCATTTAATATAATCTAGTTACATACTCTATATATGTATTTATAATTACTTGTAATAAAACAAATAAACAACTTAAATGGAAAATGTTTGTAATTAAACGCCTAAAAATGTGTTAAATAAAAGGCCAAAACAATCACAGAATTTATTGAATATTTTTTTTTTCTATTTATTTCGAATTAAAATTAATAATAGCATTAAAAATAGAGTTTAATTTTAATGCAGTGATAAAACCACAATTATACACCATAGAATAAATATGTATAAATTTATGATATGATTGCCATTTAATTGAGGTCACAAGTTTCAATGGAAAAAGTATATAAAAAAAAAAAAATTGCAAAAAATGTATATTAAAATATACATATAAAACTTATTCATAAATTCTAACATGCATGAATGAAATGTTTAAAAAAGGTGTTGTAATGAATTTTAATTGAAAATATAATTTAATTAAAAATATTTTCAATACATATTACAACTTTTCTCTATTAAATGTTTAACCCTTTAAATGTTTATGACATTATCACAGTGATAAAAGTTACATAATGTGGGAATGTATCATTTAAGAATACTCTTATGAAATGCTTTTATGTTTTCAATATCGTTTTTATTTTTCAAATAATTTACACTTCATAAAATCTTATCTTTCATACAACTTTCAAAAAATCTTTTTGTAATGTAAAAATTATCCATTCAGTGTATATAAAAAGATGTCAAAAATTTTCCAAAGAAAATATATAAATTTTTCTTTAAACATTTAACAAAATAATAGGGTCTTATCAATAATAACTTATCTACATGATATATAATGATTATACTAATAATTTTCATATTTTTATACAATGTTCATTTATTCAGTTTTAGTTTGTTTATTAAGTTTATTAAGGAGACAATTATTCGATTGATAATTTCTATTTAAAAATTTCGAGGATTCATCACAATATACTGTGACAAATGACATAAAACTAAATAATACACCCAGAAAACAGATTCAGTTCTGATAACCGCATTTGTAGCCAATCGCATGGTTCGGTTGTGGTAGCCGAATTTTCCAGTTGTGGCAACAGAAAACTAATTGAGACAGCATTAATTTGACTGACGCAACGGAATTTCAGTTGTACCAAGAATAATTCGGTAGCCGCAACCGAAAAATTCATTTGCTGCAACTGAACCATTCGATTGGCAACAAATGGGGTTGTCAGCACCGAATCTGTTTTCTGGTATATTTATAGCTAATCTTTAAAGTTAAAATCAGATTTAAAGCAATTATCTTAAAATTTTCAAATTACTTATGTCACATAAGTAGACAATTATCAATTATTAATCCATTCAAGGCCAATGACACTGTTGATGGCTTTGTAGCGAAAGCCGAAAATACGTAATCTGTCTTGTTAGTCTTATCGAATTCTTTCAAACATTTTTATTCTTTGTAATTTACTTGTAAAAAAATCTTTCTTTAATTTGAAAATAATTTAAACAGAAAGTGATATTAATTTATAATCTAGTGTTAATCTCGACATAAACGAAAGAACATCGTTTTTAATTACCGCTCAGTCTTTAAATATGTTTGAATTGTGCAAGTTTTCTTAACAACTTCCATATATTTTGTATTAAGAGTATTTTATTTATGATTTTTGTTTATTCCTTCGGTATCATAAGATTGTTGTAATTTTATATGGAACTATGGTATTCAATCGATTAATCGTTATTCGATTAATCGAACAATTTTTCTCAAAAATTGTTCGAATAATTTAAAATGTTCAAATATCGAATAACGAATAATTCGAATAATTTCATACGATTAATCGATTGATCGAAATTGGTAGAAAATTACAAAAATGTTTAAAAAAATTTAATTTTTTATTAAAGTAAATGTGCTAAAACTAATGGGGTCATTTTGTAACTCGAATGAAAAACGTTTTTTCGTTTTCGTTTGAAACGTAAACGAAAATATTTGGTATTTTGTAAATCGGGTAGTAGTTTGCGTTTGTTGCCATTTGCGAGTTATTATTGCCAGACAAAAAAAATAATATTTGTGACATGGAACTACAAATTATTTAAATAAAAATTTGTTCATAGAGATTTCCAAGTCTGTTTAGCCTGATTGGTAAATGAGTCGTTATTTTTAGTTCTAATATTTTTAGAGTCCAGGTATCGAATCCTGTGTGGGGCAATTTTTTTTAATAGTAGTTTTTTTATGATATATTTTTGGAAATTTTTTCCTAATAATATGAAACAAATATATTTAAGAAAAATTTTATATTGTACAGAAAATCAACCTAAATAAGAAGAACCTTCCATTAGCGGATAGCAAAGGAGTACAAAGTATGGTTTGTTAAGATGGCCCTTAAGTTTCGAATTGTCAGTTTTTAGTTTTAAAACCCCTCAGTTTGTTTCATTTGGTATCAATTGTAGAACTTTATATATAAAGAAAAATTTTTCTAAATCGTGTCTTAGCGCATCTAAAATCAGATATTTTTAGAATTGCCCAAATTTTCACTAATTTGCATATAAATTTAAGTGCTTATGCATAATAATTTAATTTTTTATAACGATTTTGGTGCGAAAAATTTGTTTTATAAGCCGTTTATAAATTTAAAAAGTGATTATGCATATGACCCTAAAAGAATTATTTTTTATTGAGAATAAAAAATATAGGAGTATTACATTCAACTACTTCATATTTTTAAACCCATATTTATACAATTTTTATTCCAAAAATTGCAATTACCTAACTTTTTATGCATAAACTTTAACTTTTTAATAGGAAACGACAACTATTACTGTTCGTTTGAATATGGCATAATATTCGTTTGCAAACGTTTACTTACTTCTTATAAAACACCATTTTATTAAGGAGTTTGTCTTCGATTATAATATTGCCAGATTGAAAAAAAAGAAAATATACATATTTTTTTTGAGTTTTACAAAATTTAAAAAAATTAAAAATAAGAAAAACGTTCAAACGAAAGCAAAGTTTCGTTATACAAAATGACCCCATAAACTTTTTTAAAAAAAATTGTGATAAATAACTGCTGAAATTAGCAGATTTTTATGCTAAATACTAGTCAAATAAGAACAGCAAAATTAAAACTGTTAATTATACAGAATTTAAGTTATATCTGAGTTAAATTTTTGTTAATGGAAAATAGCAAATTAACCTGTTAAAATCAGCAACAAATTTTAATAAATAATTTGTAGCCTAAAAATTCACAAAAAAATTTAAAAATTTCGAAGTTTTTTTTTTAGAATTTTTTTAAATGCAAATAAAAATCGAACCTTTCGAAAACGGCAGTTTACAATTTTTTTAGCAAATATTTCTGCTGATTTTAGCAGGATAGACTGCTGTTTGCATTCAACTAAACTTTGCTTAAAAATAGCAAAAATTATGTAGATATAACATTTTATTTTTGCTATTTATAGCAAAATTTTCTGCAGATTCCAGAGTACAATTTGTTATTTTCAATTAACTAAAACTTAACTTTAATATAACTAAAATTCTGTAAATTTAACTCTTTTAATTTTGCTGATCTTATTTTACTAGTATTTAGGGAAAAAATCTGCTAATTTCAGCAGTTTTCTCTGCAGCATCATTTTTTACCAATTTTTAGTAACTTTTTCTGCTATTTTTACAGATCTATTTCTATGCTTGTAATGCAGAGTAAACTTATTTTTAGTTCATAGATTATATTAAGTACAATATATTCAAAATAAACAAGCAAACATTTTTTTAGGTACTATTATTTATTAATTTATAATTCTCATTAGGTATAAACATTTAAATAAACATATAAGTATTTTATTAATATTCATAATTAAATTTATAATGAACAGTACGAGTACTCAAGTAATAAAATTATATGTTACCCTATTGTAAATCTCTATAAAACATTAAATACAACATTCAAAACTGACACTTTTTGTGTAAGCAAGCAATTTATGTACAAATTTAATACTATACAAAACATTTGTATAACAATTTATACAAAAAAATGTAATAATAAAAAAAAAATAAAACGATTTATACATTTAACAAGTGGGGATTTAAATATGTCATCAAGAGATTGATAGTAAATTGGGGGTATTAAAAAACGGGAAGATGATATTTATTTAACAAATAAATATGCATTTAAAAATAAAAATATTGATGCACAGAAAAAATTAAAAACGAGTTTCAATTATTAAAGTGATTATATCAATTACAAATTTAATTGATTTTGCACCTATGTAGCAAATAATAGTATTGAATACTAAAAATTGTATATGATTAATTTAAACAATATCCAACTAAATTAGTAATGATAGCAATTAAAACACTAATTGCTAATTTTAATAATATTTTTTATGATATTAACAAAGAAGTGTGAAAGCGGCACATTTACATATTTTGAGTACTGTAGCATATCGTCGTCGAAAATCCAAAAGTACATATCATCAAAAAAAATCAAAATCGTTTTTTTTTGATTGCTTCTGATTCATTAGGTTAAACTACATGCCTCTACCAATTTTTAGACTTCTGTGACCAAGTCTAAAAATTGTTGTGTTTAACCCTTTGAGGACCATACATTTTCTGCCGAAGGGATTTTGAAGTTTTTACGTTTTTCATGATCTCTGACCTAATAATAGTTATGCCAAGAAAAATTGGCTCGATTGAACCCCTCCTTACCCCTCATTTAGCTTGCCGAAAATATTTGCCATTTGACGACCCTGCCGTTCCCGAAGAAGCCATTTTTATTATTATTTTATTTTCGTGATCTGCAACTAAATTATAGATATTTCACAAAAAATTAGCTTCATAGACCCTTTGCTTGCCTATCATTTCGCTTGTCAAATTTTGTGCTTTTTACCCCTAAAATGAAGAATTCTAGTTAACTAACTTCGAGGAATCGCACTGAGAAAGTGGGCCCAGGTAGGGACTTACCGGCTACCACACTTTTGTTTCCTCAACCCTCCTCTACAAATGACCTTTGGACACATTTACTCTATCTTTTGTCTGGGCAATTATAAGTGCGAAAAACTCTATGGCAAGCATACTTCCCTGTGGTCCTCAAAGGTTAAGCCCATATTCGATCATTTGTTTTTATATCTGAAATATTTTTCACTAATTACTAATTATGTATTTCCTGATTAACAAATGTTAAATAGTGATTAAAACATTTTTGAAAATCTATTTTTAGACACATTACTCTGTGCTTTTTTGTAAGTATTTGATTAAGGTGTATTTTTTTCAACATTACGAATGAAAATACGAAGCACAACAATTAATTTAATCTTTAAACATTGAATGATATATTTGTCGATAGTTCAGGTGGTAGAGTTCTCAGCTAAGAATCAGGAATCTCAGGTTCGAATCCCAGCGAGACCACGTTATATATTTAATAAGAAAATATTTGTAATAAATTTTTTTAAAGAAACATTTTTTGATGAAAATGTATTTCGAGATAAATTAAATTTCCCATCCCCGTAACGACGTTATCATCTTTAAGGGTAATGGGTCCTGGTTTCACTGGCAACATGTGCTTTATACGAGAATACTACAATTTTTCTATTTAACCATTCAGTAAAACATATACTCACACTATTTTATCGTTAAAAACAACCAAAATACATATTAAATTAATTGAAAACACAATTAAAAAAAGGACTACTAATTTGTCATTATATTTAAACCATTTTGCTATTTATTTTCAAACATTGTTTAAACAATCCATAAAAGAAATAAAAATAATTGAAAAGTCTGTTAAAACAATCATCAATTTTTAACTGACAAAACGTAAAAAAACGATTTTGTGGTTTGTTTTTTCATATTTGAAAGTTTTTTTTTTTGTTTCAATTTTTAAAACACTGCACACACAACACATACGTTCATATATTTATTGGCTATGTTTGTGTTTATGAATAAACAATTTCTTGTAATTTGAATTGAAATAATTTTGTATATAAACAAACTATTTTAACAAAAATGACAACCCAGCAAACAAAGATGATCATTAATGACTCAGAAATGAGCCTCAAAAAACATAAACATTTTTCCACTTTTTCCTATGAAAGTGGTTCGTCCATAAGAGCCCCCTGTGTACTCAGAAATACTCAGAAAAAAGAACGCATAAAATTGAAATTTTCCTCATAAATTTTAGTAATTTTCGAATCTTCTTTGCGTCCGAAAAATTAACCCTCATTTTGAGACAGCCTTTTAAATTGTACATACAACTTTTTGGATTGTTTTCCGAGGGTTCATATTTTCTACCAAAAAAGAGCGTTTTCAAAAAAACAATAATCATTTCTATAAGCCATTTAAGAATCTTATTTATGAACACTCCGAAATTGCTGGCTGAGAACCGAAAATATTAGAATTTTTTGTTGTAAAACAGGAAACAACGAAGTTATTTTTTCCAAAAATAGAAAATTAAAAATAGAATATTTGACTGAAAATATCAAGTCCTACGTTGCGGCCCTATGCTCCTTGCAGGAGTAAAAGGAACAAATATATATATCAAGTCCTACAGACGATACATATTTTTTTGTAGTTTGTTTTTTATTGACGGATAAAAAAAGTTAAACAATATCTTTCAGCGTATTTTAATTGATTCTTCAATGGAAAACAAACTTTACCTATTACTTTTCAAATAAACCTCAATCGGTTATGGAAAATATTTTGTGAGTGTATTTGCTAAAATAATAAATAGTCAATTCACATAAAATATAAATTATTTTAATTAAATTTCTGTTTAAAAAAAACCCTACTGTAAACAAGTCTTTAATTGTTATTTTATGTTAATCATTGAAATCGAATTTAACTTTTTTATTTGTTCTTATATTTTTTAATATTAATAGTGATTATATATTTTCTCTTTTTCTTTGTAGGTACGTTTCGAGATGAAATATAATTCCTAACTCAATTGTACGTAAGTTTGGAGTTTAATAATTTATCCCTTTATTTTAATTTTTAAAAATCCCTAATATGAAATTTTTTTCAACTCTCCAAAAAATACTAAACGAGTAAAAAACAAAAGTCGATCAAGACCGACTATTTCTTTGCTAAGAAACAACACGTTAATTAATAGGAATAATTTCCTAAGTGTTGGTTCTCTTAAAAAAACATATTCGAAGAGCATCGTATATTTTTGAGCTTATGATTGCGACAATCATATTATGAAATACATTTTTTATCATAATTTGATCTTTCAATTATTGCATTATGATTCCAAAATGATCACAATATTATCTTATTATAGTCCTGCATATCATACTATGATCCTTATTTTCCCAGCATTCTCCTGAAGCTGAGTTAAAAAACTATGCACGTTTTGTTTTATTCAAAAAAGTTCAATGACTAATTTACATATTTAAATAAAGTCATCATTAAATTAATATTATTTATCACTTATAAAAATTAATTATGGAAACATGTGACATCAGCGCGTAGAAAAATATTGTTAAAAATACAATTTCAAAATGCATCTAAAATGATCATAATATGTTTCGAATGATCAAAATATTTTTCTAAAGATCATAATCAGGCATGTCACAGACCTCAATTTCACTTAAAAGTGAAATTGAAAACGCAAAGTGCAGAAGTAAATGATATTTTTGCATATTTAGACCAAATATAACAGATAAACATAATTAATTATAAGTTAAGAATGCTGTTGTTAATAATTTCACTTAAAAAAGGTTTTGTTAGAGAGCATAGTTAAGGTTTTAACACATATTTCGCATAAAATTAATATTATTTCGATGTACAATTTCGTTACGTTTTACCTTTGCTTCTTCAGGTTTTTTGCGTTTTCGTAATTTCTAAAATGTAAAAAAAAGAATTTTCGTGGTAAATTCGTGTTCCAACTGCTAAATTTTGATATAAGTTGCCATTTGTAGTTAAAAAAGAGAAGATCGCCGATCAAAATTTCAAATTTTAATTTTTCAGAAAAAAATACGTTTTGCTAATCAATAAGAAAATTTTTGTTGTTGGGTTCCCGAGTAAAAAAAATTATATATAATCATATGTGGCATATATTACAATATATAATTAGACATGTGGTTATGTATATCCATATATAATTATATATGAGGTTTTTTCCGAAAAATTTTCTTTATATTATGCCATATATAATTTCATCTAATTAGATATCGGCCTTCATAGTATTAGATATGGCATATATAATTATATATTACATAACATGGTTGATCTTATTGCATATATAGTTATATATAGAACTATATCTTAATATATATGGTGGCATTTTAGCAATATATAATTATATATGGTATCATTTAAACAATATATAATTATATATGGTGACAGTTAAACTAGATATTATCATATATGGTGCCATTTAAACAATATATGGTCATATATGGTACCTCATAAACCAAATCTTTAATTCAGTTCCAGATATGATAATATATGGTACTATATATAGTGCGATATATATTTATATATGGTGTTATTTAAGCTATATATTATCATATATGGTGCCATTCAAACCATATATTATCATATATGGTGCCATTCAAACCATATATTATCATATATGATACCATTTAAACCATATATTATCATATATGGTGCAATTTCAACAATATATGCCCATATATGGTACCTCATGAACAATATTTTTAATACAGTTCCACATATGATAATATATGGTACCATATATAGTGCCATATATATTTATATATGGTGTTATTTAAGCAATATATTACCATATATGGTGCCATTTAAACCATATATTGTCATATATGGTGCCATTTCAACAATATATGCTCATATATGTTCCTGATGAACGACATTTTTAATACAGATGCAGATATGATAATATATGCTACCATATATAGTCCCATATATATTGATATATTGTGTCATTTAAACAATATTAATATATAGACATATATGGTATCATTTAAACAATATATTGTCATATATGGCACAATTTAAACAATATATGGTCAAATTTGGTACCACATCAACAACATTTTGAATACAATTCCATATATGGTTTAATTTGAATAATGTAAAACTATGTATGGCGCTATAAAAAATATTATCAGATATGTTACTTCATTAACAATATTTATAATACAGTGTCATATATTGTAATATATGTACATCATTCAATATATATTGATGTATGGTAATGGTACAATAATTCCAATATCAGTTGAGATACAATTTGTGGGTCCATATCAACAATTTGTTCACGTACATTTAACATATATATTTGTACATTTAAGTTATAATTTATAAAGACTTTATAAAGTTAAATAGTTCCATAAACCTCGTCTAACTGTATAGAATGTTTATGAATATACGATTTAATATACATATAATAATTACAACTACAAATTGGTGCCATTATCTAAAATTTAATTTAATGTTAACTTATAATAAAATAAAAATGTATTTCCTAAAAATAAAAATATAGTGTTAATTAATGTTAATATACAATAGGTTTAAGTTTAACATCCCAGACAGAAAAATATAATCGGCACAATGCTGGCAAACCGTTGGCGATGGTCGGTTATGCGTTGGCAGAACGTTGCATTAACTATCTTGGCAAAAAAATAGATTTCAAAAAACATTTTTCAAAAAATTGAGAAAACTTTTTTAATATTTGCTTTTAAAAACATGAAATTTAACCCAGTCCACCAGATTGTCAGCCAAGACCTCTACACTCTAATCTAACGAGACTTGTTATAGATGTGTGATAGCTACAAATTAAATGAATGATAAAAGCATTTCGAGCTAACTTATAAGCATCGAAAAAAGGTATTCCAGAAATTATTAAATGTATTTTAGAAAATTTTAATTGTATATCACAAAATATTATTTGCACTTCAGAAACTACAATATTACGCAAATTTAATTATTTATTTATTTAGTTGTGTCCAGAAATAATGAAATCTATTTCAGAATTTCATAGCTAATAGAGAAAAATTTCTCAAATACATTTCATAATTTCGGAAATACGATTGATAATTTCTGAAATACAGTTTGATAATTTCTGAAATACAGTTGTGAATTTCGGAAATACAATTAATAATTTCTGAAACACAATTGATAAAACTGAAATTCAATTGATTATTTCTGAAATACAATTGATAAATCTTAAAACAATTAATACAATTGGAAATGGTGTAGAGCGTCAAAAAGATGTAAATAAAATTATTTTATTCAAAGATTTCAATTTAATAAAAAAATAAATATATAATTTTATAAAAAAATTTATAGAAAAAAAAATTTTAATTTAATAAAAAGAAATTAATTTTGTAAAAGAAATGCATATTGAACTCGTTACCTTCTGAGTTTAAACCTTATTTTAACAAAATATTGTAATTTTTATACAATCAGTGCTCTTCCAGTCTATTATTTTTTGAACAGTTGGCATAATATGTCTGGGATCTTATTTAATCCCAAATAAATGGAGATCTTACGTAGTAGCCAAATATAATGCGGCATCTAATTTTATCTGTCATTTTTATGGATACTTTTAGATGTCAATCCCCAAATATATTGCTGTTTCTAATTCGATCTGCCATTTTAATACCGAAATAAATTGCTGGATCTAATTCGATCTGCCATTTTTCTGATAAATTTAGATCCAAGTTTATCCCCAAATATATGGCTGGATCTAATTTGATCTGCCATTTTTCAGATCAATTTATATCTAAGTTTATCCACAAATATATTGCTGGATCTAATTCGATGTGCCATTTTTCGGATCAAATTAGATCTAACCCAGGAAAATTTTCTGTTCCAAAGAATCGGTTGTAGAATAGCTACTTTTCATTCACAACCCCTTCTACTGTCGATTCTAACACCTATTCTTTTTGTTTGAAATTGTCCCAAAAGCAACCCCTTATATGGCTCCAAAGTGGAACCGGTTGCTCTAGAATCAGTTCTGGAGCTAGTTCTGGAACTGATTCTACGTCACCCACACCTTCCATATAGGATCCCAGGAACTGGTTCCGGAACGAGTTCCAGTGGAACCAGTTGTAGAATGGGTGTGGTTGGCTACCGATTGTAAAAAATTTTCCTGGGAAGTTTATCCCCAAATATATAGCTAGACCTAATTCGATCTGCCACTTTTTCGGATCAAATTAGATATACGTTTATCCACAAATATATTGCGGGTCTAATTTGATCTGCCAAAATTGAGATCAAATTAGATCTAAGTTTATCCCCAAATATATAGCTGGATCTAATTGGATCCGCCATTTTTCGTATCAAAATAGATCTAGGTTTATCCCCAAAGATATCACTGGACCTCCCAATTTTGAGATATAACTTGATCTTAGTTTATCCCCATATATACAATGGGATCTAATACGATATGATTGGATACACCCAATTTTGAGATCTAATTGGATCAGCTAGATATTACAGCAGATCTTAAACAATATCAAATTGGATATAATTAGATATTGCGCGAGATCAATTTTTTTTACTCGGGTTATTATATAAAATAAGCTCCTTGTTACCCCTAAATACCCACAAGTTACTGCGAAATTATTTAATGGATCGTTCATTTGTAGTAAAGTACAAAGACCACATCTCAGACTCAAGAAAAATCACAGCAGGAGTTCCCCAAGGCAGTATACTTGGTCCTCTCATGTATATACTCTTTACTTCAGACATGCCTACTAATAACCTGATACACACGTCAACTTTTGCAGACGATACAGCGTTTATAAGCGTACATAAAAATCCAGTAATTGCTTCTAGTTGTCTGCACGCTCATATTAAGGAACTCGAAAAATGGCTTCACAAGTGGAAAATAAAAGTAAATCCAACAAAGTGCGCACATGTTACTTTCACCTTGAGAAAGGGAAACTGTCCCAAACTGAAGATAAATGACATCGATATCCCTGAGCAAAATCACATAAAATATCTTGGTATACACCTTGATCGTCGCCTTACCTGGTCTCAACATATTGAATCCAAATCCACACAACTTAAACTTAAAACTTTACAGCTTCAGTGGCTCCTTTGTCCCCATTCTGCTCTCAACCTAAACTACAAGGTTCTACTCTACAAAGCTATTATTAAGCCAATATGGACCTATGAAATCCAACTATGGGGAACAGCTTCTGCTTCTAATATAGAAAAATTACAAAGAGGACAAAATAATATATTGCGGCTAATTACTGGTGACCCGTGGTATATTAATAATGTGATTATTCATAAGGACCTTAATATTCCATTTGTTCGCGACGAAATAAAAACCTTCTGCTCTAAATATGTACGAAAACTGGCAACTCATCCAAACCCTCTTGCACAGGATCTACTATGTTATAATGGACATATTCGCCTCAAGAGGGTCGACACATTGGCCCTCGCGGAACCACATGAAAGATGAACATTTTACGCAACGAAAAATGGATTTTCTATTGCAATGGCAATAGACCCAGAAATTATTAGTTGATTTAAGATTTTAATACTTATTGTTATTGTCTGAAATAAGAAATATCCAATAAATAAAGAAATAAGAAAATTGTTGAATTTACCAACAAAAAACGTTTTAAATGAAAACTTTTTTTAAGTGAAATAGTTAACGACACTTTAGGGAATACATACCAAGCACTATTGAAAATCTTTTATGAGTTTAAGCTGCTCTAAATACCAATTCCACTTTGGTTTTTAAAGTGGAATGAAAACGGATTTTTTGTCGTTTTACGTTTTCTGGAGAAACTTTTAACGTTTTAAGTACCACTATAAAGCCTGTAGCATACTCGATACTTACCGGAACGTTTTATTTTCAATACAAAACTATCTGTAGCTCCCTAAACTGCAAATTCAGAAGGAAAAAAATTGTTTTCTATCACCTTAGGGAAAAAATTGCGGAAGTGAAATTGCGAAATCAAATCAATTCCGAAAAAAAACCTGTGACATGCCTGAATATTTCCCCAGTGATCATATTGTGGTAACGTAGAAGTTTTTGTTTCATATTAGGATCATATTATGATCATTACATTTTTTTTTTTTTCAATTTTGTACTTTTTTTTGATTTAACTTTCGTTAAAAACTTATGTTTGTCATACTCCTTATTATAGACACTCTTCAACAATATTTTTTCTATGTGAGTACAAAAATGTAAAAAAAAAAATAAATAGCTTTTTCAATCACTTTGAACTTAATTTATAACTCTAGCATGATAAACAATAGCCGTTTTTTCTAATCACTTGGATTTAATAAATCCAAAAATTATTTATAAAAGTGCTCAACAGATGGGGTTAGATTTTTCCTATTTTAAAAAAATTTTCTGTCCGACACTTCTTTCACCCTAATTTTTAATACCGAATTCGATGATGGAGGATTCAACTTTAACTTTTAATTTATAATTATATTTTACATAAAACAGCGATAAACAGTCTGCCTTTTCAGTTTTATCACTTCAATTTATATTTTTACACAATTGAAAAATTCCATTGCAATATTTAATATTCACTAATTGGATTTAATTAAATTACTTACTGTGGAGTGAAAAATTGCCATTTCTATTTGAGCTATTTCTCCATGTCCAAGATGAAAAATATGTATTTGGTGAGGTGTAGTTTTTTTTCTAAACATATTTCATAAAAAAAAATTTAAGAAAAACCTTTTATTTGTTAGTTTTTAAATTTTTTTTTCTCTTTTAATTTTTATTCGTATTTTTTTCTGACATTAAATTAATAGGCTGTTTCATATATTTGTGCTTTTATTGTGGATTTATTAAATCCAGCTTTTTTTTTGGATTTAATATATCCATTTTTTGTATGAAAAATTATAAATCCAGGTGATTAAAAAACACGCTAAATAATTCCATTTAAAGTTTGCTTGACAATCTAAATTTTGCTAAGATTTATTGAGTAGACGGAATTTTTCTTCCACAAACAATGTTGGTACTTTTCTTTTTTTTAATATGTTTTATTTTATTTCACTGCTTCTTACAACTTCTTTTTCAAAAAATCTCAAACAATAACGGCGCTAACTAGTCAATGACGCCAACAAAAAAATATACTAGCCATCTAATGGTAATCGAAACTATATCAATGATTGTGAATATGATCTCTATCAATTCAGATAATAATATGATTGCAATTCGAAGAGGGGAATATTATTGTCCAGATAATATGTAATTGTCCAGATAATATATGATTGTAGACCGAAAAAGATAGATTTTAATTATAAAATGTTTATAGGCGACCATATCAGTTTTAAAGCATGATTAATACATTTATAATTGTATTGCAACAACCAACTATGGCAGTAAGGAACATAGTTTTGTAGCCGTGATCATATTGCAATCATATCTTTTCTCTGCATATTGCAAGCGAAAATAGGGCGAGAATTTGTAATCATAAATCTGTACAACTTTTTTTTCTTATGTTAAGTCACTTTAAAATTTGCTTTAAATTTCTGAAGCATGTTTATCAGACACATTTTCATTTTTGTTTTCTTTAACCGCTGAAAATTGCCATCATTGACAGTTAACATAAAAATCGATATTTTTTTTTACATAAAACAATAAATAAAAATAATATTCTATACATTTTTTATCACCTAAGGTTAATAATACAGTCTATAAAATGTGTCATGCACGTTCCTGTTTTTTTTTTTGTTCTTATTTTATAGCATTTTCCATTTTCCGAACATGTAGCTAGCTGTAGCTAAAACATAAAAGTCTCAATGTATTGTCATTAGACACATTTTGTGGTTTACAAAAAACGTGTACAAAAATA
The DNA here is from genome assembly GCA_949987735.1 of Leucophora obtusa. NCBI lineage: Eukaryota > Metazoa > Arthropoda > Insecta > Diptera > Anthomyiidae > Leucophora > Leucophora obtusa. The sequence goes on along the minus strand of OX465297.1, from coordinate 126,731,486 downwards.
CGTTTGAAAATCAAACAGTTTTAATGCAAAGATGAATAAATTGTGTTAAAAAAATCCAACTAAAGTGTCGAAGACATTTCTATAGACACATGTATGATTACTCATTGGTTTTGACATAAAACAAAATTTTCTAAAAGAAAACCAAAATGACCTCAAAATAACAAAAAAAAATATTTATTTTGTAAACAAAATTGGGCCCATTCCATTAATTTTATTTGCTGTTATATTTTTGACTTGTAATAAGAATAATGCTTTTGAAAAATAAGATGATTAAAAATAGCAAAATATTTTTTGAGGTTGTTTGTCAAATAAAGTTTTTAAGTGGAAAATAAAACTACGCTGCTGGAAGAAGATATATATAATTTTTTTCAGTAAAGGTGCGTTTACAAGGAGGGAGTACTGCAATCTGTAGCAAATTTTGTTTATTTCTCTTTCATACTAACACATTTTTGTATTGTGCTATCTCTTGTTATTCCACTCCAGAGTAAAACTTGTTTGACTCTGGAGTACAGATTTGCTACACTCTAGAGTTAACATTGGTCTGTTAACTGTTTAACATGACAAATATACCCAAAAAAACACATCACTAATTTGTTCACATCTCTAAGTGTCAACAAATTAAAAAAAATAATATCAGAATATATTAAATAAATATAAAATTTATGGCGTTTTCGGTATAATTTGAAATACAAAAAATATTTAAATTAAAATCGATAAAAATTATGGCAAAAGAGTCGCGAAAATATGGAGTAAGTACTAAAATGTCAAATAAGTTTTGAAGTAACTCTACTCTGCATTTTGAACAGTTAACATTTTAATCTGTGCTGTAGAGTAGAGTCACTCTGCCATTGTGAAAGCACCTTAAGACGTTTAATTGTATTAATAAATCTACACCCAGAAAACAGATTCAGTTCTGATAACCGCATTTGTAGCCAATCGCATGGTTGCACACACTCAGTTGCATTAAGAATAATTCGGTAGCCGCAACCGAAAAATTCATTTGATGCAACTGAAACATTCGATTGGCAACAAATGGGGTTGTCAGAACCGAATCTGTTTTCTGGGTGTATGGAAATCTCTTCGTTAGCAAATCAGGTACAATAAAATCATAACACAATAAAGCAGCCTAAGAAACTTTCTCTTTGCCACATATCTGTTTTAATAAACTTTGGTGCGGTGAATCCGAATCAGGTAGAAAAAAAGATCGAACCTGTTTTGAGATATCGCGGTTCTATTATTTTTGTTTGATATCCCACTTTTTTTTGTATATTTTATCTATTTTCTCTAAGTTGGACCTTAAAACTATAAAATTTTTGTAAATATTCTAAATTTACACGAAATGATCTTTTATCTCTTCTATATATATAAAAATAAGTTGGTATATGTTCGTCATTTTATAACTCGAGAACCACTCAACCGATTTACAAACCACTACATGCGATGGAAAGGTCTACTTTACTTTAAAAACGAGTAAAAAGGTTAAAGTCGGGCATGCCGACTTTACAATACCCTACACCAGTCTGGTGTATTGTTTGGATCCGAAATTCGAATGGGTTAAAATGGGGCTTATGTCAAAATTTTCTATAATGTGAGTCAGCGCACCAAATTTCATTAAAATATCTTAATATTTGCGACCTGCAGTTTGTAACCAAGCCAATTTTGGGGGACCCTTATATGGGCACTAGTTCTAAACATGGACCGATGTTCACCAAAATCAACAGGCTTCGTCCTTGGGCCAACATAGGTCTATGTACCAAATTTCATCAAAATATCTTAATATTTGCGACCTGCAGCGTATAAACAATATAATTTTGGTGGGACCCTTATATGGGCACTAGTTCTAAACATGAACCGATGTTCACCAAAATCAATAGGCTTCGTCCTTGGGCCAACATAGGTCTATGTACCAAATTTCATCAAAATATCTTAATATTTGCGACCTGCAGCGTATAAACAGTATAATTTTGGTAGGACCCTTATATGGGCACTAGGTCTAAACATGGACCGATGTTCACCAAAATCAATAGGCTACGTTATTGGGCCAATATAGGTCTGTCTACCAAATTTCATCAAAATATCTTAATATTTGCGACCTGCAGCGTATAAAAAGTATAATTTTGGTAGGACCCTTATATGGGCACTAGGTCTAAACATGGACCGATGTTCACCAAAATCAATAGGCTGCGTTATTGGGCCAATGTAGGTTTGTGTACCAAATTTCATCAAAATATCTTAATATTTACGACCTGCAGCGTATAAACAGTATAATTTTGGTAGGACCCTTATATGGGCACTAGGTCTAAACATAGACCGATGTTCACCAAAATCAATAGGCTGCGTTATTGGGCCAATATAGGTATGTGTACCAAATTTCATCAATATATCATAATATTTACGACCTGCAGCGTATAAACAGTATAATTTTGGTAGGACCCTTATATGGGCACTAGGTCTAAACATGGACCGATGTTCACCAAAATCAATAGGCTACGTTATTGGGCCAATATAGGTCTGTCTACCAAATTTCATCAAAATATCTTAATATTTGCGACCTGTAGAGTGCGCACAAGATTGCATGGACAGACAGACAGACAGACAGACGGACGGACGGACGGACAGACGGACATCGTTAAATCGAAATAAAAAAAAATTCTGAACCGATCGGTATACTATAAGGTGGGTCTGCGACCAATATTTTTTGGTGTTACAAACATCAGCACAAACTTATAATACCCTGACCACATAGTGGTGTAGGGTATAATTACGAAAAATGTCTACGCATACGCGTTATACGCACACTTTTGTGATGATGTGTTTTTCCCATATAAAATGTGTGATCCATATACAAATTTTTATTTTTCAACGGATTTCTGTCAACCGATTTCAACATATTTCAGGGTACGTTGAGGATGGTCTGTAGATGGTAGAGTTTGCTAAAAACCGAAAAATTTGGAAACCGCGGTTTCGGTTTTTCAAAATTATAAAAACCGCGGTTTCGGTTATTTTTCGGTTTTCTTGTGATATGAATAGAATTGTTTTAAAATAATTAAATATAAAAATATTCTAACTAAAGATATGATAATTAAATATGCATATAAATTAAATAATTTAATACGTCCAAGATATCTTTTCAAATGCGATTTCGAAATCTTTCCAGGAGAAGAAATAAACGCGGAAAGTTGTATTTTAAAGAGTTTAAATTTAAGACTTAGCAATTTGTTTAAAACAATATAAAGTTAAAATATTATAAATTTCGCGGAATACGAAATAAGGCTTTTTGAAAAATACGCGGTGAAAATCTGAACTCAATATTTCTTAAACCACTTGACTTTTTTATGCAATTTTTTTCTAAAATTATAAGCTTCAGTTTATGTTATCCGTAATAACAATAACAAAAACAAAAAATTCTTTAAAGCAATTTTTAATGAAGAAAATGTTCATTACAATTAAATACAAAATTTTGTAAAATAGGAGCTGAGACTTTTCGAAATTTAAAATTTAATAATATGCAATTTAATTAATTATTTTAATTCGTTAAAGTATTTGTTAAAAACCGACTTATTTTTGTCGGTTTTCGGTTTCGGTTTTGAGGCTTGGAAAACCGCGGTTTCGGTTTCGATTAAAACCGAACAGCAAACTCTAGTAGATGGTTTATGTGAAGTTTCCACGAAATTGGCCCAGTGGTTCCGGAGATATGGCGTCCCTACATATAAAATTTTCGTGTTGCTATGACAACCAGGCAGCACTTATAGCATTAATCTAATCTCAGCTCATGCTATCTCATTTATCTCATCTCAATTTTTTTTTGTGGAAACCCTTTTTTTTGTGGAAACATTTTTTTTATGGAAACTTTTTTTTTTTTTTTTTGTGAAATATTTTTTTTTGTTGAAAAAGTTTTTTTTTTTTTTGGAAACACTTCTTTTTTTTGTGTAAACTTTTTTTTTGTGGAAATTTTCTTTTGTGGAAAAATTTTTTTTTTTGGAAACTTTTTTTTTTTTTTTTTTTGTGAAAGATTTTTTTGTGGCAAAAGTTTTTTTTTGTGGAAACGTTTTTTTTGTGTAAACTTTTTTTTTGTGGAAATATATTTTTTTCGGCAACTTTTTTTTTTTTGTGAAATATTTTTTTTTTTGTGGGAAGTTTTTTTTTTGTTTGGTTACACTTTTTTTTGTGTAAATTTTTTTTTGTGGAAACTTTTTTTTTTTTTTTTTTTTGGGAACCTTTTTTTTGGAAACTTTTTTTATTTTTTTGTGGAAACTTTTTTTTTATGCAAACATTTTTTTTTTCCAAAAACACTTTTTTTGTCGAAACACCTTTTTTTTGTGGAAACATTTTTTTTTTCGTGGAAACACTTTTTTTGGTGAAAACTTTTTTGTTTTTTGTGACACTTTTTTTTTTTTTTTTGTGGAAAAATTATTTTTTTGGTTGGTAACACTTTTTTTTGTGTAAATTTTTTTTTGTGAAAACTTTTTTTTTTTGGGAACCTTTTTTTTTTTTTTGTGGAAACTTTTTTTATTTTTTTGTGGACACTTTTTTTTTCATGCAAACATTTTTTTTTTCCAAAAACACTTTTTTTGTCGAAACACCTTTTTTTTGTGGAAACATTTTTTTTTTCGTGGAAACACTTTTTTTGGTGAAAACTTTTTTGTTTTTTGTGACACTTTTTTTTTTTTTTTGGCAACACTTTTTGTGGAAATATTTTTTTTTAACACACTTTTGGGAAAGAAAATTTGTTTTCGCGCACTTTTTTTTTAAATACATTTTTTTATGTTTTTAAGCACAAATTTTTATTAAGGAAAGTAATATAGAGTTTGTGTACGAACATTTTGTTTTTGTTTTGTTAACGGGGAACAAGTGGAAATGAAACTCGAGAAAATGGCAATGGAACAGAGAACGAAATGGAATGGAATGCGGAACGAAATGAAACAGAACGGGGAACGAATGGATTCGCAATGACAATAAACAAATCGCAAAGAGAGTCATAGTGTTTACATATAAGAGTGACTGACTGGCTTATTTTATCCCCTAACCCGCCTATGCTTTTTCACCAAAGTATAAATAAAATCCCAAATTTAAATTTTTTGTGCCTTTGATTAAGAAGATGTAACGATTTTCGTTTTTCGGAAACTACGAAATTGAGCGAAAACGGGTCTTAATTTTAATAAATATTGGTACTAATACTAAATTTATTCTTTTTGTCAAATTTCATAATAATTCGTTTTCGTTAAGACGATGCCCCAGAAAGGTATCCTGATAGAATCCTGTATGTGCTTGGACCAAAGTAATAACTTTTTTAAAAGCCAAAGCTGTAGTCTTACTTTGTGTGTCTTATCAATGGTTTAAAAGTAACTTAAATATATTTTTCAGATTTTTGAAAATTGTTTTAGTTTCCGAATATTAGTTGGCGAACTTTTGTTGATGATGTTTATTTCTTAGCCCTGTTATATTATTTTACTTCGGTGGCGTTAAGTGATATGGGAATAGTGAAGGAGGACACTGTATTAGGGATAAAAAAATCATACACATTATTTTTCCAAATTGATGTTGCGGTCGCTGGGGATCGAACCCGCAACCACATGTGTAACAGTTCAACGCGCTAACCATTACACCAGAGCTCTCACATCGTCATCGTTATTTATTGTTAGTTATTAAGTGTGTCTATTTGATTTTATTTTTACTTAAATAGTAGAAAATTTGTTTTAACCTAAGCTCCTAATAAGCAATCTCATCGAAGGGGGGCTTTTACTTTGAAGATTTTTACATTAATAAAAAACATTATATTTTAATTTTCATAAAAATATTTAATTCCTATACAAAAAAAATTACATTTTAAACTTTAAGGTACGCTAACAACGTAGCGGGATTGCCCGACATTGGTTTAACTGACATCCCAAAAACTAGGCCTAAGGCAAGCCGTTAAATCTAGCAGGCTTGCCCGCTAGTTTAAGTATATAATCATGCCGGTAGAGGATCATGGACACTTTACTGACATGGCAGGGGTATTGAAAATTGTCCTTTTTTAGATTTACCCTTACAACATTCTCTTTTGTAATAAGTTTCTTAGTTTTTGAAACTAACAGATACTAGACGTTTCAACAAATAAAATCCTGCATTAAACTTGGAAGTCGATGAAAATTATTCAGAAATGTTTGTTTAATTTTTATTTTTAAATCTAAAAATAAAAATAGATTCTTCGACCTTTAATTCTGCAGTGAAAAATGTATTAAGTCTTGTTCGAGGACAATTATTTCCCAGCAAAAAAAGTGAGGAAAAAGAAGTAGTCAAATGTTGAATTGGGAGTTGTTCTTTTTCGGGTTCTTCACCGATGAGTTAAACATTGGCTTATCATAGGAAGGAAGTTGTTGTTTTTAAAAACAATAAGAAAGTTCTTTTTCACTTCTTTTTATTTTAATTTAATTAAGAAACAGAAAATCATCATGCAGCATGTGGAGTGGACTTTCTTTAAAAGTGTTAGTTTTTATAAAAAATAATACACCCATACAAAGAAATAAAGTTGTAAAAATAAGAGAAAAAGCTACTAAAAATTAATTAAAAATGACTGCAAAAAAGAACTGCTGATATTAGCAGATTTTTTTTAATTAAATACAACTGTTAGATTTACAAAATTTTAGTTGCATTTAAGTTCACTTCTAGTTAATTAAAAATAACAAATTAACTTGACAAAATCCGCAAAGAATTTTGCAGCATATGAGTAGAAAAAAATAGTTTTTCTGCAAGGTAATTTTTAACTTATTTTTAGTGGTTCTATTTAAAATGTTTACAGGATTTTTCTTTTTCTGTTAGTGTAATAATAAATTTGTTTAGTAAAAATTTTATCAAAATGGGTATTTTAAATTACAATTTTTTTAATAAAAACAAAATTGTAATATTTACATTTTTGGTAGTTTAACAAAAAATATTTGAAGAATTACATTTTTATTTAGAATTTTTATATTTTCACAAAATTTCATTAAAAATTAATAGAAAATATTTTTTTTTTATAAATCGTTTCAAAAGGTAATTGAGTGTACAAAAATAATAAAAAAAAATTTTACATTGAAAACTACAAAAAGTTATTAATTGTGTAAAAAAAGTTAAAAGAATCCTGGTAGGATTCGAACCCGCAACCCTCTGATTTCTGTGCCAGCACGTTCCTATGCAAACCCCATACAAAATATTAACTTCTGATCACCCATGAAAAAGAACTTTTGATTAGCATATATTTATTGCAGCATTAGATGTTGTTTAAAACCTTTCCTAAGGGAGTAATTCTTTGTGATGTAATGAAGGAAGTGATTCATTTAGAAGTCATTCCATTTATTTTTGGTGGGTTGCTTCTTATGAAATAACATAGTAAGTACTTTTTTCAAAAACTCAGTTGTGTTTCCATATCAGGATATTATCCTAAAGGCACATTTACACGCGAGAGAAAACTATTAGATATAGAGAAAAAAAAACTCCTCTAAATAGCTTTATTGTGAATGATTTAAACTATTCTGGGTTACCTTTTGCTACATATCTAGCTCTTTTCTCTCCTGTAAATGCGCATTAACAAATACTTCACAGAGTTTTTATTTTCAAAATATTCTACACCTTCAGGAATGTGCAACGGGTACATACCTCCATTTATTCTTTACTCAATTCTTGCTTGAGCTTGTCCACTTTAAGCTCATTGCTTTTAGTTTTGTTTTTTTATTTTGCAATTCCACTTTGACACCAATTGTTACGTTTTTATGTTGGCTTATTTCCTTTAAATAAACCGGGTTCTATTTTATTTCAATCAAAATAACCAATTCCACTGTTGACACCAATTGTTACGTTTTACCTTCAAAAGCTTACGTTTATTTCCTTTAGATAAACCGAGTTGGTGCTCGTTGCAATTAAAATAATACACATTATCAAACAAAAGAATGAGGTTATACACTTATTTATTAAACACTTTATTACATACAACTGTATAACACACACACACACAAGTTTAGCATTGATTTCTAATACAACGATTTACGTAAGCTCGACTGAATCACCCAATCGCTTATAATCAACTGACTTAACTGTTCAGGTAGCAGCCTTTTAGGGTTGAAAATTTGTTAGAAACTTTTTTGTTTGAAAACTTCTTAAAATGTTTAGTACACCATTTAGTAGATCTTAAAAATACCTTTCGTATGATATGAAAATAAATGAAATTCAGAAAATTAAAATCGGGCACATTGCATATTAATTACAATATTAATTACATTTGGTCTATATGACGCGTTTGAAAAAACAACACTTTACTAGAAAAATAAAAATGCTCTGCTGGCAGTCCGTCTCCGATATACACAAATTTCCTGCACTTGTACGTAAAAACCATACGTCAGTGAGGCAGCATTTGTGAAAAAGGTGACAAAGAAGAGATAAGAAGATAAACAAAAAATTTAAAGTAGAATGTTTGTATGTCTGTTTGATCACTTCTGAGAGTAAATTATCATATAGAGACAATCTGAGAATAAAATATAAACAATAATACAATTTAATGGAAAATCACTGATGAAGCCTGTCCATAAAAAAGGCAGAAACTAGATCTAGTCTGATTTGCAAATTAATAATGTGTCTATAACTTTGATAAAATGTTTATTCTTCTTCTTAACCTCAAACCTACTTAATTAAAATCGGGGTTATTTTGAACACTACTTTTTAACCCTGAAATATGACATTGGGCCGCTAAAGAGATGAACATACTTAGTTTTTATGTCTTCTCTATGACATATTCAAATTTCATTTAAATCTGAGGGAACCACTCACCTTCTTTGTATGTATTTTTGGTATTCCAAAAAAATGTGTTTTGAATGACAATAAAACTCGTGTTTTGTTGGGGATTATTGATTGGTTTGAGTTAAAAATTAAGGGTATTAATTAGGGTTTGGGATTTCCCGGACTTTTTAATTTCCCGGGAAACGGAAATGAAAAAATTTAATTCCCGGGAATCCCGGGAAATATTTTTGAACAAAATTGTTAATGAAAACCACCTGTACAAGTAATTTTTGTTACAAAAAAAAACACTATTTCAGTACAAATGCAGTCTGTGTATTGAGAATTCAAAGTAAAAAATATCAGAATGTTGAACATTTGATTTCACATAAATTACTCGCAGTACTGCCAAATGAATTGCATGATTCCAGCAGAAAGCACCTACTACTGGACTGTCGGAAACAAACCGTTTTATCACACTTGGCCCATTAGATATGGTGGCCACAATGTTATTTTCCAAAGACAAATAAAACTCTTCTAGTCTTATTTCTACAATTCTTCTTATTTCATCAGCATTACATCTTCCTGATATATAAACCAACCCCAGGTTATAAAATGAATTATTTCCGTTTATACATATGTTCAAATATCTCTTTTGTGATATTCTTGTCCATTCATCTAAGATTATAGTAAATCTCCTATTGTTAGAAATATTGCTCGATATTTCTTTTATCATGATATCTTTTACATGATTGTAGTAATTTAATATAATGTTCTTTACATCGGTTTCATTTTTTTGCAATGCCAGGTTTTTATTATAAAAACTTTCTCGAATAAACGAAGATCTAGTTATGGTGCGGATTGACTGCGGCTAATTTGGATACCATTTTAGGAAATGTTTGCCCTACCATAAGACCTTTAATGCCTATTCAGCTTACACTTTTTTCTTCGGGTACTTTGCTGATTTTAGCTGAAACGTTATTCTTGTTGTTGTTTTCTTCAAGAGAAGTTGCATTACCATCAATTTTTTATTTTTTTGTGAACCAAATTTAGATGTCGGATAACCAAATTTAGATACCACCGTTAACCATTAGTCTTTTCTTTTCACATTTATTAATGAAAACGTTACTTATAAGATTATTGACCCTTAATATAAAGGAGTATTTTAAATTTAAAGTCGACTTTATTTTTAATCAAACGGTTTTATTCATTTTGTGTATGAAAACCTTACAAAAATATTTATATTTTCAAATATTTTGATTGGTTGAAAATAAATTAACCAATCTGAATGCTGCAAAAATAAACCAAGTCAAGGTTTACTGCCACACAATATTTTAACTAAAGTCGACTTTACCTAAATTACACATTTGAAAAATGCCCTTACTATGGGCGATTATTTGTAAGAAACAAAGCTTTTTTCATATTTCTTTTAAACATTTTACCAAGTTTTTAGGTTTTACTACTTAAATTTTGAATAAGTTATGCGAAAAATCTTTATTAGTTGAAATGCTCCTAATTACTTGGCAAAGATTTTATTTGTGTGTCAATGTATTCCCTTTTAAAAGATTTTAACAATGACATTTTTGTTTTGGTATTTAAAATGTTTTTTATGACTAAAATTAAAAAATCCTATTCGAAACAAAAACAATTTAAAAAATTTAATATTTTTAAAATTTCCCGTTTTCCCGGGAAAAATATATTATTTTCCCGGGAATTCCCGGCAAACTTTTCCCGGGATTTCCCGGGAATTCCCGCCCGGGAATTCCCGAACCCCAAACCCTAGTATTAATGCTTATTTAATTTACTCGGGGGTGTAGTGAGCTTTTTCCGATAAAAATAACAAACATTTTTTAGATTTAGTTTTTTCTGATTTTTTGGTTAATAATTATTCATAAAATTTTTTTTTGCTGATTTTACAATTATTTTTAACTAATTTTTAGTAGTTTTAATTAAAATTTTTACAGACTTTTTTTATTAGTGTCTCTAAAACTTAATCTAATTTTCATAAATTTCAGACAAATTTTCATACAAAAACGGGTTAATTTTTGACTCCACTCTTTAAACCTTAAACATGGGCTTGGGTCGCTTACTTTCTTCTCCTCTACAAAATAACCGAAATTTCAGATTTTAATTTAATCGGTTAGCAAAAGATCGATATTTTGTAAAAAAAATCAGGTTTCGGTTAACCAATTAACCGGTTCGAAAATACTAACAATTTTATAGGAAAGCGTGATAAAATTTTCGTAATTTTTCAAAACGGTTTAAAAAATGAGCGGCCAGGAGCTGAATCAAAATTAGATCCAGTTCTTTTATCCGAAGTTTTTTTATCGACTGTACAAGAAATCGCTCAATACACTCAAACTCAAATATAATCTTTCTATGGCGATTTGGTCAAAACTTCTACACTCAACCAAAAAAGGGAAATTTAACTGTTTTGAGCCCAGCGGTATTTTTTACTCATTTTAGCAACACATATCTACAGATTTGTAGATATAGATAGTCGATTTGCTAAAATCAGTTAAAAAATTTAATAATTATCAATAATTTTAGTTGAGTTTTATTTCCAAAATAAGAATATATCAAAAATAACAAATATAAACTAAACAGGAATTCAAAAAAATCAACGAATTATTGTAAATAAAATTTCCTTAACGTATCCACTTGTTGTTAAATATTTTTTTGCTAACTTTAGCACTAGGTTTTGAAAAATTACTAAAATGGTTTGCTTAAATTAGCAACGAAAATTAGTAAAAAAAAACCCGTAATTTGTAATAAGAGAATAGCAAAAATTATTACTAAAAAAAATTGTGCTAAAAATCACTAGTGCAATTGAAAATTGTTTACAAATTTTTTACTAACTTTTTTATCTGAGTGTACCGATTTTACAGTGTGTAAAACTGTACTAAATTGCTCATGGCCTTTTTTATATTTTTAAAATTCTCTTAATTATATACTAAATCCAATTAAAAAAACAAACCTTTTGAGTTCTTTAAATTCTTTATAATAATTCGCCTTTTACTTGAACATTTTAGGGATAAAATCTCTGAATTTCATTTTCTATTTCTATGGAAATTTAATTTATGCTTTTAATTTCAGAGCAACACATAAATTTAATATTCATAACAGTACAAGTTCTATATTTCAACATTTAAAAATGTTTCCTCGTATTTTTTTTATGACTTATGTTCCAGTAGTACTATTTTATTTTTGTTTAATATACGACGAAAAAATTATTATTCATAAATTTGACCTAAAAAATATCCTTCTATTCTTCCTCTAAACAACTTCCAACTTTAAAACCACAAAATGACATAGAGCAGAAAAATATAAATAAAAAAACAACATTAAAAAAGAAGAAATGAAAAGATTCGAAATAATTAAAACCATTGCATTAAATAACTATGGCCATAAAGTGAATCACATTATGATAGTAAAAAAAAAACTCTAAAATATGACCTAAATTTTAAAAACTCAAATAAGAAAAAATTAATTATGCTGCTTTTATTTATTTAGAAAAAAAAATCAATTTTAAACTGTATAACACCTACTGATGTGCCGTAATTGAAATATTTAGTTTTAAACGTGAAAGTAAGCGAAAATAAAAGAATTAAATTTGAATATTATTTACACCTGTTTCTGACACTGTTTGTTAGAAGATTAAAATAATCTTTGACACCTACAAATTTACTTCCATTCAAATATAAATTTTTTACACTAGGCTATTTTTACTTTTGGATTTACTTTCACATAAATCATTATATTTTCAAGCGTCTTCTGTCGATGACACCTTAGTTGAGAAACAGTTAGATTTTTTTATAAAGTACACTCAAAGAATTATGTCGTTAAAATAAACTGAAAATAACAGTTAAAAGAGCTTTGGTTCCAGTTTTAAAGTTGTACCCTAGAAAATAACAGTTCAGAGAATTGTATTTCCAGTTTTAAAGTTGTACCCTAGAGTTGTTCAAATTTTTTTTGGAGTTATTGACCGGGCTACATCCTGAAAATATTTATTTGGATGTAAAACTACTTCACTCAAAAAATTTGGATAATCGGATATCGGGAAGACGTGCCGCATCGGCCCTGAAGTTTAAAAAAGGGATTACAAGAGGAAATTATGACTTTTTGTCATACTTGAGACTAGTTAATTGAATGGACCAATTAATTGACGATTTCATTGGCATTACAATTGACCAATGCGAATGAAATTTTTTTCAGTTGACATTGTCCAATGCCAAAAACAACCAATTATAATTGATGAAAAAAGCATTGGATTTCAAAAACATTTTGTTTTGATAACAGAACAAATTAATAAAAAAAATTAAAAATTCGGGTATTTCTTATCTAATATTCGCTATTTCGTCAAGTTTACATTACTATAGGCTATATAATTAAAAGACTTCCCAACTCTCCCTACCTCTGATAAATCACTCTCTTCTTAATTTGTATCGAAAAATATTGCCATAAGAATTTCACATGTCTGCAAAGGCTAACATTTTTCGATATAAACTGTTAATGTTCGAAAGAGGCGATGAAACCCGCCTGGTTTATAGCTCTGACATTATATATTCTTGTGTGAATTTTCTTTTTTCCAAAATAATTTTTTTTCGTATTCGATGCTTTTTTCTTCAATTATAATTGTTTGTTTTGAGGCATTTCATTACCATTGGTTTCATCAATGCCAATTGAATAAAGTTTCATTGACATTGAATGGTATCGAAATTTGTTGGCATTGCCATTGAGATCAAGTAATTCCAATTAAATTTCAATGGCAATGGAAAATTCCCAAGTATTCTTTTTGTTCATTTTCCCAAAAAAAAAATTTTTTTTTTTTAAAGTAACTCGAATTAAAACTTTTAAAGTATCGTGATTCGGAGTGAATTGTCTTCGTAATAAAGCAATGAAAACTTAAGTCAACAAATTCGATTCCAAATTTTTAAATTTAATGAAATAATACAGAAACATTTTGTGATTATATAAGCTCCAAAAAACTCAGATAAGAAATATTTTTTATATTGTGTATTGCTAACTCGTTTTAAATTAGTGCCAAAAAGGCCAGCATTTTTAAACACTGTTTTCGAATCTACATTTTAAATTTTTTAAAAATTATTTAAAGGAATTTTAAAAAATCAATGATTGGACTGTAAGGTTTTATTAAAAACATATTAGAGATTAAAAACTACAAAAATTTTAGGAATTTCTTTTTTCATTTGGCTAGGGCAGAGATTTTATTTCGGCGGATTTTCTAGAAAACAGCGATTTTTACAACTTATTTTAGTTGCCATATTCGAAGCCCTTAATCTTTTACCACCTTTCACTTCTTTTCTCCATCCCTTTTCCAAAGAAAGATTTTAGTAGACTTAAACATTTTTTTAACCCATTAATAAAACATATACTTCTGGGCGAATGTTGTTGAAACTACTTAATATTATCTTTAAGGACTAAAAATAATATTCTTAATTTAATTTTGGAACATTTTTATATAATATTATTTATTTGAATAATGCAAAACCATTGAGAGTATGCTTTACAAGATGCCAACTTTTATAAAACATTTTTAGGATATTTGGATTTCAAAATAATATTATTACAATAATTACCGAATTAACTTACGAGGGCGACCGTAAAAGTAACTGGCCTAACATAAAAAGAACCGTTTTTTTGGAATTATTATTATTTGTTTTTCAACATAATCTCCTTCCAACTCAATACACTTCATCAAACGTTTTTCAAGTTTTTTAATTCCATCCGAAAAATAAGATTTTTTAGGACCTTCAAAATATGCCTCAGTTTCAGCAATAACCTCGCTATTGGACGAACATTTTTTGCCACCGAGAAATTTTTTTATATTTGGAAACAAGAAATAATCAGAAGGAGCTAAATCTGGACCATATGGTGGATGCATAGCAATTTGAAATCGTAATTCGGCCAGTTTTTGTTGAGTTAAAAATGCAGTGTGTGAAGGAGCATTATCTTGATGAAAAATAACTTTTTTTTTTTCTAAATGCGGTCGTTTTATCTTGATTTCTTCACTCAACCGATCCAATAATGCACAATAATATTCACTATTTATAGTTTTTCCTTTCTCAAGATAATCAATAAATATTATATCCCTTGCATCCCAAAATACTGTGACCATTACTTTTCCTGCTGACTTAACAGTTTTCGCCTTCTTGGGACCACTTTTACCAGCTTCTATCCATTGTTTTGACTGTTCTTTGCATTCTGGGATGTAGTGATGGATCCATGTTTCATCAACAGTTATGAATCGGCGCAAGAACTCTATTGGATTACGCTGATAAATCGCTAAAAGCTCCTCGGAATTGGTCCAACGGACGATTTTTTGGGGCAAAGTCAACAAACGCGGCACCCATCTTGCAGATAGCTTTTTCATGTGGAGTTTATCATGTAAAATACTCCAAACTTGTTTTTCGTGTATTTTAACAATATCAGCAAGTTCTCTGAGCTTTATTCGTCTATCTTTAGTCACTTCATTAAATATTTTTCTAATGTTTTCAATAGTAGTAGCAGTTTTCGGTCTTCCAGAGCGTTGTTCATCTTCCGTACTTGAACGACCCATTTTAAATTGTTGAACCCAGGATTTTACGGTGGAGTATGATGGTGCATTATCACCATGAACAGAATCCAATTCATCTTCGATTAATTGTGGCGCATAACCTTTCATATAAAAGTGTTTAATTACCGCACGAAACTCTTTATTTTCCATTTTTCAAAAATTACAAAACTTGTTTACTTCAATCACCTGTAACAAAGAAAATAATCGTTAAATATTTCGGAAATTTTGACAGATGGCTTATAAAAGATTACTTTAAAAAAAAAAAAAAAAGTTGCTAGTAAAACAGAAAATGTGCCAGGCCAGTTACTTTTGCGGTCGCCCTCGTATAACTTTAAAATATGCTTTGAATTTTTTAATAAAAAAAGCACATATAACCAAATATCGGAGAACTGATTCAAGTACATCATAATGATCCTTGTGGCCTAATCTTTCAAAAATGCATTGCTTTTTAGATTTTTGACTTTTATTTTTTTGAGCAAAAATAAGTTATTTTTGACTTTTATTTTTTGAGCAAATATAAAAGTTATTTTTTGACTTTTATTTTTTCGAGCAAAAATAAAAGTTATTTTTTGACTTTTATTTTTTCAAGCAAAAAATAACAGTTATTTTTTGACTTTTATTTTTCTGAGCAAGACTACAATTTTTTTTAAAATGGGGACTTGACAGCTAAAAATAAAAAAATTAAATTTTTAGAAATTTTGAGTTTTTTTTTTGGAAATTACAGGATTTTTGATACCAAATCCGGAATTTTTTTTTCCAATTTATCATTTTGGATAGAAAAGACTATGTAAATAAATCCAAAACTTTATTGCAATATGTTAATTAATAAAAATAAAATATTAATTATTATTAAAAATTATTATTAAATATATACATACCCTACGGGAAATGAGGGGTCAATTGCCCTGAAAGTACCTATCCTGTGAGTGGTTAAAGCAAGACTTGTCACAGGATTGGTATAATTTACCATTGCTGTGGGTTAAGCAGTGACAATTATACTTAAAGGACTAGTCCCATGACTGGTGAAGCGGTGGCATACCACTTAATCGTCCTCAAAGTACCTATCCCGTGACTGGTAAAAAGAGGACATACCACTGAATTGTCCTCAAAGTACGTATCCCGTGACTGGTTAAAGAAGAACTTGCAGCAGGACTGGTATAATTTACTATTGCTGTGGGTTAAGCAGTGTCAATTATACTTAAAGGACTGGTCTCGTGACTGGTGAAACGATGACATACCATTGAATTGTCCTCAAAGTACCTATCCCGTGAGTGGTTAAAGATGGTCTTGTCGCAGGACTGGTATAATTTATAATTTCTATGGGTTAAGCGCTGTCAATTATACTTAAAGGACTGGCCCCAAGACTGGTGCAAAGAGGACATATCACTTAACTGTATAAGTGTGTTATAAAAAACCCCGCAAGTAAGACTTAATTTTTTTATTTTTTAAAAAGAAGCAACACTCAGGAAATTCATCCTATTAATTAACCCCTTTGGAAAGGGGTTAGAGAAGAAGTGAAAGGTGGTGAAGAATTTCGTTAAATGAAGAATTTCGTTAAATAAAATTATCAAAAAATCGTAATTTGTGAAAATTTTTTGATAATTTTATGAAATCTTAAATGAAATGAAAACTTAAAAAATGTCCAGGAAGCGCAGAACGCGAGAAAACTAGTTCTAAGCACTTGGAGTTTTCTTTAAATTTTAGCATCAAGCCCCAAAAATTCCGTGTTAATACGTAATCTTTTGGAGGATTTTGCAGGAATTTTATAATCGGTAAAAGGTTCGACGCATATATATAT
The DNA here is from genome assembly GCA_949987735.1 of Leucophora obtusa. Classification (NCBI taxonomy): domain Eukaryota; kingdom Metazoa; phylum Arthropoda; class Insecta; order Diptera; family Anthomyiidae; genus Leucophora; species Leucophora obtusa. The sequence continues at coordinate 126,714,387 of OX465297.1, read as the reverse complement.
CTTATATCTTAAAAGAACATCTTAAAAAAGGAATTGGTATTTCATATTGTATTTTTGTGAAAAAACATACCAAAATTCTTCAAAAAAAAAAGAAAATTTTACATTTTAATTTGTTGACAAATGAAAATATTTGTGCTTTTTATTACATAACAATTTTGTCAAGGTTTTGCTGTGACAATTTTACTTATAATACCAAAACAATAACAATTTCCATTCACCTCAGTTTTGTCACTGTTTTTGTCAGTCTTGTAATGGGACTGGTTCTGTATCAGTTCCTTTTAGGTTAGTTGGGTGACATGTAACAAAATATACAAAGTGTGACTCATTCTGTGACGGATCCTTTTAATCCTGCGACATGTCGAAAAATGTCTAATCTGTGGCAATACGTCATTTCCAATGACAACGCCATGTTAAAGTGATATGTCTCTTTCAAAGAAAAAGACCGATCAACGACCTGTCTCTGCCCCCTTGGGACCTATCCTGCGTGTCATCTGGGACTGGTCCCTTTCCCCGTAGGGTAATTACAAAATTAACGAAATTAACTGTAAAAAACAGTAGGTTTTTTTTTTACCAATTTTGTCAGTTGTTTTAAAATGTTTGTAGTAAAAATTTGTCAGTTAATTTAAAAAAAAATAAAAAATAAACTAAATAAGAATTTAAAAAAAATCAACAAACTTTTTTTTGAGCTTTAAAATTAATAACGATATTCTATAAAGCTCTGTTTTTCCTTTGAAGAATATCATATAGTATTCAAATGTTCACAAATTGAAGTACTTTATAAATATTTATAATGAAAACTATTTTTCCAAGAGTTTTGAGAAAAGAGAAAAAACTAGCATTTCTTTCGTACTAAATAACTTTTACATGAGTATAGTATAAAAATTAATCACAATTATAAAGTTCTCACGAAAAGGAATAAAAGTGACTTAAAATCTACACACAGCGAATTTTGATGGACGAATTATAATGAAATTTTTCATTAAATTAATGAAGTTTTTTTCACAACGTAAATGAAAAAAATTCTTCAATTTGATGAGAGACCTTCTTTTATGAACCTACCCAGTCAGAAATCGCCAGTGGTACAAAAAAACAAGCACTGGCATACCACTGGGTAACCACGGTGTTAAAAATAAATGACTGGCAGAACACTCATTCGGGACGCTTTGCCAGCGTTTGCGAAAAGCGTTTTACCAGTATTTGTTTTACAAAAATTTCGGGGGTTTATAAAAAAAACCACTGGCATAGAATTGGCTTAGAGTGATATGCCAGGTTTTGCAACCATTGGTTATCCAGTGCTACCTAGCCAATGCTACCAGTGGTACAAAAATCAATTCACTGGTAGACCAATGATTTCATAAAAATGCTGACGCTTCGTTAAAAAATGTTTGTAGTCAGAAGGTTCCGAGTTCAAATCCGGTTGGAAGCAAAACATTTTTTTTGGATTTTTGCTAATTTAAAATTTTTTTGTTTTATAAAATAAATTTTTTTTGTTTGTGGGAAAGCTCCTTCAAGACCAACTTTTCTTTTGCCCTCCTGACGCTGGTATATTAGTTACATAAAATTGTTTGGCAGTACTAGCCTTTTGGCACAGCCGGTAGTTTTAATGAAACTTTTTAATTGAGTGTATGAAACTTTTAATAAATTAAATTAAATTTTTACGATATCCTATGAAATATTCCATTAATTCAATGAAGAGTTTCAATGGACGAGTTCCAGTGAAACTTCATTGCTTTTATGCATTACAATTGACCAATGCGAATGAAATTTTTTTCAATTGGCATTGTCCAATGGCAAAAACAACCAATTATAATTGATGAAAAAAGCATTGGATTTCAAAAACATTTTGTTGAAGAGTTTCAATGGAGTTTCAATGGACGAGTTCCAGTGAAACTTCATTGCTTTTATGCTGAAATTCATTAATATCATGGAGATAGTTCTCTCAGTGTATGACGAAAAACTTTAACTCACACGCGAATCACGCACAAGTTTATTATTTTTATTCATGCTTACGTATGAATCATTAAGTATAGTAGGTAATTATTACTCCCAGTCACGCGTGACTCACGAACACTTCGTGTCACGCGCCAATCTCTATTTGACAATTCAGAATGTTTTAAAATTTTATTTAAAAGCGCAATATTTAAGCAGCAATTAAATTCAAATAATAATTATATAGATTCTTTGTATAATTATACAATTTTTAATTATTCTCCATTACCCCAGCAAACAATCTAATAAACAAATCCCATCAATTACTCGTATTGTATTGACGTCATTATACCAGTTTTAAATACTTTTGCCAAAACAGCACAGTATTTTGTTTTTTTGCACGAAACATACTGAGGACCAGTTTTTTGGATGTAGATTCGCTTTATTTATTAGTTTAACATTAGTTAAACCTAGAATTCAGTTTTGAGATGTAATTTATCATGCTGTTAATTTAAGTTTCACCCAGCTGGGTTGGCCACTTAAAATAAAGTTAAATTTGAGAAGGCAAAACAACTATTGGCCACTAATTTTGTAGATTGATGCCATATTGCATAATTTGATTTGTCAAATTAAATGTGAAGTGCTGTCAAGTTTTTTAAATATTTCTTATTGGATTGGCATTTTATTGCAATTAGTATATCAACAATATATGTATATATTATGACTTTGCTTAAACTTGAACTGAACAACTGTAGGCTCAGTTAAACTCAGTTTGTATTTATTTTGACATGAACTAAACAGCTAATTTAACAAATTTTACAATCGGTAGCTGATGATCTCTCAGTTAAATTGATTCATCAACATCAAGTTCGTCATGTGTAACGATATACAAAATGATGTACATAACAGTTTTACTCAAATAACTTTCTACATATAAATTTTTCTCTCTGTCTCTATCTCTCTCAACTACTGTATTTTAGTTCCTAGTTGAAATGTTTTATTTTTATTGAAAACTAGCCGCCCTTGAAGTTGCAATTTAGAGAGAAAATGCAAAAATAATACAAACTTGTGTTTATTATGATCAACTTGACGAGTCATAAGTAATAAATAATTACGTTTTAAAAATATTAAGGGTAATCCTAGTCTAAGCTGTCCTAGCATAAGAAAAATGTAAGTGAATTTAAATAATTCCGATTAAGCTAATTTGTTTCGCTTGAATATAAAAATTACAGATCTGAAATTTGGTGGCGATTGGATAAAGAAAAGTCGCACTGGAGATCGACTAAAAATTTGGTTAGTTTTTTTAAGGTGAAAAGCGACTTTTTTTAATATTTTTAAAAAATCTACACCCATAGAAATAATACTGTAAAAATAGAAAAAAAGCTACTAAAAACTAATTCAAAATGACCTTGTAGAAAAACTGCTGAAATTAGCAGACTTTTTTGCTTAAAATTAAGAACAGGAAAAATAAAACTGTTAAATTAACAGAATTTTAGTTATATATGAGTTAACTTTTAGAAGCAATTCGAAGGATTGGTAGATGATAGATCTAAGTAATGTGAGTAATACTATAATGAAGGTTTTGCTGGGTGAGCTTGTCTTTTTACACCAAAAGAAAAAAAAAACCGTATTTTATTTTTTTATAATCTTTCCGAAAACGTACAAAAATTAAGAATGGGTTAGAAAATGTTTAAGTAATAATGACAAATTATTATTTTTTAACTATTTTTAAACATATAATAATGAATCTGTCAAACTGGTTTCAAATCGATTTGACTAATTTTTAACAAATTTTTAGTTGAAACAGTGTTTTTAGCAAAGATTTTAATTTCTTCATTTAACAAAATACTAAAAATCCTCAGTAGTTTAACTAATTTTGAGTGTTAATTTTTAGAATTATTTAAAACTAATTTTTAAGAACCCATTCATTAAATTTTACAAAATTTATTGTTAAAATGTAATATTTTCATGTTACTGTTATTAACCGGTAGATGGCGACACTAATGTATCAGAAGTTTTAGAGGTGGTGCTATTTCGTTCCCTCCCGATTTTTTAAAATGGCCCATATCTCGAAAACTAAGGGAGATAGAGTAAAATTTATGAAAATTTTATCTGCCCTAAACCGCATATCCCAGCAAAAGGGGGTATCGCTATCCAAAAATGGACATTGGCGGGGCCTTGGACCCTCGGAAGGGTCCCGAGACTCTAAATTTGAGTAAATTCTACAATTCAGTATAATTACTATAAATGGTAACCAAAACGAATGCGGTTAACGTTATTTTAGATTACGTCGGTAACGGTATTTCAAAGGTAATGCTATTTCATTTATTTCGGCATCAGTTTTTTACGGATAACGGTATTTGAGTTATTTCTGTAACGGTATTTTAAGGATAACGGTTTTTTAGTTATATCGGTAACGGTATTTAAGGATAACTGTAGTCACTTATATCGGTGCATACCGTATTTTTTGTTGCAAAAAACAAACTAAAATAAAAGAAAAATAAATTAATCAACTTAATTAATGTGAAACACTCAATAACCACGTACAATTACCGAGAGCAGAGAACTAAAAATAACGGTAACGGTATTTAAAGGATAACGGTATTTCATATATTTCGGTAACGGTATTTTAAGGATAAGAATATTTAAGTTATTTCGGTAACGGTATTTCAAGGATAACGGTATTTCGATTATTTCGGTAACGCTATTTTAAGGTTAACGGTAGTCAGTTGAAAGGGTTTTGAATCGATAACGGTATTTTAGCGGTATTGCCTACCAACCCTGATAATTACAGATAAAACTTTGGTTTTACAAATGTTTTACTTAAATTTATATTTGTTAAATTTAACAAAAAAATTTTTTAATATCAACAAATATTATTTTTAGTCAAAAAAACAGCAATAAGTTTTTTTAAAGTAACAAATTTTTCTGTTCAGCCAACAGACTTATTATTTTGATGTAGTAACTAGTTACTTGTTCGAATTTTTAAAGACAAATAAAAATGCTTTACCAATAATGACTTATTTTTTATCATTATTTCAAATACAAAGTAATGTCCGGGTAACAAAAATTGATCTGGCGCAATATCTAATCTTATCTGCCGTAATATCTAGCTGATCTAATCAGATCTCAGTTGGATATATCCAATGATATCGTATTACATGTTATTGGGATGAACAAAGTTCAATTTATTTCTCAAAACTGGGAGGTTCAATGATACCTACACTCATAGAAATAAATCCGTAAAAATAGCAGAAAAAGTTACTAAAAATTAGTTAAAAATGATGCTGCAGAAAAAACTGCTAAAATTAGCAGATTTTTTTACTAAATACTAGTAAAATGAGAACAGCAAAATTAAAACTGCTAAATTTACAGAATTTTAGTTATATTTAGGCTAACTTTTAGTTAATTGAAAATAGCAAATTGTACTGTAAAATCAGCAGAAAATTTTGCTAAATATTTGTAGACTAAAAATAGCAAAAATAAACTGTTAAATCTACAAAATTTTTGTTATTTTTAAGCTAAATTTAGTTGAATGCAAATAGCAGTCTATTCTGCTAAAATCAGCAGAAATATTTGCTAAAAAATTGTAAACTGCTGTTTTCAAAAGGCTCGATTTTTATTTGCATTTAAAAAAAAAATCGAAAAAAAAACTTCGAAAATTTTAAATTTTTTGGTGATTTTTTAGGCTACTAATTATTTAGCAAAATTTTTTGCTGATTTTAGCAGGTTAATTTGCTAATCTCCATTTACAAAAATTTAGCTCATATATAACTAAAATTCTGTATATTTAACAGTTTTAGTTTTGCTGTTCCTATATTACTAATATATAGCAAAAATAATCTGCTAATTTAGCAGTTTTTTTCTGCAGCATCATTTTTAACTAATTTTTAGTAGTTTTTACTAAATTTTCTACGGACTTTTTTCTATTAGTGTAAGCTTATCTATGCTTACAAACATAGATTTAATTTGATCCGACAAGTGGCAGATCGAGTTAGATCCTGAAACAGGGTTCTAAGCCGACCCAAAATTTTCGGCGGCGTAACCAAAACAACTACGGCGGCGGCCGCGTTTATGTATATAAACCGGCGGCGGCTGGATTGAAGGCTCGACTTGTTTTCTATGCACTGTTAATAACAGAGCTTTGAAAAATTAATTCTTTTCTGATTGAATCTGCTTAAGACCTGTTAACTTATCTCAAAATAAACTGAGTTTAGTGCTTAACCATAGTTACCAGTTAGTTAGCCATACAAAGTATATGAAAAAGCAATTGTCGTTGTCGACCCAGTTCTGATTAATCTCTAAAATAAGAAAAATAAATTAAGAAAAATGGCGGCGGGAAAAAAATTCGGCGGCTCTTGTTTTGGTCGGCTGCCCTTTTGAGCCGAAGCGAGTCGTTTGAAACGGCGGCGGCTAATAAAGCATAAAAGTGGTCGGCGGCGGCGCGCCGCCTATTTTCCGCCGGTCGGCTTGGTACTCTGTCCTGAAATAGCTTTAGGAATTTAGTAAGATCTAATTTGATCCGAAAAATGGCAAATCGAATTGTATCAAAATGGATCCAGGAATATATTTATTATATTTTTCTCTGCAGGATTCGGACCCTGCCCAAGCCACACACTGCTATACATAATGGCTGACTTTATTAAGCCCAATCCAGATACTCACAGTGCCAGTGAACAACAGAAGTGCTGTCAAAATTATTTTTTTTATTTCGCGAAAGCAATTTCCTATTTTTGCTAATTTGTTATTCAATCTCGTTTATTTAGACTTCTCTAATTTCTCGACAGTGAGAAATGAAGTTAATAATAAAACCTATTTTATCGATAAAATGTCGCGTTGCGATAAAACACTGCCGACACTGCGTTTATCTGGTTTAGGCCTTAGACTATTGTTTTATAATTGTGTTACAATATCGAGGGCTTATATTCAACAGCGGCCATCTGACGTTTTCAAGAAAAAGTGTTTTTGATGGCAAACGTTTCAGTTGTACAGCTGTTATCTATTAAATTCCTGCATGAATGCATTTAAAAAAGGCTGTGAAATATTCAATACACTTTTTGCAATTCATAAAGCAGTTTTTACGGATTTTGATAAAACTTGACCAGATTAATCGCCGAAGTCTGAAATTGATCTTTTAAAAGAAACAAAATGAAATTAACCCTTATGTGCACTTGGGCTTAAAATGACCTAACATTTCTGTTAAATCACCCTGTTAGATGAAAATATTTGCATAATTGACTTAAAAACCTTTTCATTATAAATTTTTAATTTTTATTTTTATTTGACATTATCTATGAATTTGTGAGTATAAATATTTCACATGTAAAATAAATATTGTATTTGCAACACAAAGGTTAACTAAAACAATTTAAAATAAAAATGAATTTTAGTGAAAAAGAAGCGGAATATAATTTTACCGAATCTGAAGGTAAATACAAAAAAAAAAAAAAACATTTATTTCTAACTGTATATTGGTTTGTATTTTTGTTAATGATTTTTCAGTTGTTTTAACTACATTTACAAATAAATGATAAAAACTTTTTACTATAAGTAAAAATTAAGTAGACCAATATGAAGTTTCATTTATTTCAAATTATATTTTCTGTTGTTTTAAGTTACAAACTATTTTAAATGTAGAACTTATGGCAACCTTTAAGGTTAATCATATCAAGTCAGTTAATTGTAAAAAATATAAAATACAATTTTCTTTCTCACAAGTTCTGACATGTGACAGTGATTACCCTATTCATTGGATTATTTAAACATGTATGATATTTTTGTTTTGTAAGAATAAAAGTGATTATGCGATCGCTTCCATATAATTCATATAAATAATAGAAATTTCAACTAATTTATAAGCAAAGGAAATGAATGAAATTTTTTATATTTAGAATAAACAAAATAATTACTTGACCTTGTAAAAGTTTAAGGTTAAGATGAAATAAGTAAAAGTGTAACACTTATTTATGTATTTTATTGCTTGTGCAAAAAAAACTCAGTTTTCTTGCAATTTTAAAAATTAAATGTTTCTTCGGCCTTAGAATAGGCTAATGATATCCTAATAATTTTATATTTCGCATTAAAGTATTTGAATTAATTCAAATTTATTACGAAAAATATTTTTAATTAAATAATTTTGCAAGAATTTTTGTTTTTTTTTTTTTATTTTTAAATTTAACCCATTTTTACTTTAGGCCCAAATTTCAACACGTTACTGGTGACTGAAGATCTCCTCTGATCGAAATGAAATTTTGCATCTGTAATATGCTTAGATAGAAATAAAGTTTCCGCATATGAACCAGATCGAAATTCAAAATTTTAATTTTTCACCATGGTCCCTTATGAAGAATATTTGTATGGAATTTTTTTTATATTGCAGTTGACCTCTACTGATTTTTATTGTGCGGCTTCAGGTCGAAGATATATAAAAACTTTTTGACTTGCATTTAAATTTTATTTTTAATCTCCATATTTCGACCAAGTCATTTTCAAGAGAAATATTAACATATATTTAGTTCGAATATTGTTCTACCTCAAGTCCAAATTCTAATGTGCTATTGTCATATCAGATTTTATTGGTTCACTCACAGTTTGTCGGTAGAATCTACTGAATATGACAGTTAAAACAAAGGTATATGCAGTTCAAAAGGCGACCAAGGTATTTACCTTTAAAACAACTAAAACCTGTTATTTTTAACTGTTGAAAAATAACTAACAAATACGTTAAAAATAACTACCAAGGTCGTAAAATTAACTGATAAATTTTTACTTAAAAAATTTCAAAACAACTGAAAAAATCGGTAAAAAACTACTGTTTTTTACAGTCAATTCTTTTTGTTTATAAAAATATATTTTGATAATAAAAATTTTTGGTTTTTAAAATTTTATTTAAAAAATAAAAATAGTTTTTTCGACCTTTTTAATTGATTTAATTGACTCAACAGTTTTGCCGGTAAAAATAAATGTTTGTTACCGCTACCATAAAAATCAATAACCTTTTGTTTATTACTTTTTTTTAATATTTTAGGCAAAAAATATTTTTTTCTTCGTACATTTATTTTTACCGGCAAAGCTGTTGAGTATATAGAAAAACGTTATATGAACAGATTAAAGGAATTGTAATTTTTAATTTTTTTTAAATTATTTGAGCAAAATCGGACTAGTGGTTCTCGAGTTATGTCAAAAAAAAGACCACCAAAGATCAAATCGACATATCTCGATTCCTAGGGGTGACCCAGCGAAACGCCGGGACACGTATAACTTCTCTTTTACCGATATAACTTTCCCCGGTAGTTTGAACCCTTCCCGATCACTGACCCCTACCATTTGTCTCACAGTGTAATAAGAAATATAAACTGAAAAAGAATTTTTAAAATTAAAAAAAATTCAATGAAATTTTTTATTTTTTAAATAACTACCAAAAATAACTGTTTACTGTAAAACTACTGTTTTAGTAGTTGTTTTATTTATTATATTAAAAATAACTGCTTTAAATAACTGTTACGAAATTGCAGTACTTTTCGTTAGTTGTTTTCTTAAATAACCGTCATAAAAGTTGTTTTACATTTTTCTACAGAAAAACAACTAAACAACTGTAATTACTGTTAAAAAAAACAACTACTGATTACTACACAAACAACTGTCATGTAGTAACTGTCAAACTTTTTTGAGTGTTGTTTAAAAAAGGTTGATAATTTTCATGATAGACAATACAATTCTTTAGTGGGCATCACCCTAACTCATCAGTTGTTCGCAAAAAGAAAATGATGACTGAAACATAACATACCGAAACACTACATAACCCAGGTAGAAATTGACGACGTTACAACAAAAGTTGTACTGGTAGAGCACTGTTTTTTACGAAATGCCGGTGCTACTTAGAACGTGCTTTGCCAGTACTGTTTTCTGAAAATTAACAAGCTTTTTTTAATTTATTAAAATTAACAATTTTATAAATTTTACGTATTTTTACATCTATTACACAATTATTTATGTAAGAGAGACATGGCCATTTTCTTCTTGTGAAGTTTCGAAAGAATACATTTGAAGAAATTCCATCCAGTCTCAAGACATTGCCAAAAAAAAAAAATAAAAAATAAAACAAATCTGTGATGTACACTAAGAGGACAGTAAAGTTCTAGCAAACTACTAAATTTGTTATTAAATGTACTGGGATAATACCAAAAAAATAAAATCCCAAGCCTGCGCCAACGTTGGGAAATAACTACGGCCAAGCGTTTATTGGTGTTATCATTTCGACAACATGCCAGTACAGTGAAAGTTAAAAATCCGACGCATTGCCAGTACATGTACTACCGCTTCCAATACCGGGCCAACATTGTGCCGTTTGTATTTTTCTACCTGGGAAGGTATAAAAATTCAGTCCAAATGATTTTATTATAAACCGAACTACAGCCGAATTAATTTTTTCTAGTTTCCTGGTTTTAAGTTATTTCTACTGAAATATTATTTCAGTATTACATACATATATCACAAACAGGACATATTGTTCGTTTCCGTTTGCATAAAATACACAATATCCGTTTACGTACAAGCAGCAACAGTAAATATCTAACAGCGTATGCACACATAAGTACATAAAAACTTTATGACTGCAACATAAACAAAAACAAAACTTTGACCTACCTTTTATAAGATCTAAATAATACATATTTATAACATTGTTCCCTCATGTAAAAATAATTAAAATTCAGTATGTTTGAGTACAAAAAAAAGCAGAAAAAAAACACCTAAAAGCAAACCTGCTACTTTCACTTTAAAAAGCATAATGCAAAAATAGTTTCTGCTGGTCCAAATATCTCAAAACACACAAACCGAGCTAGAAATGCCTTTGGCTCTGAACTTAACTTGGTTGCACATAATAATAGTGTTAGTTTTCATAACCAAAATAACCTTGACAAAAGTTGACAAATAAAAAACTAAAAACAACAACACAAAGTTTTATGGAAAGGCGAAATTAAAAATAAGGCTAAAAAATACATGTTTGAACCATAAATATATTTGTGTTGCTCTTTTTTCTTTTTTTTTTTTGTTTTTTGTTTGTTGTCGTTGCTGTTTGAACCAAGAATATGGCAGCACCACAGCAATTTGTATTTCATGTTGGTGTGTTGTTTTTTGTTTTTTTTGTTTAGGGCTTTATGAAAAAAATATGAATATGACCTAGGAAAGAAACAAAAATAAAAATCATTTATACATGAATAACATAAACTAAATTTAACTGTAAAAATATAAAAAAGTTTTTGGTTAGGTAAGAACGATTCTCGAATACATTAATACTTTTTAAAATATCATGAAAAATGTAGATTACGGTGGAACAAGCTAGGACTTTGGAGGGATTTCGCTTGTGGCTAAATACAAAAAAATAGTTGAGGAGAGTTTCAGCCAAATCGGAACTAATCTTTATATCTGAAATTTTTAATCAAAGCAATTTTATTTTTTGTTTTGAAATCAAAAATTTGATTTGGACAACAAGAGTAAGAGTTATTAAAGTCGGGCACACCGAGTCTGGTTAAAAGTTACATATTGGATCCGAAAATTTAATGGGTTGAATTGGACTTTTTTTGTGAAGATTTCTTTATAAATTGGTAAAACATTATAAAATTAGCAAAAAATTGAATGTTTTTTTGTTAGATTTGAGTTCATACTAGTAAACTACAGAGAATAATAATTGAAAAAATTCGACAAGGCCAACAGGATAGTATACGTATTGTCAGGTCCCGCTACAGACCCCGTATACGTATCCCTGCCTTTGTGGGTTAATAATTGATGATGGTCTACTTATATTGAATTCGAAACAAATAAGATACCGTAAACACAATAATTAGACTAACATCAGCGAATTTTTATCCCCTGTTATTACTATTTTTGCTTTGAACTTTAATTCTTAAAGTATCGCAGTTGGTTCTACTCAACCCTAAATCACAGATTTATTGAACGACAACGAACCGTTAATTTAAAATTTTAAATGCTTATTCTAATTATTTTAAACCTACAACATAAAAATACATGTTGATAGTTAACAAATAGGCATATTAAATTATATTTTTCACTGTATATAGTGTGTTGGGATATATGAAAAATTTAGGTTTTCTCCTTATGTAAGGTGTATTGAAGAGAAAATCTGAAATATAGCCCATATGATCGATCCTAAATCCAAAGGTTTAGTAGATTTTATCAAAATAATTGACCTGTAGCTTGCGACAAAGACTCAAATAGTGACGCTGATTCGATCGTTATACTATAAGGTGGCTTTGGGTCCAATATTTTTTGTTCCCAATGTAGAAACTGTAATGACATCTCCAGTAAAAAATAATGATCTTTAGAATTATCTAGTTATATCTGCTGTAATATCTAGCTGATCCAATTAGATCTTAAAATTGCGTGTATCCAATAATATCCCAGTTAAAAAATAGATGCCGAAGCAGCTGAAAAAGCACTGCAATTCATGATCTAGATGAACTTCTTTTTTAACATAAACACTAATGATAACGTTAATTAACGTTGAGTCGTCATAGGAGAAGAGTACTGCCACCTCAAAATTTTTTCATTACTTTTTGAACGAGTACAAGTATTCACCAATTAAAAGCTAAAAAAAAATTCTTCCCAAAAAAATTATATTTTTTTATTTTACAAAAGATTTGTTATTGCCCCTACCGGATATCAAACTTGCGACCTCATGATTGCTAGTCTAGCTCTGTACCGCTGAACTATTCTTTAATATTAAAGTTGACAGGCATAAAAACACCACTTTGCCGTTGCGAGATGTTGTGCTTTATTCTCTTTAATAAAAGTACTTTTTAAACAAGTGCAAAAGGTGCACTGCAATTCAATATTGTTTTCAGTACTATTTTCAGAAGCGTTATAAAAGAAATTTTTCATAATTTTTATTTTTTATATTTTTAAAAATTTAAAAATTAAAAACATATTGAATTTAAACAAATTAATTGTAAAAAAAAAAAATTAACAAAATAAGAAAAAAATTAAAAAATAAAAATAAAAAAATATTGGTCTTGCCGGGAATCGAACCCGTGACCCTCTGTTGGAAATGCCAAATGATACCAAAATCAATTTTTAGAATCACTTTTAGAGCAATTACTTTTTAGAAGCAATACTTAAGTGATTTTTTGGACATTGTTCAGAAGTAATTGTAAAAAAGCTGTAAAAATATACTAACGGATACTTTAGAAGCAACGAAAGAAGTGATTTTTTGAAATTGTTCAGAATAACTTCTAAAAATATTCACTAACGGATACTTGTGAATCAGTGAAAGATGTAGTTTGTTCCAATTTTTACTTCCAATTTTTTTTTTGCTGGGGTATAGCATATATGATTGATATCTAATTTTATAAACGACAATATATAAAAATAGATGGTTGTATAAGGTATCACATAAGAAACATATAATTATATAAGGTTATTCATGACAGTATTCAATATTCACAAATTATAGAATTGAACAAGATATTACTATAGGGTGGCCCAAAATTACCGAAGGGGTTTGAATTCCTTACAACTTTTTTATTATAATTTTTTTTTTTTTTCAATATTTTGTAAAGAAGACTTGGGGAATTTAAAATGGAACATTACACAATACATATTTTTATGTTACTTCATATAACCTGATATAATTTTATATACTTATATATTTGATATCTCATACTTATTTTTACGAAAAATGCAGCGCTATCTTATATCATCGTACCTTATGCTGTATACTAGTTTATCTTCCATACCTTATCATAGGATCCCAGCAAAAACAGACATTACCGAGTAATTAAGCGATTAAGTAGCACAAAAAGTGTTTCACTTAGGGATGCCAATCCCGAGTCCCGAAATCCCGGGATCATTCAATAAAAATGAGTCCCGAATCCCGGGATTCTTAAGCTCAAATCGGGATTTTCACAATTGCAAAAATATGTGGTAATTTTTCCAAAATTGTAACCCTGCTGATATTTTTAAACGGTTTTTGTTAAATATAATTTTATACAAATTTATATTGTACAGAATTTCTTATTATATTTCGGAAATCATCGATTAATATTCAGAATAAAAAGTTGTATTTCAGAATTTTTCATTTGAATTTCTGACCAATATGTGGAAAACAATTAAAAAATTCTAAAGCTAATTGAAAATTCTAAAATCTAATTCACAATTTTAAATTAAAATGATATAAGAATAGTGAACATAAAATTATTGTAAACAAAAATAGCACACAACGACGACGGAGTTAAATTCTTATTGTAATCCTTCTATTATAAAAAATTTTCTTATAAGTCACTTATAAATTTTAAATGTTTATGCAATTGACCCTGTATTTCTTTTACATAAATTTTAACCCCTCAATTCATAAATGCTTTGTAAAGTTATAGCAGGTTTACAAAACGTCATTTTCATACAAAATTTGTTCAATAAACCTCCTATAATTTTAAAAAGCGTTTATGAATTTAGGGATAAGTTTCTACACATTTTTTTAAATAAAAAAATTCCCAAAATGGCAAAAAATCAGGAAATCCCGAAAAAAATTCGGGATCCCGAAAAATCCCGATCTGTCCCGGGATCCCGTTTTTTTAATTTTGAAATCCCGAATCCCGGGATTTTAAAAAACCACTCCCGATTGGCATCCCTAGTTTCACTACTTACCATGCTATTTACTCGCAACATTAATTTTGTTCGCGATGTCCAAAAATTCATGGGTGGTAATTACCCTTTCGCTTACAAAAAAACTGTGAATAACGAGTTACCCATAGTGCAAATAAGTAGTTACTCACAAAGATAGAATAAGTGGTTACTTAGTAGTTAGTGGTTAGAAGTAAGTGGTTACCCTACATTGTGAAATAGTTGGTCATGTTGGAAATATAAAACTTTTAACCTCGGAAAATTTTCTGTTCAGTTGGAAAAATGTTCGAAACAATTTAATAAATAAAATAATAATATAAAAAAGATTAAAACAGTACTTATTTAATCAATTACCAGTAAGTGATTACTTTGCAAGAATATATAAATACTTCTATAACTTATTATTAGTAAGTCATTATTTTGTATTTTAAAGTAAAACATTTTTTTTACGACACTATGTATTTGTTGTATGTGAGCTCCCCGGGCCTTATTTTGTGAGTCTACAGTAAAACTAACCCAGAAAAAATTTCAGCTCAATCGAAGAATTTTTGAGCTACCCCTGGTCCTATAAAGTTTTGAAATACGATTAACAAGGCGTAAAAATAATTTTTTGGTTTTTTTTTAAATACTGGCTCTTAAATAACTGCATTTCTGAAAAACCTCAATAGAATCGTAGTCTAGACCATAGTATAATATAGTAGTAGCTTTACTCATTTTCTGTCATTTGAAAAAATGAACTAGTGTTTGTAATTTTACTTGTACATATGGTTCTTAATACCACTACAACTACATGAGATAAGGACAAGTTCTCAATTTTTTAATGAGTGGGGCTACTATAGTATACGATGGTCTACACTAAATTACCTTTCCAAAAATTAGTTGGAAAATATTTAAGTAATTGTAATTCGTCCATTATAGGGTTAAAATGAGATAAATCGTGAAAAAAATTAAACAGTTTTTCAAGAACTTCCGATGTTATACTTTAGTTTCACTTCTAAGATCTGTAAATATTCCGATATATATTTTTGTCTTTCTTGGATTATTCTAACTAGAGTTGTCAAGTATTCGACCTATTTGAAAAACCGGTTTTCGAATACTTCTAAAAACCGCCTTTTGGAAAAACCGATTTTGGGTTTTTTTATTTAAAAACCGGTTCGAATAACCAGTTTCTGTAAATAATCATTTTGTATTGCTATATATGCAATTTTTCTTATAAAACTTGCAAAGAATTGCTAAAAATCTGGAAACTTTCTAGTTTTTTCCTTTCTTGAAAGCAATTTGCAGCGTAAATTATTCTATTAGTGCGAGTCCACCTTTAAAACTAAAATTTATTATTTCTAAAGGCGATGTTTTTTTTTTTTTTGTTTCTAAATAAAAACTATTAACCTCCATAAAAAACAGAAATGATTTTTTACTTGCTCTGAAGTTGTTACAAAATTGCGGTGGAAGTTTTTTCGCACTAATTTAATAGACAGGACGATTTGAAAATGTCGCAAAGAATAACTTTGGCCTTATGAATATTGTAGTTTTCAAATTAATGTGAAACAATTTGTGACTTTGGGGGGGGGGGGGCGAACTCCTTTTATTTATTGAGGAAATGTCCTTATATGCATTTTAGGACAAATTTTTAGATCTTTCCTACTAAATTTATTGTCAATAAAATTATGACTTTTTTAATATAGAGAGAAAATGTAGAATTCTGCAAAAAAAAACAGTCTCTTGAAAGAATTTCAACATTTTTGTTTCGAAAAAATACATTTTTTCGATAATAGTCCACTAATGTACGTCATAGCAACGACAAAGTCAATAAACCCTACCTAAGGGAGGGAATCAAACATTAATGGTCATATGCATAATTACTTTGAAAATTTTTAAGTGACTTATAAAACAAATTTTCGATACAAAATGCATTTGATAAATGTGTTATAAGGTTTTCAAATTATTATACATAGGCACTTAAATATGTTGCATAATTATTGAACAAATGAGGAAAATTTATTAGAAATTTTCATCTTATAAATATTCGAAAATGTCGAATTATTCGACACGAAAAAACCGGTTTCTCCAATAATTCGAAAACCGCTCTTTTTCGAAATCCGGTTTAAAAAACCCGGAAATATAGAAAAAAACCGGTTTATCGAATAATTCGGAAACCGGTTTTGACAACTCGTATTCTAACCCAGGTATGATTTCTTTTGTAAATTTTAAAAACTAAAATTTTGAGGTTTATAAAAATTTGTTCAACAAAATATATAACGATTTTGCTGACATCAGCAATTTTTCTGCCAAGAATTTCCTGACTAAACTTTTGTCAGGAGTCAGCAAACTTTTTTGCCGACTTTACCGACATTTTTTTGTGAGTGTAAGCCTTATTATATATTTCACTATATTTATTGGTACCGTTTGTTGAAATTCCTTTCCCGAAATTTGATCCTCTTCCCAGAATATCACACAAATCGACCTATGCTGTTTTTTTTTTACTTTATTTTATATTTTTCTTAATCATATGCCCACTCTCGTTCATAGGTCCACAAGAGTACACAAATATTCTTCTAAACATCCTTTGAGTCCTTACTATTCTTCTATAGGGCATTTTAAGACTAAAGTGAAAGGATAGTTAAAAGGAAAGGAAGCAAAAAATGAGGACAAATATTATTATTGCAATAGAAGGCCATTAGTTTGCGCTTTATTTGTTTGTTCGTTGGTCCAAGACTTATGACTTTTTGGTTTCCTCTTCTCGTTTTTGTCACCATATTGTATATTTTTTCTATCTTTGTATGAGTATCAAACCAGTTTTATATTGCCATAAAACTATTCTCACCCATAAAACAAATAAATAATAAATATTTGTTCTTGGCTTTTTTTTTATTTCTGTAGATTTGGTCTATAATGTTCGTTTGCTGCTGATGGTCTTCTATATCACTAAATATGTACTTTTTCTCAATTTTGTGCCCCCCACCTCTACTCCTCTCTGCCAAATATAAAATATATGGAGAAGGTTTAACCATAGAGATATTATAATTTTGGGTAAACTGTTAGCAGGGGAATTAAGAATCAATTGATTATATTATATCATGTACACTAGACCGTACCTCAAAAAAAAGTTCGCCGTACACCCTCCAATATGAAGTATTTTTGCAAGGCAATTTCCAAAAAAAAAAAAAAATTTTTTTTGCCGAACGTAGGGGTCGCCTTTTTCAATTTTTAGTCATACCTTCGGCTTTTAAAGTAAACGTGCGATTTTTGAAGATAAAACGTAACAATTGGTGTCGCCAGTGGAGTTGGTTATTTTGATTGTAATAGAAAAGAATCCGGTGTATTTAAAGGAATAAAACCAACGTTTTTACAAAGTAAAAGCGTAACAATATATTTACTAATTTTGTCTCTGGCATTTAGAAGTCCTTCCTTTAAAATATTTTTTTTACTGCAATTTTTGTTTGCATTCTTTATTTGTATCTCAAATTATATTTCCCAATTTTGTTTCTGTTGACCTTTTGGCTTAAATATTATGAGGACAATTTTCTTTTAACTCTTTTATTTTTTTTTGTTCACTTGTTGTATTTTTCTAACATTTTCTTTTCAAGTGTTTCAGTTTATGAGGTTAATTTCCATCATTTAAGTATTTAAAGTGTGGTTTTAGTCGAAAAATTAGTTATAAGTTTTGTTAGAAATATTTTGAAGGATTCTTTATGATGCTTAATCTGAAGTGTTTATTTTAATTAATTAAATTTTTCCCATTATTTTTTTGTTTTAGATTTTAAACACTCTTCAAAGGATTTTTGGAGCATAATAATAAAAATATAAGGTGAGTTCAAAAAGGATTATAATTAGTAAAAAAATGCAAATAAAAAACAAAACAGGTTTTGATGAAAATAGGAGAACTTACATATAAAATTCACGTTTTGTGTACATTGTTTTTAAATATAATGGAGTTGAAAGAAACTTTTTGCTCATTTTGTTGAAAGATTCATCATAATCAATTTCCGTTCAACAAAAAGTTTTATCACGCAAGTAAAAATAGTTATATATAATCATATATAATGTCATTACTTTATATCTGTATAAAAATACAATTTCATCCGGGATCTAATAAAGTTATATAAAACTGATTAGATACAATTAATTCGGTTTTATTTACACTCACAATATTTTATCGTTAAAAACACCAACAACACAATTAAAAAAAGGATTACTGATTTTTCATTATATTCAAATCATTTTGCTATATATTTTCAAACATTGTTTAAACAATCCATAAAAGAAATAAAAATAATTGAAAAGTCTGTTAATACAATCATCAATTTATAACTGACAAAACGTAAAATAAAACGATTTTGTGGTTTTTTCATATTTGAAAGTTTTTTTTTGTTTGAATTTTCAAAACACTACATACACGTTCATATATTTATTGGCTATGTTTGTCTGTATGAGTAAACAATTTCTTGTAATTTTAAAACCGAAAATATTTGATTTTTTTTTTAAACAGAAAACAACGAAATTATGTAAATTATTTTTTCTAAAAATAGAAAACTAAAAATAGAATATTTGACTGAAAATATCAACTCCTACAGATGATACATATTTTTTTGTAGTTTGTTTTTTATTGACAGATAAAAAAAGTTAAACAATATGTTTCAATGTATTTTAAGTGATTCTTTAATTGAAAACAAACTTTACCTATTCTTTTCAAATAAACCTCAATCGGTTATGGAAAATATATTGTGAGTGCATAATCGTATCAATTAGATTTAAACTGATAGTACACTCATAGAAATAATCCTGTAAAAATAGCAGAAGAAGCTACTAAAAATTAGTTAAAAATTACCTTGCTGAAAAAAGTGCTAAAATAAGCAGATCTTTTTTTTTTTTTGTTATATAGGGTAGAGGGGGGATCCTTCGTCAATGGGGCACATACACTAACCGCATTTGTCTCCGATGTTAAGTGAGATAAAAAATTGGAAAAAATATTTTTTGTACATTTTTCAATTACCTTTCCTTAAAATCCACTTTAAATAATCGTGTGATAAAAATAATTTTTCATTGTGTTAGACCTATGACTCTAAGCTTTCGAATGATAATAATTTGATTTTAATAAATGATTAAAAAGTGTGAAAACATTAATATTATGTTAATGGTTGGCTCTGGGGCACATTCACCAAATGGCCGCTGGATCTACAAAGAGTTGGTGCATCAGAGCTTAAAATGATCTATAAGACTTTTCTATATTTATAAAACAGGATAAACGTGTTAATTTTTAAATTTATATTAATATTTTAGATTTTTAGAATTTTGGAAAGTCATTTCATTATAATTTTAAATAATTGTTTTTTAATATAGTGAAGATTTATTAATTAAAAAGAATCACATATATTAAAAAACTCGTTCTAAATTATTTATTTCAATCACTAAAATATTGATTTTGCTGTATTAACAAATTTTTTTGTTGAAATAGGTTCTAACTCTTTCGGCAAATGTCCACCAAGTTTGGGGCAGTTTAGTAGTAGTAGTAGTGATTAAGAAATTACACTGCTTTGAAAAAAGTAGCGCAGGATCCCCCCTTTACCCTACTAATAAAATAAGAACGGCAAAAATAAAACTAATAAATTAACAGTATTTTAGTTACATTTGAGTTAATTTTTAGTTTATTGAAAATGACAAATTATATTGTAAAATCTACAAAAAATTTTGCTAAATATCAGTATTTAGTTCAAAAATAGCAACACCAAATTGTGTTATAGTATCTACAAAATTTTTGTTATTTTAAGTTAAATTTAATTGCATGCAAATAGCAGTGTCTATCTTGCTAAAACCAGCAGAAATTTTTGTTAAGAAATTAGTAAACTGCTTATTTCAGAAGGCCTGATTTTTATTTAAATTATTTAACAAAAAGTTTTTTTGCTAATTTGAGCAGGATAAGTTGTTGTTTTCTATTAACTAAAATTTAACCCAAATATAACTAAAATTCTGTATATTTCACAGTTTCTTTTTTGCTGTTCCCAACTTACTAATATTTATCAGAAATAATCTGCTAATTTCAGCAATTTTTTTTGTAACTGTTAGTAGTTTTAACTAAAATTTTTACTGAGTTTTTTCTGTTAATGTATTAGATACAAACAAATACAATTGTATTGGGCGCCATTAACGCATACATTTTTTTCAGATTTATATGTAATTTTATTAGACTTTAGTAAGCTGATACAATTAGATACAAACTGTTAAAACTTAGATACAATTATATGGGCCCACTTTGCGGATGATATTTTATATGGATTAATTGAAGTCCGTGACTTTTTGAATGAAACACAGTTTTTTTAAGCAAAAAAGTCTTTATTTTTCAACATACTTAGTTTTCCTTCAGCTTAATACACTTAGTCCAACGTTTCTTGAATATTTTTATTCCTTCCAAAAAGTAGGATTTCTCGAGATCCTCAAAATAGGCATTTGTTTCAGTAATAAATTCATCATTCGAGCTAAATCTCTTCCCACAGATCCATTTCTTTAGGTATATAAATAGAAAATTGTCCCTGGAGGCTAAATCCGGAAAATATGGCGGATGAGGTACCAATTCGTAGCCCAATTCATGCAATTTTGCCATTGAGACTACACACGAGTGCACCCGTGCATTGTCTTAAAGAAAAAGAATGTTTTTCGTCGTTGAATCGGTTGTCTTTTCTTTTGAAGATAATCCGAATGCATCCCAAAGAACTGTCGCCATGACTTTGTTGGCCGATAAATCCCCTTGGCCTTCTTTGGAGCTGATTCAACCGGAGAAAGCCATTGTTTATACTGCTAGTTGGTCTCCGGTGTGTTGTTATGGATCCGTGTTTCATCCACAGTTACAAAACGCAGCAAAAACTCATTCGAATTGCTGTTTAATAATTGCTGTGGAGTTGTCATAAGATTGCGTTTATGGTCAATTGAGAGCAAACGTGCGCCCATCTTGCGGATAGCTTTCTAAAACCCAACCGATCAAAAAAAAATCGTAACCACAGTGCCATATGAAATGCCTATGGTATCAGCAATCTCACGAACTTTCACTTTCCGATCGACCAACACAGTAGCGTGAATTTTTTTTGATATTTTCGGGTATATTGACCTCAATTGGCCGTCCAGAGCGTTTAGCGTTATTAGTGCTTATGGGACAACAACGAAACTTAGTAAACCACAGTTTTTTACCATTGAGGTTGATGGTACAGAGTCCCGATAGTAAGTATCAAGCTTTTCCTTGGTTTGATTAACGGGTTTTTTTTCGCAAAATATAATATTTGATGAGCACACTCACAAAAGTTTGTCGGTAGAATCTAAAAACAAAGGTATATGCAGTTAAAAAGGCGACAAAGGTATTTACCTTTAAAAAAACTAACAGCTTTGTTATTTTAACTGCTGGAAAAAAAACTAACAAATGCAATAAAAATAACTACCCGAGTAAAAAAGTTTATATATCTTATATATAAGAATATAAAATAATCATATAAGTGGTTATATAATCTGATCCGCAAAATGGGTCTATAAAATTATATCAGATTGTATTATTTTAGATACAATTCAATCTAATATTATACAATTGCATATACTCTGATGCAATTGCATCCCAAAATTGGGCACATCTAATCGTATTATATCTAATCTGATATAGTTATATATTATTTAATACAATTGGATTTCAAGATTTATACCCAAAATATGTTGGGTTTTGAAATATCTTCGAATTGTAAAACTGACATAAAAAATATTTTCCTTTCGAAATTTTTTCTGATTTTAAATAATATAAATTTTTATCTAAAATTGACTCAGAAAATATTTTAAATTATTTAAGATTTATCTAAATTTATATATAAAATGACTTAGAAAATGTTTTGGAATCTAGATTATATAAAGTTTTATCTAAAATGACTTAGAAAATATTTTTGATAATTTATCATATAAACCCAGTGTAGAAACGGTAATGACATATCATTATTTTTTGGACTACCAGTAATGACATCCACTTACCTTCTGCATTATTTTAAAACATATAATAATGAGTTACTGATAATGACTTATTTTCATCATTATTTCAAATAGAAAATAATTTTCCAGATTTTTTTGAAAATTTTTTGAAATCTATTTTTAGACTCAATATTTTTTAAACACTGGTAAGGATATATGCAACCACATATTTTTTGATTTTTTGTATGTTGGCGAGTAAGCTTACTTGTGTGCAGCAGGTCAATTATGTTTTTATCTATTAAATATTACATGTCGATATAGCTCAGATGATAGAGCTATTGACTGGCAATCGTAGACCCAGGTTCGATTCCCGCACCAGCAAATTTTATTTAAAAAAAAAAAATACAACAAAAAATATATTTTTTTATATAATTTATTTTTTGAAAATCTATTTTTAGACTAGTAATTTTTGTCAGTACTGGTAAGCACATAGGTAACGATATATTTTTTGATTTTTCGTATGCTGTTGTGTAACGACAACTCATTATTTTTCGCGACATCGCCATATAAAGGTAATAAGAAATGTAATAACAAAAGTAACTAGTTACCATTACCAAGTATGTAGTTACATAACCACATATCTGGTAATGATTTTCTACACTGGGAAGTTATATGTAAAACAACTTAGAAATTTTTTTGATAAAGGTTTGTATTAAATTATATCTAAAATGACTTAGAAAATTTCTTCGATTTGGGTTTATATGTGATTATGTATTGGGTTATATCTTATTGTATATTAAACCTCAATTTATGGGATCAACCATATGTGATTATATATAGTTATGTGTATCAATAACATTAACACATTTTTTGGTATATGATTTTATATGGTTATACATAAGAAAATTTCGGGAAATATTTGATATTATAATATATGAATACATATGGATGCGAAGCCATTTTATATTACTATATGTTAATGTGCACAGAAAAAAGTATCACAAAATTTTAAGTAATTAAAAAAAATTGTTGGCTTTTTACTTAGATATCTAACAATTTTTTTATTAAATGTTTGTAAATAGTATCAAAAATATCAAAAAAATAGCCTTAGAATTTTTTGAAACAAAAAAAAAATAAATCATTTATTTTTTGTTTTCAATTGCTCAAATGTTTGTAAATTGTAACAAAAATTTCAAAAAAGTATTTTTTTTTTTGTCAATACGACAACATAAAGCGAATAATTGTTTTAATATAACAAACTCGTTGTTGAATTTTATTTTTTTATTTTTAACAAATACAAACAAGTTACAAAAAAAAATTATTGTATTTACAAAACACATTGTTAAAAAAAAATTGATTTTATTTTTAACAAATTACAAAAAAGTTACAAAAAGGGATTTGTATATACAAATTCCATTGTTGGTGCCTTTTTAAAAAATTTTTTGTTTGTTTATGCAAAAAAGGTGTTTAACATTACAAACAGAATTTTGTAAATTTTTTCTGTGTGTATTAAAAAATATATTGTTATAGAGCAATTCCATATGAAAGCGATCACCTTTTGGACGACCCCTCTCCGATTCTAAAATAAATAGTCTCAATCGATTGCCCAGCAAAAAATAATGTACCTACATATTTTTTTTTTTTTTTATAGTGACTGGTTTAGTGGTGGTGTACACCACTGTCATGTGACAAAATTGAAGAATTCTTCATAAGGGACCTCATTGAAAGTTGTTTTAAAAAAAAACTACTAAAGCGATCGCAACGAGTGATAGCTCGTTGGAAAGGTATTGAATCAGGCTTTAATTGAAAAATAAAATTTTCCTAATTTTTCTCAGAAATTTACCTTTTTTCCCATGAAAATTAAATTTTCCCATGAAAATTAAATTTTCCGATTTTCCACAGAAGCTCCTAAATTTTCCGGCTAATAAAATAAAATAATGTTAAATAATTACAAATAATTCAATTATAAAAAATATAAAAACAATGAGAACAAGGTGGTCTCTTAAATGCTCCTCTCCTGTCCAAACAAGGAGTCGGGGCCCATTTTTTTATTGCTGATTCTTAAAGCAAAAATTATGAGGAATCCAAAAAAACAAAAATTAGCCGGAAAATTTAGGAGCTTCTGTGGAAAATCGGAAAATTTAATTTTCATGGGAAAAAAGGTAAATTTCTGATAAAAATTAGGAAAATTTTATTTTTCAATTAAAGCCTGATTCAATACCTTTCCAACGAGCTAACACTCGTTGCGATCGCTTTAGTAGTTTTTTTTTTAAAACAACTTTCAATGAGGTCCCTTATGACGAATTCTTCAATTTTGTCACATGACAGTGGTGTACACCACCACTAAACCAGTCACTATAAAAAAAAAAATATGTAGGTACATTATTTTTTGCTGGGCAATCGATTGAGACTATTTATTTTAAAATCGGAGAGGGGTCGTCCAAAAATTTGCCAATTTTGATCGTTTTCATATGGAATTGCTCTATATATGAACTTTTTTACTCGGGTACCAATGTCGCAAAACTAACTGATAAATTTTTACTACAAAAATTTCAAAGTAACTGGCAAA
Organism: Leucophora obtusa; assembly: GCA_949987735.1. NCBI lineage: Eukaryota > Metazoa > Arthropoda > Insecta > Diptera > Anthomyiidae > Leucophora > Leucophora obtusa. The sequence continues at coordinate 126,689,324 of OX465297.1, read as the reverse complement.
ATCGGTAAAAACTACTGTTTTTTAAAGTCAATTATTTTTGTTTATAAAAGTATATTTTAAGTAAAAAAATATTTTTTTTTTTTGATTACAAAAATTTGTGTTATTACTTCAGCCTACTTAAAATTCGAAGTAAAAATTCCAAACCGTTCTCCAGTTATTATGCATTTATGCATTGGAGATACTACACAAGTTACTGATTTTTATTAGAAACTAGAAATATATCAATAATTATAAATATAAACTAAACAATACACCTGGACCTGTAGGATTTTTGGGGAGCCTGAGCGTTCACACACGTAGGTCAGAGCTTCCTATGAATTAAGTTACTCTGCCCGGTGTGACTTCCCAAATACCCCCCGAAGTCATTATCTTCCCTCTGATATATTGCTGGATAGCTGGACATTCATACAAAATGTGACGCGATGTCTCATTATGTAGTTCGCAAAACCAGTAGACTCTGGTAAATGAATGACCAAAACCGGTGAAAACCGGTGATGTCCAGTAAGTTGTCCCGTTAGCACTCTATGCTCCTCCGTATTGAGAGTAAGTAACCTCTGTGACCTCCCCCTGAACCATAACTGAACCATGTAGGACTGTGTTATCAATTATTTAAAATATTTTAGGAATATTCTTATTAAAATTCCTTGCACAATTGATGATAAATAACAAAAATTTTAAATAATTATATTTATGATTGATATCAATTAAATTACCATCATTCAATTCTAAACAAAAATTAAATCAAAACCGACCAAAAACATTATGGAAAATTATCAAATAATCTGATTATTTTCATCTGATTTTGAGTATTTATTTGATTAAATTATATTTATGATGGCTATCACTTGAACAAATTACTATTAACTCATTAACACAATGTGACTGTAATAATAATATATTTACATCTACAGTAAAACCTCCTAACAAATCACACTTGCCATAGTGGACACCTTTCTTTAACGGGTAGTTTTGGTTTGACTGTTTGCTGCACAGTCAAAATTCGAGAATAAAATTACTTCCTAAAAGCGGGTAACTTGACCGAACTCGACAACTGAAATAAACGATTTTGTTTTCTAATATTTTGACGGTGCCCAGATATTTCCCCACGGACATTACTCCCACTTCAAATTTGGCGAATATGCGTGAAATATTTTCGGCCATTAAACCCATAAGATAATTGGACAAAACACAAAACACACATGACAATTGTGGTCATAATCCAAAAGAAACTCTCTTAGTAAATAATGTACATAACATTAAGTACTTATATTATTAGTGGAATCGAACCCACATTAGGTTGTGGGTTCGATTCGCAGCGACAGCAACATCAATTTAAAAAAATTACACCGGGCGACAAGGTTTTCTAACCAAGAATCAGACTATACTTTCTCGAAGGTTTCAGACATGCTGAATCCGAATCTGGCATCAGAATAGTCTTATCACATCAGGTTTTCGAGATATTCTAACCTAAAATTGCAAAAAACACATTTTTTGGGTACATTTGAGGTCCTGTAACTTCCATAAATTTTTTTTTCAAAACGATCGTTATGGTGTCTAAAAGTGCTACTCCTCCTCTACTCCTTTTAATACAGGTGTCTGCCTTGTAGGGAAAAATATTTCTTTGGCTTCCTATTTTCTGTAGGTAGATTTGGGATAAAAATATAACAGCTAAAAGAAAAGAAATACAATATTTTATAATATTAATGGAAATAAATATAGTTTTCTATTACAAAACTCACCTTATTATTTCTTTGTTTTATAAAATTTTCAGTCTACTTTCTTCATCGTCCTTTTTTGCGTAAAGACACAAGAAATAATTTGTATGTGTAGAATATTTGAAGGAGGGGCAAGAACGCACAGACTTAAAAATAAATGTGTTTGTTAAAAAATCCAAAAGAACTGCATAAAGTAGCTGTAACGAAATTGTAGTAGTTTTTGAGGGTTGTTTAAAAAATAACTGTCAAAAACATTGAAATTTTCTTTCCAAGTAAAAACAATTGCTATTGCAGTTAAACTACCTACAACCACATTACACACACAAATAACTGTCATGCAGTAACTGCAGAACTTTTTTGAGTGTAGCTGTGTGTGCAGTAGTGCTGTCCGATGACACTTCAGGCGTAAATCGCGCACCATGCAGTGGATGTAATGGCTCTTCGTTAATGACTCGTGGATTCTCAATGATCCAAAAGCGCAAATTTTGTTTGTTTACTTTAAGGCTAAGCCAATTTTCGGCTAAAGCCGATAGAAAAATGCAAAAATATTGATTTTTTTGAAAATTTATAAAATTTGTTTAGATATATATAATTATTTTTGAAAAGTAAAAATCTTTTGTTTTGAGATATGGTTGATTTTGGAAATGTTTTGCATCAAACTGGCGGTAGCATAACTAGGCGATTTTGTTGATACTACACTTCTGCAGGTTTCCGCATTATAAGGACTGCATTTTAAAAAAATGTCCATCACAAAATCCAAAAAAAAAAAAAACTGATGAAACAGTCATTCAATTTTGAAAATAAAAGCTATTTTAAAACCGTATTTTATAAGATTAAGATTATTATAAAACTATATTATTTTTATTTTACAAAAATTTTTAATTTTTCTGATACCTTTTCATCAACGTTTTTTTTATTTCCAGTTCATATAAAAGTAGCAATTCAAGTAAATTCACAAATTTAGTTGGAAAGTTTACTGCGCCGGTTTCATCCACCGATATATGGGAATATGTAAATTGCATTCTTTTTCTAAGGTTTTTTGTCCGTAAAAAAACCCAAACATATATAATCATGCCTTAGTGGATGTATGTCTATGTTAAAATACATGCGAAATTTCAAGTACCAAACTTCAGCAGTTTGAGTCATTCAAATTCCAATCCAATTCCCTCCAGTTATCTAATGTTTCAATTTCAGTCGTTCCCCCTTCCATTTCATTTCGTCCCATTCCAGATTCAATTTCGTTCTTCATTCCATTGAATTTCGTTCCCATTATCTATTATTCCAATCCCAATCGTTTCTCGTTTCATTCCATTTCGCAACCACTGTCTTGTGTTTCGACTCTTTCCATTCCATTGCATCTGTTCTGTTCCATTCCTGTTTTTAACTGTAGTGTTTCAATTCCACTCGCTCGCCATTCCATGTTATCTCGCTCCCTATTGAATTATGTTCCATATTCCATTTCGTTCCCTCTTCCATTCCATTTCCATTGCCCACTGTTTTAATTCCACTCGTTCCCCGTTCATTTCCATTTCATCCCACTTGTGTAGTGTTTCAATTCCACTCGTTCCCCATTTTGTTTCTTAATTTTGGCAGTCCAAATACACTCGTTTTTAAAATTTTAGGTTTCTAAAGGCAGGCGTTAAGGCGGGCAATTTCCCCCCTTTTAATCCCCTTTTTACCACGTTCCCAAAAAATAACTTGTCTACAAGTTAGCCCATACTTCAAGGCAAACACATAAATTTCAGGTTTTTAGCCAAAGGGGTTCGCGCAAGCCATCAAGTTGGAAAAATTATTTCCTTTTTGCCCCTCCCTGTAAGAATTTCCAAAAATGCAGTCTTAGCTGTCGTTTACGCTGCAGGAGGAATCTACGTACAGAATTTTAGCTTCCTAGTTCCAGCAGTTTGGCCAGGCCGTCAAAGGGAAGACTCCCATTTTACTCCTCCTAGTAGGAATTTCCAAAAATGTCGCCTTAGTGGACGTCTACGTTGGAGGAGGAACCTAGACACCGAATTTTAGCCCCCTAGTTCCAGCAGTTTGGCCAGGCCGTTATGGGGAAGACTTTTTCTGTTTTTGACCCTACCTGTAGAAATTTCCAAAAATCCCGTCGTGGCCGATGTCTACAATGGAGGAGGAACCTTCATACCAAATTTCAACTTCCTACTTCCAGCGGTTTAGCCAACCCTTAAAACTGTTACTTTTCCTTTTTTGATCCCCATTTTTGCAATGCCCCTGTCCAAAATTCCAAAAAGTACCTTCTCTATAAGTGAGCGAATGGTTCGAATGGTGCGAATGGTATGAATAGTATGAATGGTATGAATGATATAAATGGTACGAATGGTATGAATGGTCCGAATGTGTGAGGATGATTTTTACGGACAATTTATTTTGAGTTGGATCACGGACATTTTTTTGTGAGTATATACGGGGCAACTCTTATACAAAATTATTTGTTGTTTTGTTTCAAAAATTTAATAGAATTGACTATGGAGAAAACTTCAGAAATTTTCAATTGTGAACAAAATTTTTTATACAAAGGTCATACGAAATTTTGAATTAATATTTATAATTGGAAATTTGGAATTTTCACTGGTTTTGGGTAAGCAAAATCTTTATTTGTGGGCAGATTAGGATGTAAAAAAAAAAAAAAAAGGAAAATAATAATTTTTTTTTGCAGAAGCTGTGGAATTTGTGTTTGTAAAGGCGTTAGTTGGTGGTAAATAGTTTGAGAGACAATATGGGAACTGTTTCTCAATTTACCACTTTTAAGATAAGAAAAAAAGAAAAATAAAGAGTAAAGGTTAAGAGTGTGGGCTAATAACAATATTCCCCTACGAGGAATTTGGCTATAATTGAATGACAAATGAACGGGGACACGAGAAAATTTAAATCATCGATAACTTCTTCATAGCTTTAACAATCGGGAATAGTAATTATCTCGTCTTAAACCATTAATTATCGTTTTCCCATTCTCTATTAATAATCAGCTATAAACAATATATCTACAATCATTTTACTCAAGCCAAAGAAAAACCACCCTTATTCCAACACATTAGGGTTTTCATGTGAGTTTTGTTGCAACCATAGAAAATTCTAATTCTAATTTCGGTTTCATTTCTAATTTCGGTTTCATATTAATTATAATCTTCATTAATAATTTTTTTATATTTTTTTTAAATATTTTTTTTATTGAATTGTTTATTTAAATTAACAAAAATTCTTATTTACTTTAAAAAAAAACATTAAATTTTTCCACAATTAATTTAAATGGCACCCTAATGGATATAATGTCACAAATTTTCTCTTTCTCTTATACAATATATTCACCAGAACAATACTTTTACCAACTTCACTCATTCATATAGGAAACTTTTATTTGCAACACTCAAAATTAATACCAAATAAAAACTCATACCAACACTACAATTATTACATACACATACAACGTAACATTCACACTCGTTCTCTAAGTACACACGCTCAACTTTAAAATAATAAAGATAATTTATCTACGCAGCTATTTTAGTCCACTGGCGCCCGTCGACGAGAATGGATTTAAGGTAAATTGCAATGAAATTTTTTTATGTACTATATGAGTTTTATTATTCACAACACTGACCCAACACAGTAATTTGAGTATCTTTTAGATACAAAATTTACTAAAATCTTCCTCTCATATAAAATGGCATTAGGGTTGCCATATACTAATAATAAAATTTTATAAGGTATTTGATATTTTTTTAATTATTTAAATTTCATAATACTATAATTAATTTCAAATTTTTTTTCTAAACCGTCATTTAATAATAAAATAATAATTTTAATTGAAAAATTATTAATCTGGGTGGCCATCTCACATTTAAATAAAAATATTAGAGGGATTGTTATTCTTAGATATTAAATTCATATTTTTATTTTTTTTTTTGATTTCATTAGCATTAAGTAATTAAGTTAGGATTAACTTCATTATCTAACATTTTTTTGTAGTCTTTTTTTATGTAAATAAAATTACTTTATTAACGAAAAGTGAAGTAAGATAAATTGGGCCGACTGAAATCTACCCTATAGTCGGCAAGGTAGGGTGGGTATAGACCAGGGTAGTCATAACATCTAAGACTACCCATAACAATCATCAACATCCCTTAATTATCCTTTTCACCATTTTTATTGTTATCGTTTTGTTTAGCTACCTTAATTTAATATTTTTGTTAACGAACCTGAATCTACTTCCAAAGGGGCAAGAACACACCCCAGCCCTGAGCATGGCCGGCTCTTTAGGTAGCCCTGCCCCGGAGGAGGTAGAACCAGGTCGTAAGGTTCGTTACAGAATATTTGGCGCCCAACGTGGGGCATCAGTTCGCGTTTCTTCTAAAATTCTACCGTGTTAATATCTTGTGACTGATGCCCATAGAACCTTAATTATATTTTTCGTGTGTGTGGTGAAAAGGTTTTTTTTTTTTTTTTTTTTTTTTTTTTTTTTTGCTTTTAGGTTTGCCTTTCTTTATCATTTATTTTATTTATTTCTACTTTTCATTTCCGAAACTTTTGAGCTGTTAGCCGTCGGTTAGGATCATGGTTAATGGATAATTTCGTTCCACTGCCTTTCAGACACTAATTGCCGCAATTGTTAATCTATCTGGGTTTGGGTTCGTGTAGTGAGAAGATTCTGGTGCGTATCGGTTTCTGCCTACACGACGCATTCTCCTTTTTTCCTTCTTTCTGTCCTATCTTTCTATTTCTTCGTTCGGTCTTCGGTTATGATGATTCTTGGAGCTTGGTTGTTATCGGGTTCATGCTACATAATCGATTTCCGAATGCTCTTTTTCTATCCCTCCCATATCTGGTTTAGTCTGGTGACGGGATTCAGTCTGATCATTTCAGAGGGATCTACACCAGATATGGGTTTCCGGTTTCTGGTTTAGCTTGGTAGCGGGATTTACATAAATCTACACCAGAACTGGAAAAATCTTTTTCTTCTTTCCTATCATTTATTTATTTACTTATGATTTTAATATTTCTGTTGTTGATGATTGATTTATTTTTTTTGTACTTCACCGATAAGTTTAATTTTTTTTCAACAATTTTTTTTGTTTTCTATAATTTTTTATATATTTGTTTTAGCTAGTTTCTAAATTTTGTTTATTTTCTTTCGCTCTATTTTAGTTCCCTAAAATATATTTAGAAGTGATTGTATAGTTTAAAAATATTTTTTTTTTTCAGTAATTATATCTAAAAAAAAAAAAAATATAGGCATTATTTTTTTGTTTTAGGGTTAATTAGTATAGGTTTATATTAGATATATGTTTTGGTTTTTAAAATTTATTTCTATTATAATTAATTCAAGCTATTCTTTAATTTTAAATTTCTCCTTCAAGTATTCTTATTTGAAAATTTGGTAATTAGGTGTAAGATTTTATTTGTAAATTAAATTAACTCTTCAGTTCATCAATTAAACTTTAAATTGATTTTAATTGTCTATATTTGTTCTTTTGGTTCGTTTTTTTAGATTTATAAGATATATTTATTTATTGAATTCGAATTAGTTTTATAGTTATTAGAAACTAGGGTAAATCACCTTTTTCAGTTGCAGTGTTGAAGTACTGGTACTCTACAGCTGCAACTGTTTTGTGAGGATGATTTTTACGGACAATTTATTTTGAGTTGGATCACGGACATTTTTTTGTGAGTATATACGGGGCAACTCTTATACAAAATTATTTGTTGTTTTGTTTCAAAAATTTAATAGAATTGACTATGGAGAAAACTTCAGAAATTTTCAATTGTGAACAAAATTTTTTATACAAAGGTCATACGAAATTTTGAATTAATATTTATAATTGGAAATTTGGAATTTTCACTGGTTTTGGGTAAGCAAAATCTTTATTTGTGGGCAGATTAGGATGTAAAAAAAAAAAAAAAAAGGAAAATAATAATTTTTTTTTGCAGAAGCTGTGGAATTTGTGTTTGTAAAGGCGTTAGTTGGTGGTAAATAGTTTGAGAGACAATATGGGAACTGTTTCTCAATTTACCACTTTTAAGATAAGAAAAAAAGAAAAATAAAGAGTAAAGGTTAAGAGTGTGGGCTAATAACAATATTCCCCTACGAGGAATTTGGCTATAATTGAATGACAAATGAACGGGGACACGAGAAAATTTAAATCATCGATAACTTCTTCATAGCTTTAACAATCGGGAATAGTAATTATCTCGTCTTAAACCATTAATTATCGTTTTCCCATTCTCTATTAATAATCAGCTATAAACAATATATCTACAATCATTTTACTCAAGCCAAAGAAAAACCACCCTTATTCCAACACATTAGGGTTTTCATGTGAGTTTTGTTGCAACCATAGAAAATTCTAATTCTAATTTCGGTTTCATTTCTAATTTCGGTTTCATATTAATTATAATCTTCATTAATAATTTTTTTATATTTTTTTTAAATATTTTTTTTATTGAATTGTTTATTTAAATTAACAAAAATTCTTATTTACTTTAAAAAAAAACATTAAATTTTTCCACAATTAATTTAAATGGCACCCTAATGGATATAATGTCACAAATTTTCTCTTTCTCTTATACAATATATTCACCAGAACAATACTTTTACCAACTTCACTCATTCATATAGGAAACTTTTATTTGCAACACTTAAAATTAATACCAAATAAAAACTCATACCAACACTACAATTATTACATACACATACAACGTAACATTCACACTCGTTCTCTAAGTACACACGCTCAACTTTAAAATAATAAAGATAATTTATCTACGCAGCTATTTTAGTCCACTGGCGCCCGTCGACGAGAATGGATTTAAGGTAAATTGCAATGAAATTTTTTTATGTACTATATGAGTTTTATTATTCACAACACTGACCCAACACAGTAATTTGAGTATCTTTTAGATACAAAATTTACTAAAATCTTCCTCTCATATAAAATGGCATTAGGGTTGCCATATACTAATAATAAAATTTTATAAGGTATTTGATATTTTTTTAATTATTTAAATTTCATAATACTATAATTAATTTCAAATTTTTTTTCTAAACCGTCATTTAATAATAAAATAATAATTTTAATTGAAAAATTATTAATCTGGGTGGCCATCTCACATTTAAATAAAAATATTAGAGGGATTGTTATTCTTAGATATTAAATTCATATTTTTATTTTTTTTTTTGATTTCATTAGCATTAAGTAATTAAGTTAGGATTAACTTCATTATCTAACATTTTTTTGTAGTCTTTTTTTATGTAAATAAAATTACTTTATTAACGAAAAGTGAAGTAAGATAAATTGGGCCGACTGAAATCTACCCTATAGTCGGCAAGGTAGGGTGGGTATAGACCAGGGTAGTCATAACATCTAAGACTACCCATAACAATCATCAACATCCCTTAATTATCCTTTTCACCATTTTTATTGTTATCGTTTTGTTTAGCTACCTTAATTTAATATTTTTGTTAACGAACCTGAATCTACTTCCAAAGGGGCAAGAACACACCCCAGCCCTGAGCATGGCCGGCTCTTTAGGTAGCCCTGCCCCGGAGGAGGTAGAACCAGGTCGTAAGGTTCGTTACAAATGGTATAAATGGCACGAATGGTATGAATGGTATGAATAGTATGAATGGTACGAATGGTATGAATGGTATGAATGGTCCAAATGGTATGAATGGTACGAATGGTATGAATGGTCGGAATGGTATGAATGGTACGAATGGTGTGAATGGTACTAATGGCTTGAGTGTTACGAATGGTATGAATGGTACGAATGGTTTGAATGTTATGAATGGTTTGAATGTTACGAATGGTATGAATGGTTTGATTGGTACGAATGGTATGTATGGTATGAATGGTGCGAATGGTATGATTGATATGAATGGTACGAATGGTATGAATATTATGAATGGTGCGAATGGTATGAATGGTATGAATGATATGAATGGTGCGAATGGTACGAATGGTTGAATGGGACGAATGCTATGAATGGATCAAATGATACGAATGCTATGAATGGTACGAATGGTTTGAATGGTATGAATAGTACGAATGGTACTAATGGTATGAATGGCATGAATGAAACGAATGGTATGAATGGTACGAATGGTATGAATATTATAAATGGTGCGAATGGTATGAATGATATGAATGGTACGAATGGTACAAATGGTACGAATGGTATGAATATTATGAATGGATTGAGTGGTATGAATGCTATGAACGGTACGAATGGTTTGAATGGTACGAATGGTAGGAATGCTATGAATGCTATGAATGATATGAATGGCACGAATGGTATGAATGAATGAATTGACAACGAATGGGTTAACGGCGAACACGATTTATTCCAAATTTTTAGCATGTAAGAACTGCACATTTGTCTTTATATTTTGAAAATCCCGATCCCGGGATCCCGAAAAATACCGTAGTCCCGAACGGGATTTCGGGATTTCAATTTTCCTTTATTTATAAAAATTTTATGTTATGTAACTAATGCTTTTTACAGAATAAAGCGTTTTATAATTATTTAACAGTTGTTGATTAATAATGTGGTAAATTTTATGAATATTAAAACATCCCAGTCAGAAACTGCCTGTTTTTTAAAAAACAAGTACCTGCATACCACTGGGTAACCGCTGTGTTAAAAATAATAAGAAATAAATCCTCAGTACTTTAAATAATTTTGAGTCGAATTTCATTTCTCTTAGTTTAGTAGATATGTGCCATTTTAAAAAACCGGGAGGGAAAGAAATAGGGCTATCTATATAACATCGGATATACTGTTGGGGCCATCTAATAGGTGATGGCAGAGAGATGAAAATCTTATATTTTAACAACAAATTGTGTAAAATTTATCAAATGTACTTATGTATAATTTTATCGACATTGTGAAATATAAACTCAATTTTTATAAATTCGGAAAACTACACTCAAAATAATAAGTATTTATTCCTGTTTTTGGCTTAAGCCCAGTATTTTGTTCAAAAGAGCGAAAAAATTTCGCTCTATGTTTGGAGTTCAAAAACTATAATAAAAACATTAAAATGCACAAATTTTTCGCTACATTTTCAAATGTCACTTTTTCGCTACATTTGCAAATGGTCCTGTCTAAAAAAATTCCACCGCAGTTTCGCAACAATTCCACGCAAGTGAAAAATCATGTTTTTATATGGAGTTTGACAGCTTTTTTCGCAAAAGTACGAACAAAATACCGGGCTTTACAATAAAATTTGTTGATTTTAACACTTTTTTTGTTAAATTTAACAAATCAATTCTTTTCGTTTATTTTACCTTCTTTTTCTATTTTTAACTCTACTATTTTCTTGAGCTTAAGGTTTGGTTTTTATTTATAAAAAGTTTTTTATTTTCGATATTTCGCTACTCTAATGTGTAGCATCTTCAGGAAATAACAATTATTTCCTGAAGATGTTATTTCCTGAAGATGCTACACATTGGAGTAGCGAAATATCGAAAATAAAAAACTTTTTATAAATAAAAACCAAACCTTAAGCTCAAGAAAATAGTAGATTTAACAAATCAGTTTAAGCAAAAAATTTGTAAAACTAGTTTTATCTGTAATTATATTGAGTCGTAGAATTTATTTAAATTTAGGGTCTCGGGACCCTCCCGGGCCTAATCTATATCATGCGAGGGCATATAAGGGCACTCCAAAGGAGCAAACATTTTGTCCGTTTTGCTCTATCTCGCTTAGTTTTCGAGATACGGGCCATTTTATGAAGTGTAACATTTTTGTTAAAAATTTCCGAGGGTCTAAGGCCCCGCCAGGGTCCATGTTTGGATAGTGATAACCTCTTCTTGGTATTACACTGTTAGAGGTAGTTGAAATGTTCATCAATTTTGCTCTATCTCTCTTAGTTTTCGAGATATGGGACATTTTGAAAAATCGGGAGGGAAGAAAATGGTGCCATCTTTAAAACTCCGGTTACATTGGTGGCGCCATCTACCGGGTAATAATAGTAACATGAAAATATTATATTTTAACAATAAATTTTGTAAAATTTAACGAATGGGTTCTTAAAAATTAGTTTTAAATAATTTTTTTTTCCCGTTTATTTAACCTTCTTTTTCAATTTTTAACTCTACTATTTTCTTGAGCTTAATTTTGAAAATTAACACTCAAAATTATTTAAAGTACTGCGGATATATATACTAAGTGTTAAATGAAGATAACTAAAATCTTTGCTTAAATTTCAACTAAAATTTGTTAAAAATTAGTCAAATCGATTTGAAACCGGTTTGACAGATTTTTCTACTGACGTATTATTTTAAGTGTACCTATAAAAAAATTTCAAACTTGACTTCGATATTTTTGCAGTTGCTTTTTTATGCGTGTATGTATCTGTTGAAAATTCTTGGAAAATTAACTTTAGGCCGAGGTTAGTCGGTTAGCCGCCGCCAGTCGACACTATTTTCTTAAGCCAGCCGCCGCCGATGCGTTTGCGGCTCAACTCTAAAAATCAATCGCCGCCGACCATTTTAGCCATTCGTCGCCGCCAGCCGACAGAATGGACCGGCTTGTATCTCTGGTCGCCATTTTACATTTTTCGTTATATCTTTGGCATTTACAGTCGGATCTTAAAGTATGATACATCGAAGTTTTTCTCTCGAGGAGACGAGTGTTTTGCTTTAATGGCCATTGACATCAAGTATCCCGTTCTAGTAGTTACCCACCAGATCTCAGTTGATACAACCCTAATGTCAGAAAATTAAAGCTCGAAAAAAATCATTAAACTTTTGCTAACGAAGTTTTTCGATAAACCCAGTAGAAATTTTTTTATATTTTAGTTGCCGAATGTAGGGGTCGCCTTTTTAATTTTTTTTCATTGGATTTTACCTTTATAGCAAAACACTGGTCTCCTCGAGGCAAAAAAAATTGATACATTACACTTTTAAATCTGACTTTAGATGCCGAAGCTATAGCGAAAAATTAAAAAAAGGCGACCCCTACATTCGGCAAAAAATATTTTTTTTTTAAATTGCCTGGCAAAAATATTTCATATTGGAGGGTGTATGGCGAACTTTTTTTTGCGGTACGGTCTATTGTACAGGGTGCGGCTAAAGTAACTATATGATTTGTTTTTTAAATAAATATTGAATGGAATGAAAAAAACAAAAGGAATAGAAAAACAATCTTAGTTCTTTGGGCATCTGTATAGCATATTAGCAATTCCTGAAATAGAAAAAAAAATTATGAAATATTCACAAGCAAAGAAGTTGTAATTTTTTACATCATTTAGTTACTTAACAGCACCTTTTATTTCTTGATATACATATTCCTTGTTCGATCGTGGCTGTCTGTTATTGGGAGAGTTCGCTGTATCACATTATATGATAATGATTATACAACTAAATATACGCCTAGAAATATGTTCGAGTATGTTTAGATGTTTTATTACAATACATATATAATGTATTGTATTGTATGCTGGTTATAGCAAAACCATGTCAAACTATCAAAAAGCTAATCTCAAACAACATGACATTTATTGTCTGCGAAACAATAAAACCAGAAATGTTCAAAATGTTCTCAACGCTCATACATTCGTACATATGTATAACACAAGTACCCATTCCAATACATATGTACATATTCACTCACTGATAATAGAAATATATTCACAGATACTTGTACTTATATAAATGATTATAAATTTATAGTGAAAGAAATTTAAATAGCATTAAGTTTAGAAGAAAAGATTTAAAGCCCTTATAACATCTTGGTATTGATGAAAATCTTAAAGTTAAGACACTAAAGCAACAGCTCCAGAAAACAAACCTTTGTGGAAATTTCTTTAATATATGGAACAGTAAAATTTTTGGACTCTTTTACATTTTCGTTCATAATTCGAAAGTTTCATTACTTCATGTTCAGAAGAAAACTTCAAATTTCAACTGACATAAATTTTCTTTATTTCCAAAATCTGAAGCGTCTGACTGACCACTAGCTTCAATAATCGGGATTTAATACGAAAAAATCAAAATCCCCGATAGATTTTTCTACTCAAAATAATTTACTTTGATACCCAGTTCTCACAGCTGTAAATAAATCATTCTTTTTTGATTTCAATTCATTACGAATTAGCTAAATTTTTAATTAATTCTTTTCAACAAGGAAAAGAATTGAATGAATGTTGAATCAATTCAAATAAATTTGGAGAAAATGAATTGCATTTCATTTTCAATTCAAATAAATTGGCAAAATAAACAAAATGAAAAGCAGTTCTTTTTTAATTCAAATCAATTTGGCAAAATGAATTGCAATTCATTTTCAATTCAAATGAATTAAATTGATTTTGAATTAAATCAAATGCATTAAAAATGAATTGCAATCAATCAAAGTAAAAATGGTGTTTGGAGTTTATTTCTTCAAATATTACTTATTTTGGTTTTGACATACTCTGAACGACAAAAACATATTTAATATTCAAGAAGCAGTTAATAATTTCAATGCAATTCATTTTTCATTTTTCTAATTAATTTAAATTAATTCAAAATCAATTCAATTCAAATGAATTGGAAATTAATTGCAATTCATTTTGCCAAATTCATTTGAAAATGAATTGCAATTCAATTAGCCAATTTTTATTTGAATTGGAAATCAATTACAATTCATTTTTGCCAAATTCATATGAATTGATTTAAATTCCATTCAATTCGCGATTTTTGTGAAAAGAATTATTTCAAAATTTTGCTAATTCACTGCATAAATAACCATCGACTCAAAATCACTTTCTCAGTAGATTTATCTACACTGCGTATCATAACTATAGCCTTACTTATAAAGCAGCTAATACGTTAGGTTCTAAATAATTTAGACCTATAAAAGACCTTATGGATAAACGAAAAATCTAAAACACATACATATGTGTCAAAAAAAATCTGAATCGCCATTTTTATACGAGTACACTCTAGGAAATAAATATAATTCAAAAAAAAATGGTGAAAAAGAGCTTTTTATGCAACTGCGAAAATAGTACTAAAAAAATACCGAATTTTAGTGCACCTTTTGCACTTCTTAATTAAGTACTTTTTTTCAAGAGAATAAGACAGGATATCTCGCAATGACAAAGTGGTGATTTTTTGGCAATAAAAATGTTATTTTTTGGTCATTTTTTTTTTTAAATTTCAATTGACAAAAATGAGTTTCCTTTGCACTAGTTCAAAAGTACTGAAACAATGTTGAAATGGAAGTACTCCTCTCCTATGACGACCCAGTGTTAAAATCATTAGTGTTGCTGTTAAAAAATAAGTATAATATACATCATTAATTGTAGTGCTTTTTCTACTGCTTTGGCATCTATTTTTTGCTGGGTATTTCATAGATCTTCTGGATGACTCGTGGCTAGATATATAGATATGTATATGTTAAGTTTGGTTAAAAAAATGTCAAGCACATGTAAGAGGATAATCACATCGATCGATTGTCGACATCAAAAATCGTCGCGATTTATTTAAATTCAGCGACAGTCGACCGCCGACATTTGTTGACCTTTAGAAATAAAGGAAAGCAAAACAAGAATATGCCCTACGGCGAATGAGGAGTCAATTTCCCTCCAAGGACCTATCCCGTGACCAGTCAACCGAAGGCATATTACTAAATTAGAACAAATATGAACCAAAGAGAATGAATTAATTTTCTAAGTATTTTTCGATTCGTTACTTTCACTGTTGCTTTTAAAAAACTTGACCAATACCGAAATAAAAAATAAAATTCACGGCATATTTTTTAAAATATTTTTTTATGTATTTTACTCTTTTATTTATTTTGAACTTTATTTTTTTACGATTTGCTTATTTTAGCTCTTATTTTAAATTTTTATAATTTTTTGCTAAAAAATTTTATGTGTTGTATTTTTAACGTTTTTTAATGTTAAAGCTGTTTTAGTTTTAATAATTGGTATTTCATTAAATTTTCTTTTTAACTTAAGGCCAATTTTTTTAAATTTTTATTTATATTATCAGAGTTTTTGAGGTAATTTTCTAATTTTTAATTGATTTTTTAATTTAAATATGGCCAACGCAAAAACTAGTCAACTGCCATTAAAGGACCTATCCCGTGACTGGTCAATTGGGGGCATACTGAAGGCACTTCCACTATATTTGTGTGTGTGTTAGTCTTGTTTTCTTTTCTATTTCTTTCTTTTCCATTTTTTTATTTGCTTGTAGTGTTTGTTTTTTTCTTTTTCTTTTTTATTTGAACAGAAACGAAAAATATATAACTTTACCATCAGACAGCCATCACGCATAAGCGACATTAGCTCAGACGGTAGAGCGTTTACCTTACAAGCAGGAGGTTGTGTTATCGAGCCCTTCTTCGACGCCAAGTAGATTATTTTTAATTCTTAATTAAATGAATGTTATTTTTAGTTTGACTCAAGATCATAAATTAATATCACTTTCTGTTTAAATTATTTTCAAATCAAAGAAAGATGATACAATTTTTACAAGTAAATTACAAAGAATAAAAATTATTTAAAAAATTCGATAAGACCAGCAAGGCAGAATGCGCATTTTCGGCTTTCGTTACAAAGCCATCATCAGTGCCTTTCGCCTTTGAGTGGGTTAATATTTTGATAATCGTCTACTTATGTGGCTGTTGAAAGCAAATCGGGTTTGTTATCAACAACTCAACTTAGACTAACATCTACGAAATTTAACAATGCTATTTTTATCCTTTTGTTTATTACTCTTTTTTTTTTAGTTTATTTGAAAATCTATTTTTAGACGCACCAACTTACTGTCGCAAGGTGTCTAAACTGTGGCAATTGGTCATTTCCAATGACAATGCCATGTTAAAGTGATATGTCTCTTTCAAACAAAAAGACCGATCAACGTCTGGTCTCCGCCCCCTTGGGACCTATCCTGCGTGTCATCTGGGACCGGTCCTTTTCCCCGTAGGATGTTTGTATTTGTTTCGCCACAATTCTTCATCAATTCAATTGATTTTGCCATAATTCTTGTTGTTTTATATTTTATTGTATTTAATTTAGCTTTTTTGCGGTAAATTATGTATTTTTATTTTCAATTATATTTCTTCTGACAAAAAAAATAAATTTTTTATAAACAAAGTACGAATTTTTGCAATTCTAATACGAACTTCTACAACTCTGTTCTAATGGCAACCATTAATTATTTAAAAATGTGGCAACAATTTCACAAATATTTTGAGTGTGTGTCATCATGAAAATAAAATAGATTCTATTATGACGACAAATCGCCGGACGATATGGCAACATTTTGCTTCCCATACAAAATATATGAAAAAAAAAATTCTCGTTGTCGTTGTCGACCCAGTTCTGATTAATCTCTAAGACATGTTAAAAATGGTATAAGGGATATTAGATGTGCATAGAGATATTTAAATATTTGTCACTGTACTTATATTTGAGTGCTTTGGAAACGAAATATAATAGCAAATACTAAGTAACAAGGAAGGTATTTCGTATGATAAACTCCGATTTTGATGAAATTCGGATGCGTTGTAGATAAACTCATACTAATGTAGTCGTGTCTGAGATTATCGGCAATCTCGGGGATTTAGGGGTGTTTGCCAAAAGAGAAGGTTTGATATGCCTAATACCTATGTTGTTTCAAAAACTACCACAAAAGGGCTTCTGCTAAAATTCGATAAGATTTGTAGTTGCATTGAAAATAGAAATAACACTTGTACACTCAAAATAATAAGCCTGTTGGCTGAACAGAAAAATTTGTTACTTTAGGCTTAAAATAAAATTTGTTGATTTTAACAAATTCTTTTGTTAAATTTAACAAATCTAAGGTGAATTAAAAAATTTGTAAAGCTACAGTTATCTGTAATTATACTGAGTCGTAGAATTTATTTAAATTTAAGGTCTCGGGACCCTCCCCGGGCCTAGCCCATATCATGTGAGGGCATATAAAGGTACTTCGATAGAGCAAACATTTTGTCCGTTTTGCTCTATCTCGCTTAGTTTTCGAGATATGGGCCACTTTATGAAGTGGAAAATTTTTATTAAAAATTTCCGAGGGTTCAAGGTCCCGCCAAGATCCATTTTGGGTAGAGATAACCCCTTTCGCTGGGTTAGGGATAGTCGAAATAGCACTTAACCCCACCGAAGTAAAATAATATAACAGGGCTATGAACTAAAAAA
Organism: Leucophora obtusa; assembly: GCA_949987735.1. NCBI lineage: Eukaryota > Metazoa > Arthropoda > Insecta > Diptera > Anthomyiidae > Leucophora > Leucophora obtusa. Next base: position 126,671,447 of record OX465297.1, on the reverse strand, counting down.
AAGCTTCAACAAAGTTCGCCAACTTACCATCAGATGGCGCGCAACAACTGTTCTAAAAAATTCAACATCTCGCGCAATTACAGTGTTGCCATATTTGAAGCCCTTCATCTTTCACCACCTGTCACTTCCGCTCTAACCCCTTTCCAAAGGAAGCAACAAGTTAATTAATAGGAAGAATTTCCTGAGTGTTGCTTCACTTAAAAAAAAAAAAAAATTAACGAATGGGTTATTAAAAATTAATTTTAAATAATTCTTAAAACTAACACTCAAAATTAGTTAAACTATTGAGTATTTTTAGTATTTTATTAAATGAAGATAACTAAAATATTTGCTTAAAAATTATTCAAATCGATTTGAAACCGATTTGACAGATTTTTCTACTAACGTATTATTTTCAAATATAATTAGAATTAACCTATGTGAATTTTGCAGTCGTACGAAATACTCCAAAATTAGCAAACTTATACAATAACAGGTGATGAGCTTATAAAATTACTCATCCAAAAATATTGTAGAATAGACAATGCCAAACAAATAAAAAAAAATTTACCGGAAAATGTGCTAATTTTTAGCCGACTTTTAACTTGGACACTCCAATCTTAGAATTATTTTCTCTACAACACATCCGACTTTAATCAAAATCGAAGATTATCACATGAGATACTTTCCTTGCAAGCTATTATGTCTAACAATCAACCACGAAAATATTGTGAGTACACACGCACACACACTGCTGAGCCGAATACACATACATACACACATAATGAAAACATGCAGCATTTTAGCTAAATATTCAAATGTAATTTTTTACCATTTCCTTGCCCCTATATTTATCCTTACGATTAGTATAATTGCATAAGTTCTTCATAAATACAAGTATGAATGAGAGTGTATGTATGTGTACTCGAATGTGTGCGCTGGTATATGTGTATTTGTATATTTGTTTATACATTAAAGCCAAACTATCATGTGGTTGTTGGTATGTATAGCATTTCCGTTGACGATTTACAATTCTACTGATTCCCTTATATCCACTTACATGCGTTTTAGTTAATTTTTTTATTGTTGTTGTTGTTGGGTTTCACCATATAAATCACAGCTGTTGCCTATAGCTGCTTCTTTGCTAGAAGTCGTATTAGTATTATGAAAATACTATTGCATGGTCTTTGGTACTTGCTACTCAATATTTAGCGAGTTAATAATGTTGGTAATGGTTGTGTTATTCACATTGTACTTTAACCCTCTAAAGCTCTTATTTTTCTAATGGGGATCATATTTATACCACATATATGTATATTTGGCATTGAAACCAGAGCTTTGAAGATTTAGTTCGTTTTTGAATAAATTCACTCCCAATCGAATTCAATTTTCTTTAGAATTGAATTAATTTTTTTTTTGTCAAATGTTTGTAACCGTCGCATAGGACTGTCGTAATTAATATTAGAATTAATTACTAAAGAATTTTTTCTAGAGCTGATTTATAGGAAGAAGAAGAAGTAAACATTTTTATTGAAGAATTTAACAGACACAAGGGAATTACCAGACTGCCGCAGTTTCGTCTCACCCAAAGACTCGTCAGTGGTTAGTTTATGTGTCAACTGATTATTTTTTTAACCACTATAATGAATGATCTACACCGGGTAGATAGAATACAATTTCTTAAATAACAAGTTGTCATTTAGGCAAATACACTAATAAAAAAAGTTAGTACAAAAGTCTGTTAAACGCGTTCTGATTAAATTGAACTATTTTTTATGGTATTTTCTCTAAAAAATAACAGGAAATGTATTTACATGTACATGTATTTGCGCCAGCACAATTTTGACCTATTTGTACGGACTTTTTTTATGAGTGTAGTACTCAATTCCATATTCATTTGAGGGTTAATAAGTATATCTATTTCTTCATGGCTGTGTGTTAGTAATAATGTGGGTATATGTTTATGCCCTACATCACTCTATGGTACAGGCTATATTGAGTTTGTGCTGATGTTTGTAACTACTAATAATAATGGATATAATATATCGATGCACTCAGAACAACCTTTTGAGTCGATTTAGATGTCCGTCAGTCTGTACATTAGAGCGTACCACCTTACAGGCAAAAAAAAAGTTCGCCGTACACCCTCCAAAATGCAATATTTTTGCAAGGAGGTTTCAAAAAAGTTTTTTTGTTTTTTTTTGCCGAACGTAGGGGTCGCCATTTTACATTTTTCGTTATATCTTTGGCATTTACAGTCGGATCTTAAAGTATGATACATCGATGTTTTTGTCTCGAGGGGATCAGTGTTTTGCTACAAGGGCCATTGACCTCAAATATCCCATTCTAGTAGTTACCCACCAGATCTCAGTTGCTACAACCCTAATGTACAACCCTAATGTCAGAAAATTAAAGCTCGCAAAAAACCATTAAACTTTTGCTATGGAAGTTTTTCGATAAACCCAGTAGAATTTTTTTTTATATATAGGTTACCGAACGTAGGGGTCGCCTTTTTCAATTTTTTTTCATTGGATTTTTCCTTTATAGCAAAACACAGGTTTACTCGAGGCAAAAAATCGATATATCACACTTTAAAATCCGACTTTAAATGCCGAAGCTAAAAGCAAAAGTTGAAAAAGGCGACCCCTACGTTCGGCAAAAAAAAAAAACGAAATTTTTTTTGAAATATGGGCTGGTGTACGGCGACCTTTTTTTGAGGCACGGTCTACTGTACATGTATCCTTTTAACCAAACAAGCAAAAAATTAAAATTGCACATGCCAACTACACTTTTTTGTATGCTGGATTGTAAGCACTCCAGAATACGAAAAATCAAAAATATATTTACCTATTATGAAGAAATATTGAGTCTAAAAATAGATTTTCAAAACAATTTATAAAAAAATCTAGAACATTACATTATACTTTAAATAATGAGAAAAATAACGGATTGTTAGTAACACATTATTTTTCGCTTTAAAATAATGAATAAAGTAACTAATTATTAGTAACTCATTACTTGTAAATCATTATTAAGTCGGTATCATTACTTATAGTCCAAAAAATAATGATATGTCAGAGTTTTAATCAAATTATTTTAAAGCAATCAAAAGCTCTTCCCCTTTTACGACTGTCAAATAAAAACTGAATAACACAAACCCAGCAAAAAAGTGAAAGTGATCTTACGGAATCAATTTTTCTTTGATTCCAAAGTTCTTTTTCACAACTTCCCAAAATGTGATTTTGAATGAAATTAAGTAATTTCCAATCTATCGAACTGCAGATATTTTCATAAAAATTAAACATTTATAACTATCGTTAAGCACTTAACTTTAATTATTTTGAGACAAGTTGTCAGGTACAAGTGATTTGCTTAAATTTTTTTAGGAATAGAAATTAATTCCTTTTCACCAATTAAAAAGAACATCAAAAGGATCATAAAAGAAAACTTCCACCCTATGACAACCCTATGTAAAATTCATTGGTTCCGATCCAAATTTTCACAATATCGAAATCCAAATAACTGCTTCTTTTTCTCTTCTTTTGATGAAAATTTTTGTGTAGCCTACTAAGAGATTTTATTCGACAAAAATATTCCGTTGTCTATGGATCCATCTCATTAAGAGGGACTACTGATTGAACTGCCCTCATGTGTTGTCTATTATGGCTGATATTCTAGTATCCGATATAAATATAATATGGCAATAGTGATGTTTTTGGGTCTATTCGTTTTCTTTTTTTTTTTTGGATCTAGATTGGCTTCCTATCAGGTAGGCTTTAGGTTCTACTTTCTGAATTTGTTGGATTCTTTGAACAATTATATACTAAAGAATGAAAAACCCACGAAAGAACAATATAATTTTCGTATTTTTTAGAACTTTTCGGCATTCAAAACGCTGTAGAAGAAGAGACCATGGGAACTGAGTCAAAGTTAGAATAGAGTTTCTTACCGGAATGAGCACTGATGTATGAATAAAATAAAATTATGTAGGTGCCGTGCAATGAATTGCTTAAAATTTCTTTGGGTTGGTAATATCATTTAGGCTCAATACATCTTAGCCTAGAAAGGACCTTATCGGTTCTAAGTCACATGTACTGATTTTAAGGATTTCCAATAGGGTTCGTCCTTGGTCACTATGAAATTGTATTTGTATTTTGTATTGGTTTGTAATTTGATTACAAGTATTGATAATTTTACGTGGACGCGGACGCGGACGGACAACACTGAATCCACTGAGAAAGTGGCGCCCAAAAAAAACCGAAAAATTTGTGATGGCCACCAATCCATTCCAATATTGCAGAAATTTGGATTTGAATTGTTTAGAGGCATCTTTATATTTAGAATTATAGGCTACATATAGGTTTATTGCAATGTTAGTTTAATTTCCTTTCTGGAATTTTATCCACATGTTGGAATACGTTTCTAATCGTACTGTAGCCTAGGGTATCATACAATCGGCATGCTCAAATTTAATATAATCACTAGTAAGCCTGTATTTAGAATAGAAACCTAGCGTGAATATACAAAAGTCATTGAGTTGGTATGAGAGTTTCTGACACATATTTAATTATTTGCCATACTTGACACCAATCATACTTGTACTTATCGTATGCATGTTCTTGTATTAAATGCAGTTGATGGCCAATTTTCTATGGAAATAATAGACACTCTTAATAATTTATCATTAAGTAATTAGGGGGCAACGAATTTTTGGGTTTGAAATATAAAGAAACTCTATTTAATGTACATAAAACAAAATTGCCCCATATCTCCCTGGCCACCACCTGTATTTCTAAAGTGTATACGCTTTCTTGAGTTTGTCTGTATAAGTAACGTATTTAATTGTAAAAGGATGTTTAGTAGTGCCTGTATTTTGTTGTATGCATATGAAAGGAAATTTTACTGAAATGCTAATATGTTCGATCATATCTTATTAACCTAAAAGCATCATATGCATATTATACAAAATTATATTTGGTGAACAATGGAAATTTACAAATGCTCAAAACCTTTGTTGAATATGGAAATTAATGTTTATGCATCGAGGAAAATTCTGTTTAAGAAATATTGTTATTTCTTGCAATTGTTCAAAACTATAATTTAAGAGAAATGTTTTAAGAAAAATATTAAATTTAAAGATTTCTTATAATAGGCCTTTTTTTAATCACTGGATTTATTTTTGGATTACTTTTATTTTGTTAAAAAATCCACATTTTGTTTTTTAATTTACAAAATGTAATATTTTTACCCAAATCTAACACTTATTCGCCAATATAATGTGAAACAAAAAATTTAAAGTTTACGAAAATTCAATTTCTAGAAGTAGCTTAATTTAATTCCTGTATCCACAGTTTTAAAAAATTGAATGATTTCCTTTTACATTACATTAGCAATTGCATTTGAAATTAGCTGATATTGCAGTTACTTCAACTACTTTTTAAATTGCCGTGTACACTTTTTTAACTGTAATACACTTTTTTTAACTATAATTGCAGTTGATTTTTACCGACACAATGCTTTGAATGTAGTCCTAGAACTGATTCGCCGTCAGTTGTTCCTTACACCTAAGTTCCGGGGAAGGGGTTCCAGTACCAAGGCCGTGGAATCGGTTCTAGGTTCTAAACATATTCAGAGACTTATGTCGATAAATCAAGTGCAATTGCAATTAAAAAATAATACACTGCCATTGCATTTTAATTAGCTACAATTACAGTTGTTTTTAATTGAAATATCAGTTAATTTTAAATGCAATTGCAGCGTACACTTTTTGAAAAAAATTTACTGGCTATTTTGAAGTGCGAAATAAAAAAGTGTAACATATTTATCTTAATAACTTTTTTTGAAAAGTTTTCCCAACAAGTAAATATTAATTGAAATAAAGTATGGAAAGGTTAAGCAAAAGAACCCCAAAAAAAACCAAAGCCAAAAAGGTGGAGGCGCTAGTGAGGACGATTCCAAACATTTCTCGCCGCGAAGTGGCACGGTGCGTGCAATGTCCTGAAACTCTTGTGCGCAGGGCCAAAGCTAATGTTGGATTTAAAATACTAAAAGTTCTGAAAGTTGTACACAGAAATGCTAAGAAGACGTTGATGCCAAAAATGAGCAAAAGGCGTTTTCTAAAGTAATTTTGATTACACTATGCGACAGTCAAAATCGGGATGGGGTACTTGGAGCCATTATTTGCAAATTTGAATATATTTTTTTTAAGAGTTACAAAAATTTCTTAAAAAACAGATAGCACCACAGTATTCAGCATACTTGAACTAGCTTCACCCACCGGGTGCTTTGCTAGTCGGTAAAAAAGTCTCCGATTCGAGCACAGTGTAACAAATATAAACTAAACAAGAATTTTAAAAAACGCAACGAAATTTTTTATTTTTAAAATGAAATAACTGTTTACTGCAAAAATACCGTGTTAGTAGCTGTTTAGTAAAAATAACTCTTTTAAACAAATGTCATAATGGTTGTTTTGTATTTTGGAAAAACTGTTATGAAATGCAGTACTTTTTGTTAGTATTTTTTTTATAGATATAATAGCTGTTTTAAATTTTCAAACAACTATTACGAAATACCGTACTTTTCCTTAGTTATTTTTCTAAATAACTGTCATAATAGTTGTTTTATAATTTTCGATAGAAAAACAGCTGAAATTACTATTAAGAACAACAAATACTAATTACTGCACAAACAACTGTCCTGTAATAACTGAGTGTGTATGTACAGCTTTAGCTTTATTGCGAAATAAATTGCATCTCACCAAAATTTACTCTCAAAAAACTACTGCAACTACATATAATATATTTTTGTTTAACTTTAAATATTGTTCTTCTCTATTGTTTATTATTTTCATATTTTTTTTGTTTTTTAAATCTATTGTTTAAAAATATATTGTGGTTTCCTTGAAACATTTCCAGCGTAATGAATATTTTTCTTAGAAAAAAGTCAATTGAATAAAACAAAAGCGAAAGTATAAATGCAAACAATTTTTACAAAACTAAAAAGTATTTAGTAGTAAAACTTTTTTCATTATCTATTTCTAAAATAGTAGTACAAAAAACAGCTTGAGGTCAAATGTATTAAACAAAAAGATTACAAATGAAAACGGTGATAAAACTAGTGGAGAATTCTCAACATTAAACAAAAAAAGAAATATGGAGAAAAACTAGTTCACAGGCTAGAAGTTTGCAAACGAATAGGGAAAAGCCAGAACCTAAGAACTATTCTTCTAAAAATAAATAACAGTGAAAGCTAAGAAACTTAAAATTTTGTTGTAACTGAAAATATCGATTCTAAAAAAAAACTTACACCTCTGCTGTATATTATTAATATATTAAAATATTAATATACTAATTATAATTAAAATACCATTAACGTTTATTCTTCCAGTGGAAATTTAAAATAATTCCCCTCTCCTGTTTTTGAGATAACAACTAATAGGCAAAAAAAGGCTTAAGACGTATTAAACCTATGATAATATAAGCAACTTGTGATGAAAATGAACAACTATGTTGTTCATGTAAAACTTTTCCTTTTTTATAACTTGTGATGTTATATGAAGCGGCATACGATGTTTTTTTTTTTTTTGCTCATAAATTTCTGCTTGAATTAACTTTAAAAAGTATGTTTGCTGTTCATTGTTCTTGGTAATAAATATGTTGTTCTTAACTATAGTGATGAAGAAACATCTTTTACTCATATTTGTTTGTGTTGGCAGAAAGAACAAAAAGCACAAACAAAAACAAAAATATAGTAGAAAATATACTGTTTTTAATAAGCCGAGTAAGTAGAAAGTGAAATTATGTTAACTTGAGAAATTTTACAGCAAAATCTACAAGAAAAAACATATTTTTTACACACAAAAAGTAATGAAAGTTGTTTGTCTTTTGTAAAAACAAAAGAAAAAAAGTTGTTAATTACCAGAAATGCCTACTTTTAGGGTTAAAGAAAATTGATAATTTAAGGCCTAGTTAAAGGAGAATTACATATTAACAAGGCCAGCATTTGTTTATGTTCTAGAATATTAAAATTCTAAAGCGTACTTTTAAAGTTAAATAAAATTTAAAATTTAAAGCCTACTTTCAGGTTTTTTTTTAAATATTCAGTCTCTATTTAAATTATTGTGTTAACCTCAATTTTATACTCTTTAGAGCCTGCCAATTAAATTAAAATACTATTCTGTTCGAGTTTCTGCCTTGTAAAGGAGAAACAAAAATAACATGAACAATTTATCAAATTAAAATTTAGCACAAAATGACAATAAATGCATGAACTGTTCAATGTTCAACAATACTTGAACATTTCCTCTAGTCTTTATACAAAGTTTATAGTGCTACTTGTACACTTTCTCTCTCTTTGCTTCTTTTCACTCTTTATCTTGTTTCCCTTAAGTGGGCGCCTAATTTTTATGTATATACGAGTATTTATACCAACTACATGCATTCAGTGTTGCCAGTTTTAATTCAGACCTTATCCCCAATTTGCAATTTCTCATCCCCAAAAATACCAAATTTTTATTTTGTAAAATTAATGTAAAAATAACATATTTATTAATTTTTTTCGGTAAGTTATACACTCAAATTCAATAATTTTGTACGTGTAATAAATTATAAGAAAGAAGAAATAAATTTAAATAACAGCAAAAAAATGTGAATCAAGATTTTTCATTTTAAATATTTCCGAATCAAAATTTTCCGATTCGCCAGCTTTAGACATTTTGTTGTGTTTGGTAATGTATTAAAAAGTTTTAGCATTTCAGCAGATGGATTGGATTTTCGACAATTGGATAACTTGTAAAGTATATATTTAATTTAAGAAGAGCTTCTTATAACTGATATAACATTTGAATAACCTTAAATACTTTGTTACCAAAAGGAATTAAAATTTTCAACAAAAGGTATTACGGTTTGTACGCACAAGGGCTTGCCAGACACAAATTTGTGTACACTCAACCAAAAAAGTCTATAATGGCTACTGAAAATTTTGCTGTTATTACGGGAAATTTAACTGTTTTGAGGCCAGCGGTATTTTTTGCTAATTCTAGCAACACATGTCTGCTGATCTGTAGTACAATAAAATTAGTAGAAAAAATTAATAGCCGCTACTAAATTTTAGTAAAATTTATGTAAAATGCAATTCAAAATCGATTTGCTAAAATCAGTTAAAACACTTACTAAGTATCATAATTTTAGTACAATGAAATTAGTATAAATAACACTGTGAGACAAATGGTAGGGGTCAGTGATCGGGAAGGGTTCAAACTACCGGGGAAAGTTATATCGGTAAAAAAGAAGTTATACGTATCCCGGCGTTACGCTGGGTCACCCCTAGGAATCGAGATATATCGATTTGACCTTTGGTGGTTTTTTTTTTTGACATAACTCGAGAACCACTAGTCCGATTTTGCTCAAACAATTTTAAAAAAATTAAAAATTACAATTCCTTTAATCTGTTCATATAACGTTTTTCTATATACTCAACAGTTTTGCCGGTAAAAATAAATGTATGAAGAAAAAAATATTTTTTGCCTAAAATATTAAAAAAAAGTAATAAACAAAAGGTTATTGATTTTTATGGTAGCGGTAACAAACATTTATTTTTACCGGCAAAACTGTTGAGTATATAGAAAAACGTTATATGAACAGAATAAAGGAATTGTAATTTTTAATTTTTTTAAAATTGTTTGAGCAAAATCGGACTAGCGAAACGCCGGGACACGTATAACTTGTTTTTGACCGATATAACATTTCCCATTGGTTTTATCCCATCCCGATTTTGACTGTCGCATAGTGTAATTAGTATAAAAACTGTAATTTAAAATCAATCTGCTGAAATTAGCAAAAAAAATTGTACTAAAAAATAAAAAAAAACTGTAAAATCTAAAAAACAAATTTTTTTCTTTCGATTGTAACAAGCGTATAATTAAATCATCGTACTTGAAATTTGGAGTCAAAATTGCAAGCGATTCTCCAGTTATTGCCGTTTTATGCACTGGAGATGCAATCAAATTTTCTGGGTGTTATTTCTAAACTAAGAATATATCAATAGTAACAAATATAAACTAAACAAGAATTGTAAAAAATAAAAAAATAAATATATTTAAATTAGTATATTTTTCTGCTAAATTTAGCACTCGGTTTTGAAAAATTAGTAAAATGTTTTTCTGAAATCAGCAGCGAAAATTAGTAAAAAAATCCGTAATTTGTAATAAGAGAATAGCAAAAATGATTACTAAAAGTAAAAATTGTACTAATAATCAGTATAAAAATAGTATAGTGCGATTGGAAACTGTTTACAAATTTTTTTACAAACTTTTTTATCTGAGTGTAGCTTAACATCATTCACTATTATCATCATTTTTAAAAGAAATGTATAAATATTTAGAAATTATTGGGTTTAAGTCCATAAAAATATAAAAAAGTAATAATATGTTATCCCCGAAAAATTCCCTAATATTTTGTGTCATCCCCAATAAATCCCCAGATCCCCAAACAGAAATTTTTATCCCCATTGACTAAAAAAAAATCCCCATAAACTGACAACACTGCATGCATTTGCCTTTAAAGGTAATTGAGATCATGTTGTAACATGTTTTAATTTGTTTTAATGGTCTAAATATTTTCTGTTGTAAAAATCGTTACAAATTTATAGCGTATAAATTTTGTAAAAATAAAAGAACATTTTCTATGAAAATGTAATTGAAGCGAAGAAGTTAAAAAGAGAAAAAGTACTTTTAAAGTCAATCAAATGTTTTGTGAGATAAAAAATCTGAATTTATTTTTTAGCAAATTACTCATACACCGTGGATTCGGTAAACTAGAGGTGTTGAGCGATATACGAAGAATTTTCAAAATGAATTTTAAGAGTTCCGATTATTGCAAGATTTTCGTTTGTATAGAAAAACGAGTAAAAAGGTTAAAGTCGGGCATGCCGACTATACAATACCCTACACCAGTCTGGTTAAGGGCCAACTAATGTTTGGATCTGAAATCAGAATGGGTTAAAATGGGACTTGTGTCAAAATTTTCTATAAAATTATTAAAGAAGAGAAAATCGTAAATATAGCCCATATGGGCGATAGGTCCAAACATGGACCGATTCTATCTAGAATTTATCGACTTTTTTCCTGGACCATGTGAGTCAGCAAACCAAATTTCGTTAAAATATCTTAATATTTGCGACCTGCAGCGTGTAACCAAGTCAATTTTGGGGAGACCCTTATATGGGCACTAGGTCTAAACATGGACCGGTGTTAACAAAAATCAATAGGCTTCGTCCTTGGGCCGACATAAGTCGGTGTACCAAATTTCATCAAAATATCTTAATATTTGCGACCTGCAGCGTATAAACAATATAATTTTGGTAGGACCCTTATATGGGCACTAGGTCAAAACATGGACCGGTGTTACCCAAAATCAATAGGCTTCGTCCTTGGGCCGACATAAGTCGGTGCACCAAATTTCATCAAAATATGTTAATATTTGTGACCTGTAGAGTGCGCACAAGAATGCATGGACAGACAGACAGACGGACATCGTTAAATCGAAATAAAAAAATTCTGAGCCGATCGGTATACTATAAGGTGGGTCTACGACCATTATTTTTTGGTGTTACAAACATCAGCACGAACTTATAATACCCTCTCCACGTAGTGGTGTAGGGTATAAAAATGTGTTGTTACACTAAATGATTACAGAACCGTAATCTATATTAAATAATTTAGTGTTACCATAACGGTGATTTTCTTCTCAGATCTAACGATTTTATTTCGCCCCTAGCGGGTAAAATCGTCCTTTAGCGCTTAGCCAAAAATCTAGCGATATTTTTATCAGCCATAATATAATTTTTAGAACTCGGTTTTATGTATGTTTGAAAAATAATTTAAAATTCGCATATTGATATTCCTTTATTATAAAATACAACTTCTTAAACGATTTTAGTGTAAAAACTTTCTAAAAAATACACATTTTGATAAAATATGGGTATGGAGATTTTCACCGTACAATGGCTTCTCTTGAGTATTTTCAATACTAATATTAATTCAATGAAAGTCGGGATTCATTATTTGAAGCTTAATCGTAAAATTTTTAATTATTTAAAAGTTTATAACACTTCTTATTAACCTATTACAAAAATTTTTGCGTAAAAAACTCCTTTAAGTACCGTTTTTCAACAATCTAGCGACAAAATTGCTAAATTTTTGCACTGTTTATAAATCTAGTGATTCTCTAGCGATTTTTGGGTCTGATCTAGCTATTTATTTTGAAAATTTGTTGGCAACACTTAACTTAAATTTCACTGTACAACACAAAAAAAATATATAACCTCTAACTCTTCAATTAAAGGGAATTTTTTGGGCTCCTTTTTACTAAAAAGGGACAAAAAAAAGATCAGTACATTGAAGAGCTACTAGAGGGTTAACATGTTCCGCAAAAATATTTGTCATGAAGACATCAAAGTTGAAAATTTAAGTTTAGTGCCAGACTTTAAAGTTACAAATAATTGTGACTTTCTTTATTTAAATTAAATATTGGCAGTTTTCTCACTTAAAATAAAGTACACTCACAATATTTTATCGTTAAAAACAACCTAAAATATATACTAAATTAATTGAAAACACAATAAAAAAAGTCCTACTGATTTTTCATTATATTCAAACCATTTTGCTATTTATTTTCAAACATTGTTTAAACAATCCATAAAAGAAATAAAAATAATTGAAGAGTCTGTTAAAACAACCATCAATTTTTAACTGACAAAACGTAAAAAAAAACGATTTTGTGATTTTTTTTTCATATTTGAAAGTTTTTTTCTTTGTTTGAATTTTCAAAACACTACACACACAACACACACGTTCATATTTTTATTGGCTATGCTTGTGTGAGTAGAGAATTTCTTGTAATTTGAACTGAAATAATTTTGTATATAAACAAACTATTTTAACAAAAAAGAAAAACGAAAATATTTGAATTTTTTGTTTTAAAACAGAAAATAACGAAATTATTTAAATTATTTTTTCTAAAAACAGAAAACTAAAAATAGAACATTTGACTGAAAATATCAAGTCCTACAGGCGATACATATTTTTTTGTGGTTTGTTTTTTATTGATTGATAAAAAAAAAGTTAAACAATATGTTTCAATGTATTTTAATTGATTCTTCAATTGAAAACAAACTTTACCTATTATTTTTCAAATACACCTCAATCGGTTATGGAAAATATATCACTTTTGTGTATACTTTTTTTTTTTTAAAAAGTGCAAAAAAATGCTTTTTTCGACGAGTGGAAATTAATGGTGCAAACATTTTTTTTTATAATTTTACATATGAAGTTAAATAGAAAAAATGTTAGATTTTCTAAATCAAAAAAACATTTCATGACATCTTTAATTTAAGAATTTTGACAATTTTTTAAAGTTAATGTGACTTTAAAGTTACATTGGTAAGAAATGTGCTAAAAGGCTTTTCTCGAAGAGTTTTTTTCTTTAACCTGAGACGACCAACAGTCGTTTTACTCGTTTTTGGTGCTCAACAGAGAACACATTTTTTTTATTGTATGTAAACCCCTGAAAAAAATTGTTAATTTAATTATGTAAACCTAAACAAATATTGTCTTATATTACTAGAATAAGTATTTTGTTAACCTTATTTATCCTTAACATACCTAAAATGAACTCCTGCCTTTATTTAAATGCTCTACTATTATTTTGCTCTCCACTGTAAATTAAATTGAATTTTAGTATAACGTAATGGCAGTACCATGAAATTATCTACTACCTAAATACAACACTATATTTTATATTAGTTACTAAATGTTACCACTGTGTAATTGTTACAGCTGTGTTATTTACATATGTCAGTGTGTCTGTGTTTAACCGATCAACAGTGTAAAAGGCTGCCTGTTGATTGTTGTTCTTCACTTAAATATATCTTCTCAGTGGGAACAAAAGTTGGTTAAGAAGTTTGAAAGTTTATTTCTGCTCCGACTTTATACTACTCCCCCGAATTACGCTCCCGAGTTTGAAAGTTTATTTCTGCTCCGACTTTATAACACTTCCCCAAATTACACTCCCGAGTTTGAACGTTTATTTCTGCTCCGACTTTTATACTACTCCCCCGAATGACGCTCCCGAATTGGAAAATTTATTTCTGCTCTGAATTTAATACCACTTCCCAGAATTACACTCCGAGTAAAAACAGTTTATTTCTACTCTGATAACTTTTCCTGTTGATACACTGAGAATATTTATTACTGTACATTGAAAGTTTTCCTTACTGAAATTATCGCGAGTAAGGCAATCAATTCAAGGGAAATTCTCTTTTATCACGTGGAGAGACCAAACTCAGTTCGCCTTCCTTTACCTGCTAAAGCAAGCCCGAAGTTAAGTACCCATCTTTCGTGACTGGACCGTTTTTCCCCTTTGGCTAAAGTTGTGTGTTCGTGTTAAATATCGTATATGTCGTGTTGTGAATTTAGAAATAAATAAATTTTATAACGTTTACCAAAAAAATTCAAGTATTTCATCTCTCTTCGTCAAATATAAATGGTTTGTAACGAACCCTGGGCACGCTGAGCTTTGCGCCAGCATAGGGCGAAAACGTGTCGCTACAAACCTATATAAATATTGCAAATAAGTAGCAACCCAGTGTCCAAGACATCGACGATATCAACATAGATCTCTTCTCAAAAACGTTTGATTCCTTCGCAAATGGTATTATAATGTAAACTTTTCTCATCATTGGGCATTCAAAACAACTTTCTTTAAAACATAGTAAATTTCGAATGTGACCCGCCGTGAATGCTTAGAATTTTACGCCATTCATAGAGAAATGAAATTAATTAGATAAGAAATACGTCTGTTTTTTACTGATCCGGTTCCGGAAGTAGTTCTCGCTTTGAGAAAGAGATTCCAGAACAGATTTTATTAAACCGGTTCTAGTGAAATCTTTTCTAGAATGTGTTAATCTGTGACTTGATTCTAAAACTCTCCTGAACATTTTGTGGTATAAATAAGTAGTAAGAAGTAGTATGTGGACTAAATTAATTCCATTTTCATAGTAGCTACTAGGGTATTCAGTCGATTAATCGTTATTCGATTAATCGAACAATTTTGCTCAGAAATTGTTCGAATAATTTAAAATGTCCAAATTTCGAATAACGAATAATTCGAATAATTTCATACGATTAATCGATTAATCGAAATTGGCAGAAAATTACGAAAAAGGTTAAAAAATATATATTTTTTATTAAAGTAAATGTGCTAAAATCTCAACATTTTTTTTTTATTAAATCGTGATAAATAATTTGCTGTAGGCTATTACCTATCCGGATTTCATTCTGGCCAAAAAATATAATCAAGGGACGACTTTTAGAATTTCTAGAAATATTTGTTAGCTTCAACTCAATGAGAATTTTATGTTTTCAAGTAGGAGCATTAATAAACATCTTAAATCCCAAAGAAAAAAACAAAAACAACATAAAATTATCACAGTTTGCTTTAAAAAAAATTACCTACTTTGTTGTTGTGACTTATCTAATAAAGTAGTATCTATTTACGTATAATAAATTTTTACGACTTTTTAAACGTTGATATTAAACAAAATCATTAATATTTATTATAATTACTGATTATTAGAATTATTAATTATAATTAATGCTCAATGTATTAAAGTTTGTTTAGTGAGCACTCTGAATTAATAAAATATAATAATTGGATATGGAGTTACAAAAACGTAGAGGGAAAATAAATTCTCAA
Organism: Leucophora obtusa; assembly: GCA_949987735.1. Taxonomy (NCBI): domain Eukaryota; kingdom Metazoa; phylum Arthropoda; class Insecta; order Diptera; family Anthomyiidae; genus Leucophora; species Leucophora obtusa. The sequence goes on along the minus strand of OX465297.1, from coordinate 126,655,716 downwards.
CAAAATTCCTCTCTACATTTACGTTTTTTATGTATTCAATGCATAGGAAAAGATACAAATTAATGTACGGGGTCTTATATTCTTCTTTAACTCATTGCGGTGTGGTTCTCCCCGATTTGGATAAAATTTGAATATGTGAAAGAGGGGAGAGAAAAAATAAAAATATTGATAAAATCTGATCGCAATTATTACCTTTTTTTCAATTTTTATGAATTTCAGAAGAGTTACTGAATTTATATTTGTTCCTTTTTTTAACTAAAATCATTAAAAACACAACAAGTGTATGTATTATTTTACATAAATTTTTTTTCGATTAATCGATTAATTTTAAAATTTTGTTCGATTAACCGGTTAAGAAAAAAACCCGAATAATTATTTGAACGATTAATCGATTAAAATAAAAAGCCGATTAATTGAATACCCTAGTAGGTACGTATAACAAATTTGATCTTTTATTTTGTAAAACCTCAACAAAATATAGGTAATGAAAATATAAGCTCAATATAATCAAACAAAAGATGTCATAAACACTCGTTTAACATGACAATGCAAAAATGTCTAAATCAAAAAAAAAAAAAAAACACACATACGAAGGAAGAATATAACAAAATTTTGTATAGCAAAAAGCATAAAAACTATAAAATGTATTTTATTTTATGGTTTCTATGCCCAAATACAAATAGTAAAATCATCATCGTCATCATCATCATCATCATCATCAAAATATCAACAGGAGTCTCTAATATGAGAATGAGAAAGTCAATCATAATGCCAGACATTAACAATAGTAAAATATCTATGTATGTTGTTTTCCCAACACAAATAAAAAGGATAGAAAAATTGTGATGAAAATATACCGAGCATATCAAAAACCTAAAGAGAAATTGTAAAAAACAGGAAATTATGGTTGATGTTTATGTATTTATCATTTAAAGCATCTATCCTTCTTCATATGTATGGAACCATGTAGCCAACCACATGAACCAACTAACAATTCATCTTCCATTTATTTGTCGATGATTGTTGTTGACTTCTCTTCTATATCATTTCGTTTAACCTTATTTGATTAGTAATTGTTGAAATAAAGTTAATTTAATACTTTCAAAAGAAGTTTTTTTCGTATTGCTATAAAGTCATAAATTGGAAAATAAAGAAATTTCACCAAATGAGATTTATGAGTAAACTTTTTTTTTTTTTTTGAAAATATTTGGAATAGGTGAAACTTATATGTACTATGTAGGCAAGAATATTATAAAATTTGTTGGGCAATCGGTAAAATATAAACGGAAAAGCGCTGGCAAAGCAGTTTATCAGTTGATACAAGTGCTGCCAAAATGAGCTTTTCGAGTACTAAAATGATTACATCATTAGACAAAAAGTCGGTTTGTACAAAAGGCGATGAAAAAGCATTCCCAGCTAAAAACCGACGTATATGAATCCATACAGGTTGCATGTATGTTCGTGCATGCTCAAAAATATGCATTCATGTCCATACATGGATACATAAATCTCAACACATGCATCATATACAGTGACGGACAATACAATAGAATCAATTAAAGTTTTTTCTAATTTTATCACCGTTGCTTATATTTTTAAAGTACAAAATAATGATTAAATTGTCCCCAAAGAACTGGAAGATGGTTCAGAAAATTGCTGAAATTTTTGTTTTTTAATTTTGCTACCCGTTCTAGTGCTCGTAAAAATATGAGTAGTGGGTATCGAGTATTTGTCTTTTTTTTGGGTAGTCGATACTTAAAACCACTACTCGATATTTTCAGAGTTGAATTTTGGACGTAAAAAAATATATAAAAATGTGACTCCGCTAAAATATTTGCCACAAAACTGTGACTTCGCTAAAATAATTATAACAAAAATGTGACGTCGCTAAAATATTGTTACGAAATTTTATTGTTCTAGTTCTGGTATTTTGGAATAAAAATATCCCGAGAAACGGGATTTACTAAACCTGTCCATCTGGCAACGCTACATTTAAGTATACCACAGTATGCTATAATGGGCTATAAAGTGTTATACTGTGAATCGGTTTGTGTCTCGGCTAAGAATAAAGTGGTTTGTGTTTAGGCTAAGATTAAAGTGGTTTGTGTATTGGCTAAGTATAAAGTGGTATGTGTCTCGGGTAAAAAAAAAATAAAAACAAGTAGTTGGTGTCTCCGCTATGAATACTCTGGATACTTCTGGAACCTTCTAGCTTGTTCTACAACCATTGCTAACAATCTGGGTGCCTCTAGAACCTTCTAGTGGGTTCTACAAACAATATGGGCGTCTCTGGAACATTCGGGTTCATTCTACAATCGCAGACATTATACTATAAAAGGGCTGCAGCTTAGGTTTGGTCAGTCAGTCACGCAGTAGCTTTTGTACAGTTCAGTGTAGGCCCAGAATAAGAGAGCAGCGATTTTTTCCATAGAATTTGACATTTAAAAATCGCTGGGCTTAGCTGATGTGAGATAGAATCTATTTTATTTTAATGCCGGTTTTTGTTATTCTTTCATTTTTTCTCTCTCATACTCTCACCAATGTTGTCAACTCTATTGTTATTTTTGCTGGTTTTCACTACATTTTGTGATATCAAAGAGTACAACTAACAAAGGCAATCAATGGCTCTTCTGACTCTTTTTTTCTATTTTTTTGCAAAAACAAAAAATAAAATTTTTGAATTATTAAAATTTTGTTTTCTTTATTCAACTGAGATATTGGACATTATTAGTAGCTCGTTAGTTCATCATTTAGCATTGTATATTATGTTTGCAGTAAACTAAGAGACATATGAGTGGCATAAAGTCTCCTTGTTATATATAACACATGCTCAATTATGTCGCTGCCGCTGTAAGTCGTTATTTCGGGCGCGTTTTTTCTCAGAGCGTAAATCGCTAGCCTCTGCTCTCTTATTCTGGGCCTACACTCAGTTGAGCTGTACTAAAACATTGTGAAATTGTTTTTAAGATAATAAAGTGTTAAAGAAATAAATACTAAATAGTAAATAACAAGTGTGTGTGTGTGTGTTTTAGTTATTTTTAATTGCACCAGCCAGGTTTATTGAAAGAAAATAAAAGTACGTTTTTGAAGGTAAAACGTAACAATTGGTGTCTGTATTTAGATTGCTTATTTTGATTGCAATAGAAAAGAATCCGGTTTATCTAAGGGAGATAAACCAATGTTTTTAAAAGGTAAAAGCGTAACAATGTTTATCATAAAAACACAACTCTGCTAAAAGAAAAAAAAAAAAATCAAAAGTTAAATATTTAAAAGTATATGTTAAAAATCTATGATAAGCATATTGCATACTTGGTAAACGAGTTTAAAAATATATTTATAAATGATTAAATGTTTATAAATTTAAATAAATATTTTTAAAAAATTTTAGATTTAAAAACCGGTAAAAAGTATCGAGTATCCAAATTAAAAATATCGAGTAGTATCGAGTATTCAAAAGTAACCGAATTTACCAGCACTAGTACTCGCTAAATTTTACTATGTAATTTGATAAAACGTCGTTATCGCTGCTTTTTCATTAAAATCCCGGCCTACTTAGAAAAGGGCCGCAAAATTGAAAAACAAACACTACACTAAAAATTTCTACAATTTTTTGGGACAATTTAATTATTATTTTGATCTTTAAAAAATAAAACAAACGGGGATGAAATTACAAAAAAAACTTTAATTGATTCTATTGTATTGTCCGTCACTGTATGTCCACTAGACCGTTCCTAAAAAAAAAAAAAAAAAATTCGCCGTACACCGTCCAATCTAAATTATTTTTGCAGCAGGTTTAAAAACATTTTTTTTCCCCGAACATAGGGGTCGCCATCATTAAAAAATCATTAAACTTTTACTAAGGAAGTTTCTCAATAATTCCAGCAGATTTTTTTTATTTTTTTGTTGCCGAACGTAGGGGTCGCCTTTTTAAATTTTTCTTTATTGGATTTTTCCTCTATTGCAAAGCATTGAACTCCTTGAGACAAAAAAATCGATATATCACACTTTAAGATCCGACTGTAAATGCCGAAATTATAACGAAAAATTAAAGAAAGCGTCCCCTACGTTCGACAAAAAAAAATAATTTTGTTTTGATGTTGCCTTGCAAAAATACTTTATATTCGAAGGCGCACTCTTTTTTGCCTGTAAGGTTGTACGATCAAGACGTAAAAAAACGATTTTGTGGTTTGTTTTTTTATATTTGAAAGTTTTTTTTGTCTAAATTTTCAAAATACTACACACACAACACACACGTTCTTAATTTTATTGGTTATGTTTTGTAAGTATGAGTAAAGAATTTCTTGTAATTTGAATTGAAATAGTTTTGTATATAAAGAAACTATTTAAAAAATAAAGAAAACCGAAGATATTTGAATTTTTTGTTTTAAAACAGAAAACAATGAAATTATTTAAATTATTTTTTCTAAAAATAGAAAACTAAAAATAGAACATTAAGTGGGTTTGAGGTTAAGAAGAATAAACATTTTTTCAAAGTTATAAACACATTATTAATTTGCAAATCAGACTAGATCTAGAACATTTGACTGAAAATATCAACTCCTACAGACGATATATATTTTTTTGTGGTTTGTTTTTTATTGACTGATAAAAAAAAGTTAAACAATATTTTTCAATGTATTTTAATTGATTCTTCGTTTGTAAGCACGAATCTGTTTTCTCTATGTACCAGGTCTTATATCACCCTAAACACAAAACTTCTTGATTTCTAATAGATTCGGTCCATTAGAATTTTCACTTAGATACCCCTAATATTAGGCAAAATCAAAATTTCTTACCAATTTTCTTATATTCTACCAATTTGTATCTTAAGAAAATATTAACACAAGTCCATTTCAACCCATTAAAATTTTGGATCCAAACATTAGCTGACTTTCATCCAGCCTGGGGTAGCGTATGATATAGTCGGCATGCCCGGATTTAAGTTTTTACCTATTTTTAATAATTTTGTTTAATATTTTTTCCATTTGAATATAAAAAACATGTTAAAACGAAGCTTCAATATATTTTCAGTTATTGGTTGTATTCTAAAAACCAATTTAAAAACATTTTTTTTTATATTTTGTGGTGATTTGATCATCACACTTGATTGAATAAATTGACTTTTAATATGCTGCAGGCAAAATCGTTACAAAAACACTGATAAAAGTATTAAAAAAAAACTCAAAAATATTCATATTCATTCATATTAAATACTAAAAACCATAAAGGTAAACCAAACAAATTTTTATAGTTTAATAAATTGTTTTCATATTTATTTTTATTCTAGAGTCAATGTCATTTTGATTTTTCCCTTCATTTATATGTTTGTGTGTAGTTACAAAAATATATATGTATGTCTAATAGGAAAATAGGGGAAAACAAAGTTTTATTTTTAACTCTCTGCTCCATCCAATTTAAAGTTTGTTTCCTTTTCGTGTAATTATTTTTATTATTCATGTTTGTATTTTGCATTTCATCATGTTGTTGTTATTGTTTTTGTTTTTACTTTTAACTATGTGTGGAGTTAGAGCTTAAGCACCGTAAGTTGTTTTTCACGTGGAAAAATTTCACTCGAATTTTAAATGCCTTAAATTGCAATTTAATTTGAACAAATGAATAATTTTATAAAAAAGACACAATCAAAATAAACACAAAATGTCACTTTTTCCCAAGAAAAATAATAGTCTTGTACATTAAATTTGCGTGAAAACAAATTCTACACAATTTTCACGTGAAACTGATTGTCGTGAAAAATCATTTTTTTATATGGAGTATAACAGTTTTTTCACGTGAAACTGGAACAACTTACGGTGCTTTATGACGAAATATTACAAAAGTTTTGTACATGTTTTTAATGAATCTAAAATGGAATGGAAAATGTATAAAAAAAAAAAAAAAAAAAACGACAACAACAACGGAAAACGGATGCTTAGAGAGACATTCGTGATATTTTTACTGGCTGTACGATAGATTCATGCATTTTTAGTTATTGTTTTTGTTATTGTACGTGCCTACACATTTAAGAATGTTGCAAATATACCGATACAACGATGTACGGCATTTTTCAATCAAATTATTAGAATTTTGAGTTGTTTTTCTGAAAATTAAAAGATTGTTTAAAAAGATATTATCAATTTATTGGAAGCAAAATCTTACCATCACAGAGAAAACAAAAATTATAGTTTACCCCTTACTGTATGAAACTCCAGATCATAATGAAAGTTCCATATTCTGATAATATACCCAGTAAAAAAAGAGATGCAACAGTAGTAGAAAAGGCACTACAATTATCTATTTTAACAGAAACGCTAACATGTTTAACGCTGAGTTGTCATAGGAGGGGAGTATTGCCATTTCAACATTTTTGCAGTACTTTTTGAAATAGTATAAAGAAAACTATCTTTCATCAATTACAAGTAAAAAAATTTGCAAAAAAAATTAAAAATAAATTATAAATATTAAAAAAAAAGGTAAAAAAAGAGATAAAAGCATATTGGTACTTCCAGGATTCGAACCCCCTATCATCTGTTTGGAAATAAACTGTATCCAAAACAAATAATTAAGCCCACCCTTAGAGCCATAATGCTTTAGAAGGAATAATTAAGAGATTTTTTTTTAACTTTTTCGGAATTACTACTAAAAAAGCGTTAAAAATACGGTAACGAATGTTTTGGAAGCAATGAAAGAAGTGATTTTTAAAGCATGACTTTAAAAGTAGTGGATACCTTTTTTGGCTTTTTCGAAATTCTCACTTTTAACGATTTTATTAGCGAAAACAAGGTTAGGTCGAATGGGAGCCCGCCAGAACGGAAAGTTCTCTCAGTCTCCACCACAGAAAGTCCGCGAGATCAGACAGAGAAACATGCTTCCCGATATCTAAGTTGCCTCTCCTTCAGTCACCGAGCAATCAAAAAGCAGATGCTGCACTGTCTTCTTGGCTTTCTCCTCGTCGCCATAGCCATTACAGTTATCCGCGTGGGAGTGACCCCAGAGCTCAGTCATACGGAATATTGCGCAGTGGCCCGTAGTGATTTCTATAAACATACTGATTGTCCACTTACCAACACCTAGAATTGTCCTCGTTTTCCCTGTGTTGCGAAGCGGCCGAGATATCATACAATCGGTCAAGGCCGTCCAGCTTGCCCTCGTCCCCTCTATACGATACATCCTCTATCACACCAAATAGCTCCACCAAAGGACCCAGGACATCCGTCCGTACCGAGCACCCGACGGACCCAGAGACACTCATCAGCCAGCACCTTCCCCACCTTTTGTTGGGATCCATGTTAGCCTTACTGAGTGCCGAAGAATTCAGCCAAGGGGTTCAATATAGTGCTCCACACACCCAGATCTAATCGTATTGGTTTTCAGGACTTTTGAAACATTAAGAACTTTCCACAAAAATATGGTCCATAGCCGCCGTGCTTGTAATACATGCCAGGACGATTTAACCCAGGATGTGTGAAATGCATGTTCCTGAGCCAGCCATCAAGCCACCGAGACAAAAAACAAGTTACCATTCGAAGTAATGCTTTAAAAACTACTTCTTTCACTGCTTCACAAGTATCCGTTAGTGTATTTTTACTGTTTTTTAGAAGTAATTCTGAACAACTTCAAAAAATCGCTTCTTTCATTGCTTACAAATATATTTTTACAGCTTTTTTTAGAATTATTTCTGAAAAACATCGAAAAAATCACTTAGGTATGGCTTCTAAAGCATAATTTCTCTAAAAGTGATCCTAGAAAGTGATTTTGGTATCATTTGTTATTTCTAAACAGATGATCGCGTGTTCGGTTCCTGGAGGGCCCCAATATATTTTTATTTTTTGAAAATTTTTATAATTAATTTGTTTAAATTTAATATTTTTTAATTTTTATAAATATATAAAATAAAAATGAATAAAAAATTGCTTTTTATGCGCTTATACAAATAGTACTAAAAATAATACTGAATGGCAGTGCACTTTGCACTTGTTTAAAAAGTACTTTTTTTGACAAGAATAAAGCATAAGATTTCGAAAAGACAAAGGGCTGTTTTTATGCCAGTCAACTTTCATATCAGAGAATAGCACAACTAGACTAGTAATCATGAGGTCGCAAGTCCGATACCCGGTGGCGGCAATAAAAAACTTTTGTAAAATAAAAAAAAAATATATTGCAACTTTTTTTCCGAAGAATTTTTTTCAACTTGGTGAAAAGGAGCTTCCTTTGTACTGGTTCAAAAAGTACTGACAAAATGTTGAAGTGAGAGTACTCCTCTCCTGGCAACTCAATATTAAAAACATTAGTATGTATTAGGGTGGCCCTTAAAAAAAAGTGTTAAATCTTAAGGTCTCACCCCCCAGAAATATGCGAATGGCCAAAAAAGTGATAAATACGAAGTTTTGGGCAAATCGAAAAATGTTTAGAGGTCGCTCAAATGCTTTTTTCATAATAGTATAAATACAATTGTTTATGGTTTTCTTTAAAACAAATATTTTTTAAATTTTTTGCTTACTTTTTTAAATTATTATTTGTGCACACCAAAAGTACTTATTACACTCCTAAAATTAAGGCCAAAAACTTATGGAATAATAACTAAAACTGTTTATTGGTTTATAAAAAACTAAATGGTAAAATAGCAAAAAATAATCGAACCAAAATGCATAATATTTTTAATGTCATTATAAAAAAGGTAAACATTTAGATTTTCATGTTAAAATAAATATTTTTTTACAATAATCTCAGTTTAACGTTGAAACACTAGCCGTTTTACTTATTTCTCTACCAGTTTTTTTTTGTGAGTGTAATTTGCTTAATTTTTATTTTTTTTACTTAATAATAGAAACATTTATTTTTTTGGAAATATAATATTCTATTTTTAATATTTTGTTAAACTAATGAGCCTTGTCGTGACCAAAAACAACATTTTCCTCGAAATCCGCAAAAATCGAATCGACAAGGTAAGGGTTAACGTTAATTATTTCGTCCAAACATTTTACCATAGTAACTTCAAACATTATGTTATAATATTACAAATCACATTTCCTAAAATTAATTGGTAGTAAGCAAAAAATTGACTTCTTTTGTAAATATAAAAAATAAAAAAATCTGGGGTCATTTTGGGCACCAGGTCCACATGGGTTAATGATGTCCAAAAAATTTTTTTGTCAACCTTGGGTAGCGATGATAAAAAAAAACAACTAACATTACAGAAGTAGCTAATTTTTAATTTTAAATATTTTATGACAGCAAATAAGCCGTGTTATCACCAAAAAACGCAATTTCCTCGAAATTCGCAAAAATCAAATTGTTGCCCTACCCAAGTGTGCCAGTGGATATTTTAAAATTTTTTTATTTTCATTCTCTAAGGTGTTCTAAACAAGCTACTGGACTCCAAACCTCAATTTTTTCGGTTTCGTTGAAGAAAAAACTTTGAAATTTGAAATTAGAGATTTCAAAAACGTCCCAAAAATTTTGTCCGCGTATGTCGTCATCTTACGACAGGTTTACGACATCCAATAAAAAAATCTTGTTCCATTTCTCATAGCCTTGAGTCTTTTAAGTAAAAAAATTATAACTTAGTAATCGATTTCAAAAACATTTATGACGTGTGGTCGAATTTCTCAATGAAGTAATAATTTAACCTTTTTTGGTCTGGGGCATTATTTATTATTGGGCTGGTTCTTAACCGAATTTGAATTTTTATACCTTTTTGAATAGATAATTATCTCTTTATATCAAATAATTTAACATGTAGCATACAATTTTTTCCCATAATTGAAAAATTTACATAAGTCTCGAAAAAAGTCATTTTTTCCCCATATAAACGCATTTGCAATTTCCAATCGCTTTGAGCGACCTCTAAACATTTTTCGATTGGCCCAAAACTTCGTATTTATCAATTTTTTGGCCATTCGCATATTTCTGGGGGGTGAGACCTAAAATTTGAACACTTGTTTTTGGCCCATATAACGAAGGGCCACCCTAGTGTGTATGTTTAAAAAGAAGTAGATCATCAATTATAGTGCTTTTTCTACTGCTTCGGCATCTCTTTGCTGGGATCAGTCTAATAATCGCCGTGTACATTCTGTTGATGATAAACGGCTGTAGATCCTACCTGCTTCCAAAAGTCCTTCTCCAGGTATAAAAAGTATATACGGATTTTTTCATCCTCCCCTCGGGATTCCTCTTCCATGAAACTTAAGAGTCCAGAATGACACCTAGCTACTTCGCCTCCCTCGATAGTTAAAGAGTGATTCCTTTTAGTCTAGGGAGATCAAACTTCTGCATAGTGTATTTCATCGTGAACAAAACTAGTTCGGTTTTCGCCGGATTGACTCCTAGGCCGTTCCTCTTCACTAATATAGATAGTCAAACAAGCGGTAATTCCATGTACGGACGGACATCGATAAATCGACAGAGAAAGCGATTCTGTGTCCATCGGTAAAATAAAAAGTGAGTTTACGGCTATTGTTTTCTGAACACTGAGATAATTATCTGAATTATGTTAATGAATTTTTGCATAAAACCAATAAAGTTTCCATTGAAACTTTTCATTGCGTTAATGGAATTTTTTATAACATTTCTGCAAAAAGAGAACATCCACTTTTTTATGCATGACTTTTTTTCTCTACATTCAAAATAAGATAATGCAAAAACAAAATAAAACAAATACAACAACATATAGCGACATGACGCACAAGCATAGTTTTCTACTGAAAAATTGTTAAATTTAGAGCAGTATCGGTTGTTAAATTCATTGATGGAAATGCCAAATTTTGAACTACTACCATCTCCAGAAAAAACACAACTCAAAAATAAAAGTAGTTCATAAAATATATGAAGCTTCTTCATTAAATTTAAGAAAATTTTTCATTAAAATTCGTCCAGCAAAATTCCCTCTGTATAGCTACTCATTTATATATAGCCTTTCCACAGAGTAATGGTGTTTCGTATCAAAATCCTTCCGTCTGAATGCCGTTTATTAAGGCTCCGTTACACAAATCTACTACAAGTCTGTAAACAATTATTCAAGTAACTTGTAATCTTTTTCTTGATTATTTTTTAACGAATATAAAAATAGCATTTAAATGTATTTTAGTCAACAAAAATATGAGAAAAAAAGAAACTGCATCAAGGACATAAATATCATATAACATATTGTTAGATGTTACGAGTATTTGTCTATTACAACTAAATAACCCAACTTCCTGATAACGTATAAAAAATTTATACAGATTTATGCAAATATTTTTATATAAACTTAAAAAGTAATTTTTAATTTAAAGTTTCGTTATAAAGGGAGGGTAATTTATATAAAAAAACATATAAGGCGCGGTACCTGAAGATAAATTTCGATTTTGGTAAAACATTTCCAAAATCGATTTTATAGTTTATCCAACTTTAGTTTTATATTTAGCGAAGACAAAAATTTAACCACTCTAATATTGTATTTTTATGTTTGGGAAGGGCTCATTCTGGCTGCTGTACATTATGAAATATAGTACAAAAGTGTCTTAATACAAAAAGTTCGTGGTGTTGTTGGTTTATTAACACAGTGCAGCAAATACCCAGCAATAAAAGAGATGAAAAAGCAATAGAAAAAGCCCTACAATTGATGACGTAGCTGGACTTGTGTTTTTTTTTACAGAAACAATAATGATTTTAACATTGATTTGCCAAAGGAGGGAAGTACTGCCACTTTAACATTTTTTCAGTACAAGTGCACAGGAAACCGTATTTCCGCCGCAGGTAGCAGACATAAAGATATTTTAATGAAATACTCCTATAGGACCAAGGACAAAGCCTTTTGATTTATGATAGATTAGGTACATTTTTGAACCTAGCTACCATAGGGACTATATCTCCAATTTTTCATATGTAAATTCACCTAAAATTAGGCAAAACCAAAATTTCTTACTGATTTACCAATTTTTTTACAAATTTCTATAAATATTTTAACACAAGTCTACTTCTATCTATTTATTAAAATTTCGGATCCCAATATTACTTCTCTATCAACCAGGGTATCATATAGTCGGTATGCCCGACTTCAACGTTTTATTAAATAGAAAATTTTCCGAGGTAAAAAGTTATTTTGCAAAAACCTACAATTTTAAAAACTAAAGGAGTTCTTTAAAAGTACTTTAAAACTCTTCTTAGATTTCTTTACTAAGTTTTGGAATTTTTTTAAAATTATTTTTCCACCAACCCTTTAACAACCCTGAAATTTTTTAATTTTAACATATTCATTAGAGCACCCATGAAGTATATGGAAAAGTGTTATTTTTTTCACCTCCCCACGCATTTTCCAGTAAATTGGGCATCAAAAATATGTATGAGAAAAATGCTAGCCACATTATTGTCTGTACACTCAAAATAGTTTGTAGTTTAAATTAACTGAAAATGTAATTTAAAATAAATGAAAAATCACTTGAAAACCGGTCTACTGACTTTTCATTTAAATCAAAAGAACTTTGCATTTATTTTTAAATGTTAATAAATTAACTTCAAACTCCTTAAAAAATAATGATTTTTCATTTATTTCGTTTTTTCAAATTTCAGAAAATTAACTACAAATTCCGTAAGAATAAATGATATTTAGTTTATTTCATTTTTTTAACTGACCTAGAAATCGAAAAGGAATTCTTTTTTTTAACAAAACATTTTAAATGAAAATATTAACTGTAACAGAAAATCCGTATTTCTATGTAGTTTATTTTTTAAATAAATGACAAAAAAAGTTGAAAAATATATTTCTTTTCCTTTTAACTGTATATTCATTTAAAAATAAATGTACGGATAACTTTTTAAATTAACTACAGTCAGTTACTGTAATAATATTTTCAGTGTAGATATGCTTATATAGTATTTTTCTGTAAACCCTTTACTTTAAAAGTTATGCGCAAATAACCTATGAACTAATTTTACCAACAGCTCTAAAGCAACTAACACAATCAGTATTAGACTGCATTAGGAAGAAAAAATAAAAATGAACTTGTTTAAACGACAATCACTACTGAACTTTATCATTGAACGGTAGCGATTCCCATTCACAGTAACGTGCCGGTCTTGATCATCACGGAAGAAGTACGGCCCAATGACGCCGCCGGCCCATAAACCGTACCAAACCGTAATTTTTTCGGGATGCAATGATGACTCATGGAGTACGTGTGGATTGCTGTCTGACCAATAACGCATATTTTGTTTATTGACGAAGCCATTCATTATGAAGACCATAAATTGGACGTAGCGCTCTTAACGTTGAGGCCACTGACTCCGAATTGCGGTAGTAAATTTTAATAATTTCGACTCGTTGTTGACTCGTATATCTTTCCATCATGAAATGGCAAACCTTACTGAAGAGAAATGTCAAAAGAGCGGCAAGAAATATGGCGTCGTTTGCTGTCCCTGTCTTTCTACTTTTGTAGCGTCCCTGTTGAAGAACGCTTTACATAGCAAATTATTTCATAATGTAGGGGTAACCACTTATTTTCTAACTTCTGGTGAACTACTTATTCCATCTTTACGAGTAACTACTTATTTGTTTACTATTAGTAACCAAGCTGCCAACACATTATTGTCACCTTTTTGTAGGCGAGAGGTTAATGATCAGTAGTGAATTTTAGCAAATTGCGAACAATAGTATTTAAACGAGTAAATAGCCTGGTAACTAGTCGCTTAATTATTTGGTAATGTCTGTGTAGACAAGCAAAAATAGTTATTTTTTGAAAAAAAACTCAAGTAATGGAATCAATTTGTAACCAGTTATGGACTCAGGTCATTAAGGATTATATGAATCTTCGCCAGATGCTTGAAGCAGTTTGTTATTTACTATTTGGAGTATACTTATAAGCTGTGTTTACATAAAAATATCATAGCATACTTTGTGGGGTTTTATTGATTAAATTCTATGAACTCAAAATCTTTTAAATATCTGGAAAAAAAACAGCGAGTACTAACTATTTTATGTGCCAAAAATAAACTAATGTTATTTATTTTTCTGTTAAAAATGTTTATTGCATAATTTGTGGCTGAAAATTTTTACCAAACAAACATAAAATATTTATTTATTTTTATTTAGTGGCTTTAATGAAAAACGAATTCAAAATAAAATGCAACTAAAACAATAACATTGGTTTTTTTTGAATTGTTGTTTTTGTTATTATTTTTGTTTAAGGTTTTCATTTAATTGGATTTTTTTTTTTTTTTAGTTTTTTCAGGCTGTCATGATAATGAAAAAATAATTATGAAAAAAAAATATTTCTAGTCCTTTCAGTAAATGTTGACACACACACAGAAAAAATATGCTAGAAAAAAATAGAGTCAACTAAAACACAGAGTAAAAGTACGTACTTCAATTGAATTCGTACGTACTGCAAAAGCTCAAAGCCATAGTAGCGTATAAAATCCGTTTTTAACAATGACTTATTTTTTGTTTCTAGAAAGCAAAAAATATTTTGAGAGAGCAAAAAAAAACAAAACAAAACCAAACTAAAACCCTTAAGCATTTTGTAGGTTGTTAAAAAAGTATTTTTTTTTAATTTTTTCTCTATGCCATAAGTAGATTGCGTAGTAGTAGCAGTTATAGGTACAAAAAACTATAAAAAATGATTAAATAAAGAATAATTCTATGGCAAATAACAAAAACAACATATACTACCAGACTTACACAACAGGAATAGAACAACAACAACAACAACAAAATATATACAGTATTTAAAAAACTTCAAGTACATCCTTCTGTATATAGAAAAAGCAAAGAAAAAAGTGGAAGTTAGCAAATTTGTATACCTCTACCTCTTCATCTTTATGTGTCCGTCCATCTGTCTGTCCCACTGTACGTGTGTCTGCCTGTTTGCACCGCCTAAGTATAATTGTTAAGTACTTTATACACATACGCTCCTCTACTAACTCGCCAGTATTTTTCAAGTTTGTGTCTAACTAACTGAAGGAGGATGTGTATATACATAGTGCAGAAATGTGTATGTGTAGCAAGTTGTAGTTATATTTGTGTTTATATTTGTTCATATGCTTGAGTTTTGTTTTTAGTAATTGTACCAATAAATCAGAGATGGAAAATTTTAAACTTAAATGTGAATTGAGAAGTATAACGCATAAGTCTTCTAAGCCTTAAGCATTGTACTGGAATAGAACTACTTGCTCGCTTTATATTTTGTTTAGCTTTTTCACATAATTAAAATATACTAATATTAAATATAAGTACAATATTTTAACTACAGTAAAGTAGTAAATAATTCTTTATTTTAAAAAAATTTTATAATTAAAATAAAATTATTAATTAATTATTTAAGAATATTACATACGGCTTTGACAGAGTCATTAGCCGGAATTTTAACTATAGATTTAAGATAGCTTAATGCCCACTAACTGCAAGACTAATTACATTTTGTCAGTTTTATGACAAGTGTAATAGAAATTCGTAAAATAAAAAAGTGAATTATTTACATACACAGAAAGAATGTTCGCAAGATAAAATTGTATATCTTTGAAACGGATTTTTCATAAAATTTTACATATTTCAATATATTTTTCGCTTTAAAAAGTTACAGTTTCTTTGGTTTTTTTCCTTACGAAATTTTCTAACTGCTTACTTAAGAAAATATAATAAATTCCGACACATTATCGCTATCTGAACCATCACGCCTAGCTCAGCTGTGCAAGGAATTTATCAGTTACAATTTACTTTTTTTGGGAATAAGCGAACTGAGGTGGCTATATTCAGGGGAACATACAACAACACATGGGTTATACATCCTATACTCTGGGAAACCAGCTTCTGAAGACAGATCTTCGGGCGTTAGATTTTTGCTCTCTGAGCAGGCACGGAAATCCCTTATTTGCTGGAAGCCCATTTCCGACAGGATAATTACTGCCAGATTTCGTACACGTGCTCGGAATATTACATGTATTCAATGTTATGCTCCCACTGAAATCTCCGACTATGCCCTGAAAGAAGAATTCTATAGTCTCCTCGATCGTGCAATCACATCCTCCAACCGTGGTGATATTCTCGTCGTTTTGGGCGACTTTAATGCTCAAGTAGGTGCAAACAACAGTGGCTTAAGCAGCACTATGGGTGTACATGGATTGGGCCGAAAAAGCGAAAATGGAGACCTATTTATAAATATGAGCACAGCTAACAACTTGGTGATTGGCGGGACTTTGTTTCTACACAAACCGGCACACAAAGTAACATAGGTATCTCCTGTCCACATCACGGAGAACCAAATAGATCACATTACCATCTCCCGGAAATGGCGCTGCTCATTGCTGGATGTTCGAAATAAAAGAGGCGCTGACATAGCTAGTCATAGGGAGTATCCGTTTAAAGCTAGCCGCAATTAAAAGCAAAACTCCCTCCGTCGCAAAAAAATTCGATGTTAGGAAACTAAAAATCCCCTCGGTCGCATCGAACTACACACAAGCGTTGAGAGAATCACTATTAGCAACTTCTAGTAATCAACGCAAAGACTGGAAGAATTTAAAAAATATCTTCATAGATGCTGCCTCGGAACATATCTGCTTCAAGGAACAAAAGCGTAAAGACTGGCTATCAGATGGAACATGGGAATTAGTTGAGGAGAGAAAGAAACTTAAAGCAGCACTCAACTCTGCAAAGCACGCACTTCTAAAGCCACCCTACGGATGCAAAATTCCACATTAGACCGGCAAGTTAAGCACAGTGCCAGTAGAGACAAAAGAGCTTGGACAAATGGCATTGCTCTCAAAGCTCAAGCAGCGGCTGAAACAAACCGTACCAGTGACTTACTCAGGCTAGTAAAGAAGTTATCACATACCGCCACCTCAGTCTCCGGAAAACCTATAAAGAATAACTTAGGCACACTCGTCACATCCAAGGTTGACCAGCTCGAGCTCTGGGCTGAACACTATTCCGAGATGCTCTCGTCACGGCCAGAAAATGATCTGTCTATATGTTACTGCCACAATCACAACACCCAACTTGATGTAAATACGTCTCCCCCTCTTATTTCCGAAATCGTGGATGCCATTAAATCTCTGAAAAATAACAAAAGCCCTGAAAGTGACAATATTTCCCCGGAACACCTTAAGACAAATCCCCAGACAAGCGCTGAACTCATTTCTCCAATTATTGTAGATATTTGGGAGACGGAAATGGTACGGAAATGGTAAAGAAGGCATAATAGTAAAGATTCCAAAAAAAGGCGATTTAACGAACCGAAACAACTGGCGGGGAATCACACTACTTACTATGATAAATAAAGTATTTACCCATGTCATTACCAAAAGAATTTCAGACAACTTGTTGCCAACTCTAAGAAAACAACAGGCTGGTTTCCGTCCAAATATGTCATGTATTGACCATATTAATTCATTAAGAATAATCGTGGAACAATCAGTCGAATTGAGATCTCCACTATACCTTATATTTATTGACTTTGAGAAAGCATTCGACACTCTAGCCCACAATACATATTATCTGGAAAGCTCTTGAATGTAAAGGCGTTCCACTGAAACTGATTAAAATAATCAGAAGCCTATCAAGCGGCTTGCTGTCGGATTCTACACGATGGCCTGCTTTCTCACAATATAGAGCTCGGCACAGGCGTTCGCCAAGGGTGTGTAATGTCACCAATACTCTTCAATATCATGCTAGATATTGTTATGAGTCTAGCAATGATCGAAAACCGAGGTATTGTTTGGGGGCTCCATGAAAGGTTAGAGGATCTCGAGTATGCAGATGATATCTGCCTCCTCTCCCACAGCTATTCTGATATGTCAATGAAGCTTCAGACACTGTCGGAAATATCAATAAAAGCTGGGCTAAAAATTAACATCAACAAGACAAAGGTTATGAGAATTCGGTCAGAAAACACAAGTCCCTTTTTGATTAATAACGAAACTCTAGAGGAGGTAGACTCCTTTTGTTATCTTGGGGCTGTTATTACCAATACTAAAGGTTCAAGCGCAGACATCTCAAGTCGAATTAAATAGGCAACTCAATCTTTTGGGCAGCTCACTAGGGTGTGGAAAACGTCTTCTATCTCGCATCGTGTTAAATTGAACATATTCAACTCCCATGTGAAGTCAACATTGCTATACGGTTGTGAGTCCTGGAATGCTAACTCTAAAGATATCCAGTCACTACAAGTGTTTGCAAACAAATGTCTTCGTAGAATACTACGTGTTTTTTGGCCACAAACCATCTCGAATAAAAACGTGTGACTTGAAACTCGACAAACACCAATGGCCGGAGAAATTCGAAAACGAAAGTGGAACTGGATTGGGCACACCATCCGTAAAGGACCATCAGATATTGCTAGAAATGCTATCGAATGAAACCCACAGGGAAGCCGCAGACAAGGTCGGCCAGGTCATACATGGCGCAGACAAATCCAAACCGAATCTAGTAAAATGCGAAAAACCTGGCCCGAAATCAAAAGCATTGCGATGGACAGATCCGAATGGAGGAAATTTGTTGAGGCCCTATGCTCCTTATAGGAACGATGGGAATATACTTTTCTGACAAGGATGATATACACTAGACTGTCCCTTAAAATAGCGATTTGTCGATTTTCGTTCAATACATACATAGTCAAAAAGATTCAGATACGGAATTTTCACTTCATCGGATATCATTAACCCACTTTAGCCTGGAATCTAAAATGACCCACAAATTTGATCAAAATGCAAAAACGTAATTTTTTTAAATTAATTTTAAAGATTTTTTAAAATGCCTAATTTGGAGATGCCGATAGCTATTTGTACCACATAATACTTGATATTAAAGAAAAAAAATAAATTGGAAAAATGACAATTCGAGTTTGTGTTTGAAGCGACTGCTTTCAAGGACATTTTCCAAAAATTGCTTATTTTGTCAAAAATGTAACAAAATTTTAATGTTTTTATCAAAGTTTAAATAATTTTCGTAAAAGTATCACTTAAATTTTATTAAGACTATAATTATCTTTATATTTGTTTAAAAAACAGTTAACCCTGAGTGGCCTGGGGTCAGAAAAGTCCCATGAAACTTAATATTAATTTTGACTGAGAGATTGTTAAGCCATTAAATTGACAAAAAAAATCTCAGCGGGATAAAAATAAGTATTTTATGCAACATGGTGCATATGGGGTTAAATTTTACACTTTTGGCTAAAAATGACCCACTAAGAAATTTACAGAATAACACTTTTCATAATTTTCCAAAAAATATCACTTTAAATGTATCAACAAAATCTTTTTTCCACTTGATAAAAATTATTATTTTATGTAACTTGATCCATATAGGGTTAATGTTTTCACTTTTCGGCAAAAAATACCCACTTGGAAAATTACAGAATAACCTCTTTCCAAATAGAAAACAATAAATGCACAATAAACAAATCTTTAATTCGAATCTAATACGATTGCACAACTAAAATTGTTATTAACATACGGACACTTTTAACCCCACCTTTTAACCCTTAAAAATAAGATTGGGACTATAGAGAATTGCGCTTGTTCGTTAGTTTTGTATCCTCTAGCGCATATCTCAATTAAATAAAAGTCTGATAGATGTTATTCAGTAAATTTCCTATCTTAATTTCTGTAATCTAGAAAATATTTCTTAAAGATTTAACAATTTTTGCAAATTTTCGAAAAATTTTTTACATCTTGTGATTCAGTGATCCAAACAATAACTGATGAAAATCGAAGGTCGAAATTAAAACTAATGTTTATAAAATATAGACATTATAGAAAATTATTAATTTTACTTGTGGAAAATTTTGGTAATATTTGAAGTTGGGTTTGCGGGATATCCCTTAACTATTATCGACATAGTTATACACAAATGAAAGCTGGTTTTATTGCCTTTTCTGGTGCATAGATAACAAATTCTTAGATTACTTTTGAAAACTTTCTAGAATACAGGGAAAACAACGCCATTTTTGGCAAAAATCAAGTCGCAATATCTCGAAAACCGTTAGTTCTGTTTTAAAAAGTTATTTTTTTTTTTTAATTTACGAAAATTTTACTTTACAATTTTAACAAATTTTTACAGACTTTTTTGTATTAGTGTACTGATTTTTGTTCGCCTAACCGGTATATATATATCTAAGCACTGCTGTTTTTTTTTCGAAATATCTGAATTATCCATCTCTGATCTGTATGTGCATTTATATGTATGAGTACCTACATTTTAGTTGTAGTCTGGAGTATAATGTGCACAAAAAAAAAAAAAAAAACTTAAAATAAAAAAGGATAACAGGAAACTAAACTAAGCTTATGAACGGCAACATGAGAATAGAATAAAATAGAATAATAACAGCAAAAGTTAAAATAACAAGAAAAAAACTGCTGCATTTGTATGAAGTGTATTTTGTGTTTCTAACAAGCAGTGGCAGCAGACATTAGTACGTTTTGAGCAAAGTAAAACATTAAAATGACATTTCATATATGCACGTTTTTTTTCTATTTAACAATTCTGTGATTTTTCTAGGATTATATTTGTTCCTTCAACTTTGTTGCAATTATAATGTTTTTGTTTCTAAGGCTACTTGTCTTATCCCTCTTAGTTTCCCCTTTAACCACCTTCATCTCACTTGTTAATGCACATATGACTGGTTGTAAGTCTTGAATGCTTATTTTGCTAACAGGATATGCTTACCAGTATATTTGTTTGTATGTTTACTATTTATTAACTTTTTTAACATTATAACATAAAACATAATGATGAAAAATAATATGCAGAAAGTTAACAAAACAAAAATGGTTAATTAATGTCAGAAGAATAAGTTTTTCTGTTCTTTTTTTATAACATTTCAAATTAATTAGAAACAAAGCATTATATTTATATGGCTGTTGGCTTTTGTTTTTATACAATAACGATGTGTCCTTCCTGTCATAATTACATAGACCTTGGTTTTGTGATTATGTTGTTTCAGTTTTATTTTAAATATCACAGAGTGGAAGTGAAGTTATAAAATTTCCCTAATAGAAGGATTCTAAATATTTTGGGGTTATTAACTTATAAAACTTTAAAATTTGTCTAATTTGCAAGGGAAAATTTCAATATAATTAAAGTTACTGAATTTAAAGTTATTAGTTTTAGTTCAATGACATATAATTTGGTTAAGTTGTCGAAGAAAATAGTGGGATCAAGCAAAAGGACAAAGTAGCACACAATGAAATTGATGTGATTAATATTGGTATACAAAATCTTCATGATATTAATAAATTTCTAAATTGATTTATTAATAAAAATGTTGTAATTATACACTCTAAAAAATTTTTGTAAATTTACTACTATAAAATGGGTAAATTTTTATTTAATTTTACGAAAATTCGGTAAATATAAACAAAAAATGCGTAAAATTTTTTTATGCACACTTTCATACACAATAATACACACACAGAGTATTTTTAGATATTATGTGTTTACAAATAATCACATTATGCCTAAAATTAGTCTTCTTTAGTTAAATAAAATTTTTACTCGCAAAGTTTGTAAATATACTAACTTAGAATAGCAATAAATAATCTGCCATTTTAAATTGGAAAAAATTTAAAAAAATTTTAAATAATAAAAAAAAAAATAATACGTTTGGGATTTTTAGCATATTTAATTCCTTTGATGCAATTAATGTATATCCCGATAAAATAAAATTAAAAAACTAATATGCAAGTGCTTGTGCAAATTTAAATGTTACTGACACTTTAGAAAACATTGTTCTCTATTGTTGTTTCTACATGAATGGATGTCACTACATTGCTAGATCTGTCAAAACAACAGAGTAGTACATTGGAAGATGACAAAGCAAATTGTGGAAAATTTTCTGTTGTTGTTTTTGTTTTTTCTTTGATATTTTAAATGTTTAATAACGCTCCTAGACGAGAACAAAAAATTCTCATTGAGTTTGTAATTTAACTTAACAAATATTTCCAGAAATTCTAAAAACGTCGTCCCCTGACGATTTCCTTAGGCAAGAATGAAATCCGGATAGGGACATGCTTGCAGCGGATTATATTTCACAATTTGTTAAATACGTTTGGAATTTTTAGCATATTTAATTCCTTTGATGAAATTAATGTATATCCCGATAAAATAAAATTAATAAAACGGATTATTTTTTTTGAATTACTACATTTCTAAAAACACATTTTTATCTGGAAATAGTAACATGAGATTGCAATTGTTTTTGGTAATTATTGTTGACGCATGTGAGAGTCTAAACATCTTTTCAAAATTCATTTTAGTACAATAGTTACACAAAATTTGTACTATACCAATTTTATACAAATACCTTAAGATCTCAAAACGACAAATTTAGACATAAAGGATTATGTGAGAATGACACGTATATTCCCAGCAAAAAAAAGAAATTCCGAATCAGTAGAAGAAGCACTTCAATTGGTGATCTAGATGTACTTCTTTTTTTAACATAAACATCTCTGAGCTTTTGTTTGATATGAAAGATGACGGGCTTAAAACCACCACTTTGTCGTTGCGAGATATTGTGCTTTATTCTCTTCAATAAAAGTACTTTTTAAACAAGTGCAAAAGGTATTCAGTACTATTTTCATAAGCGCATAAAAAAAAATTTTAAATTTTAACTCCACAATTTCTTTGCTCTTAAGGTTTGTTTTTTTTATATAAAAAGTTTTTTATTTTGAAAGTTTGAAAAAATTTTAAAATAAAAAAAAAATTAAAAAATATTGTTCTCACCAGGAATTGAACCCGCGATCCTCTGTCTAGAAATACCAAATGATACCAAAATCACTTTTTAGGATCACCTTTAGAGCAGTTATGCTTTAGAAGCAATATTTATGTGATTTTTTGGATGTTGTTTAGAAGTGATTCTGAAAAAGCTGTAAAAGTATGCGGATACTTTGGAAGCAATGAAAGAAGTGATTTTTTGAAGTTGTTCAGAACTACTTCTAAAAAAAGCAGTAAATACAGTAACGGATTAATGTAAAGCAATGAAAGAAGTAATTCGTAAAACATTGCTTTCAATTTTTCTCGCTGGATTATTATTAATAAATACGTACTAAAAATTTATTTCTTGTTCTATTAAAAAAAAATGTTTTTGGGTGGTTTAACTTGGTAAATACACACATAATAATCCATGCATAAAAATACGAAAAAATGTCAAAATAACAAAAAAATTTGTAAAATATACGAAAAATGGTTTATTTTACGAAATTTTTTGTTGTTTTGACATTTATTTCGTATTTTTATGCATGGATTATTATGTGTGTATACTTTCTTTCGATTTCTGTGTATTTTGGCGCATTTTTTTATTTTTACGCATTTTGTGCGTACATTTACAAGTAAAACATGCTTTTTTTCTCACAAATTTAGTAAATTAACACACTATTTTCAAAATTTCATTTAATTTTACACACTTTCAATGTAAAATTACACATCATTTGTGCAGCTGAGTTGAGCAAAATGTGCGTATTTTTCTTCAGTTATACACGTAGAGTAAATTTACCCAATTTTTAGTAAGAGCACTGTTTCCTACTATAATTGCA
The DNA here is from genome assembly GCA_949987735.1 of Leucophora obtusa. Classification (NCBI taxonomy): domain Eukaryota; kingdom Metazoa; phylum Arthropoda; class Insecta; order Diptera; family Anthomyiidae; genus Leucophora; species Leucophora obtusa. The sequence continues at coordinate 126,632,217 of OX465297.1, read as the reverse complement.
TATTTTTCAACAGAATTTAATTAGAATGTATTTTAGCCTTAAGCAAGCCTCAGATTCTGAGCAGATTTCTGTACAGAAAAACCTCAGACTCCGAGCACTTTTACTTATCGAAAAATGCTCATTGTCGGCACTTTTTTCTATAGGAAATACCTTAGATACTATCCCAGGAATCTGAGTGATTTCTATTGGGATATTCTTCAGAAATGGATATTTTTATAGGAAAAAGTTATCTCTGGTACAAAAGGTCTCAGAATCTGACAGTTTTCTGTAGGAATATGTTCAGAATATGAAGTATTTTCTTTAGAAAAATTCCTTAGAATATAAGTTTTTTAAGTTAAGTTTAAGATAAAGTTAGAAAAAGTTTTTCCCTTAGAAAAAGTTCTCAGAATCCAATAGTTGTTCTGCAGAATCCGCGAATTGCAAAGAGTTTTACTATAAAAAAAACTCTTCAAAATTCGTGGGATTTTCTGATAACACAGGCCGAAGTAAAAAATGTTTGTTAAAACTTTTTAAACTAATTGACCTTAAGCTTATGTATTTTTGGATGCTAAAACAGTTTTTTTTAACATTATGACAATATTTCAAAAAAAAAAAATTGGAAAAATTTATTAAATAAAAATTTTCTATTAGGTTACAATTTTCACTTACCAAAATATTATATTACTAAAATTACTAAACATTAGATGTTAATTTTTTTGTATTTTCTCTCTCTTTTCTCTGTAAATTTTCTTGCATAGCTTTTTCTCCGATTTGTTTTTTGCCTTTTAAAAACGTTGGTTTATTTCTTTAGGTAAACCGGGTTCTTTTCTATTGCAAACAAAATAACCAATCCCACCGCTGACACCAATTGTTACGTATACCTTCTGAAACGTACGTTCTTTAGATAAACCGTGTTGGTGCTCTTTGCAAATAAAATAACACTCTCTCTTAGATAAATCTGGAGCTTGTTTATTTAACACTGTATTAATTGAAATACAACAATATAACACACACACAAACTGTATGCGCAACTCACTATACACAGTCTAAAGCACAATTAACTATACCAACTCTAATGCGCAACTTAACAGCACAAATATTAAAGTACAACTTCACTTTACAAATGTTAATGCACAACTTCCTTTCCCTTCGTAACGTTCGGTTTTTTATAGTCTAATGTACTTGGCTGTAGAACATGCTAGAAGCTTCCAATGTCTTTGGTTATAATCAAGGTTGGTTACCGAAACGAATAACGGTAAGGGTAACGGTAACGGTATCAGATTTCGTTTGTTTAGGTAACGGTAAAGGTAACGGTATTTAAGACTGTTTCGGTAACGGTATACCGTTATCGAAACAGCAATACCGGTACGTACCGGTATTAAAAAATATGTTAAAAACATATAAAAACAAGAAAAACATGGCATATTTTTAATTTTAAGTACTGAAAATACAGATTTTAAGCTATAAATTCAATACTGGTAGTTTTAATAAGTAAAATTATTATCTATAATTTTTTTGTAAAAAAAAACACTCAAGATTATAAAATAAAAAATAAAAAAATTGTAATTTTTATATAAAATAATAAATACCGGTAAAATACCGGTAACCACCCATAAAATAACGGTATCGGTAACGATAACGGTATTTATAAATTTTTTTAGAGGTATCGATAACGGTAACGGTATTCAATTTGAAACGGTATTTTAGCGATAACGGTATTATAACGATAACGGTAACCAACCTTGATTATAATACTTAAGATTATTCATGACATTTAACATTATAGGCTGTGGTGTATACTTAAATGTAGTGTTACCAGATTGACGTGTTCAGTACATTCCGTTTCTCGAGATATTTTCTTACAGAAAATTCCATAGTTTTCTATACTAGACCAATCCAAATTCGTAACAATTTAATGCTAACCTTATAACACTAAAATATATTGCCAACTTAAAAATAATATTTAACCGGTAAAAATATTTCTTATAAATATCTTATTTTTATTTAATATTGAAATGTGAGAAATTGGTGGGTGATACGACTTTTTTGTCATTTTTTGCGAAATCAGCACACCAAATTACACAGAAATTGGCTAAAGTTATTGAAAAAGTTTTTTCATCATTGGCCTGTTGCCTAAAAAAAGTTCGCCGTACACCGTCAAATCTAAATTTTTTTGCAAGGAAGTTTAAAAAAAAAAATATTTTTGCCGAACGTAGGGGTCGCCTTTTTACATTTTTCTTTATATCTTTGGCATTTATAGTCGGATCTTAAAGTATGATATATCGATGTTTTTCTCTCGAGGGGACCAGTGTTCTACTCTAAGGCCATTGACCTCAAGTATCCCGTTCTAGTATTTACCCATCAGATCTGAGTTGCTACCAGCCTAATATACCACTCTAATGTCAAAAAATTAAAGCTAGCAAAAACTCATAAACCTTTTGCTAAAGAAGTTTTCGATAAATCCAGCAGATATTTCGTTAGATTTTTTCTTTCAAAAAATACTGGTCTCCTCGAGACAAAAAAAAACCGAAGCTATAACGACCCCTACGTTTGGCAAAAAAAACTTTTTTTTGTTTTTTAAATGCCTTTCAAAAATACATTATATTTGAAGGTGTGCAGCGCACTTTTTTTTTCCTATAAGATAGTACGGTCTACTGTGTAGTTTTGTTGTAAACTAAGTAGAGAATGCGCAGTTTCGGAACACTTTTCCCTTTTGAAAAAAAAGTTAGATTTTTAGCTCTTTTTCCTATAGTAAAAGCCTCAGACTCAGACAAAGCTTCAGATTCAATATATTTTAATGGAAGACATTTTTCAGAACCAGATGCCTTTCTCTATAGGAAAATGGCGACGGGAAAATCGACAGATATTAAATACTTTATGTTATTGAAAATCCTCAGTTTCTTAGCGATAAATGAATCATCAGATTCCCAGCGAAAAAATTGCAAGTAATGTTTTACAAACTACTTCTTTCAATGCTTCACAGGTATCCGTAGAGTTTGCTAAAAACCGAAAATTTTGAAAACCGCGGTTTCGGTTTTCTAAAATTATAAAAACCGCGGTTTCGGTTATTTTTCGGTTTTCTTGTGATATTAATACAATTGTTTTAAAATAATTAAATATACAAAAGAATTAAATATTTTTATACGTTCAAGATATTTATTGAAATTCAATTGAAAATTACTCAGTTTCTAGACCTTTACGAGAGAAGAAAAAAAAAAAAAAACACGGAAAACCTTTATAAGTATAATTTTTTTATTCTTTTGTCGGCAACTAAAGCTGTATTTTCTAGAGTTTAAATTTTAGCAAATTGTTTAGAACAATATAAAGTTAAAATTTCACAAATTTCGTGAATTACGAAATAGTATTTTTTTTTAAATACGCTGTGAAAATCTGAACTGAATATATGAAACTCAATATCTCTTAAACTATCTGCCTTTTTGGTGACTTCACTTAATTTATGTTATCCGTAATAACAAAAAATAAAATATTCTTTAAACTAATATTTAATGGAGAAAATGTTCATTACAATTAAATACAAAATTTTGCAAATTAGGAGCTGAGCCCTTTTCGAAATTCAAGATTCAACCAACATTTTCCTTAGCGCTCAGAAATTAGAGATTCTAAAATATGACAATTTTCAGAGTGCTGCAATTTTCGAGTCATAAATGAAACATAATACACTAGTATTTGTGTATCGAGTGTATTCGATTTTTTTTTTTTAATTTTTCCATTACTCAAAAATAATTCAAAAATTAATCTTAAATGACTCATAATAGCTCAGAAAATTCTAAATTTTCCAATAATGCTCATAATTCAGGGTCTTTTATGAGTCGTAAAAGTACTCTCGGAAAGAGGCTACATCGGTGAAGTAATACTCCCTCATATAGGTATAATTTCAGAAGGTATTAGGGCTCTTTTATGAGTCTTTTCGGATTCCAATTGCACACTGGGATGCAATCTAGTTAATTATTTTAATTGGCTAAAGTCATTGTTAAAAACTGACTTATTTTTGTCGGTTTTCGGTTTCGGTTTTGAGGCTTTAAAAACCGCGGTTTCGGTTTCGAATAAAACCGAACAGCAAACTCTAAGTATCCGTTAGTGTACTTTTTCTGCTTTTAAGAAGTTATTCAAAACAACTTCAAAGAATCACTTCTTTCATTGCTTCGAAAGTTTCCGTTAGTATATTTTTACAGCTTTTTTAGAATTACTTCTGAACAACATTTAAAAATCGCTTAATTGCTCTAAAAGTGATCCTAAAAAATAGTTTTGGTATCATTTGGAATTTCCAAACAGAGGGACCCGGGTTCGATACCCGGCAGGACCAATAGTTCTTTTTATTTTTTTTAATTTTTTTTATTCTATTAATTTTTTTTAAATATTTATAATTAATTTGTTTAAATTCAATATTTTTTAAGTTTTAAATTTTTATGAATATGTATATATAAAAGCTGGTGAGAAATTGTTTTTTATGCACCTGTAAAAATAGTAATGAAACAATATTGAATTGGATTGCACCTTTTACACTTGTTTAATAAGTACTCTTATTGAAGAGAATAACGAACAATATCTCGCAGTAACAAAGTGGTGTTTTTATGCCAGTCAACTTTCATATCAAAGAATAGCTCAGCAGTAGAGCACTAGACTAACAATCGTGAGGTCACAAGTTCGATACTCGGTGGCGGCAATAAAAAACTTTTGTAAAATAAAAAAATATAACTTTTTTTGGGAGGATTTTTTTAAACTTTTAATTGGTGAAAAAGAGCTCCCTTTGCACCCATTCAAAAAGTACTGAAAAAATGATGAAGTGGGAATACTGCTCTCCTATGATAACTCAATGTTAAAATCATTAGTGTTTATGTTATAAAAGAAGTATGTACATCTAGATCATTAATTGGAGTGCTTTTCTACAACTTCGCCATCTCTTTTTTTGCTGGGTTATGGACAAATTTTCTTCTTTTTCATTTAGAAACATACTCAGGAAGAAGCCTTTTTCTAATGGTCAAAGGATTTTTGTATCATTTAATATCAGTTTGTTTTCTTACTTTTGTAGCAAATTAATACGATACTGGTAGCATCACTAAATAAGTTTCGATTTGGATGCACTACCGATGTGACTGAAAGACTAACAAAATTTATCATCACCTCTCAAGTGTACACACAGAAAACAGATTCGTAGTTCCAACCGAATTTATGTAGTTCCAGGTAAAGGGTTCTTCAACAGGGACGCTACACAAATAGAAAGACAGGGACAGCAAACGACGCCATATTTCTTGCCGCTCTTTTGACATTTCTCTTCAGTAAGGTTTGCCATTATTAAAATTTACTACCGAAATTCGGAGTCAGTGGCCTCAACGTTAAGAGCGCTACCTCCAATTTATGGTCGTCATAATGAATGGCTTTGTCAATTAACAAAATATACGTTATTGGTGAGACAGCAATCCACACGTACTCCATGAGTCATCATTGCATCCCGAAAAAATTACGGTTTGGTGCTGTTTATGGGCCGGCGGCGTCATTGGGCCGTACTTCTTCCGTGATGATCAAGACCGGCACGTTCCTGCGAATTGGAATCGCTACCGTTCAATGATATGGACTTGGAGGACATGTGGTACCCACAGGACGGCGCCACAAGCCACACAGCGAATGTCACAATCAATTTATTGCAAACCAAGTTTGGAGAACGTGTTATCTCACGAAATGGTCCAGTCGATTGGCCGCCTCGGTCGTGCGATTTGACGCCGTTGGACTATTTCCTGTGGGGCTACGTCAAATCTATGGTCCATGCCAACAAGCCAGCGACGATTGATGAACTTCGTACGAATATCGGCCGATTTATGCTTGAAAACCGTCGAAAATTGGGTTCAGCGTCTGGACTTCTGCAAGCGTGCCCGTGGTGGCCATGCAAAAGAGATTGATTTCCATACATAATGGCATCGAACGTACTTTCACAGGAATAAAGAATTTCATTGATATCCAAAACCGTTTTTGTTTTATTTAAAAAAACTTTTGTAGCGCTCTTATTGAAAAACCCTTTACAATCACTTTTATTTATTTTTAATACCATTGTAACTACCGAAATTTATTTACAATTTTTGAATTTTTGTTGTGTTAATAGATTACTTTAATGTTTGTGGATTATAAATTCTATAAATAGAAATACACGTTCCACAAAATTAAAAAATAAAAATTTTCTTTTGTCGCTAACTGGGACCGAACCGCCGACCCTACGCTTGTCAGCCCATTGCTTTCCCTCTAAGATAAACTCTATGTAAGCTTTTTTAGTCAAATTTCAAATTTGAATTTCTTCAGGTTTGAATATTTTGTCTATAAATAAAATTATATCAACAACAGAAAATCAGTTGTGTCTTTTAATTTGAATAAAAAAAAAATAAAAAAAAAATTTATATCGCGAACCGGGATTGAACCGGCGACCTTCCGTTTGTCAGCCCATTGCTTTTCCTCTAGGCTAAACTCGACATAAATTTTTTTTGTCAAATTTCAAATTTGAATTTCTTCAGGTTGAAAATTTGAATATTTTGTTTTTGAATAAAATTATATTCACAACAGAAAATTAATTGTGTCTTTTAATTTGAATCAATAAAAAAATTATTAAAAAAAAAAGTAATGCAAGGCAAGGTTGAGGTTTGAACTCAAATCTCTAAGGCTATAAGGCTGTGCCTCTACCTCCTGCGCCACAGATACTTACATTTAGTTGTTGCATAAGTATGAAACGAAAAAATATGATAGATTCCAAAATTTTATTATGATAAATAAAATTTCTATTCCTTGCCTCAATATATTATTACAATTACCAAAATAATCGAAATGAATGGTTAAAGCTACTAAAGTTAAAAAAAAAAAATTTAAATTGATTGGAAAAACTAATACTTTGGATAGAGTGATCGATTTTATTGAAACTCAACTGATACTAAATTTTTGCAGCCGATATTTTATTCAAATGGCTAAATCTTCGATAAATTGGTGGTTGTTGGTATTGAAGTTAATGTGGAAGTTGGTATTTTTTCAATATTGGTTAGAAAAGCCAATATTTTGGATAATGTGACAGTGTTTTGGGTTATCATATATATTTTCTGTTCACAAATAAATCTAACTTTCCTGATGATGAATTTTAAATAACTGCAATTAAAATTATTGAATGATGAAAATATTTCGTTGGTTCCGATAGAATTCCAACCAATTTATTTTCTGTGTGTAGATGCTGCACAGACATGCCACAATTTCTGGTGCAGCTGAAGCCACAACAGACGTTTTATTAAAAATTAATATCAAAACAATTTATTTGTTGAAAATTTTATTGATATTTTTATATCTTCTGCATTTTTTAAAAAGTCAATTTTCATTAATATTTTAAGTTAGTAAATTTACAAAATTTATCAACAAAATAAAAAAAAAATTTGCCCACAGCATGTTTAATTATATGTCTATTTTTATATTGTATATTTTTGTGTTTTTTTATGTTTATATAATTTTACACATTTTGAGTTTATATTTACTAACTGTGAGTTATATTAAACAAAAATTTACTAATTTTATAGTAATGAATTCACAATCATTTTTTAGAGTGCATGGCTGCTTAAAGTGTTAATTTTTCTAACCAACACTGTCTGAAATAAGCCGCATAGGATTCATCGACGCCCAAAAATAGTGTTGCACAGTGTTATTTTAACACTGTACTTTTTGTTAAAAACTTAGATATTTTTTTTTAGAAATAATCTAAATATAAAACTGCCTCTGACGATTTTCTAATTTAAAAGCTTAGAATTAAGCCTAAACCACATAAACGCAGTGTCGACCACAGTGCGACGTTTTGTCGATAACACAGTTTTTGTATATTCTTTATTTGTCACTGCCGAGAAATTATAAAAGTTTCTAAATAAACAAGAACTGTTTTTAAACAAAACGCCATAAGAAATTCTTAAAAATATTAAATCGTTTTCGCGAAATTCAAGAACAAAGTATGACCGCACTGCCACTGTCCACTGGCACTTTTACTATGTGGTTTGGGCTTTAGAATGGCATTCAGTACGTAGAATGGCTTGTAACTGGTGACTATCATACGATTTGTCTGATATTATTTTTAAGAAAACTTAATTTTAAAGGCTTTAAAACTGATAAGAAAATAATTTCCTCACAGAAGCAACTACATTTATTGTACACTGCAAAACAATTTAGGTGTCTTACTGTTTCTATATGTTTAAATAAATACTATTGCCAAAGGAAACGGAAGTTGGTTGCTTGATTTTAAGACACAGTAAAGTAAAGAAAAATAAATTGTAGACAACAAAAAAACCAAAAGAAAATCTTCAAATTTGCTGAAAACAGCAGTTATTTTGTAATACAACAAACAAGTTATATGGCAAATAGAATAAAAAAAAAAAAAACTTACTGCTGTTACAAATTCTTGTACATTTAAAGTTTTTCTATGTTTAAGGATAGCCTTAAGGAAAGATATAAGATATTTCTATCTACTACATTTTTTTCGTAATTGCTTAAATTTAGGTGTTTTGAAACAATTTTGTACATTTTTAACACGCCATACCTTAATTTTGACTATCTTTAATAGTTATTTTTTTCCTATACCATCATTTTGTTTCAAAGATTTTCTTTTCTTCCTATGTTTTTATGTGTAAATAAAACTTTTCTTTTTTAGGATTGAAATAACTTAACAAAAACGTGACTGAGTTTTGTTGTGTCTGAAAGAGCTAAAGAAAATAAAACTAGATTTCAATATAGGAAAAATGCAAAGAATCATAAAATAATTTAAACAATAATAGAAATTCAGCAACAAGTTTATTTAAGTAATAGGCTTTATGTAAAAATAATTCAAATTTCTATAAAAAATATGCCACTGAAAAAGTTCCATTAAATGATAATAAAACAAATATTGTCTAGAACATGCAAGATTAAAGAAGAAGATAAACTTTTAATTGCAATTTTATGTCATTTGAAAAAAAAGAAACAAATACTGTTTAAATTATATCATAAAACTTGGAATTTTATTTGAAATTCCAATTTGCTGTATTTTTTTGGAAGTTATTTTCACTGTTACACTAATAGAAAAAAGTCTTTAGGAAATTTAGTTAAAACTACAAGAAATTTGTTAAAAATTATCTTGCAGAAAAAACTGCTAAAATTTGCAGATTATTTTTGATATATATTCCCAGTGCAGAAAATCATTACCAGATATGTGGTTATGTAACTACATACTTGGTAATGGTAACTAATTACTTTTGTTATTGCATTTCTTATTACCTTTATATGGCGATATCGCGAAAAATAATGAGTTATGGTTACACACTAGCATACTAAAAATCAAAAAATATATCGTTACCTATGTGCTTACTAGTACTGACAAAAATAATGAGTCTAAAAATAGATTTTCAAAAAAATAAATTATATTAAAAAAAATATTTTTTATTGTATTTTTTTTTTTAAATAAAAGTTGCTGGTGCGGGAATCGAACCTGGGTCTACAGATTGCCAGTCAATAGCTATCTCGACATGTAATATTTAATAGATAAAAACATAATTGACCTGCTGCACACAAGTAAGCTTACTCGCCAACATACAAAAAATCAAAAAATATGTGGTTACGTACATATATCCTTACCAGTGTATAAAAAATATTGAGTCTAAAAATAGATTTCAAAAAATTTTCAAAAAAATCTAGAAAATTATTTTCTATTTGAAATAATGATAAAAACAAGTCATTATGAGTAACTCATTATTATATGTTTTAAAATAATGCAAAATGTAAGTGGGTGTCATTACTGGTAGTCCAAAAAATAATGATATGTCATTACCGTTTCTACACTGGGATTAGTAAGATAGGATCAGTAAAATTGAGCCTGTTAAATACAAAATTTTAGTTATATGTGAGTTAACTTTTTTTATTATCAAAAATTTTTTTAACAAATATTTCTGCTGATTTTAGCAGGAACTAAATTTAACTTAACTGGAAAAAAATCACTTTTTTAAATCTTAACAAAATTGGTTATCGTATGACGCGAGCTTTTATTGACTTTAAAAATTCATAAAAAATCGAAAAAGAATTTTAAAAAAGCTCGTGTCATATAATAGCTAATCAAGTTTAAAAAGATACAAAAAAAAAAAAATTTCGTCAAAAAAAAAAACATGGTTTCGAGATAAACGCGTTCAAAGTTTGTGTATATACCAGCTGCCGTACGTAAAATTAAAAATGCGCTCTCACTAATCCGGCTGTAACTTTTGAACCCGTAGGAATTTTTACATGAAATTTTTTTTCTTAGAATCCTAAGAATTGTTACTAAAATACAAAATTATAAAAAAATTGATTTTAAAAACGGAAAATGTCATGTCCCCCCTTAAAAATAACAAAATTTTTTTAGATATAACAATTTGTTTTTGCTATTTTTAATCTACTAATATTTAGTAAAATTTTCTGGAGATTTTACAATATAATTTGTCATTTTGAATTTACTAAAAGTTAACCCAAATATAACAAAAACCTGTGAATTTAGCAGTTTAATTTTTGCTATTCTTATTTTACTAGTATTTAACAAAAAAAAAAAAAAAACATCTGCTAGTTTCAGCAGTTTTTTTCTGCAAAGTCATTTTTATTTACTTTCTTAAGATATTTCTGCTATTTTTACAAGATTTTTATTAAAAAAATATGTTCTCTCTTTTTACATATTTTCTCTGCTCACTTAATTTGATAAGCTGATTTTACCTTAACTAAATATTTTATAGTTATTGACATTCTTTAAAGTTTTAACAACAGCAAAACAAAATTTGCGTGCCAGTTTATTTGTATACATGTTGTCTGCATTTTTGTTACTGTGGCATTTATTTTTAATTTGTCACCATATTAAGCTTAAACAAAATTGGTTATACATAAATAGATACATTGCTGGATCTGTCAAAACAACAGAACAGTATTTTGCAAGATGACAAAGCAAATTGTGTTATTATTTGTTGTTGTTTTTACTTTTTATTTAATATTTCAAATGTTGAATATCGCTCCTACACTTATAGAAATACATCTGTAAAAATAGCAGAAAAAGTTACTAAAAAATAGATAAAAATGATGCTGCAGAAAAACTGCTGAAACTAGCAGATTTTTTTTGCCAAATACTAGTAAAATAAGAACAGCAAAATTAAAACTATTAAATATACAGTATTTTGGTTAAATTTTTGTTAACGAAAAATAGAAAATTAACCTGTTAAAACAAGAAAAAAAGTTTGCTAAATAATTTGTAGCCTAAAACATCACAAAAAAATAAAAATTTTCGAAGTTTTTTTTTCGATTTTTTCTTTAAATGAAAATAAAAATCGAGCCTTTCGAAAACAGCAGTTTAAAATCTTTTTAGCAAATATTTCTGCTCATTTTAGCAGGATATACTGGTCAAAAATTTGCAAGAATTTTGTAGATATAGCAGTTTATTTTTAGTCTACTAATATTTAGCAAAATTTTCTGCAGATTTTACAGTACAATTTGTTATTTTCAACTAACTTAAATATAACTAAAATTCTATAAATTTAACAGTTTTAATTTTGCTGTTCTTATTTTTCTAGTATTTAGCAAAACAAAATCTACTAATTTTAGCATTTTTTTTCTGCAGCATCATTTTTAACTAATTTTTAGTAACTTTTTCTACTATTTTTACAGATTTATTTCTACGAGTGTATAAACTAATATAGTTAGGAAAAACATTTCGTGTTAGACTCTACGCTAAACTAAGAGAATTTTAGGCGAAAGTGATTAAAGAAAAATAGTTTTGAGTTCCCTGCGGGAAATAGACCAGTTTCAGAGCTGATTACATGACTGGAAGTTTGTGGTAGGTACCGGTCCACGATTCGGTTCTCTTGTATCAAAGTAACCGGCAACTTTAACACCATGCACTCAAAATAATAAGTCTGTTGGCTGAACAGAAAAATTTGTTACTTTAACAGAATTTATTTCTGCTTTTTTTTGGCTTAAAATAAAATTTATTGATTTTAAAACATTTTTTTGTAATTTTAACAAATGTAAATTTAAGTAAGAAATTAGTAAAACTACAGTTTTATTTGTAATTATACTGAATCGTAAAATCTGGTAAAATTTAGGGTCTCGGGACCCTCCACAGGCCGAGTCCATATCATCTAAAGCATATAAGAGCACTCCGATGCAGCAAATCTTTTCTCCGTTTTGCTCTTTCTCGCTTAGTTTTCGAGATATGGGTCATTTTATGAAGTGGACAATTTTTGTTCAAAATTTTCGAGGGTCCAAGGCCCCACCATGGTCCTTTTTTGGATAGAGATAACCTTTTCACGGGAATATTATATCATTAGGCCTAGTCGAAATCGATTTTTCTCTATCTCTCTTAGTTTTCAAGATATGGACCATTTTAAAAAATCGGAAGGGGAAAGAAATAGCTCCGTCTTTAAAACTGCGTATAATAACAGAAACATGAAAATATTATTTAGTAGGTTTGATGTTAAGAAGAATAAACATTTTTTTCTAAAATTTATGAACATTAATTTATAAATCAGACTAGATCTAGTTTCTGCCTTTTTGTATGGACAGGCTTCATCAGTGATCAGATTTTCTCCATATGATAGTTTTTTCAACAACCCGTAGGATTCGAAAGCATGTCCCCACATTAGAAACATAACTTTACTGAAGTGTGACGACAATTTAGCCATCCCACCCAAGTAATGTCTTGAATGCAATGTAACTAATTTATTGTTTTCTTTCCTTTTCATCTTTCTGTTATTGTCTTGTACTCAGAAGTGATCAAAACACATACACATACAAAAGATCTATTTTTAGATTTTTGTTTATCTTCCAATCTCTCCCGTGTCCACTTTTTCGCAAATGTTGCCACGCTGGTTTTTACGTTCAAGAGTAGCTACTTGCATATATTGGTGACGGGTTGCCACAGGGTATTTCAAAGTGTATTTTTAATAGACAGCTGTCATTAATATTGTAATTAATATTGCATTTTTGCAATTTTTAGTTCTATATTTTAACAACAAATTGTGTAAAATTTAACGAATGGGTTCTTAACAATTATTTATAAATATTTTTGAAATTTAACACATAAAATTAGTTGAAGTACTGAAGATTTTTAGTGTTAAATGAAAATAACTAAAACCTTTGTTTAAATCAGTGTTTCAACTGTTCAAAATTAGTTAAATCTAGTTGAAACCCGTTTGACAGATTTTTATACTGACGTATTATTTTAAGTGTATGAACTAAAAAGTTGCTACAAATTCGCCAAGCCTCCATCAGATCATCAGAAGAGCTTGCACAATTATAGTGTTGCTATTATATGCCCTACAACTTTCACTACCTTTCATCTCTCCTCTGGCCTTTCGAAAGAAAGCAACACACTGTGTAATTTAACATTTATTTTAATACGAAAATCTATAAATGCTACCTTAATGTGCATGTCTTTATAGGAAGCCATTCAAGTTGTGTGTTGAATTTGTGGAGTATGTATTTGCATTTTTCCGAGTGTTTGTTTTTAGCAAATATTTACCGATGACAATTGTTGACATACGTGCAAATTAAGGTACTCACAAGCTACAGTGTGGATACACTTAAATGTGAGCAATGGTATTTTTTTTGACAATTTATTGTAAACATTAACATATTTCACAGTATATTTTCAAGAAAAGAATCAAAAATGATTGAAATAGTATTAAAATTGTATGTAAATGAACTTACAACTCCTTAGAGTATGCAATAAATTTTTCCTTACATATCGTTATTAGTAAAGAAACCGAAAATATGCCATAACTGTGATTAAAGCATTGAGGAATTGTTTTTTTTTCATATAAATGCAGTTATATGGAAAACTTAATCCATCAATGCTTTTCTCTTATACATGAAATATGTTTGTATCAATTATAAATAAGCCCGTAAAATATGCAACAACGATCTCTGTACACATATGGTATTTACTATACTTTACTGAGTACACTCTAAAAAATGTTTGTAAATTTACTACTATAAAATGGGTAAAGTTTTGTTTAATTTATAAAAAATACATAAACTTTTTATGTACACACGCAATAATAAACACACGAATTATTTTTAGACATTATGTGTTCACAAATAAACACATTATTCGTAAAATTAATATTCTTTTGTTAAATAAAATTTTTACACACAAAGTTGGTAAATATACTAACATATAATAGTAATAAATACTTTGACATTTTAAATTTAAAAATTTTTTAAATATTAAAATAAAGCCAAAACGGATTATTTTTTGTGAATTACTACATTTCTACAAACACAATTTTATCTGGAAATAGCAACATACGATAAGAATGAAATTGTTTTTGTTAATTATTGTTGACGCATACAGTAGTCTAAAACTCTTTACGAAATTGATTTTAGTATAATAGTTAAACAAATTTTTGTTACACCAATTTTATACAAATAATTTAAGATCTCAAAACGACTAATTTCGACATAAGCGATTATGTGAGAATGACACGCATATTATTATTGCTAAAATAGGTAGTAAAAATTTATTTGTTGTTAAAAAAAAATTTTTTTTGGGTGGTTTATCTTTAGGCACAGCTGTGGTAAATATATGCATTTGTGGAGAATTTGTACGCACTTTCTGTGGACTTTTGCGCACTTTTTGTGGATTTTTACGCATTCTATGCTTACATTTATATGTATAGGTTATAAATAGTATACACTTACGTATTAAGTATACATATGTTTAGATGTTTTGATCTCACTGGAGATTAAGACCTATGTCATTATTATTATGAATTAATTTGCTTATTATTGTAAAATAGATTGCAAATAAACGTATGAAAAAAAAACTATACGTAAAACATGTTTTTTATGCACAAATTTAGTAAATTAAAACACTATTTTCAAAATTTCATTTCATTTTTATGCACTTTCAATATAAAATTTCACATTATTTGTGCACCGTGTTAAACATAATGTGCGTATTTTATTTCAATTACATAGAAAGAGTAAATTTACCTAGTTTATAGTAGAGGAGTACAGTTTACTACTTTAAGTTGGGTAAATTTCAACAGAATTTAATTATAGTGTAGACAATAATTTTAATTGCATATTTTAAGGGGTCAAAGTTTTTTTCATCACACGGTAAACAAATTTGTACTGACATTTGAGTGTATTGCCAATAGATTTATTTGGCCTGCGGTAGCCGAATTTTTTTGGTAGTGATAATAAACTATTAAAAATGCATGTAATTTGGCTATAATAAAATGAGTAAATTTTTGTTTACTTTAAGGCATAGTAAATATAAACACTAAATGCGTAAAATAATTTTGTTTACATTTTCATGTACAATAATGCACATTAGACCGTACCTCAAAAAAAAAAAGCTCGCGGTACACCCTCCAATATGAAGTATTTTTGCAAGGCAATTTAAAAAAAAAAATTTTTTTTTGCCGAACATAGGGGTCGCCTTTTTCAATTTTTCGTTATAGCTTCGGCACTTAATGGCGGATTTTAAAATGTGATATATCGATTTTTTTGCCTCGAGGAGACCAGTGTGATGCTATAAAGGAAAAATCCAATGAAAAAAAAAATAAAAAGGCGACCCCTACGTTCGGCAACCAATATATAAAAAAAATGTCTACTGGGTTTATCGAAAAACTTCCTAAGCAAAAGTTTAATGATTTTTTGCGAGCTTCAATTTTCTGACATTAGGGTTGTAGCAACTGAGATCTGGTGGGTAACTACTAGAACGGGATACTTGAGCTCAATGGCCCTTAGAGCAAAGCACTGGTCTCCTCGAGAGAAAAACATCGATGTATCATACTTTAAGATCCGACTGTAAACGCCAAAGATATAACGAAAAATGTAAAATGGCGTTCGGCAAAAAAAAAACAAACAATTTTTCTTAAACCTCCTTGCAAAAATACCTTATATTGGAGGGTGTACGGCGCACTTTTTTTTGCCTGTAAGGTGGTACGCTCTAATGCACATACAGTATAATAATAGGCATTATGTGTTTATAATTAAATCAACATGATCAACTTTTTACAAAGAAAAAATTACTCAAATTCTGGTGATTTTTTCCCTTTCAAAACCATCTGATTCTAAGAGCCCCCAGATTCCTGTGAATTTTCTTATGGAAAACCCGTAGGACTCTAAGGAGTTTATTCTATGAAAAAACTCCCTGATCTGAGGACTTTTTCCTATAGAAAAATCTCCCAATTCTGAGCAATTCTTCATACAGGAAAACCCTTATGTACTAAGGACTTCCTATAAAAAAAACCGCAATTTTTAAAAGTTTTTCCTATAGAAAATCCTGCTATTTCTAGAACTTCTTCCCATAGAAACTTCCTCAGCTTCTAAGGGCTTTTTGCTGTAGCAAAAAGTTCGCTGAATCAAAGACATTTCTATAGTAAGAAGTGCTCAAAATCTGAGGTTTTTTCTATAGGCAAAATCCCATAAATCTGATGTATTTTTCATAGGAAAAAGCACATAGAATCTCAGGCATTTCCTATAGAAAGGTGATTTTTCTATAAGAAAAAGTGCCCAGAATCGAAGGGGTTTTTAATGGAGAAATCTCCATTTAATACTTTAAAAATTAATATCAGACATTTCCTTAAAATCCCACATTTTCCATATAAAAAATTCTCTAAATCTCACGTGTTTTGCATCAAAAAATGAATACAAAATATACGGCATTTCCTATCAAAAAGGCTTGGTTTTTTTCTATAGGGAAAAGTACACAGAATGTAAGGAGTTCCCTGTAGCAAATGGTACTAAGGCCTTTTTCATAAGAAATCAGAGCTTTTTTAATGAAGAAATCTCTCCAGAATCTGAGGGCATGTAGAAAAAAATTATGGTTAAATATGGTTGGGGATATGAAGTTATCATAATATAATACTTCTTATCATCATTTTAACTGATTATATTATTGTCACTGAGGATTATATTACAATCACTTGACCGATATTATGGTCAATACATAATGAATCATAACATGGTGCTTTTAAACTATCATAACATGATACTATTTTCTTTGTGTGCAGGAAAATATCCTGTTATTAATAGTAAAACTAAAAAAACCGGTTGTAGAACAGTATGAATTCTTCTACAAGCAGTTACTTGAATTTGAATTTGATTTTTAACTGGTGGGTGTATGAAATGCAAAAACAAAGTCAAAATAGGCAGATAAAGAAATGGACTGATTTTTTAGTCCTTTTTTGCTGGACAAGTTAATCTTCAATATTTTCTCTAAAAAATTCTTTAAAGGATTTTTTTTTCAAATAACTACCAGATTTGTTGTTAATTTTTGTTTCTCATTTACATACATTTGCCCTGTGGTGTTTGCTACATTTTTCTTTTTTTTTTTTTTTTGTTAAATGACCTTTGGCACTTTCTTTACATTTCAAACCATGTTCTTATGTCATACATATTTACTAATCTTTTGTTGATGTTTTACTTGAGAGAGTATACAACATATGATTAATATTAATATGCCCTACTGCTAGTGATATCCTTGTACTTATTTTATAGAAAAAAATGGTTCTTCTTAAGGTATATACATATTTCAAAATTATTTTTTATATTTTATATAAAAATAATGACAAAGGAGGTCATATATGAAGGTTATTAAATGTAAATCAGAGAAAGCTTATATGTAAATGTTTATTGTAATATTTTCATTTCTTCAAACTTAAGTTTTACATCTTAGTATTTGCATGAATTTTTGTTTTGTCATCCTTTTGTTTAAAATTTAATATGTAGTTATTACAACCCAAATTAAACATTAAAGCTTGTTGCATGTTCAGACGTGCTATAAATTGTAATGACTTATTGCTTTTAAGATCACGATAGCTTTGGAGTCATGCAATTTATACATTAAAATTTATATGTTAAAATTAAGAAGAAGGAAAAACAGAAAAAATACACCCATACGTATGATTAATATTGTAGTAGTAGTAGATATTACGTATACGACATGGTGGTGGTCGTGTATGAATGTAATTCATAGTGTGGAATTTTAAAGACAAATTACTCACATGTGTTCTCAAAACATAAATTGACTTTGTGTCAATAAAAAAAAACGTCACATTTTTTTTATCGAAAATTTCATTCTGTTTCGCAACATTCATTAATAAAAAAAATGGCTTTTACAAAAAATGGGATTTAAACGCTTAAAATGATTTTTCTAAAGCAAAAAAAATAAATAGGATTAAAATAGAAAACCATGTGAATCTTCCATTTTAGGCATAGGGTATGTTCAGCGAACTTATGTAAAACACTCCGGGGAATATTTTTGTGGAACATTCTAACCCTCTAACTCTTCAATGAAAGGGAATTTTTTGGCCCCTTTTTAAAAAGGTACAAAAAAGACCCGTACTGGGCGACGATTTTATATATTCTAGAAATTACAAACTCAATGAGAATTTCTTATTCTCGTCTAGGAGCATTATTAAACATTTAAAATATCATAGAAAAAATAAAAACAACAACATAAAATTTACCACAATTTGCTTTGTCATCTTCCAATATACTACTCTGTTGTTTTAATTAAAATAATTTTTCTTCATCAAGTGCACAAAACAAATTATTGAGAATATTAAAAATATTTAATCCATTGTGGACTTATAAAAAAATTGCAGCAGAGTATACGTGAATGCGTAATGTATTTTGAGAGTAGTCAAGAAGTTCAAAAAGGACCAAATAATTGTATTGCCTGGAACGGGTAAGGCAGAAGCACCCAGGAATGAAACCAAAACCAAAAATGTGGAGAAGTAACTGAGGGCGATTCCATCGAGGGTACGGCACATGCAATGTTTGGAAGCTTTTGTGCCCAGAGTTAAAGCTAACGTTGGCTTTCAGAAATTTAAAGTTCAGAAAGTTCCGGACAGAAATGCTGAGAACAACGTTGATACCAAAATACTTCGCTGATTTAAACTTTTCATTCTTTAATTGACATTTTGCAAATTTGCGAAATATCGAGACTAAACACCTATACAGTGGTAAAGCATCGCGATATGAAATAACTATTTATAGTCTTTTCACACAAAACAACAAACACTTATAATTCTCAATTTGTTTAGTCTATTAAGTATTTAAGTGTTTAAGGTTGGAAATGCGGCATCTTTAACCAATCTTTTGAGGCCTGCCCGGTATAAGTAGGCCCATTAGCTATTAATTCCGTGGTAACTTGGGTTGTCTGCTCTTCGGCATCTTCGGTTTATTATACTAATAGAAAAAAGTCTGTAAAAAAATTAGTTAAAACTACTAAAAATTAGTTAAGAATTATGCTGCAAAAAAAACTGCTAAATTATCAAATTAATTTTGCATATATTAGTAAAATAGGAAGAGCAAAAAATAAAATTATTAAATATACAAATTTTTGTTATATTTGAGTTTAATTTTTGTTAATAGAAGATAAAAAATTTAGCTGTTAAATCAGCAAAAAATTTTGCTACATAATTAGTTGCCTAAAAAATAACGAAAAAATTTGCCAAATTTTTTTTTCGTTTTTTTTTTTAATTCAAATAAAAATCTGACCAAATGGTGAAATTTAAAATTTTCTATTTTTTTAATTATTTTGCAACAAAAATTATCATAATAAGAAAAATGAACATAAAAGAACTCAATTACAAATTTTCATTAAATTATTCGGGCAGATATGACTTTTGGAATAAATTTTTTGTAAAAAAGTGAAATATCCCGAAATTTGACCTTTGACCTCTGTGTGCCGCGGTTTAAAATTGTCCAATTTGGCTCAAATTTTCACCGTATGCTTTTTAGGTCAACTGGAAAAAAATAGGTGGGTGCACATTTCGAAATTCAACATTTTGTAAAAGACCTGACACCCTAATACGGATTCTAAAAACACAAAAAGGGCCATACAAATATCGCTTTTATATCACCAAAAAATATAATGCTAAAAAATATAACTGCAACTTTTTCTAAAAATATAATTTCATAAAAAAAGTGCTAAAAATTAGTGCACTTGATATACAAGACGTTTTACTAATTTTTCTATTAACTTATTTTTTTGAGTGTAGGTATAAATTATGCAAAAATACAGTTTTAAGTTAATGCTTAGAAACAAGCATTTTTGGCAAAATATGCAAAGACAAATATGCATTTATAGAAAAATATGCTGAAATATGCATTTTGATGCAAATTCGTTTTTACATGAACTTGTGAGCCCCAATGATTACTAAAACTAATTTTGTGAAATTAATCATTAATATTTATATATTTTTCGAATAAAAATAAAATATGCATATTTTTTAATCCAGCTTCAACAGAATGCTGGGAATATTTATTACTGCAATGTGATAAAACTCGCACCATTTCAAAGTAGTAATGTAATAACTTAAAGGTAAAAAGATTTTAGAATATAAATGTTACAATTATTTAATTAACATGTTTAAAAAGCTCAAATTCCGATTTCTTCAAAAATGGAAAAGGTACACATTCTCGGCTGCAAGCTGTCTATGTAATTTCCGAATTAGTGCGTTGTGTAAATATCGGCTTGAAAGAATCTGATATAAATCTAAAATGGCGATAGTGAATTTTTCGGATTTTTTCAGACTAAAAATTTTACATATACATTTTTTTACTTTCTAGGCGGTTCTGGCTCCCAAGCGTTAGTCTATCGGTTAGGTTTCCAATTACGCTTTCCCTATTGTTACGATTCATTCAAAAATTTTATACCAAAGAATAAAAACTAAAAATCAATAAAATTTTCGTATTTTTCAAACTTTTTGAAATTGAAAAATCTGCAAAAAAAATTGGAGGAACGGTGTAAAAGTTGGAGCCAGGGTTTTTATCCCAAACTGAGCACTAATTAATCCATTAATACAATTATATAGGTAAAGTGCAACAATTCACTTAAAGTCGCTTCGTTGCAGTAGTACGATTTAAGGTTTTTGAACAGACACGTACATACCCAGCAAAAACATGGTATGATATGTCATTACATTTCGCATTATTTTAAAATACAAAATAATGACTTACTGATAATACGTTATAGAGGTACTTATATATTCTTGCAAAGTAATTACTTACTGGTAATTGATTAAATAAGTACTGATTTAGTTTTTTTTATATTAATATTTCATTTGTTTGAACTAAATAGGAAATTTTCCAAAGTAAAAAGTTATTTTGCCAATAAGACCAACTATTTCACAATGTAGGGTAACTACTTATATCCTCACTTCTGAGTAACTACTTATTCTTTCACGGTGGGTAACCCATTATTCTTACTTTTTTTGTAAGCGAGACGGTAATGACCACATATGAATTTTTGGATATCGCGAACAAAAGTAATGTTGCGAGTAAATAGCCTGGTAACCAGTGAAACCCTTTGCGTGCTACTTACTCGCTTCATTACTTGGTAATGTCAGTTTTTGCTGGGTATAAACAACTTTTAAACTGTCATAGCTCTTAAGTGTTGTAGGAGTAAAATATGTTAAAACTTCTTACCGACGTTTTGTGGAGTGATTTTGTGTCAGTTCATGATTTCAGACCACATGTGTAAACTGGGATTGCTTAATATTAATCTCTTATATGACCTTTAATTTTTTGGAGACATTAAACCCGATAAAATATAATTTCCAATGAATCTGTGGCATGTTTTTACATTACATTTTTAATACCATACATTTTTTTCTTAGCTTTAAAATAATATTTAAGGTTTTTTTCCCCTTACTAACATATATTTAACTTCTTGGAAATTTAATTAATGTTTGTGTTCATTTTTTTCTAATCTTTTAAACAACAACTTGAAAATTTATTTTTATTTAATCTTATTTAATATTTATGAAATTTCGTTATTGTTTGTATTGCTGCTGTTTTTGTTTTTGTTGCTCTTTGCAAATAAACATTTAACAAATTTACAAGTGTAAATAACAACGACAACAGCAGCGAAAACACGTAAATATTTAACACCCCATATGAAAAGAAGAATGAAAATTTAACAAAATAACATTAAAAGAAGCACACAAACACACAATTGATGTATTTTTTTTTTATATTCTCCACTACAGCGAAAAGGAGTCTGTATAACGGTTTGTTAGTTCTTTTGAAACATTGAGAAGTGTGGGAAAACGCAAAGAAAAAATATGATCTTGATGACCATATTCGAAGAGTTTCATATATTTTTGGGTTTATAATTGCGGCAATCATATTATTTAATAGTTATGACAATCATACTCTTACCTATTTTTCTATCATAATATGATGCTTAAATTATCATATTGTGATTGGAATATGGTAAGAATATTTTCATATTATAGTCCTACATATCATACCATAATCCCTATAAGCAGTATTCTCCCAGCATCCTGTTGAAGTTAATATTGTCCCCAGAGATAATTTTATGGTCATGTAGAATATTTTGTAACTATATAGGGTTATAGTATGATTATTAGAAATATATTATAATAATTTTGTGCACTTTTTGCATTATTTTTTTTTTAATTTTTTGGATATTTTGTTTTCATTTGCATTTCGTAGAAAACTAAAATCTGTAACGCCCCTACTTGTAGACGTTTTTTTAAATGAGTGCAAAAAATTAAAAAATAAAGCTCTTTTTACTTAATTTATAACACTAGGCACCTTTATGCACAATTAATAATAATTTTAATTGAAGGTGTCTTCACAATCCACATTTTGGCCAGACTTCCCGGATAGCCAAGATTCCCCCTTTCACAAATAACGTCACGGTTTAAACTAATACCGATAAGTTGTTTTTCTATTTTTAATATTTTATTATTTTATTTGACTTTTTCTTACAACTTATTTTCACAAAATCTCAAACAAAATGACGCTTTAAAGGAATTAAATGTGTTAAAATCCCAAAACTTATTTGGCAAATTGTGAAAAAAAATCTGTTGAAGGCATGTCCCTATCCGGATTTTATTCTTGCCTAAGGAAATCGTCAGGGGACGACGTTTTTAGAATTTCTGGAAATATTTGTTAAGTTAAATTACAAACTCAATGAGAATTTCTTGTTCTCGTCTAGGAGCGTTATTTAATATTTAATATATCAAACATTTAAAATATCAAAAATAACAACAAAAAATTTACCACAATTTGCTTTGTCATCTTCCAATATACTACTCTGTTGTTTTGACAGATCTAGCAATGTAGTGACAGCTATTTATGTATAACCAATAAATGAAAATCGACACTGTCTGATTGATGACGGCCATAAAAAACTTTAGGGACCATCTCATAACTAGTTAGAGAATCTCTACTAATGATTATTTTCTCAATTCAGATAATAATATTCGTATGATTGAACGGAAATTCTATTTTTTTTTTTGGTAAAATTTTTCTTGTAAAAACTTATTTTTTTAGCTGTCACAATCAAAAAATTCGTGTTGCTTTACCATCTACAATTTCCTTCAATTCTATTATGTAGAGTATTAAAAGATTCGTCTCAACTCAATGTATCACTCTTAACTTATTTATTATTGAGCAGGAGCAACGTCGTTTTTACTGTTGTTTTTAATGCCCATTTGTTGTTTTCTAATGCTACTAGTGCTACTTCTACTAACACAATTTACTACTACTTATTTTCCTCTTATTTGGTTTTATTTTTATTGAAACTCATAAATCTTATTTTAAAGTAATAAAAATGTTAAGAGTGTATGTATGAGAGTGTGTTTGTGTATTGCAATAAAATGTAATTTTATCTTAAATTATTTACCGACAGGAATAAAAAAAATCTTTATAATTCTTATAAAATTTGTACGTTATTTCCAAAAATGTTTAATGATTTTTTGTTTTTATGTTTATTTATTTACAGGTGAGAATACCATTTGGTTTAATAACTATATTTGTTGCATTTAGTTTGAAGGTATGGTATTTTAATTTAATCGAGCTAGTGAAGAATTTTAGAATCAATAAATTGGATTGTAAATAATTTGTTAAAAGATCCCGATTTGAAAGACATTTGTTTGCTCTCCCATATGAAAATCTATATATATTTAGAACATACATGATCTTGATCATACATGGGCATTAGACCGTACCTCAAAAAAAAAAGTTCGCCGTACACCCTCCAATATGATGTATTTTTGGAAGGCGATTTCAAAAAAATATTTTTTTTTTGCCGACCGTAGGGGTCGCCTTTTTTAATTTTTTGTTATAGCTTTGACATTTAAAATCGGATTTTAAAGTGTGATATATCGATTTTTTTTGCCTCGAGGAGACCAGTGTTTAGTTATATAATAAAAATCCAATTAAAAAAAAAATTAAAAAGGCGACCCCTACGTTCGGAAACCAATATATAAAAAAAATTTCTACTGGGTTTAGCGAAAAACTTCCTTAGCAAAAGTATACTGATTTTTTGCGAGCTTTAATTTTCTGACATTAGGGTAGTACATTAGGGTGGTAGCAACTGAGATCTGGTGGGTAACTACTAGAACGGGATACTTGAGCTCAATGGCCCTTAGAGCAAAACACTGGTCTTCTCGAGAGAAAAACATCGATGTATCATAGTTTAAGATCCGACTGTAAGTGCCAAAGATATAACTAAAAATGTAAAATGGCGACCCCTACGTTCGGCAAAAAAAAATTTTTTTTGAAACCTCCTTGCAAAAATACTTCATATTGGAGGGTGTACGGCGCACTTTTTTTTTTTTGTCAGGTGGTACGCTCTAATGGGCATTATACTGTCCCTTAAAATAGCGATTTGTCGATTTTCGTTCATTATACCCCCCAGTTTTATTGGAAATGATCCCAAATGGAAGAAATCGATTTTCTGTTTGTTTTTTTTTTTTTTTTTGAAAACAACCCTCGCCGAAATTTGGACGAAAATGGCCCATTTGGGGAAAAAAGTGTTACTATTAAAAATTCCCAAAATTCGAAATTTCGAAAAAATTATTTTTTATTCCATTCATTCATTTAATAAAGCCAAATTATTGAAACATGGAATTTTGACTTCATTGGATATCATTAACCCGCTTTAGCCTGGAATCCAAAATGACCCACGAATTTGATAAAAATGCAAAAACATGTTTTTTTAAATTAATTTTAAAGATTTTTTAAAATGTCTAATTTGAAGATATCGATTGCTATTTGTACCACATAATAAAAGAAAAAAAAAAAATCAATTGGAAAAATTATAATTCTATTCTGTGTTTGGAGCGACTGCTTTCCAGGACATTTTACAAAAATTGCTCATTTTGTCAAAAATTTAACATAATTTGAATGTTTTCATCAAATTTTGCACAGTTTTCGAAAAAACATCACTTAAATTTGGTTAGACTATAATTGTCTTTACATTTGTTTAAAAAATCTTTTACTCTTAGTGGCCTGGGGTCAGAAAAGACCCATGAAACTTAATATTAATTATGACTACGAGTTTCTTAGAATGTTTCCGGATTTTTCAAAATAGAAAGTCAAATATTCGTCAAATGTTCACAACATTCTCGTCAATCAAAAATAAATGTCAAAAATGGATTCTTCGACCCAAAAAACCCTCACATTCACATTTGGCTACAGGAAATAAAGTTTTCTGTTGCCTCGATGCTTGAATATTTAATCCGGGGGCTCGAAGTTAATGTTTGAGCTATGGTTTCTTGGAATGAAACATAGAATAAGAATTGCGGTGCGCATTTGTACATTTTTTCGGCCCCCTACAATTCGGCCTGCCCTAATATTAGGGTTGGTCAAAATAAAAAAAAAACCAAATTGACCAACCCTAATGGTCATATATGACCATTATGTAGCGTCGTATATGATCGTGTATGCCCATGTATGATCACGTAAGTTCTAATATATATTTTGATTTTTACATGGGCTGTTTGTTAACTTTTTTAAAGAAACCTCCAGATTTTAATTCAATTTTCGACAGAGAATAATTTATGAAAAATTTTAAGTCAAATAGGTTTTTCATTTGAAGAACGATGAAGTCAAGCCCGCTTATGAAAGATTCTAAAGTAGAAAAAAAAAATATTTTTGTTATTTTCTTTAGTCATGATTACTCGTCTGTTTTTCTTTTAACAACAAACATATTTTTCACACATATTCAGTTGTTTTTGATACTAGTTGTATGTCCAACCCATTCGCATGAGTCACATTCACCGACAAAAAATATCATAGCGTAAGAGCTCTACATAATCTATGGTCTAGACTATGTAATTTCATTATAAATAAACTGCCCAGCAAAATTAGAAATAATGCTTAAAAAACTACTTTTTCACTACTTAACCCTTTGACACGGGAATTTTAATGGCTGGGAATTTTCCGACCAAACTTCGTGGAAATGGAGATCTATGCAAAAGATATATCGTTTATTACTTTATGGCTTTGCAGCATCCCCTAGCGGAGATATTTGGAATTAAAGTTCAAACATTAACATGCTGCCGACCCCGAACGGGTTAAATTTTTTTTTAAATTTTAATTTTAAATTTTTTCTATTACTAATCTCTACATAAAATCTTTTGAGTTTTTGAATTTTATTCATCACACAATTTTTGACACTAAACTTTAGCCTTTTTTTCAACTTTTAATTTTTAACACATTCTCAGCAGCGTTGATGATCACAAGACAAAAAACGCTCTACTGATCTAATGTTGTTTTGAGATCTCACAGCCTGCATAAAATTTTAATAAGAATAAAATAACGATCCCATAACAGTAAATGAATAGCGCTTTAGTTAAAAGTTGATGAAGTCGACGTACATTATAATGTACGCCACTCGCCAAAGGGTTATTAGTATTCGTTAGTTTATTTTTACTGCTTTTTTAGAAGTAATTCTGAACAACTTCAAAAAATCACTTCATTCATTGCTTCCTTTGCTTTCCCTTCCTACTTTGTTAGTATATTTTTAGAAAAACTTCCGAACAACTTCCAAAAAATCACTTAAGTAATTCTTCTAAAGGACAATTGCTGTAAAAGTGCTTCTAAAAAGTGATTTTGGTGTCATTTGGTATTTCCAAACAGATGATCAATTCCCGGCGGGACTAATACTTTTTTAAATTTTTTTTATTTTATGAATTTTTTTTTTAAATTTATAATTAATTTGTTTAAATTCAATATTTTTTAATTTTTCAATTTTTAAAAATATATACACATTCAAAAAAATAAGTTAGTAGAAAAATTAGTAAAACGTCTTGTATAACAGATGTACTAGTTTTCAGCAATTTTTTCGCTGAAATTCCGTTTTCAGCAAAAGTTTTAGTTATATTTTTTAGCGCCAAATTAAATTTAAACTAATGTTTTACTAATTTATTTTGCTCCAAAAATTGTGCTGATAACCGCATTTATAGCGTGGACGACAACCACATCATAGGCGTACCTAGACCATTTTTCTGGGGTGGGCAAGCGACCCATTCATTTTCTGCTGTTTATTTGCCCATTCTCACACTCTTAATCCTAAAAAACACTTTCGGCATTATGCTTACAATTTTTTCACACAAAAAAAAATTAAAAATGATTCCTTGCCTTCTAATAAAATTTTCATAATTTTAAAAATTAAATAATCCTGGTACCTTATCCTATCAAAATCGCCATGTTTTTATACAAAACTCTGAATAATGCATTTATTTTTCTGAAGAAAACCTCGTACAAGGAATGTATTCCAAGCTAAGTATATTCTCAGATTCCCAGTGTAGAAACGGTAATGACATATTATTATTTTTTGGACTACCAGTAATGACACCCACTTACCTTCTGCATTATTTTAAAACATATAATAATGAGTTACTGATAATGACTTATTTTAATCATCATTTTAAATAGAAAATAATTTTCTGGATTTTTTTGAAATTTTTTAAATCTATTTTTAGACTCAATATTTTTTAAGGATATATGGTAAAATGTTGGGTTTTAATTTTTATTCAAAAAAATAAAAATTGTTTTTTCGACCTTTTTATTAATTAATTAGAAATTTATTAATTCAGTTCGAGGCCAATTTCCTTATTATGTGGTAAGGATATATGTAACCACATATTTTTTGATTTTTTGTATGTTGGCGAGTAAGCTTACTTGTGTGCAGAAGGTCAATTATGTTTTCATCTATTAAATATTACGTGTCGATACAGCTCAGATGGTAGAGCTATTGACTGGCAATCTGTAGACCCAGGTTCGATTCCCGCACCAGCAAATTTTATTAAAAAAAAATACAATAAAAACTATTTTTTTTATATAATTTATTTTTTTGAAAATCTATTTTTAAACTCATTATTTTTGTCAGTACTGGTAAGCACATAGGTAACGATATATTTTTTGATTTTTCGTATGCTGGTGTGTAACTATAACTCATTATTTTTCGCGACATCGCCATATAAAGGTAATAAGAAATGTAATAACAAAAGTAACTAGTTACCATTACCAAGTATGTAGTTACATAACCACATATTTGGTAATGATTTTCTACACTGGGTTATTATTAAATTTAGATATTTAATAGAGAAAATAAATCCAAGATCAACCTGTCTAATTCATCCACCTCGGACGAACCCTATCTAACCCCATATTCTGACCACTTAAATTACCGAGGTGGACAAAAATAGTGAAATATTCATCTTACAATTTTTGTTTCTACAAAATATTGAAATTTCATTAAAATAACATAGTAGTGTTTAGTTTGAAGTAACTTCCTTATTGGATATAAACTAATTATTCGTTTAGAAAACTATGAAATCTAAGATATTTAACTCACCAAAAAAGATTCTGCGTTATTTTTCTATTATTGAACCACTTTGCGGTTCTAATAATTTTTCTTAAAGAAAAACTCTTACAGTCAATTTTATAATCAGAACTAAGATAGATTTGTTTCTTAAATATTTCTTAGGTAAGAATTTTTCAAACAACATTTTTTATTTAAGAAATATTTAAAATAAAAATCGATCTTAGTTCTGAGTATAGAACTGACCCTTAGATTTCAACAAATTACACTTTGAGACAAATGGTAGGGGTCAGTGATCGGGAAGGGCTCAAACTACCGGGGAAAGTTATATCGGTAAAAAAGAAGTTATACGTGTCCCGGCGTTTCGCTGGGTCACCTCTAGGAATCGAGATATATCGACCTTTGGTGGTCTTTTTTTTGACATAACTCGAGAACCACTAGTCCGATTTTGCTCAAACAATTTTAAAAAAATTAAAAATTACAATTCCTTTAATCTGTTCATATCACGTTTTTCTATATACTTAACAGTTTTGCCGGTAAAAATAAATGTATGAAAAAAAAAATATTTTTTGCCTAAAATATTAAAAAAAAGTAATAAACAAAAGGTTATTGATTTTTATGGTAGCGGTAACAAACATTTATTTTTACCGGCAAAATTGTTGAGTATATAGAAAAACGTTATATGAACAGATTAAAGGAATTGTAATTTTTAATTTTTTTAAAATTGTTTGAGCAAAATCGGACTAGTGGTTCTCGAGTTATGTCAAAAAAAAGATATATCTCGATTCCTAGGGTTGACCCAGCGAAACGCCGGGACACGTATAACTTGTTTTTGACCGAAATAACATTTCCCGTTGGTTTCATCCCATCCCGATTTTGACTGTCGCATAGTGTTATTTGCCTAGGAAACCATTTAATCCTATGTTTTTTCCCAAACCAAAAACACAGGATTAATTGATATTGAAAAAAAAGTAATATTGTGATACTTTTCGCCATCAAAATCATAGATAAAAGAATTGTAGGTAGATTTTTTAAAAAATCTGGGATGGGCAAAAATCAGTCTAGGGTGGGCTTAGCCCACCCCAGACCGGACTAAGTCCGCCAATGAACCACATAGATGAGATGTAGATGTCGCAGCTTGTCTGGCTGTAGTACAGACAACGGAAAGGATAACTAATAAAAAACAACTCTAAACAATTTCTATATTTAAATTTTCAGGAAATAAATTAACTAAAGTAAAATTTCTGTACAAATTTTTTGAGTTTTTTCAGTCTATTAATATTCAGCAAAAAGTTTTGTGATTTTAGCAAGAATTTTTTTCACTTGCAGCCGACGAAGTGTTGCTGACTTTTTTATTTCAGTGTACATATATAAAAAAATGATGAGAAATTGCTTTTTATGCACCTGTGAAAATAGTGCTGAAAACAATACTGAGTTGGAGAGAATAAAGCACAATATCTCGCAATGACAAAATGGTGTTTTTATGCCAGACAACTTTCATATCAAAGAATAGATCAGGGGTAGAGAGCCAGTCTAGCAATCATGATGTAGCAAGTTCATTACCCGGTGGCGGCAATAAAAAATTTTTTGTAAAATAAAAAAATATAATTTTTTTGCGAAGAATTTTTTTTTAAGTTTTAATTGGTGAAAAAGAGCTTCCTTTGCACTCGTTCAAAAAGTACTGAAAAAATGTTTAAGTTGGAGTACTGTTCTCCTATGACAACTCAATGTTAACATCATTAGTATTTATGTTAAAAAAAGAAGTACATCTAGAACATAAATTGTGGTGCTTTTTCTATTGTTTCCGCATCTCTTTTTTTTGCTGGGTGGTAGTGAGGTAAATTTTATTTTAATAATAATTTAAATTTAATTTATCGTCATCAATATAAATGTATGTGTATAACCAAGCATTGTTTATGTCATTAATATTTGTTGTCGTTGTTAATTATATGAACAAATTTCTGCATAATATTATTTTCCTTAATTATTGAAATAAGTTTGAATTGGAAAGGGTGTTCAGGAGAAAAAAATTATTGGCTATCTCATTAAAATAAAGTGTTTTTCAATAGGGAAATTAAAATTTAATGTCTTTTTTCTCGGTTATCGTATTATTCTCTCGTCTAAAATCACACATTATCTTGCCAACCATAAAATGAAATTTTTTGCATTTAACTTAATATTTCTCCGTTTAAAATTTTGTTTTTATATTTCAAAAATAAGTCGAAGGATATTTAAATTAAAATGAAAACAAATTCTCATTGAGTTTGTAATTTAACTTAACAAATATTTCTAGAAATTCTAAAAACGTCCTCCCCTGACGATTTCCTTAGACAAGAATGAAATCCGGAGAGGGACATTCCTTTAACAGATTATTTTTCACAATTTGTTAAATAAGTTTTGGGATTTTAGCACATCTAATTCCCTATGCTCCTTGCAGGAGTAAAAAGAACAAATATATATAATTCCCTGAAACAAATTTACTTTGATTTAAAAGCTATTTCTATTTAATTTAATGTTGTTTCTATTTGACTTGTGGGCGCTGTGGTGTAATGGTTAGCGCGTTGGACTGTTACACGTGAGGTTGCGGGTTCGAGCCGCAACCAAGGCAACATAAATTTATGAAAAATAATATGTATGAGTTTTTTCTATCCCTCATACATATCACAGCGTCCTCCTTCGGTGTTCCCATAGCACTTAACGCCACCGAAGTAAAATAATATAACAGGGCTATGAACTAAAAAGCTTCAACAAAGTTCGCAACTCACCATCAGATGGCGCGCAACAACTGTTCTAAAAATCAACATCCCGCGCAATTACAGTGTTGCCATATTTGAAGCCCTTCTTCTTTCACCACCTTTCACTTCTTCTCTATCCCCTTTCCAAAGGAATCAACACGTTAATTAATACGAAGAATTTCCTGAGGGTTGCTTCTCTCAAAAAAAAAACAAAGTATCTTTTTTCTATGAGTAGTGAACAACACATTTAGATGTTCTAATTTTTTGGATATAATTATATATAATATCAAGTCATATAATTTTTTTTAGTAGGGTACCTATGATTTTGTGAAATGATTTTCGTTATAATCCTTTTTATGGACTGTTAACAGAAAAATAGAACTTAACTTTACTTACATGAGTTTTTTTCTCATATCCATGACCATATATTGACAACTCATAATTACCAATTGAGGCGAGGATGCGAAATGACGTCAATATAATGGATGCTTAACCCATGTTGGAGTTCAACTGTCAACTTTAAGTTGTCAACTTATGATCATCGATATAAAACACGTTTAAAAATGCATAAATTAATTTTAAACATTAATTTAATTTTTTATAACCAAACTATCAATACATACATATATGTATAAAATAATTGCGAATAAAAAAAAAAATAAAAAATATACAAAACATGGTTTTACCCAACAACAAACATCTCCTACCAACAAGGAAACTACGCCAAATGATACACCCAGATTTTGATGAAATATCAATATTTTATAGGAAAAATTAATTTAAGATTGACCTATTCTATCTTTTGGGCTACTAAGTAAGTTCTGATGGATGCAGATATCAAAAATCCGATAAATTTAGAGCAGCATGAAATACAGAAAATTTAAAAACACAATCAATATGGTCAAAAGAAATATCAAAGTAAATACAATCAGGTATAAAATTTTAAGTTTTAGCCCTTACAGCAATTATAGTTGCTTCCTAAAGATTTTCCATGTTGAAAATTAATATGGATTAGTACGTCCAGAAATTTTGGTCAGATTCACAATCTTTTCGTGGAAGAAAATAATAAATACCAAAACATGGAGTTATTACAAACTCAAGGCCAATTTCTTTTATATTTTTATTCCACATCCAGCCAAAAAAGAGATGCCAAAGTAGTAAAAATGATCTAGATTAACAGAAACACTACAGATTTTAACATTGAGTTGTCATAGGAGAGGAGTACTCTCAATAAAAAATAAAAAAATAAATAATATAAATTCAAAAAATAAATAAAAAATAAATAAAATAAAAAAAAAAAATATTTAAAAAATAAAATAAAAAAAAAAAATGCGATCATCTGTTTGGAAATAAACTGTATCAAAATCAGTTTTTGTGTTCACTTTTGGAGCAATAATGCTTTAGAAGCAATACTTAAGTAATATTTGGATGTTGTTCAGATTTTCCTCCGGAAAAGGATACTTTGGACGCAATAAAGAAGTGTTTTTTTTTTGATTGTTGTCAAAATTGCTTCTAAAAAGCAGTAAAAATACACTAATATATCCTTTATCCATATTTAGGGCCACGTTTTGACCCATAACTCAGAAACTAGTCGAAGTTCCACCCTGAAATTTTCTACAAACATAGAAGAGATCTTAGAAATCAACATACATTTTTTGAAGAATTTTTAAAAATACGGTTTTCCCAAATATGTGCTCTACTCAGGACTACAAAAATTACCTTTTCATCGAAAAAATCGATATGCATATAATTTAAAAGGGTACAACACTTTCACCTTTTCAAGGAAAGAAAAAACGAAACTATATTTTAACTAGATTAAAAGTTATAACCGATTTTATGAGGACACTTTAAATTATTTTTAACGTTTTTGCCAATTTTCATGACGTCATATTTCGGAGAGGGAAAGAGTCTTCCATCTGAAAGTTAAAGTTTTTTTGACGGCTAGTAATATGCATTTTTTCGTGATGGTTTGTTACGGTTTCTCTCTAAAGTAATTTTCATGTAATTATGATTTTAAAAAATCACCAATGCGACTACGATGACTTAATTTTGGTTTCCTACCAAGGTTGGTTACCGATTCATATGACTAATAATAATCGATAACGATATTTCCGAAAATTACCCCGTTTTTCATTTTTTTTCTGTTTGCTCCAAAAAAATACATACAAATTGGGTATCAAATGTAATTTAAAGATTTATGCAGTGGATTAAAAATGATATGAAAATGTTGTCAAACAAAGAAATTTCCTAGAACCATGAAACTAATTTTTAGCCCTAATTTTGAACTTTGGCCTATATCCCAGCAAAAAAAAAAATGGATGTACTGCTTTACAAACTACTTCTTTCACTGCTTCACAAGTATCTATTAATGTATTTTTACTGCTTTTTTAGAAGTTATTCTGAACAGCTTCAAAAAATCACTTCTTTCATTGCTTCCAAAGAATCCGTTAGTACACTCACAATATATTTTCCATAACCGATTGAGGTTTATTTGAAAAGGAATAGTTTTCAGTTGAAGAATCAATTAAAATACATGGAAACATATTGTTTAACT
Organism: Leucophora obtusa; assembly: GCA_949987735.1. Taxonomy (NCBI): domain Eukaryota; kingdom Metazoa; phylum Arthropoda; class Insecta; order Diptera; family Anthomyiidae; genus Leucophora; species Leucophora obtusa. Next base: position 126,598,337 of record OX465297.1, on the reverse strand, counting down.
TTTTTTATCAGTCAATAAAAAACAAACTACAAAAAATACGTATCGCCTGTAGGGGTTGATATTTTCAGTCAAATGTTCTATTTTTAGTTTTCTATTTTAAGAAAAAATAATTTAAATAATTTCGTTATTTTCTGTTTCAAAACAAAAAATTCAAATATTTTCGGTTTTCTTTTTTGTTAAAATAGTTTGTTTATATACAAAATTATTTCATTCAAACTACAAGAAATTCTTTACACATACACACAAAAATATCCAATAAAAATATGAACGTGTGTGTTGTATATGTAGTGTTTTGAAAATTCAAACAAAAAAAAAAAAACTTTCAAATATGAAAAAACAAACTAAAAAATCCGTTTTTTCTAACATTTTGTCAGTTAAAAATTGAAGATTGTTTTAACAGACTTTTCAATAATTTTTATATCTTTTAGGGATTGTTTAAACAATATTTGAAAATAGATAGAAAAATGGTTTGAATATAATGAAAAATCAGTAGTCCTTTTTTAATTGAGTTTTCAATAAATTTAATATGTACTTTAAGTTGTTTTTAACGATAAAATGTTGTGAGTGTATATTTTAACAGCTTTTTTAGAATTACTTCTGAACAACATCCAAAAAATCACTTAAGTATTGCTTCTAAAGAGTAATTGCTCTAAAAGTGATCGTAAAAAGTGATTTTGGTATCATTTGGCATTTCCAAACAGAGGGTCACGGGTTCGATTCCCAGCGGAACCAATATTTCTTATTTTTTTTTTAATTTTATAATTTTTTTTTTACTTTTATAATTTTTTTTTAATTTTATAATTTTTTTTTAATTTTATAATTTTTTTTTAATCTTATAATTTTTTTTTAATATTTATAATTAATTTGTTTAAGTTCAGTATTTTTTAATTTCTAAATTTTGAAAATTTTGGTTATATAAAAAAATGGTGACAAAATGCTTTTTATGCACCTGTAATAATAGTACTGAAAACAATATTGAATTGGAGTGCACCTTTTACACTTGTTTCATAAGTACTTTTATTGAAGAGAATAAGGAACAATATCTCGCAGTAACAAAGTGGTGGTTTTATGCCAGTCAACTTTCATATCAAAGAATAGCTCAGCGGTAGAGCGCTAAACTAGCAATCGTGAGGTCGCAAGTTCAATACCCGGTGGCGACAATAAAAAAACTTTTGGAATTTAAAAAAAATATAATATTTTTGTGAAGAAGTTTTTTGAACTTTTAATTGGTGAAAAAGAGCTTGCTTTGCACTCGTTCAAAAAGTACTGAAAAAATCTTGAAGTGAGTGTGACAACTCAATGTTAACATCATTAGTGTTTATGTTAAAAAAGAAGTACATCTAGATCATCAATTGTAGTGCTTTTTCTACTGCTTCGGCACCTCTTTTTTTGCTGGGTTAGTAATAATCATTAACGATGTTTCCGAAAATTACCCCGTTTTTCGTTTAATACAAATTGGGTATCAAATGTAATTTAGAGATTTATGCAGTGGATTAAAAGTGATATGAAAAAGGTGTCAAGCAAAGAAATTCCGTAAAACCGTGAATCAAATTATTATCCCTAATTTTGAAATTTGGCCTCTATGTTTATTACTAGCAAAAGTTTTACAATTTGTTCCCACTATCACATATACTAATTTTATCGAAATCTCAAAGAATCCCCAAACAGATTCTCTTTCTCGGTATTTTTTTTTTTTTTTAATAAAAAATCTTTTTAATTTGTATTTCGTATTTAATTAGATTCCTTTTTTATTCAAAATTAACTATTATTATAAACCATTTATCATGATATCACTACTCCTCATTCATTACTGCATTTGATGGTGGCCAAACAAAACACGTAGCCAGGCCATAAGAAGAAATCTACTACAAATTTAGTTAGGGACTATATTGTTTCCAGCCTTAAGCGACAATTGTAGTCTATGACTAATTACTAACTGTGAATCAAATTTGATTATAGTATAGAATATGTTGACATAGTTAAACTTTTCCATTTCCATTTCCTTTGATTGTTAAAGATTTTCCCTTTTACTTTTTTTTTTGTATGCACGAGTATTAAGTAAAAATTAATTGCTATTTCTTATAAAATTAATAGAAATAAAGTTGAAGGGAACAAAACCTCATTATTTATGCTGTGTGTAGGACGTGTTCTAGAGTTTAAGAGAAAATTTCTTTGTATACGAGATTCTTTTATATCTAGCTTACACAAAGTGTGTGTGTGTTTCTGTATGTGTGTGTATGTATTAAATTCATAGTTCAATGAACTTTTCATTCATTTTTAAGTTTTAAGACTCTTGACTGCGTGACGGAAGTGGGTTTTTTATTGCAGGCACATCAACTACCATACCAGGATTAACAACAACAACAACAATAAAACGTAAAGAAAGTCAAAAGCGTAAACGAAGAACTACTAGTAGAAATGACTTTATGTAATGTTAAATGTTCCAACTTTAAAACGGAAATTATGACAAGGACATATTGCCTTAAGACTTTATCACCAAAAAGAAAAATAAAAACTAGGACACCAACATATTGAGATCTAGAAAACAAAAACGAAAATAATTTATAATTCTTTGTTTAAAAGATGAAAATAATTGTTGAACGAAAAATGCATTTTATTTTAAAAGAAACTAGAGCGTCTTTTACAGCTTTGTCAGATCTTTTAATAACTTTGACAAGGTTATTAGAGCAAATTTAATTAAAGTGAGTTTTAATTAAAAATCTGATTTTAAGTAATTAACAAATTTGCTTTAAAAGGGACATCTCAAATAGGAAAAAAAGATTATTTATGTGTCAAAATGGCGGGTATTTTTGACTGAATAATTATCTAAAATCAAAACTCACAATTGCTTAGCAAAGTTAAAAGACTTTTTGTAGAAAAAAGAGATGCCAAAGCAGTAAAAAAAGCACCACAATTAATTATCTAGATTTACTTCTTTTTTAACAGAAACACTAATGACTTCAGTACTTTTTGAAACGAGTTAAAAAAAATTCTTCACAAAAAAAATTATTTTTATTTTTATTTTACAAAAGTTTCTAGTCTAGCGCTCTACCGCTGACCTATTCTTTAAAATGAAATTTGACAGGCATAAAAACACCACTTTGTTACTGCGAGATATTTTTCCTTATTCTCTTCAATAAAAGTACTTATTAAACAAGTGCAAAAGGTGCACTCCCATCCAATATATGTAATTTTCAGAACTATTTTTACAGGTGAAAAACAAGCAATTTCTCACCATTTTTTTATATAACATATTTTTAAAAATTTTAAAATTAAAAAAATATTGAATTAAAAAAAAAATTATTATAAATATTCTTTTTGCACTAATATGAAAGTTGAGTGGCATAAAAACACTACTTTGTGATTGCGCGATATTCTGTTTTATAAAAGTACTTATTAAACATGTGCAAAAGGTGCACTGTAATTCAGTATTTTTTCCAGTGATATTTTCACAGGTTGAACTAAAATAAATTAATTATAAAAAAATTAAAAAAAAATATTGGTCACGCCAGAAGTCGAACCCGCTATCATCTGTTTGGAAATAAATTCAATCAAAATCACTTTTCAGGATCACTTTTTGAGCAATAATGCTTTAGAAGTAATACTAAAGTGATTTTTTTGGATGTTGTTCAAAATTATGTGTAAAAAAGCTGTAAAAATATACTTATTTTGTACTTTCAATTTTATTAATTAAATTTTGTTTAATAAACCACTTTTAACAAATAAGGATATTGGAATTCTATTAGTGTCAAAAAAACCGGCCATTTCAGAAAACCGGTTTTCGGTTTGTTGGAAAATTACGATATTTTTAAAACCGGTTTCGGTTATGGTTTTCTTAAAAAAACCGGTTTCGGTTTTTTTTGTTACGAAAATAAATCTGTGCAAATAGTAGAAAAAGCTACACTCTAAAAAAATGTTTGTAAATTCACTACTATAAAATATGTAAAGTTTTGTTCGATTTTACGAAAATTCGTTAAATATACACACGAAGTATTTTTAGACATTATATGTTTATAAATAAACACATTATGCCTTAAATTAGTATTCTTTTGTTAAATAAAATTTTTACACACAAAGTTGGTAAGTATACTTACTTCCAAGCAATAAAATATTTTCGTATTTTGGAAGCAGTAAAAATACGAAGCGCTTAAAAAAGTCTACAAATTCTGCTTTGCAATTTGATTGTATACCAGTGGTCAGCACCGATAGCCACCAGTGGCCGATCATAACACAGTACAACAGCCAATCTGGGGGGTGAGAAATTCCAAGTCAGGGTGATGGTACTAGGTCAGTATAGTAAAACCCTCAAAGGGTTTGGCGTTCGTATGTGTCATTTTTTTTATGACCTTTTAAATTTTTTCCTTATCTTGCTGTTTTTTCGCTTAGTTGTAACATTTTGGCAAAAACGTAGTTTAACATAACTCGAGAACCACTTGTCCGATTTTGATGAAACAAATTTAGAAAAATTTAGAATTACAATTTCTTTAATCCGTTCATATAACGTTTTTCTTTATAATCAACAGTTTTGCCGGTAAAAATAAATTTGTGGAGAAAAAAAATATTTTTTTGCCTAAAAATTAAAATTTTTTTTTTTTTTTAAATTCATAAAAAATCCAAAACGGAAAAAAGGATCAAGTGTTATTAATTTCATGTAAAGTCACATAACCTATAAACAAAATTTAACGCGTTCTGCTTTTATTTACAATTAAGTGAAGGTATCCCATTTTGACAAGAATATTGATATTTGTTTTTATTCAAAAAAGTGTCATTTATCGCCTTTTTCATAAATTTTCCCCAATAACTCCAGACTTCTGGCCATAAACTACTAAAAAAATTAAGTAAACATTTTTATAATTTTTTATTTTTATTTTATTTATTTATTTTTATTTATTTTAATAAATATTGCCTAGACTTTTTCGATGGTGGTTGTTCGGGACTAGTGGCATCGCATTCATCGCTATCATCAGTTTCTGAACCACACATAATGTCAATGTGTGACTCCACTGTTGGCCCTTCTGCATCTCCTGAAAATTCTTTATCATCAAGATCATCCTTGTCTTGCCACACTAACTTACTCCACCAGCAAATTTCCGCAATTATTGCACTCGGCGACTTTTTGCCTCTATATCTGTAAGTTTTTGTTTTATTAAAATGAGTTTGAAAAAATAAAAAATCAGTATTACCTCATTTCAAATGGCATAGCAACTTGATGATAGCGTTCACCTTCTTCATCAGATTCGGTAGCCAATTGTTTGCTGAAATAGTCCAGATGATGATGTAAATAATGGATTTTCAAGGACATGTGGACACCAATTTCCGAGAATGCTCTTAACATCCTTGCGACAGAAACATCGTAGTTGTTAGAACGATGCTTTCCCAACAAGCCTTCTATTACTTCTTTGATTGCCTGCCATGCATTCAATTCAGCGTCAATCAAAATATTGTTGAATGCGTCACTTTTAATCAGCTTTCGTATATCTGGACCATTTAGTACGCCTGATTGGAAAAAATTAATTTGTTAAGATGGAAAATCATGGAAAATGAATGTGATATTATAACTTACCTTCTTTAATTTTAATTTCGCTGAGTCTCGGGTAAATTAGTTTCAAACACAAGAAAACTTCATCTCTTTTGGCGACAGTTTTGATAAAATTCTTAACAATTCCAAGTTTAATATGCAGTGGAGGCAGCAATATCTTCTCCTTCGGCACTAGAGGCTCACGAATAATATTGGCCGTTTGTAACCTGCTGTGCTCTCTGAGTTTCCATCCGTGGCATGCATATTGGTCACCGGAAAATCGTGTGTCCCAATCGCACAAAAAGCACATATATTTTATATAGCCGCTTTGAAGACCGCAAAGCATTGCTACAACTTTTAAATCGCAGCATATGCGCCACATATGTTTGGCGTAGTTAACCATTTTTAAAATATTTTCCAGTGCATCATATGTTTCTTTCGTTTCTGTACTGTAGGCGATTGGAACTGAAGGTTTTTTATTGGTCTTATGCAGTAAAACCGCCTTCAAGCTGAGTTTTGAACTGTCAATAAATAATCTCCAGTCATCTGCTTCATATTTTATTTCCATTGCGTCCATCAATTTTCCTACATCCGGGCAATATGCAGAAGTTTTTTCATCATTCACAAGGAATAAACTTTGGAGTGTTGCCTGACGACTTCGATAAGCTGTGACTTTCACACCGGGTGCCAACAAATTGTTTGATTTCAAAATGGAAGCCAGCTCTTCCGATTTATGCTGTGTTAATTCCAACTTGGCAACAATTGAATCAAGCTTATTTTGATTTATTAAAATTGGCTCATTGGATACTGATGGCTCATATGGGGAATCATCACGTGCATGATATGTCGGAGCAGTCGTAGAAGAGAAAATATCTGGGCTAGAAGCTTTTGGCACAGGAATGTGGTCCGAATGAGGCAATGGTGTTGCGGCACTTGCAACACCAACGTAATCATACGATTTTCTTATCCTTTTTGCGGCTCCTTTATTCGCACATGCATAGCAATTCAATGGATTGTGACCTTCGCCAGGATTAGTCCAAGTCATTGGGATACCGAATGGCATACTTTCACGTCTTCTATTTTTCCAATCCATTAGACGGTTGTAGCAGCTTTTACACACTATATTTGGTACCCAATTTTCGTTCACTATAACATTTTGGTTGAAGTACATCTCGTATGTTTGAACAAAATCAGTACTGAAATTTCCCCTTTTTTTATGTGTTGAGACATATTGACCACAGCAGTAGCAAAAGCTATTTATATCTGGCTTGCACAGTTCCATATTCTGTTCTCTTTTGTTCACTTTTAAAAAACTGGAGAAAAATCACTTTTACTGTTCGCGTTCGTCGGCACTTGTTGAATGACAAAAATCACAGAACCAGTGTGAGAAAGAGAAGAAGTATAATGACAATGCATGTTTTATGTGAACATTACAGAACCAGTGTTGCCACATCAATATTTCTCTTTTAGTACAGTAGAAAAATATGAGAGAGTTCGGCTTGTGAGTGTCAATGTTTTCTCCAAATAATGTTGTGCATATCTGGAGCAAATTTTTGAAATTCATACATTTACCTAATTGTGAATAAATGAGAAACGCGTGCATCGATTTTCATGATCTATGCCTTTTTTTGCTCATGAGTTATGTGACTTTACGCGAAAGTAATTAGTTTTGGCACTTTTTTCCATTTTGGATTTTTTATGAATTTTTAAAAAAAAATATTTAAATTTTTAGGCAAAAAATACTTTTTTCCCTTCATACATCCATTTTTAACTTCGAAAGTGTTGCACATATAGGAAAACGGTATAGAAACAGATTAGAGAAATTATAATTCTAAATTTTTCTAAATTTGTTTCATCAAAATCGGACAAGTGGTTCTCGAGTTATGTTAAACTACGTTTTTGCCAAAATGTTACAACTAAGCGAAGAAACATCAAGATAAGGAAAAAATTTAAAAGGTCATAAAAAAATGACACATACGAACGCCAAACCCTTTGAGGGTTTTACTATACTGACCTAGTACCATCACCCTGACTTGGAATTTCTCACCCCCCAGACAATAATCCCAAAAATGTTCCATAGTGTAATCGGCTTTTCACACGTACACAACACGAATGGCAACAAAACTCTCAACTAAGAGCATAACAAATAAAAATATAACATTTAGTAGCATGGTAGCTTTCAACAAAGCAGGTTGATGTCGCTTTGTTTAAGAAATTTTAGAAAAATAGTACACTCTTAAAATTTTTCAATAACACGAGAACAGGAAATTTATTATGAATTATTTTTATTTCTTTAATTCATTCATTTAAATTTACTAACTAATGGAATACTTTTTAAGAATAAATAATTTATACACAAAAAGTAAATATTTTTTAAATAATATGTTTAATAAAATTTATTATGAATTATTTTTATTTCATTATTTTACTATTATTTATATTCATGCATTCATTCATTCATACATACATTCATTAATTCATTTCTCCATTAAGAAATGAATTACAATTAATTAGAAATATAAATTTAAAAAGTATAAACTAATTTCTCACAGTGTTAAGACACCCAATACATTCTCTCTTTCTGCCGACCACTGTTGTATACCCTGCAAAACTGCCTTAAATAAAGCAAATCGTAAGCAGGTTATTTAAAAAATTATAGTGCTACGCTATTCCCTTACGACGATGCAGGTTGTAAGGCAATAAAATAAGTTATCCAACGATTAATGCGCACGCAAACTGAATAATCTCAATCGTGTTTTACTCTTCTTTAGTAGGATTACCTTACTAGAGTTTAATGTAGAGACGCCACATAAACATGAGTCAGTCTGCATTTTAAAGTCGGCAAATGAATGCATTTATATTCATAAGAAGTCGCGTTTAAATGCGCTCAATGAAAATCATGAATTCACTACATTTTTCAACAGCAAATAAAGAACTTTTTCTCACAAAAAAGTGCACGAATTTATTCACGGTTAAATGCACTTAAATACTAAAAACATGAATTAACTGCAATTTTTCAGCAGCGACTAATGCGCTTTTTCTCAAAAAAAATGTGCTTCCAAGCGGGCCCTTGTATGGAAAAATCATGCCTTCCGTAAGCAGCTTTGTAAGGTATTAATTTTATTTATTCCCCTACAAAGCTGCATCCAGCGAAGCAGGTTTTTTCATGGGGTATAATAGTAATAAATACTCTGACATTTTTAAAAGGGAAACAAATAAAAAAAAAATTAAAAAAAAGCTAAAACCGAGTTTTTTTGTGAATTACTACATTTCTACAACACATTTTTATTTGGAAATATTAACATAAGAATGAAATTGTTTTTGGTAATTATTTTTGACGCATGCGTCAAAACTGTTTTCAAAATTGCTTTTATGCCAAAATGATTAAATTTAATGTTAATTTATTTAGTTTAATATTCATTGATTTAAGTTTTCTTATATTTTCAAAATTATTGTATTATTTTTATTTGAAATCATTTTAATTTTTTTAGCATTATTAATAAAATATGTGCTAAAAATTAATTTGTTTTATTAAAAAAAATGTTTTTGTGTTGTTTAACTTTAAACACACCTGTGGTAAACAAATGCATTTTTAAAGGATTTTTACGCTGTTCTTGTGGACTTTTACTCATTTTATGCGTACATTTACGCTTAAAACATGTTTTTTACGCACACATTTTTTTCTAATTTCAAAATTTTATTTAATTTTTACGCACTTTCAATGTAAAATTACACATTATGTGCGCACCATTTTAAACATAAAGTGCTTATTTTTTTCAATTACACACATAGTAAATTTAACCACCTTATAGTAGGAGTACAGCTTCCTACTATAAGTTGGGTAAATTTCAACAGAATTTAATTAGAGTACACTCTAAAAAATTTTTGTAAATTTACTACTATAAAATGGGTAAAATTTTATTTAATTTTACGAAAATTCGGTAAATATAAACAAAAAATGCGTAAACTTTTTTCATACACACTTCCATACACAATAATACACACACAAAGTATTTTTAGACATTATGTGTTTATAAATAAACACATTGTGCTTAAAATTACTGTTGTTTTGTTAAATAAAATTTTTACGCACAAAGTTCGTAAGTATACTATCCTATAATAGTAATAAATAATCTGAGATTTCAAATTGGAAAAAATTGAAAAAAAAATTATAAATAATAAAAAGAAAAAGCGAAAACGGATTATTTTTTGTGAATTACAACATTTCCACAAACACATTAGAGTCTGGAAATAGCAACATAAGCATGAAATTGTTTTTGGTAATTATTGTTAACGCATGTGGTAGTCTAAACCTCATTTCAAAATTAAAAACACCGTAAGAGAGATACGGCCTACGCACGAACAACTGGGTGCAATGACTCCTGCTCAACAAAGTCAGTATTCATTGAGTACTGTCTAACTTGCAAAGAAAGCATTTTGTTGATCAGGAGTCATTGCACTCATTTGTTCCTGCGTAGGCCATATCTCTGCGTTTTCTCCCGTTATTGTTGACGGTTACTGCCTCCCTTTCAAAGAAGGCATTTTGTTTAGCAGGAGTCATTGCACCCATTCAATAGTTATAACAAATTTTTATATGAATTTTATACAAATGCCTTAAGATCCCAAAACGATTAATTTGGACATAAACGATTATGAGAGAATGACTTGGATATTATTACACTGTGAGACAAATGGTAGGGGTCAGTGATCGGGAAGGGTTCAAACTACCGGGGAAAGTTATATCGGTAAAAAAGAAGTTATACGTGTCCCGGCGTTTCGCTGGGTCACCCCTAGGAATCGAGATATATCGATTTGACCTTTGGTGGTCTTTTTTTGACATAACTCGAGAACCACTAGTCCGATTTTGCTCACAATTTTAAAAAAATTAAAAATTAAATTCCTTTAATCTGTTCATATAACGTTTTTCTATATACTTAACAGTTTTACCGGTAAAAATAAATGTATGAAGAAAAAAATATTTTTTGCCTAAAATATTAAAAAAAAGTAATAAACAAAAGGTTATTGATTTTTATGGTAGCGGTAACAAACATTTATTTTTACCGGCAAAACTGTTGAGTATATAGAAAAACGTTATATGAACAGATTAAAGGAATTGTAATTTTTAATTTTTTTAAAATTGTTTGAGCAAAATCAGACTAGTGGTTCTCGAGTTATGTCAAAAAAAAGATATATCTCGATTCCTAGACGTGACCCAGCGAAACGCCGGGACACGTATAACTTGTTTTTGACCGATATAACATTTCCCGTTGGTTTCATCTCATCCCGATTTTGACTGTCGCATAGTGTTATTAATAAAATACGTACTAAAAAATTAATTTGTTTTTTTTATTTAAAAACAAATTTTGGATGGTGCTTAAAGTTAGCATTTTATTGGATTTTTACGCACATTCTGTGGATTTTTGCGCATTTTAGTGGATTTTTACGCATTTTATGCGTACATTTACACGTGAAACGTGCCTTTTTACACACAAAATTAGTAAATTAACACACTAATTTCAAAATTTCATTTAATTTTTACAAAATTACAAATTATTTGTGCACCAACATAAAAACAATGTGCGTATTTTTTTTCAATTACGCACATAGAGTAAATTTACCCAATTTATAGTAGGAGTTCAGTTTCCTACTATAAGTTGGGTAAATTTCAACAGAATTTAATTAGAGTGTATAATAAAAATTAGCTAAAAGCGCCCTGCAGAAACAACTACTGAAATCAGCTGAATCTGTTTGCTAAAGTGGAATTTAAATTATTTGACTTTAAACAATCTTTTTGCAAATCTATTTGTGTTTTTATCATCAGATAAAGTGATGCCAACCTTTTAAGAACAAAACTCGCAGACAGGCCAATAAGAGCGCTAAGAAGCGCCAAATTATAAATGTGATCAAAATAGGTACTTTTCAACTAATTTATGTGACCAAACATTTAAAAAGCGCTCCAAATCATTATTATGGTAAAATATAATTTTAATATCACATTATTACAAAAATAATAACAAAACATTAACCCTTTCATGACCAAATTTGAACCGATGTAGATTTTCCAACGAAACTTTGTGAGAACATAGACCTATGGCTGAAAATTATTAATATGCTATTTTTGGCGCTTTCCCCCTATCGTAGAAAAATGGAACTAAAACTATAACATTAATGGATTTCAAATTGTATTTCTAAAATTAAAAAAACTAAAAAACAAAAAAAAATTAAAAAAAAAACAAAAGTTTTAATTTTCTATTTTGAGCTGACCTTAAGGCACATCTACACGGGATAGAAAACTCGCGAGATTTTATGAAAATGCAGCTCTGTATAAGTCTACGAAATGTAATCTCTAGACCATTGACAATTGCTGTCGTACACAAATTTTTTTAATTAGTAACAATTTTTAAAATGTCTTGTAACATTAATGAACATTTCAGTTATTAAATGCATTTTTTGGTATTTGGAGAATAAATTATTCTTCGAAATACAAAAATTTTAACAAAAACAAATTCTTGACAACTAGAGATGGTACTTTTACGATAAAAATTAATGCCAATAATATCAGAGATGACAAATTTAACGCAAACTCTACGAGATTTCTATCCCGTGTAGATGTGCTTTATACTGCTCTGAGACTATCTGGCCACCAGTTATGGATATCCTTATAAAAATACATCTCTCTAGTGTCAACATTGGCGGACTTAGACAAATAGTTCTTAGACCAAAACATTGGTCTCCTCGAGAGAAAAACATCGATGTATCATACTTTATGATCCGACTGCAAATGCCAAAGATAAAACAAAAAATGTAAAATGGCGACTCCTACGTTCGGTACAAAAAAATTTTTTTTTTGAAACCTCCTTGCAAAAATAAATTAGATTGGACGGTGTACGACGAAATTTTTTTTGAGGTATGGTCTAATGTAAATGTAGCTCTTCAAAAAGTTACAATATAAAGGTCGGATATTTCACAGGTATTACACATCGCCATAACAATGTGTATGACCAAATCTGCGACGAATATTTAAATTTGACTGAGGCAATTGAGGAAGTTTATAGTTTGTAACTACCCAGCAAAAAAAGAGATGCAAAACATTAAAAAAATCACTACAATTAATGATCTGGATGTACTTTTTTTTTAACAGAAACACTAATAAATTTAACACTGAGTTCTCATAGGACAACTGAATTGTTTTCAGTAGTTTTGAAGGAAATTAAAATTATATTTTTTATTTTAAAATTTTTTTTTTATGCCGCCACCGGGTATCAAACTTGCTACCTCGAGATTGTTAGTCTAGCTCTCCTCCACTGAGATATTCCTTTTTATTAAAGTTGTATGAAAATAAAGCACCACTTTTTATTCTGTTCAATAAATGTACTTATTAAACAACTGCAAAAGGTGCACGGCAATTCAGTTACTATTTCATCGCTGTTTTCACAGGATTTTTCATCACTTTTTTTTAAAAAGAATATTGAATTTAAGCAAATTAATTATAAATATTAAAAAAAAACTAAAACAAAAATAAAAAAAATACTGGTTCCTCCTGGAATTGAGCCCGCGATTATCTGTTTGAAAATAAACTGTCAAAATCACTTTTAGAGCAATAATGCTTTCGAAGCAATATTTAAGTAATCTTTTTGGATATTGTTCAGAATTTTGATGCAATGAAAAAAGTGTTTTGTAAAGCATAAATTTCCAATTTTTTTTTGCTGGGCATTGTCTATTATCAGTTTTTGAATATCGAAAATTATACTTCTTTCAAATTACAAAAACCCGAGTAAAAAAAAAATAAATATCTTATATATAAGAATATAAAATAATCATATAAGTGTTTATATAATATGATCCGTAAAATTGGTCTATAAAATTATATCAGATTGTATTTTTTTAGATACAATTCAATCTAATATTATACAATTTCATATACTCTGATGCAATTGCATCCCAAAATTGGGCACATCTAATTGAATCGTATTATATCTAATCTGATATAGTTATATACTATTTAATATAATTAGATTTCAAGATTTATACCCAAAATATGTTGGGTTTTGAAATATGTTTGAATTCTAAAACTGACATAAAATATATTTTCCTTTCGAAATTTTTTCTGATTTTAAGTAATATAAATTTTTATCAAAACTTGACTCAGAAAATATTTTAAATTAAGATTTATCTAAATTTATATATAAAATGACTTAGAAAATGTTTTGGAATCTAGATTATATAAAGTTTTATTTAAAATGACTTAGAAAATATTTTTGATAATTTATCATATAAATTTACAGATGGGTATCGATTATTCGTGATTCAATTAACCGGGAACATCAATTATCCGGGATCTATAAGGAAAGGAAGATTTTTTTATTTCAATCGATTAACCGTGATTACATCAATTATCCGGGATTGAAAAACATCTATTTATTTTGCCGAAATTTGGTTTCAACGTGCTAGCAACACTAAAATTAATATGTGTCTAAAGCGAAATAAGGGAATTCCCTTGTTTGAATGTTTTTCCTCTGGTATTTAGTTGCATTTGAAATTTAAGTAGTAAGGAGTGTTGATGTGTAATTTTAGAATGGCATCGATAGCAATAAAATTGAGTAAAAGGCAAAGAAAAGTATTAAATATTCAAGAAAAAATTGATTTAGTCCACGACTAGTTAAAAAAACATGTTTCTGTTCAAATACTATCACAAAAATATGGAGTGGCAAACAAACAGTTTATGACTTAAGCACCGTAAGTTGTTTTTCACGTGGAAAAATTTCGCTCGAACTTTAAAGGCTTTAAATTGCAATTTAATTAATAAAATTAAAAATTTTTTAATATTATAACAAAGACACAATAAACACAAAATGTCACTTTTTCCCAAGAAACTATTATTTAAATTTGCGTGAAAACATTAAATTTGAGTGAAAACAAACTCTACACAATTTTCACGTGAAACCCATTATCGTGAAAAATCAATTTTTTACATGGAGTATAACAGTTCTTTTACGTGAAATCGAAAAAACTTACGGTGCTTTAATAAAAAATAAAGATAAAATATTAAAATATTGTGCAGAAAGTGATTCAGTTACTGGCTTCCAAAATCGAAAACTTTAAAAAGTGCATTAGAGCCAAAAGTCAATTTTGCGACATACGAATGGTTCCGATAAGAACGTTTTAAATTCCAGTTTAATCATAATGGAAAAGGCTAAGTTCTTCCATTCAAAATTAAATATAAGCTTAGCATGTGAGTATTCTCCAGGCCGTTTACAGAACTTTGAAAAACGACATGGAATTCATAAACTCAAGGCTGGAGGAGAAAAAGTATCTGCCGATTACACTGTGAGACAAATGGTAGGGGTCAGTGATCGGGAAGGGTTCAAACTACCGGGGAAAGTTATATCGGTAAAAAAGAAGTTATACGTGTCCCGGCGTTTCGCTGGGTCACCTCTAGGAATCGAGATATATCGATTTGACCTTTGGTGGTCTTTTTTTGACATAACTCGAGAACCACTAGTCCGATTTTGCTCAAACAATTTTAAAAAAATTAAAAATTACAATTCCTTTAATCTGTTCATATAACGATTTTCGATATACTCAACAGTTTTGCCGGTAAAAATAAATGTATGAAGAAAAAAATATTTTTTGCCTAAAATATTAAAAATAAACAAAAGGTTATTGCTTTTTATCGTAGCGGTAACAAACATTTATTTTTACCGGCAAAACTGTTGAGTATATAGAAAAACGTTATATGAACAGATTAAAGGAATTGTAATTTTTAATTTTTTTAAAATTGTTTGAGCAAAATTGGACTAGTGGTTCTCGAGTTATGTCAAAAAAAAAGATATATCTCGATTCCTAGACGTGACCCAGCGAAACGCCGGGACACGTATAACTTGTTTTTGACCGATATAACTTTTCCCGTTGGTTTCATCCCATCCCGATTTTGACTGTCGCATAGTGTTATGTATGTGCCACAATTTTTGTAAATCAGTTGGAAGAATACATATCAAAGGAAAATCTTATAAATGAGCAAGTCTACAATGGAGACTTTAGTAAAATCATCATTAAAAGTAGATTTTGTAACAGTTTTTTCGCTCTCCTGAAAATCTATTAAAAAACACATGTGACATTTTGCAGGCCGGTCGACCATATATAGTAATTAAAAACTTATTAACATTATATTTTTTAAGTGTTTATATTGATTAAATTAAACAAACATTTATATTTAAAACGTACTAGATTTTACCTCAGTTATCCGGAAAAATCGATTATCCAGAATGCTTCCGGTCCCGACCATCCCGGTTAATCGACGCCCAACTGTATATGTAAAACAACTTATAATTTTTTTTTGATAAAGCTTTATATTAAATTATATCTAAAATGACTTAGAAAATTTCTTCGATTTGGGTTTATATGTGATTACATGTATTGGATTATATCTTATTGTTTATTAAACTTCAATTTATCGGATCAACCATATCTGATTAAGTATATATGTGTATCATTAACATTAACACATTTTTTGGTATATGATTTTTCGGGAAATATTTGAAAGATATTATAATATATGAATACATATGGATGCAAAGCCATTTTATATTACTATATGTTAATGTGTATCTTTGTATTAAAAAATATATTGTTATATATGAACTTTTTTACTCGGGAATCTATCCTTTATGGTTCATTCATAATTCTTAGTAAACATTTTTATGGTTTTATATTAAGGTTTAGGATGTTTAAGAAAAGTCGACAACTGTAAATATAAAACAATTTCACACATTCCCTAAGAAAGTTTATGCATTAGTATGTAGTAGAGTGTGCGTTCGTTTTATGGTGATAACAATATTTTTTTATGATTTAACAAAAAAAAAAAAAATAATAATAATGCTGTCAGCAAGCATGACAATGTTTTTAAGATAATTTTTGCTGATTCGACATTTAAGCTGGTTATATGCTCTTTAACCGCAAGAAATAGTCTCTTTGATAACCCTTAAATAAACTTATGCTGTGCAAACAGCCAACCCTTTATTGGAATTTTTCATCATAATCATTATTTTTATGATTACCATCATATTCAAATATTTGTGTGCGTTTCGTTTTGTTTCATTTCGGTTTGTTTATTTTCCATTTGCCCCTTAACAAGTCTTGGCTTTTGTATACAAATATTAGCACGTTTTTTATTGCATCATTGTGTGTTTTGTAGCATTGGCCAGGGTTGATTGTTTAGTGTAGTTGGCCTAATGTCCTCTGACTTTGCCCTCGATATTTATGTAGCAGTACAAGTTACAGTTGTTGTTGTTATTGTTTTGGTTGCCTTTTGAGGTCATACATAAATGTTATGAAACAAATTGTTAATTTCTCTTCTATTCTGTCCTGGCCATTGTGTTGTTCCTCCTGTATTGCGACAATGACTTGTTTGTGGTTCACTTTTGTGGTAGTGTTGCTGACCCTTTTTTTCCATTCAATTGCTTTTTACAACATTGTTTTATATGTATTTGTTTAGGTTTGGTTACGTTAAACGGTTAACGGTTTCTTTGAATTTTTTTATATGAATATTAACTCACTTTATTGCAGATATATCATAGCGATATTTTTTAGATAGAAAATTCTCAGACCATAAGACAATACTTATGAGAAAATTTTGTTGATTCTTTTAGATATTTACTAAAAAACTCGAAATCTGAGATTTGACTTCCCAAATAGTAAAACTGATTCTTTTTGCACTTCTTTTTACTACATAAATGATACAAAAATTTTCTAACAGCCAGTAGAATCTACACTCAAAATAATAAGTCTGTTGGCTGAACAGAAAAATTTGTTACTTTAACAAAATTTATTCCTGTTTTTTGGCTTCAAATAAAATGTGTTGATTTTAACAAATTCTTTTGTTAAATTTAACAAATCTAAATTTAAGTAAAAAATTTATAAAACTACAGTTTTAACTGTAATTATACTGAGTCGGAGACTGACACTTTGGTCCAAAGAAAAATCTCTAAAATTTGATATTAATTTATGATCTAAAATCAAACTAAAAAGAACATTCATTTGTTAAAAATCGTCACAAACACAGAAAAAACGCTAGAAACAGAGAAAAACATTCTAGACAATCAATAACTAAAGGCTGAGTTACCCAACCGTAAACGTAACTGTAATGAATCAGCTGTTTCGAAACCACAAGAAGAAGTGTATACGAATGGTTACTAACACGTAAATGTAAACGTACTTGCCGGATCATTCTGTTGAAATCAGAATTTGCTATCCGTCATCGAAACAGCTGAATGGTTTTAGTCAGAAAAAATATAAAATTAATAAAGAAAATTGATTCAAACAACAAATAAGGAATAAAAATTAACAAATAAACGGAAAAATTTAGAATAAAATAAAAAAAAACACACGAAATAGATGCTAAATAGTAATGTCGTTTACGGTTTTCTATAAGTGAACTTTTTAGCTACGGCACGGTACAGTTACATCACATTTACGTTTACGGTCCCATAATTCGCCCTTAAGTGTCATTTTAAAGTTGAAATTTTTTTTTAAATTTTTGACAGTAATTGATTTCCCTTATATGTAAGTATAGTTGTACTTTTTGCACTTATATAATTTTCCTATGACTATATAGTTGCATTGTTCTCAAATAATTTAGTGTCATACGAGCTAAGGTTAGTGATAATCGATAATGTTTTTTGGAAATGGTGTTTCTAGATTTCCGTTATTTTATTTAAATGATTTCGTTAAGCTATTTTAGCGTTTATGGGCTTTACGGGTAATTCGTTTTGTTATTTTAAGGTTAACGTTATTTTAAGTTATTTCGTTAGTGGCATTTTAAGGTTAACAGCATTCAATTTTGTATAAACAACAATATTATTTTCTATTGTTGTTTATATATGAATGGATGTCATTACATTGCTAGATCTGTCAAAACCGCAGAGTAGTATATTGAAAGATGACAAAGCAAATTGTGGTAAATTTTTTTTGATATTTTAAATGTTTAATAACGCTCCTAGACGAAAAAAGAAACTATCATTGAGTTTGTAATTTATAGCTTAACAAATATTTCTAGAAATTCTAAAAACGTCGCACAGTGCTTTGATCCCATATAGCGATTGGACAAAAATAGAAGGAGTGGAGACAGAGTTTTGAAATTTAGTATACTGACATAGAACCCGTTAGTTAATAAAAATTTTAGTTTTTGGAAATATTGGGCCAAGGGCACGCCCACCTCCCTCCCACGTGAATTGATATAAGGTCACGCTATATTTGTGCCAAATTTGAGTAAAATCAATTCATTAATAAAAAAATGCCTCTCTGAAAAAATGCGTTTTAAACGCTTAATATGATTTTTCTAAAACAAAAAAATTAAATAGGATTAAAATAGTAAACCTTGTGAATCCTACATTTTAGGTATGTTCAGCGAAGTTATGTAAAACACTACGAGGAATATTTTTGTGGAACATTTTAGCATTCTAACTCTTCAATTAAAGGGACTTTTTTGGCCCTTTTTTAAAACGGACAAAAACGACCCGAAATATAAAGAGTTACAGGGCTAAAATGTTCCGCATAAATATTTGTCATGAAATTCTACTATTAGTCTTTTAAGACATCAGCATTGTGAATTTAACTTCAGTGCCAGTAACAAGCAAAAACTTAAAATGTGTTTAAGGGTTAATTTCGTACTTATTCAGAATAGGCAATGTCCCACAAACCTAGATTTTAGAGAGAAACTATGGGAATCTTCCATTTTAGGTATAGGATGTGTTCAGCGAACTTATGTAGAATACTACGAGGAACGTTTTGGTAGAACATTTTAACCCTCTTACTCTTCAACTTACGGGTCTTTTTTGTCCCTTTTTAAAAAGCGGCCAAAAAATTCTCTTTCATTGAAGAGTTAGAGGGTTAGTGTTCCACAAAAATGTTTCTCGTAGTGTTTTTAGCGGTGATACTTTAGTGTATTTGCTCCCAAAGTTCGAAGATAGATTTTTTTGTTTTATCAGCTGGTAATTTAATTAAAAAATTAAATATATGTAGCTTTTATTATGTGAGTGGGATATAAAAAAGAGTCTTTAAGAATTTTTTTTTTTTGATATTTATGAGAAAATTGGTAGGTATTTTTTTTTAGATATCCCAGCAAACAAAGATGATCATTAATGACTCACAAATGAGCTCCAAAAACATAAACATTTTTCCACTTTTTCCTATGAAAGTGGTCCGTCCAAAAGAGCCCCGTGTGTACTCCGAAATGACTCAGAAAAAAGAACGTATAAAATCGAAATTTTCCTCATAAATTTAAATAATTTTGTAATCTGTTTTGAGTCCGAAAATTTAACCCTCATTTTGAGACAGCTTTTTCGATTGTAGAGACAACTTTTTGGGTTGTTTTCTGAGGGTTCATATTTTTTACCAAAAAAAGAGTGTTTTCAAAAAAACAATAATCATTTCTGTGAGCCATTTAAGAATCTTATTTATGAGCGCTCCGAAATTGCTGGCTGGGTATAATAACTAAAGGTCTATTCCTTACAAAAAAAGTAATAATAATAATAATAATAATAATAATAATAATATGAAAATCAATTAACATAATTTTTTTTAATATTTTATCAAACTTTGGTAATTTTTAGGATTTTAACTAAAAATTAGGCATAGTTAAGGAGTTATTTATTAATGAAATAGATAATGTGCTTTTGCCAAAGTTTATACTTTTTTTTAAATAATATTACCTTAATTTTTCGAAAAAAATTATATCATTTTATTAAAATCTAAGAAAGTTGGAAACTTTTTCTTATAATGAAATTACAAAAATACATTTTTTGAGACTTGGATTTTATTTTTTGCAGTTAAATTAAGAAATTGGTTCTTTTCTTTATTTTTTCTTATACAAAATTATAAGAGCATGAGAAAAAATTTAAAAATTTTAAAATCAATTAACATAATTTTTTTAAAGTTCCTTTTGATATTTTTAGCAAGGACCGGAAACTTTTTATTTTTTTGGTTTTTATCAAATATAATTATCCTAAAAGTATTAAAATAAAAATTCAAACCTACAAAAAAATAAAAAGTAAGAAATATTTAATTAAACATAATCCTCATGATCAAAATAAAAAACTTTTTCTGTTTTAGTTTTCTTTCCAAAAAAAAAAAAATAAATAGATAAAAAAAAGAAACTTTTTTTGTGTTGTTTAAAAAAAATGATTTCAACAATTTGAAAAAAAAAAAATATAGATATAAATATATTTTTTTAAAATTTTCTTTTGTTGCTGTAAATTTTGTTTAATCGTAGCATTTAAAAAATAAGGCTTTGAAATTTTGCCGTTTTGCAAATCTTTTTCAGCGAAATTTTTTCGCGATAAGTTTTTTTCAACTAGCCACCGAACTTTGTTCTATGAATTGTGTATTATAGTCTCTAGATTACATATTTAACAAAACCGCACCTAAAAAATTGCAAAATATTGGCGGAACGCGAAAAGAGACTTTATGTTAAAAAAATTGTATTAAAAAACCTTATCAGCGATTTTCATTCTGCAAACAAATATACTGATGTAAGAATTTTCGTTTTTGCAAATTTTTTCCCGCGACCTTTTTCGCGATTTTCTTTCAATAGAAAACGCGAAATTTTGGCGGAATACGAAAAAACACTCTATGGTAAAAAAATTGTATTAAAAAACCTTATCAGCGATTTTAATTCTGCAAACAAATATACTGAATTAAGAATTTTCCTTTTTGCACATTTTTTTTCCGCGATTTTTTTGCACTTAGCCACCAAACTTTGTTGTATGAAATGGGTATTATAGTCTCTAGATTACATATGTTACAAAACCGCACGTTAATATTGGCGGAACGCAAAAAAAGACTTTATGGTAAAAAAATTTTTTTTAAAAACCTCATCGGCGATTGTCAATCTGCAAACAAATATATTGATGTAAGAATTTTCCTTTTTGTAAATTTTTTTTCCGCTACTTTTTTCGCGATTTTTTTTTTGCAATTGTCCACCAAACTTTGTTGTATGAAATGGGTATTATAGTCTTTTGCAAAATTTAGTTTTTTGTTGCAAAACAAAAAAAAACCCATGTAAGAAACAATATATTCCAAATGTAAAATTTTTGCATCATTAATTCGTTTGCAGATTGTACTGAAACTAAAATTTTATAAATTGAAAAATAAAAACTGTTTTTTTTAATAAAGAAACTTTTTTTTCTACAAAAAAAACTTTTCGTTTTTTTGTACAAAAACTGTTTTTTATTTTTCTTTTTTTTTTTTTTTTTTTTGGAGTTGAAAATATCTGTTAAATTTTTCAATAAAAATGTTTTCTTCTTCTTCTTCCTAGAAATCAACTCTAAAAAAAATTATCATTTGTATAAAAATATCATTTGTAAACTTTTTTTTCTTTTTTTTATAGAGATAAATATATTTTCAATTTTGGATGAATATAAAAAAAAAATAATTTAGAAATTTACTTTATTTTGAACAGAATACTTTTTTATTTCTTGATGAAAACATAAAAATAAAGTTTTTTGTTTGTAAAATCCGATGCCTGATTTTTAGGCTCTCAGCAAAAATATCGTAAAAATTCAAAGATTAATTTGATATGTTAATTGCAGATTTTTTACAATTTTATTATCTTTTATTGATTCAAATATATTCAAATATTAAAAAAAAGAAAAATTTTAAAGATAGCTCTAAAAATGAATTTTTACCATTTTTTTTTTTGGTAAGATCCAAAAAATTCATCTTTCAATACATTCTATGTTAAAAATTTAGCGACTTTAGCGACCTCTAGTGTAGACAGAATGAGTTATACCGGAAATGATAATATTTACAAGGTTAAGAATTTTAGTATATACCCATGTGAAAATTGAAATATATATGAACATACATGATCATACATTGACTTGTATATGATCATGCATGGACATACGTGATCATATATGACTATGTATAGCTCAATGTATGACCATACATGATCTCATATATTTCCATATATCTTTGGATCCGAAATTTGAGGGTATATGACAATACATATTCATATATGACCATATATGCTCACATATGAGTCATATATACTCATATATGATCATATATGGTCATATACATCCACATACCCTCAAATTTCGGATCCAAAGATATATGGAAATATATGAGATCATGTATGGTCATACATTGAACTATGCATAGTCATATATGATCACGTATGTCCATTAGAGTGGTCCAAAAAAAAAAAGTCGAAATTTTCACGCTCCACAACCCTACAAATATGCCACTTTGAAAAAAAATGTGGTCTGATCAAAAAAATCACCAAAAAAGTTTTGTTTAGAGGTAGCACATCGCAATTGAAGTTTCGAGGTTGTACTTGTTATATTATTTTTAATTAATTAAAAATAATGGAAAAAATGAGAAAAATTAAATATAAATATTACGATCGCGACATATCAAATCTAATACATTTTTAGGTGTACATTACGAATTTGAAATCAAAATTGAAATCGGAGTCGCGGATTTCGCGAAATTTGAAAATTACATACAAAAAATTATCAACTTCGATCAGGATGTTTTCTTATATTTACCAATATGAAAATTTCGATTTTGCATTAATATATATCTGCGGAATGTCCTATTATGAGAGATATGGTTTTTGGTAGCAATAAAATTATAGCAATCTAAATAATAGCGAAATATTAAAAAATGTCAAATTATAAGTTAATTTGCAAGGATATCTGTTATTATTTTTAAAATTAAAATCAGTGTTATATAAGTTAACACAGAAAACATTTAAAACTCCAAAAATATAAAAACAATTCACACGTTAACAAAGCTGACGTTGCGTCTACAATTACAACACATTCCAACAGCAACATAGCTTTGTTCCCATTGATATTGCTGACTATGCGTCTGGCCAATACACAAGCCAACATTAAGCTGACGATTGTGTCTACAATTACAAAGTTGTTCCCATTGATATTGCTGACCGGCGAATACACAAACAACATGAAGAGGTGGCGTGATCGGCTGACTGTTAGGGTAATTTAAGTTAAAATTAAAATTAAAGATCACTTGTATTTTTACCATAAACCAATAAAGAACGTTGTGTTGTTCTAACGGACACACAACAAAATAATTTTTTTAAAAAATTCTAATAATAAGAATTTAATTGGCGCCCGAGCAGGGACCCTTCGGAAAAGGTCCCCCGGTATAAAAAAGTAGAAATCAAGTCAAGCCTTGACGTGGTCCCGCAGTAGTCCTTAAAAAAGAAAAGGACAAACCGGTTTTGCGTACGCAAACGCCCGTTAAGCCCGATAACTCGGAATCCTAAACTAAGTGAACTTAATAAAAAAAAAAAAATAAAGTAAAATCGTGAACGTGAAAAACGAAAAAAACAAAATTTTATATATAAAGGAAAGATACGTGTAAAAATAATAAATAAAAGAATATAGTAATAAAAAAGTTAAATTAAACATAAAAAAACAAAATTTTCATAAAATTTTTTTTTAAAAAATAAATTAAAACGAAAGAACAAAATAGTGTAAACACTTCAAAAGAACATTGAAGCAAATTAAAATCATTAATAAAAAATTTTTTATTAAACACAAAAAAGAAAAATAAAAAATAAATTTTTCATAAAATTTTTTTTTTATAAATTAAGACGAAAGAACAAAATAGTGAAAGTAAACCCTTCAAAGAAACATTGAGGCAAACTAAAATCATTAAGAAGAATTTCAAATTTTTGAACATTTAAGTGTGAAAGAAACCAAAGTAAAGTGAAAATTTCTAAAGGAGCAGTGAAATAAGACAATTCCAACATCAGCTCCCAACATCAACATTCAATTCAACATCTGTATGCAACACTCAACACAACATCTGTATCAACACCAGCTGTCAAAACCCACAAGGATGCTGACAACATTTTTAGCGTAAGAATCCTTATTTTTACTTTAAATTATAATATTTTTTCTAAACTCGAAATTTTATTTTTTGACTTATTAATCATAAGAAATTGCCTGAAATTTTATCGGTTTTTCTTGAGTTTTCATTTTTCAAAAGTTTGGCTATTGTCAGATTGACTATCGATTTTCCTTGAGTTCTCATTTTTCAAAAGTTTAATTGTTGTTAGATTGCCTATCGGTTTTTCTTGAGTTTTCATTTTTCAAAAGCTTGGTTATTGTTAGATTGACTATTCAATCATAAGTTCTCTGGTATTCAGAATCTTGTGGAACAACCCTTAAGAGCGAGATCCGTCCCTATCAGTTACCATGCCAGATGAAACCATGGAACAGTTAACCGAAAGGTTGGGCAGAGGTCTCACAGTGACACAACCGGGTGGTGGAACAGCCGCTACAGGGGGCTTGACCACGATTCAGAGGGAGCAAATCGCTTCAATGATAAAGGAGGCCCTTAGGCCACCCACCGATCTTTTATCGGAAGAGGGGGCGGACCATCCTATAGTTTTGAATACAACTAGATTAGAGGAACTGGATAAGGTTCCTGATATAGTAAAATCTCTAAGAGAATTCTCCGGCAAACAAGGGGAATTCAATTCTTGGAGGAAATCCGTTGATAGAGTCTTAGGACTATACGAATCTGTGAAGGGGACTGGGCGATACTATGCAATCTTGCATACAATTCGCACAAAAGTTACTGGGGAAGCAGACGCAGCCTTAGAGTCATACAGGACTCCTCTGGATTGGCCCAGAATTAAGAAGTGCCTCATGATGCACTACTCTGACAAACGTGACATAGGCACGTTGGAGTATCAGATGACTAGTCTGTGTCAGAGAAATAGAACAATAACGGAGATCTACCAAACCGTGTACCAACACCTGTCGCTAATCCTTGATAAGGTTTCTTGTTTAGATTTGAGGGAAAGCAGCCTCCACACAATGACGAATACTTACCGTGAGAAGGCATTAGATACCTTCATTAGAGGTCTCAACGGAGATCTCCCGAGATTATTAAGTATCCGTGAACCGAACTCCTTGCCCCAGGCATTACACATTTGTCTTAAGCTAGACAATATGACATTCAGAGCGAATTATGCTAATGGCCGAATACCCAGGGCAAATGGGTATAGGGATGGAATTGGCACAACAAGGTCACCTCTGGGGAATGGGAAATTTTATCCTGAACTTGCTCATGCCGGTGGAGTGATGTCTAACAGACCACCACTACCGCCTCGTTATAATAATAATCCAAATTTCAAACCGAATTATCATTACCGGAACGCGAGTCCTACTGTCTATCAAAATTTGGGACCGAGACCCCAGTTTGAGCAGGGTAGGCCTCCGAATCAACAGACTCAGACACAATACTGGAACCGAACCCCTAATATTCAAGGACAAACTAGAGTAGAGCCAATGGATATAGACCAATCGATTCAAACACGACAAGTCAATTATACCAATAGACCGCAGGATAACATGCCTTTTAAAAGACAAACAACGGCATCTTTCCAAGGTCCAGTTAACAAGTTGCAGAGGAACTTTCATATAAATACTAACTATATGCCAGAGGAACTATTTGATTACGGATATCCACCAGAGGGAAGCGAGGTAGATCAGCGGCCGGAAAACGAAGAACCTGATGATGTTCAGGAATACTTCCAACATATTCCCAAAGAAGTAGCTGCACTCGAAAATGAAGAGAACCCACTTGAGGAGATTCAATATGAAGCCAATTTTTTAGATTAAATTGTTCCTCGTTACCATACTTTGAACTAAAAACGAGGAACGGACAAATATTAAGATTTCTTTTGGATACAGGCAGCAATAAGAATTATATAAAATCTAATTTAACTACGAATCACATACCTAACGTAAAAAAACTCAGCGCAAAATCAGTCGCAGGGAACCTGGAAATAACTCATCACACCTTTTTAAATATGTTTGGTATCAATGACATCCCCATCAAATTTTTCATTCTACCGGAGCTTAAGTCCTTCGATGGAATACTGGGTCACGATAGTCTTAAGGAATTATCGGCTGTCATCTATACCTCGGAGAATTACTTTACAATCAAGGGAGGAAGAAAGATTCTTTTATACCAATGCGTTTCTCAGGATGTTAACAACATCGAGATCAGGACAGACCATCTGTCGGAGAATCATAGAAAAGGTTTGGAAAAGATTGTAGACCATCATAAGAGTTTATTTGCAGATCCAGATGAAAGACTTACTTACACAACGAAAGTAATAGGGGACATTCGTACTTCAACTAATACCCCAACTTATTCTAGGAATTACCCTTACCCTATGGCATTGAAAGGAGTAGTTGAGGAGGAAATCGGCAAATTGCTAAAGGATGGAATTATAAGGCCATCACGTTCTCCATATAATTCGCCAATTTGGGTAGTACCCAAAAAACAGGATGCATCAGGAAAGGAAAAGTATAGGGTTGTTGTAGATTTCAGGAAACTTAACACTATAACGATTCCGGATAAGTACCCTATACCTGATATAAATGACGTGCTTTCGCATCTGGGGGGAAACAAATACTTCACGGTTATTGACTTAAAGAGTGGGTTCCATCAAATACCCCTAAAAAAGGAAGATGTTGATAAAACAGCTTTCTCAGTTAATAATGGGAAGTACGAATTTTTGCGATTACCTTTTGGGTTAAAAAATGCCCCTTCTATATTCCAACGCGCACTTGATGATATTCTTAGAGAACACATCGGGAAGATGTGTTATGTCTATATTGATGACATCATAATTTTCAGTAAAGATGAGGAATCTCATTTTAGATATCTAGATGCCATCTTTAAAACATTGAATAATGCAAACATGAAGGTACAATTAGATAAGTGCGAATTTTTCAAGGAGGAGGTTGAATTTCTCGGATTTATTGTTTCTCGTGACGGAATTAAAGCGAACCCGAAAAAAGTGGATGCAATTGTAGAATTCCCTTATCCAAGGAACGTAAAGGAACTCCGATCCTTTCTTGGCCTTTCAGGATACTATAGGAGGTTTATTAAAGGTTATGCGGATATCGCCAAACCATTGACCAAACTCTTACGGGGAGATGGGGGCATGATATCTAAAACAGAATCGAGTAGGAGAATGATAATACTCGACGAAGAAGCCAAGCAATCTTTTGATGAGCTGAAAAACGCGTTAGTATCACAGGAAGTAATACTGTCTTATCCCGATTTTGAGAAAGAATTCCAGCTAACCACTGACGCATCTAATGTTGCGTTAGGAGCTGTATTGAGCCAAGACGACAGGCCAATATCTTTCATCTCGAGAACGCTTACCGGAACAGAAGAAAATTATGCAGCAAATGAAAAAGAGATGCTTGCAATAATTTGGGCGTTAAATTCGTTGAGAAACTATCTCTACGGTTCTAGAAAGGTAACTATTTATACTGACCATCAACCACTTACTTATGCCCTTAGCAGCCGTAATAACAACACAAAAATGAAAAGATGGAAGTGCATACTTGAGGAGTATAATTACGAATTGAAGTATAAACCCGGTAAGACGAACGTAGTGGCCGACGCTTTGTCTAGGAATCAGTCAGGATTAAATGTTCTTCAAGACAATTTGGATTCATCGACTATGACTCAACACAGTGCAGAAAGTTCTTCGCAGGGCTTAATACACAGTGTGGAGACCCCTATAAATGTATTTAAAAATCAATTATTTATTAGTACTGATAATATGCCTTCATATCAATTCAGGATTATTTTCCCAGGATTTCACAGACTTTTAATTGTGGAAACCAGTTACGACGAACAGAAACTTATAGATATTCTCAAAAGGTATCTTAATCCATCTGTGATAAATGGAATTAAAGCTCCCGAGCCTATAATGGGAAAGATTCAAACAGTATACCAAGGTAATTTTTCAAATTATAAATGCAGATTTACACAAATAGTGGTTGAGGACATAACATCGGAAAGCGACCAGGAAAACATAATAATCGAGGAACACAATAGAGCTCATCGCAATGAGAAAGAAAACAAATTGCAGATTCTAGAAAAGTATTACTTCCCAGGAATGAATGGAAAAGTTAGGAGAATCATAAAATTATGCTCCACATGTAAGAAAAACAAATATGAACGACACCCAAATGCTCCGGTACTTAAAGAGACTCCAATTCCAACATATCCAGGCCACACCATTCATATCGACATATTTTCCACGGACAAGAAATTAATATTAACGTCAATTGATAAATTCTCTAAATATGTACAAGTCAGAAAACTACAGAGCAGATCTACCGAAAATATTAGGAGGCCTCTAAGAGACTCCTGTTTTTTTATGGAGTGCCAAAGAACGTCGTCATGGACAATGAACCTTCATTAAACTCTGCATCGATCATGTTTATGATGAAGGACGACTTAAAAATTAATGTTTTTACTACACCTTCTTATAGGAGCGAATCAAACGGGCAGATAGAACGATTTCACTCCACACTAGCGGAATTAATGAGGTGTCTAAAGGAAGATGGAACATCGAGGGATTTTGACGAATTGCTGGAAAGATCAGTAAATGAGTATAATCACACAATTCATTCTACTACTAGGAAAAGGCCTGTAGATCTTTATTTTGGACGCACGGTCGAGTTTTCCCCACAGGATTATGAGAAAACAAGACTGTCAAACATCGAAAGACTGAAACGGAAACAGGAAAAGGATCTTGCTTACCATAACAGGAAAAAATTACCTACTAAGAATTATGTGCCTGGTCAACTGGTATATGTGAGGAACAACAAAAGATTGGGCACGAAATTGAGTAATCGCTTTAAGGGCGAAATAGTGAAGGAAAACAGGGATACAACAATTGTCACGAATAGTGGCCGTGTGATCCATAAGAGTCACATTAGGAATTAGAAATTCTCCTCTTTTTCTTCGGACTACTGTACCCCTGAGAACGAACTGAGCTTAAACACTACTAATTTTTTTTTCAGGATACTTCTAACCTTCAGGTCTGTTATTGGTGAGTTTCAGATAATGGATTATTCCAATTCGAGATTGGTCGTTGTAAACACCGGCCCGGTGAAAATTCAAACAGGTGTCTTTAGATTGATTCACACGATTGACTTGGGACAATATGAGGAATTGGTGCAGAAACTTGAGGATGGAATTCACATGTATAACGACACTGACAACTCGATTCTACCCTACCTATCGTACACCATATCCCAAATGAAATCCAGTCTAACCAGACTTCGATCCAGGACAAGGACAAGGCGATCACTTGACTTTATTGGAAGTGCGTGGAAGTGGTTGGCCGGTAATCCCGATCATTCTGATTTTGAAATTATAGAGAACAAAATTAATAATGTTTTGCAAAATAATAATAACCAAGTTATAATTAATCAAATGGCACTGGATAAAGTGAACAAATTATCAATCATGACGAATAATATTTCAAAATTGTTAGAGAGTAAAATTCAAGAAAAGCCTTTAATAGATTTTAAATATAAGTTAGAGATTGTTAAGGAAGAACTATCTAACATTGAGTACGCAATTCATTGGGCGAAATCAAATATTGTAAATTCTTTTATTTTTTCAAATTCTGAAATTGAAATTCTAAGAAATATTTTTAATAATGATAATATTCCATTTGGGAACATAGATGAATTGTTAAATTTTTCCAAAATTAAAGTAGCTTCAAATGATAGAGAAATAATTTATATTGTAAATATCCCAACAACGAATAAACAGAATTGCGAAAACCTTTTAATTAGACCTGTAAAAAGTAAGAACGTAGTGATTAAGACAAATTTCAAAAATATCTTAAAATGTTATGGTAAAATATATGGAATTAAAAATGAATGTAAAAATTACAATAAGCTAAGTATTTGCGAAAAAGAAAATACCATAGATCTAAGTGAATCTGAGTGCATCCCTAATTTGCTGAAGAGTAAGCCATCACGGTGCGTAACAACTAACGACGAACATGTGCCTCTTGTCGAAAAAATTGACGAAAGTATGATACTACTGAACCAGTTCGCAGGAAATATATCAATCGATAATTCAACAACTGTGCTAAACGGAACCTTTTTGATTCATCATCTAAATTCTACAATACGGATAGGTAACCAAACATATTCAACAACCCAGGTTACCTTTACTAAGCCATTACCTGCATTGTTCCAGCCGGTTAATGTGAATTTTCAAGAACAAGTTATAACCTTGGAAAGGATGGAAGCTTTAAATGTTAACAATTCCCACTTTATACAACAGCTACAAATTGAAAACAAAGTTAATTTGTCCATTAATATTGCGCTAATATTAGCCGTGTTAATACTGATCATTATTATCTCGATCATAAGGCGAAATCGTAATAATGCAATCAAGGAACATAAAGTTTCTGAAACCGACAAGAAAACACAAACTCCTCAAGAAGAGGTAAAGACAACAGAGGACATTAATGTTTGCCTGAACCAAATAGAACATTTATCATCGCCAACAGGAGGTTTAGGAAAAAGCAAAATTCACAACTTACCATTTTTTTGAAAAATTATCATACGAGGACGTATGATCTTAGAAGGGGAGGAGTTAACACAGAAAACATTTAAAACTCCAAAAATATAAAAACAATTCACACGTTAACAAAGCTGACGTTGCGTCTACAATTACAACACATTCCAACAGCAACATAGCTTTGTTCCCATTGATATTGCTGACTATGCGTCTGGCCAATACACAAGCCAACATTAAGCTGACGATTGTGTCTACAATTACAAAGTTGTTCCCATTGATATTGCTGACCGGCGAATACACAAACAACATGAAGAGGTGGCGTGATCGGCTGACTGTTAGGGTAATTTAAGTTAAAATTAAAATTAAAGATCACTTGTATTTTTACCATAAACCAATAAAGAACGTTGTGTTGTTCTAACGGACACACAACAAAATAATTTTTTTAAAAAATTCTAATAATAAGAATTTAATTTATATAATGAAGGCCCTTGGTAAGTGAATTGCAAAAGTATAACTAATTGCATTTTTCGATAACACCGTTTACAGGTAATTAGGAAAATATCTCAAAAAACTTGAGTTTTTTTGAATTTTCAAAAACCGCGAATAATTCATAAACCACAAATTTTTTTTAAGTTTCGATTGCTGATTCATAATCTTCGTTAAAATAAAGATCAGATTTGAGAAATTTGCTCATACAAGGCAAAAACAAGTTGAGTTTTTAATTACATCTTTTCGGAAAATTTCGAAAATTTGACTAAAATATGTATTTTTTTGTATAAATTAAAAAAAATACCGCGAATTACTTAAAAGTTACTTAATTTTTTAAAGTTTTGATTTCAAATTCCTTAAATTCACATTAGTTAAGACCAGATTTAAAAAAAATTGTTAAAAAATAGCGTACAGGTTAAGAAATAATTAAATTTAAAGTCAACCCTTCTTTTTGTATAAATTACTCTAGAGATAAATTACTAATTCTTAAAAGACAACTTTTTGTGCTACCGCTAAATAAAAGCGGATTTAGCTGAAACTTGGCACAGAGAGTTTTTAGACATTAAGGAATAGGGGCAACATTGTGGAGATCGCGAATTCCAACTTTCATGTTTTTTTGGACCACTCTAATGTCCATGCATGATCATATACAAGTCAATGTGTGATCATGTATGTTCATATATATTTCGATTTTCACATGGGTATACAAAAAGAAAATATTTTCGTCGAAAGCGGAGACACAAATTTTTTGTTTTTGAGTTTTGTCTATGGGGAAAAAGCACTGTGTGACGTGGCCTTATTTAGCTAAATAAATCGCTTTAAAAAATCCTAACGCTTACATATTTTAGACTTAATTACTTTTTTCACAGCAATCTGCAATGAATTACAGTTAATGCAAATTTACCACACAAAGGAGACCAAATAAAAAAACCCCGCCAACTAAACATACATACATACACCATACATGCATGCATACAATCTCGTACAACTATTCAAATGAAAAGGATAATTATCATAGTGCCCAAAGGTCTCATTATCAAATGACCATTTCACACTTTTTGTATGACTATTTCGTTAAACAATATCAAAGTTGCACAAACAGTGAAAACTGTCATGAATGTTTAAAGAAATACTTTCAAACTGTCAGCCATTCATATACTCGTACTTAGAGTTCTTTTGTTCTCGGTAATATTAGTGCAAAGAAGTGCTTAACTGTTATTGCTTTTACTGTTTCGTGTGTTATAAACCAAACGAGAGTACTATTATGATGTAGTCGAGAAAGAGTGCATAAAATGCCATAGAATGATATGACAATATAATGATAGTGTGGAAAAAATTTAAATAAGTATATGTTACTAACAAGCCAATGTTCTTTCAAAAGAAAAAATCTTTGCACATTTAAATTAAGTAGAGTATTCATATGTAACCATTAAGTTGATTGTATGTAAAATATGCAATTAAAAATTCTAAAATTATAGTGAGGAACGAATTAAAATGTTTAAACACATTTTAACAAAGAAATAACAAAATTCTCAGATAAGACATCTGTTTGATTAGTAATTACACTGAGCAACAAGAAATGTCAGCCTGAATGCTTTCAACTTGACATAAAAGAGGTTTGTAAAGTTAACGAAAACTGTTTCTTTTATTGAAATATTCACTTCACTTGCCAAATCGATTAACTCCATACAGAAAAATTAACGAGTCTCAATGAGAATAATGAGAAAATAGTATGTCTTTTTTTTTTAAATTCCTGTTAAATTATAAATTTTGTCGTTTAGTACACTCAAAAAAATAAGTTAGTAGAAAAATTAGTAAAACGTCTTGTATATCAAGTGTACTAGTTTTCAGCAATTTTTTTTGCTGAAATTCCGTTTTCAGCAAAAGTTTTAGTTATATTTTTTTTGGCATTAAACTAATTTTGAACTAACGTTTTACTAATTTATTTTGCTACAAAAATTGTGCTGATAACCGCATTCATAGCGTGGACGACAACCAGATAGACAAGATGTAGATGTCGTAGCTTGTCTGGAAACGGAAATGACAAAAAAAGGAAAACAACTCCACACATATTCTATATTTAAATTTTCAGCAAATAAATTAACTAAAGTAAAATTTCGCTACAAGTTTTTTGAGTTTTTTTCAGTCTACTAATCTCGCTGATTTTCAGCAAACCTTTTGTTGAAATTACCAACTTTTTTGCAAGCACGCTCGTGACTAAAAATTTGCTTACACAGCAACATTTTTTGCTGACTTTACTGACTTTTTTTTTTTTGAGTGTATGATTAAAGAATTTTTTGGAATTTGAATGGAAATAATTTTGTATATAAACAAACTATTTTAACAAAAAAGAAAACCGAAAATATTAAAATTTTTTGTTTTATAACAGAAAACAACGAAATTATTTAAATTATTTTTTCTAAAAATAGAAAACTAAAAATAAAATATTTAACTGAAAATATCAACTACACTCAAAAAAATAAGTTAGTAGAAAAATTAGTAAAACGTCTTGTATATCAAGTGTACTAGTTTTCAGCAATTTTTTTTGCTGAAATTCCGTTTTCAGCAAAAATTTTAGTTATATTTTTTTAGCACTGAACTAATTTTGAACTAATGTTTTACTAATTTATTTTGCTACAAAAATTGTGCTGATAACCGCATGCATAGCGTGGACGACAATCAGATAGACAAGATGTAGATGTCGCAGCTTGTGTGGAAACGGAAATGACAAGAAAAGAAAAACAACTCTACACATATTCTATATTTAAATTTTCAGCAAATAAATTAACTAAAATAAAATTTCGCTACAAGTTTTTTGAGTTTTTTTCAGTCTACTAATATTCAGAAAAAAGTTTAGTGATTTTAGCAAGGATTTTTTTCATTTGCAGTCGACTAAATATCAGCAAAACTTTTGCTGAAGATTACTATTTTTTTGGTAAAAATCAGCTCGCTGATTTTCAGCAAACCTTTTGCTGAAATTACCAACTTTTTTGCAAGCACGCTCCTGACTAAAAATTTGCTGACACAGCAACATTTTTTGCTGACTTTACTGACTTTTTTTTTTGAGTGTACTACAGACGATACATATTTTTTTGTGGTTTGTTTTTTATTGACTGATAAAACAAGTTAAACAATATGTTTCAATGTATTTTAATTGATTCTTCAATTGAAAACAAACTTTACTTATTACTTTTCAAATAAACCTTAATCGGTTATGGAAAATATATTGTGAGTGTATTCATACAAAATTATACCTTTTAGCAAAGCACCAGATTGTTAACGCTTGAAAATACTAAAAGGTGCAATCACGAGAATTTGGATTATAATAGGGGTTTTCATATAAGCTCGTATGCTACTCGTAAACGGTGTAAACCTGGTATGTTTATGAGTGAAATGTCAAACTCTATACATAAAAAATATGGTTTGTATTTATACAAGGTTTACAACGAATTTACGAGTGAAAACCCCTAATATATTTGGAAGTTCTCTGAACAATTTTGTAAAAAAAATCAGAACGGCTCGTTTCGTTTTCGCAATAATGTCTTTCGAATTTGTATGGTTTCAAATTTTTTCAGCCAATCAGCGTTATTTAAAAATGGGTCAGTACGACACCGTGTTCTCAAACGGGTTAATTTTGATTATTTTTTTGCTAGAAAATGCTTAATTAAAGGTCTTTATATCGATTTTCATGTCAAATGGCACTTTTTTACATTTAAAAAATTTGGTGCCATTTTGACCCCAAGGGCTAATTTTTTTTTTTTTTTGCCTATAAGGGCTAATTTCTAATTTTTTCATTATAAAATTTATTGTTAACAGAGTTATTTGGACAACTTTCAGCAAATTCCGAAAGAAACAACACATTGTTATTATGTACTTCCAGGAAAAATCGAAAAATTTTACAAAATTTTCGGAAACCAATCTCTTCTATTAGAATTAAAATAAATCGGATATGATTTTGTTACAGCTAGCTAAAAACACAAAAATTTAATAGTATTATCTAAATTATTGGCCAAAATCACACTTTTCTCTAAAATTTTCAATTTTAAAACACCGTCACTGTTAAGGTAAAAGAGGGATATGTGTAATTTTCAGTAGAATTAATCTCTAAGGTGTATTTAGTAAACCTCTATGTGTTGACCACTTTTTTTTATATTTTGTTGAACAAAATTTTAAAAAACTCAAAACTAGGGTTTTTCAAATTTATACAAAAAATCGCATTTTTGGCCATACCTGGGACTAGGTTATCATAACCCAAGAGAGACAAAAACTTATATCTGAATATTTATGGATCTTAGAAATAAAACTAAAGTATAACATTGTAAATTTTTGAAAAAATTATTTTATTTTTTACGAATTTCATTATTTATTTTATTTTAACCCTACAATGGTCTGAGGAAATTGAGGAAAATATTTTCCAACCTATTTTGGATTTTTATACACTATCAGAAAGTTAATTCAGTCTAGATTATGACTCTATTCACATTTTATAAAAATACAGTTAGTTGAGAGCCGGTATTTAAAAAAAAAAAAGCCAAAAAAAGTGATTTTTTCGCCTTGTAAATTGTATTTCAAACTTCAGGGCTATTGCGGCACCTTAGAACGTACCTCAAACAAAAGTTCGCCGTACACCGTCTAATCTAAATTATTTTAGCAAGAGAGTTTCAAAAAAAATTTTTTTTTTTGCCGAACGTAGTGGTCGCGATCTTGCATTTTTCATCGGATCTTAAAGTATGATACATCGATGTTTTTATCTCGAGGGGCCAATGCTTTGCTCTAAGGTCCATTGACCTCAAGTATCCGGTTTTAGTAGTTATGCACCAGATCTCAGTTGATACCACCCTAACGACAGAAAATTAAAGCTCGCAATAAATCATTAAACTTTTGCTAAGAAAGTTTTTCGATAAACCCAGCAGAAATTTTTTTTATTTTTTTGGTTGCCGAAAGTAAGGGTCGCCATTTTAATTTTCTTTTTTCATGGGATATAACAAACACTGGTCTTCTCGAGGCAAACAAATCGATACATCACACTTTAAAATCCGAAGCTATAACGAAAAACTAAAAAAGGCGACCCCTACGTTCGGCAAAATGAAATGTTTTTCGAATTGACTTGCAAAAATACTTTATATTTGAAGGTGTACCGCGCACTTTTTTTTTGCCTGTAAGGTGGTACGGTCTACGGCACGTGTTCCCGTTATACGATCACCTTAATTGTTTGCATGGTGTATTTTTATACCCAAAGGCACATTACATTTCTTGGGAGGGTGTTGACGGGTCACATTTCACCATTTTGTTTGGTCCATATAACGAAGGTCGACGCTAATGAACATACATCATCATACATTTACTTGTATATGGTCAGGCATGGGCATACGTGATCATATACGTCCAGGCATAGGTCAATGCATGAACATATATATTTAATCCTTTAATTCCCAGTGGAACATAGAGCCGCAAGGTTTCAGTAATCATTTCAATTTCGGGGAGATTAAGTGATTGGCCTATAGCTCTCCTAGGCTGGTGCTGGGGCTGCCAGCTAAGCCACCAGCCTGGCTTAGTGAAAGTCAGTAGCAAACTTAGCAAAAATGCCTACTTCCCGAGACGTCACTTTATTTTCCTAAGTGACCATTCGGACATGCTACAGACCGTCGCTCGAATTCGCTTCCATCTCAACAGAGGTGGTCCCCAGGGAGTACCACGAGGAGGCCACTGCCGTAGCAATGGGATCAGCACGCTGACCTACGAGTGGACTTGGAGTGACTTACTAAGGATAGTGGGAACACTTTACCTTATACTTGTCAATTTTAAGGATGACAAGTCTTACTAAGGAACGCTTTAACCAGTTTGCCTTACACACTCCCATACTCCAATGCATGAACATACATTCTCTCATATATTTCCATATATCTCTGGATACGAAATTTGGAGGTTAATATTTCCAGATAGAATAGAATTCACAATTTATTTTACAACAAATATAGAAAAAGCTTATGAAAAAAACCTTTCCTAGAACCAATGGTTCACAATTAATGCATTTTCAAGTACAACCAAGCACTTTCATCAGATTGTCTTTATAGGGTTCTCTCTAGTTTATAATGTAGACTTTAGTTTTTGTAAATATGTTAACTTTCAAAGTGAAAAATATTTAGAGAAGTAAATTCAAACATTTTTACCTATTTATTTCATATTACAATGAAAATCACATGTTTTCAACAAAGCTATTATTTTTCTCTATGATATAGTTGCTGCTATGATTAAAGCTCCTTTAATAGCAAAGCAGACGTTTTATGTTGTATTTTAGCATTCAAGCTTTTGATTCTATTTATAGTGATTAGGACGAAAGCAAAGAACTTTATAACGATT
The DNA here is from genome assembly GCA_949987735.1 of Leucophora obtusa. Classification (NCBI taxonomy): domain Eukaryota; kingdom Metazoa; phylum Arthropoda; class Insecta; order Diptera; family Anthomyiidae; genus Leucophora; species Leucophora obtusa. The sequence continues at coordinate 126,560,563 of OX465297.1, read as the reverse complement.
ATTTGTTTTTTGTTTTTATTTTATTTTAAAATATATAACATTCTCTTTATCTGTCTTTGCAGGTAAGCTCGATCACAGTAAAAATGTGTTTGTATACATTTGGCTTGCGGTACGTATGATATATATTGCCATAATTTATATGTATGTCAGTACCCAGCAAAAAATTGAGTATGGACTTGTAAATGAATAATTATTTGATGCATAAATACACAAATTTCAAGCGAATATATAACAATAGTATTATGTAACTAGATTCCTGCGTACAACACTTTAAAAACAACTTCTCGTAAGTTGAATTGGATCTTTTAAAAAGCATTTGTTTTTTTTTGTGCGTCATGCCTTGCAAATTATCTTGGTGATTGTGCTAAAAGTGAACAAATATATGAAAATATTCAACACCTTACTGCAGATGAGGAAATTGGTTCGCTTTTAGTCATCAATGAATTTGAAAAGGTATGATGCACAAAGTAAGTTTTTCAGAGCTGCAATTCAACTTCTGGGAAGTTGTATGTAAGGTGTTGTACAGAAAAATATACTTACCATGTTAAGTGTGTTTGCCTGTATCACTTAATAGGTTAACCATTTAGCAGCGGTAGGACGTTATTTTGCTGGGTATGTAAGTAATAAGAACTTAATAGCACAAGATAAAAAATATTGTTATTGCTATACTTTGGGTTCGAATGAACATTTATACTTTTCAAAAAGGAAACGGAAATAGGGATAAATAGAAATAACTATCATGATATTAAATGCATGATATTTGCAACATCTGTTGAACCCTATTAAACCATAAACAACTGCAGTCAGTACGCATTCTAAATGTTGTTTGACTTGTGGCTAAGTAACATAGGGAAGAATATTGTAACATGAAACTCTATTAAAACTACACAGAAAGAATATTTATAAGTTAAATTTTCTGTATCACTAACATTGTTTAAAGAAATTTTTCGAAATACATTTTTTCGAAAGACTAACACAGATAAAAATAGTTTGTAAATTCAGTTTAAGTTTTTGTAAATACAATTAAATTTTTAATTGAAACTGAGTCCACAATTGATTTTGTAAATAAAAACAACATCCAAACAAAAAAAATTAAAGTAATGCTTTACCAACTACCTCTTTCAATGCTTTACAAGTATCCGTTAGTGTATTTTTTCTGCTTTTTTAAAAGTTATTCTGAACAACTTCAAACAATCACTTCTTTCATTTCTTCCAAAGTATCCGTTACTATATTTTTACAGCTTTTTTAGAATTACTTCTGAACATCATCCAAAAAATCACTTAAGTATTGCTTCTAAAGAGTAATTGCTTTAAAAGTGATCTTAAAAAGTGATTTTGGTATCATTTGGTATTTATAACTAGATGATCGCGGGTTAGATTTCTGGAGAGACCAATATATTTTTATTTTTTTTTTTAACATTTATAATTAATTTGTTCAAATTCAATATTTTTTAATTTTTCAATTTTTAAAAATATATAAAATAAAAATTATTGAAAAGAACTGAACACAATACTGAATTGCGCAGTGCATCTTTTGCACTTGTTTAAAAAGAACCCAGTATAGAAACGGTAATGACATATCATTATTTTTTGGACTACCAGTAATGACACCCACTTACCTTCTGCATTATTTTAAAACATATAATAATGAGTTACTGATACTGTCTTATTTTTACCATTATTTCAAATAGAAAATAGTTTTTTAGATTTTTTTGAAAACTTTTTGAAATCTATTTTTAGACTCAATATTTTTTAAACACTGGTAAGGATAAATGTAACCACATATTTTTTGATTTTTTGTATGTTGGCAAGTAAGCTTACTTGTGTGCAGCAAGTCAATTGTGTTTTTATCTATTAAATATTACATGTCGATATAGCTCAGATGGTAGAGCTGTTGACTGGCAATCTGTAGACTCAGTTTCGATTCCCGCACCAGCAAATTTTATTAAAAAAAAAAAATACAATAAAAAATATTTTTTTTATATAATTTATTTTTTTTGAAAATCTATCTTTAGACTCATTATTTTTGTCAGTACTGGTAAGCACATAGGTAACGATATATTTTTTGATTTTTCGTATGCTGGTGTGTAACTATAACTCATTATTTTTCTCGACATCGCCATATAAAGGTAATAAGAAATGTAATAACAAAAGTAACTAGTTACCATTGCCAAGTATGTAGTTACATAACCACATAGCTGGTAATGATTTTCTACACTGGGAAGTTTTGTTGAAGAGTATATCACAATATCTCGCAATGACAAAGTGGCCAGTCAACTTTCATATTAAACAATAGCTCAGCGGTAGAGAGCTAGACTAGCAATCCTGAGGTCACAAGTTTAATACCCGGTGGCGGCAATAAACAATTTTGTAAAATAAAAAATATAATTTCTTTTTTGCGAAGAATTTTTTTTTTATACTTTTAATTGGTGAAAAAGAGCTTCCTTTGCACTCGTTCAAAAAGTACTGAAAAAATGTTGTAGAGCAAAAAAAGGGATGCCGAAGCAGTAGAAAAAGCACTACAATTCATGATCTAGGTGTACTTCTTTTTTAACATAAACACTAATGATTTTAACATTGAGTTACAACTTTCATTGGGAAAAAATTACCTTCTCTTATATTTTGTTGCAATACAAAACTTTTTAATTTTCTGTGAAATTTTTTTTCGGTGTACCCGATTTTTTTTTTAAATTTGTGGTTTAACTTCTGCTTGTTGTACGCATGTTAGTAGATGGCAGTAGTTTGTCATATCATATTTAGTCAAAAACATGTGCATTTGTGGTTTTGTCTGGTTATGAATTGTAATTTTATACAGTTTTTTTATTCTGTTAATATAAAATTGTATATAGCATGAGACATACTATCTACTAGTATGTATGTATATGTAAATCGTAGCTATAAACATATACCAACACAAATACGCTCGTACAATTTTTATATGAATATACGTAAAGTTGTATAGAAATTGTACATCACACATAATTTTGGTTAAGTTAACAATATGATTTATGACCACAAGAGAGTGGTTTTTAAAAATTTTCACAACTACTAAATTAAATAATAGTTATTTAAAAAAGTTTTTCCTAAAACAACTTCCTCCACACCATAGGGCGGGCCAGTTTGTCAATTTGTATGTGACTTATAGTACACACTTCGTCGGAATCAACTTAAACTGAAAATTGCGATCACTTATAATGTTATTAGATCTCTCAGACTGATATTACAATAAAAATCTTCAATCGAGCAGTTTTTGTAAAAATTTCTTTCGAATTTCCAAAAATTTTAATTTTTTAAATTATTTGAAACTTACACTATGCAACAAATTAAGGGGTAAGGTCAGTATAGTTAAAACCTCCAATGGGTTTGGCGCTGTGTGGATGCAAACAATTTATATGGGCGTTTAAAGTTTTCGTTCTTTTGGGCAACACTAATAGAAAAAAGTGTGTAAAAAATTTAGTTAAAACTACTGAAAAAAGAGAAAAGAATAGCAAAAATAAAACTGTTAAATTTGCAGAATTTTAGTTATATATGAGTTAAGTTTTAGTTAATAGAAAATTACAAATTAAACTACTAAAATCAGCAACAAATTTTGCTGAATAATTAGTAGGCTAAAAAACAATAAAAAATTAAATTTTTGCAAAGATTTTCTCGATTGTTTCTTTAAATGCAAATAAAAACCTAGCCTGCTGAAATCAGCAGTTTACAAAAATTTTTTTTCAGTAAATATTTCTGTTGATTTTTGCATTCAACTAAATTTGGCTTAAAAATAACAAAAAATGACAAAATTTCTATTTGATTCGACCTTTATTCTACATTGTCAATTTTCATAAAAAATCAAGCTCGAGCAATTAAGAAAGTTTTATATAAATAAAAAACTTATGAAAACAATTTGGACCTCGAACTTGATTATTTAAGAAAATTGACAATAACAAAAATGTTGTAGATATAATAGTTTGTTTTTGCTATTTTTATTCTACTAATATTTAGCAAAATTTTCTGCAGATTTTACAGAGCAATTACTAATTTTCAATTAACTAAAAGTTAACTTAAATATAACTAAAATTCTGTAAATTTAGTGTTTCAGTTTTGTTGTTCTTATTTTACTAGTATTTTAGCAAAACATCAAATTTCAACAGTTTTTTCTGCAAGATAATTTTTTGCTCATTTTTAGCTAATTTTTATTTGATTTTTGTGCTACACACAGAAAATAAATTGGTTGGAATTCTATCGGAAATAAACGAAATATTTTCATCATTCAATAATTTTAATTGCAGTTATTTAAAATTCATCATCAGGAAAGTTATATTTATTTGTGAACAAAAAATATATATGATGAACCAAAACACTGTCACATTATCCAAAATATTGGCTTTTCTAACCAATATTGAAAACTTACTAACTTCCACATTAACTTCAATACCAACAACCACCAATAAAATAAAATATCGGCAGCAACAATTTAGTATCAGTTGTGTTTCAATAAAATCGATCACTCTATCCAAAGTATTAGTTTTTCCAATCAATTTAAATTTTTTTTTTAACTTTAGTAGCTTTAACCATTAATTTCCATTATTTTGGTAATTGTAATAATATATTGAGGCAAGGAACAGAAATTTTATTTATCGTAACAAAATTTTGGAATCTATCATATTTTTTCGTTTCATACTTTTGCAACAACTAAACGTAAGTAAGTATCTGTGGCGCAGGAGGTAGAGACACAGCTTTATAGCCTTAGAGATTTGAGTTCAAACCTCAACCAAGGCATTACTTTTTATACCCTACACCACTATGTGGTCAGGGTATTATAAGTTTGTGCTGATGTTTGTAACACCAAAAAATATTGGTCCTAGACCCACCTTATCAGAATTTTTTTTAATTTCGATTTAACGATGTCCGTCCGTCCGTCTGTCTGTCCATGCATTCTTGTGCGCACTCTACAGGTCGCAAATATTAACATATTTTGATGAAACTTGGTACACCGACTTATGTCGGCCCAAGGACGAAGCCTATTGATTTTGGTGAATATCGGTCCATGTTTAGACCTAGAGCCCATATAAGGGTCCTACCAAAATTATATTGTTTATACGCTGCAGGTCGCAAATATTAAGATATATTTATGAAATTTGGTACACCGACTTATGTCGGCCCAAGGACGAAGCCTATTGATTTTGGTGAACATCGGTCCATGTTTAGACCTAGTGCCCATATAAGGGTCCTACCAAAATTATACTGTTTATACGCTGCAGGTCGCAAATATTAAGATATTTTGATGAAATTTGGTACACAGACCTACGTTGGCCCAAGGACGAAGCCTATTGATTTTGGTGAACATCGGTCCATGCTTAGACCTAGTGCCCATATAAGGGTCCCCCCAAAATTGGCTTGGTTACAAACTGCAGGTCGCAAATATTAAGATATTTTGATGAAATTTGGTACACCGACTTATGGCAGCCTAAGGACGAAGCCTATTGATTTTAGTTAACACCGGTCCATGTTTAGACCTAGTGCCCATATAAGGGTGCCCCAAAATTGGCTTGGTTACAAACTGCAGGTCGCAAATATTAAGATATTTTAATGAAATTTGGTTCGCTGACTCACATTATAGAAAATTTTGACACAAGTCCCATTTTAACCCATTCGAATTTCGGATCCAAACATTAGTTGGCTTTTAACCACACTGGAGTAGGGTATTGTATAGTCGGCATGCCCGACTTTAACCTTTTTACTCGTTTTTTAATAATTTTTTTATTGATTCAAATTAAAAGACATAATTGATTTTCTGTTGTGAATATAATTTTATTCAAAAACAAAATATTCAAATTTTCAACCATAAAAAATTCAAATTTGAAATTTGACAAAAAAAATGTATGTCGAATTTTGCGGCCCTATGCTCCTTGCAGGAGTAAAAGGAACAAATATATATATATTAGCCTAGAGGAAACGCAATGGGCTGACAAACGGAAGGTCGCCGGTTCAACCCCAGTTCGCAATATACATTTTTTTTAATTTTTTTTTTTATTAAAATTAAAAGACACAACTGATTTTCTGTTGTTGATATAATTTTATTTATAGACAAAATATTCAAACCTGAAGAAATTCAAATTTGAAATTTGATTGAAAAAATTTAAATAGAGCTTAGCTTAGAGGGAAAGCAATGTGCTGACAAGCGGAGGTTCGATCCCAGTTAGCGACAAAAAAAAAATTAATTTTTAAATAAATTTTGTGGAACGTGTTTTTCTATTTATAGAATTTATAATCCACAAACATTAAAGTAATCTATTAACACAACAAAAATTCAAAAATTGTAAATAAATTTCGGTAGTTACAATGGTATTAAAAATAATTAAAACTGATTGTACCTGGAACTACAAAAATTCGGTTGGCGGAAAATTCGGTTGGAACTACGAATCTGTTTTCTGTGTGTATATTTACAGATTTATTTTTATTAGTGTATGTGTACTTAAGATAAAATCGGAAATATATTCCATATGGGCATACAGAGGTCCAAATATGAACTGATCCATGTAAGTTAACGTAGCAAATTTCTGCAAAATATTTTCGTGTTTGCGAAAAAGCCAATTCTGGGGGACCTTTATATGATCACTTGGATAATATAAGTCGGTTTACTAAATTTCATCAAAATACCTTATTATTTGCGACCTGTGTAAGGGCAGTGTGTTTAAACATGGACCGCTTCAATAAAATATCTTGTGACCTATGGTAAGCGAACAAGGACCTTTATAGGTCTAAAAATTACCAACTTTAACCAAAATCAATATGCATATGACCTCTAAAATACATTAGTTACCATTGTTTTTATGCAATATCTTTAAAAATTCTACATGAACTGTCGAAAACTCTTCAATAATCTGAAACATAAAACACCTGGCACGATAACGAGTAGCCTGTAGAGTAGACCGTACCACCTTACAGGCAAAAACAAAAAAAAAAACGCGGTACACCTTCAAATATAAAGTATTTTTGCAAGACAATTTCAAAAAAAGTTTGGCAAAAGTGCAGTTTATGGGGTTTCGTAAAAAAAAGACGACCCCCTCTGGAATAAAAAAAGAAAAAAGCCGAAATTAATTTTGGGAGGGGCTCGGCCCCGGGTGCCTTGTGGGGGGCATAAAACGGGGATGGTAGTAACATGTAAGTGTGGGTACTAAAATTAAAGGATTGTCTCACGATTTCAAAAATTGTATTTTTTTTCTCTTATCCATAAAACTTACCTAGAGCTATTTTTCGACCACTAGTAGGGGGTGGGTCGAAAAAAGTGAAAAATTAATATAAGCGAAAATTGTAATCAAATGAACGGACATTTTCTCACGATTTCAAAAATGAGGTTTTTTTTTTCTAATCCGTCGAACGTTAATCGAATTAGAGCCATTTTTTTGAATTTTAGACCTTCCAAAAATAAAAAAAAGTGAAACTTCACGTTAAAGGAATTAAATATGCTAAAAATCCCAAACGTATTTAGCAAATTGTGAAAAATAATCCGTTGTAGGCATGTCCCTATCCGGATTTCATTCTTGCCTAAGGAAATCGTCAGGGGACGACGTCTTTAGAATTTCTAGAAATATTTGTTACGTTAAATTACAAACTCAATGAGAATTTCTTGTTCTCGTCTAGGAGCGTTATTAAACATTTAAAATATAAAAGAAAAAACAACAACAACAACAACGTTATTTTAGTTGCTGTCATTGGCAATTAGTTATTATTTTGTTCGCTTGACGAATTATTCACAATTGGTAAAATTATTCACAATGTTTGGTTTTAGCCGTTATATAGAAAAATAACATAAATATTCGACCTTAACTTTTAGGTCCACGTAAACTTTTTGGGTTATATGAAAATGAAAGAGTTGGATGGGAAATGAAATTTCGATAGTTAAATTTGCGCCGGAGGGAAAAATTTTAATTTTTCAGTTATGTTAGTAAAATGGCGCCGCAAGGAAAAATTTGTTTTTTTTTTAAAAGGTCCCCCTTAACGGACTAAAATTAATTTTTTCTTTAATTTTAGAAGTAATTTTACTAGTCATGCGAATTTTTCCGATCATTTGAGTTTAATTTTACCGTAAAACAAAATCACATAATTTTGGGCCCCCTCTTAAGGCACTAAAATGGCTCTAGTTAGGGCTACGTTTTATGTATAAAAACAAAAATAACATTTTTGGAATCGTGACACAATTTCCTTTAACAACAGCACTTAAAAGTTAATTTTCTGAAATTAATTTAAGAATATTATTTTTAAATCTAGAAAAATAATATTAAAAAGTTCCATCAATATTCGCTCTGGAATATCTGTTCTACACTCAACCAAAAAAGTCTGTAATGGCTACTGAAAATTTTGCTGTTATTACGGGAGATTTAACTGTTTTGAAGCCAGCGGTATTTTTTGATAATTTAAGCAACACATGTCTGCTGATCTGTAGTACAATAAATTTAGTAAAAAAAATTAGTAACCGCTACTAAATTTTAGTAAAATTTATATAAAATGCAATTCAAAATCGATTTGCTAAAATCAGTTAAAAAACTTACTAAATATCATAATTTTAGTACAATGAAATTAGTATAAATAATTAGTTGCAGCTACTAAATTTCAGTAAATTGCTGTAAACTGTAATTTAAAATCAATCTGCTGGAATTAGCAAAAAATTGTACTAAAAAATAAAAAAACTGTAAAATCTAAAAAATTTCTTTTTTCTTCCGATTGTAACAAGCGTATAATTACTTCATCGTACTTGAAATTTGGAGTCAAAATTGCAAACGGTTCTCCAGTTGTTACCTTTTTATGCATTGGAGATACAATAAAATTGTCTGAGTGTTATTTCCCAACTAAGAATATATCAATAGTAAAAATATAAACTAAACAAGAATTGTAAAAAATCAAAAAAAAAAATATATATTTTTAAATTAGTATATTTTTCTGCTAAATTTAGCACTCGGTTTTGAAAAATTAGTAAAATGTTTTTCTGAAATCAGCAGCGAAAATTAGTAAAAAATCCGTAATTTGTAATAAGAGAATAGCAAAAATGATTACTAAAAATAAAAATTGTACTAATAATCAGTATAAAAATAGTATAGTGCGATTGGAAACTGTTTACAAATTTTTTTACAAACTTTTTTATCTGAGTGATATTAATATGTTTAAAAAAAATTTAAATCTCCTCAAATTTGAACTCTGTCCTTACACAGGGACAATTTAATGTATTTATATTTTGCCCTAATTTTCAGGATTGAAGTATTTAATCTTATGTTGTTATATTCCAGCCAAAATCATGTAGAATTAAAAGAAGAAAAAATAAAAAACTTGCCTAAAATCTAAATAAATGCCAAAAATCGCTGTTTTCTCGAAATCCGCTGAAAGTAAATCTCTGCCCCAGCCAAATGAAAAAAGGAATTCCTACAATTTTTGTAGTTTTTAATCTCTAATATGTTCTTAATAAAACCCTACAGTCCAATCGTTGATTTTTTTAAATTTCTTTAAAAAATTTTTTAAAATTTAAAATTGTAGGTTTGAAAACAGTGTTTAAGAATTCTGACCTCTTTTGGGACTAATTTACAACGAGTTTGCAAAACACAATAGAAAAACATAATTCTTACCTGAGTTCTTGGAACATATAAAATAAAATAATGTTTCGGTAGTAGATTATTTCAATAAATTTTAAAATTTGGACCCAAATTTCTTGATTAAGTGGACTGCAACACATCAGTTGCCTGGGGAAATTGTAATAACACGGCTGTTTTTTAACCGATTTAAGTTATTATTGCTTTATTACAAGAAGAATTCACTGCAAATCACGATTTATTAGTGTTTTTAATTCGAATTAATTTTAAAATATCAATGTTTTCAAGAAAATTCACAAAATTCACATTCCCGATGTTCGATTATCCTAATTTTTTGCGGGACGTAGTTTTACACCCAAATAAATATTTCCAGAGGGTAGCCCGGTCAAAAACTCAAAATTTATTTTCCTCCATACAAGCTAGGAACACCATCGTACCCACACTTACATGCTACTATGTTCCCCCGTTTTTTGCCCCAACGGGCCTCCCGGGGCCGAGCCCTTCCCAAAATTAATTTGGTTTTTTTTTCTATTTTAATTCCAGAGGAGGTAATATTTTTTTATATTTTTTTGACGAAACCCCATAAACTGCACTTTATCTTTTTTTGCCGAACGTAGGGGTCGCCTTTTTCAATTTTTCGTTATAGCTTCGGCATTTGCAGTCGGATTTTAAAGTGTGATATATCGATTTTTTTGCCTCGAGGAGACCAGTGTTTTGCTATAAAGGAAAAATCCAATGTAAAAAAATTTAAAAGGGCAACCCCTACGGTCGGCAACAAAAAAATATAAAAATATTTCTGCGGGATTTATCGAAAAACTTCCTTAGTAAAAGTTTAACGATTTTTTGTGAGCTTTAAGGGTGAGTTACCCAACCGTAAACGTATCTGTAACGAATCAGCTGTTTCGATACCAAAAGAAGAAATGTATAGGAATGGTTATTAACAAGTAAAGGCTGACTTACCCAACCGTAAACGTATCTGTAACGAATCAGCTGTTTCGATACCACAAGAAGAAATGTATACGAATGGTTACTAACACGTAAATGTAAACGAACTTGCCGGATCATTCTGTTGAAATCAGAATTTTCTATCCGGCATCGAAACAGCTGAATGATTTTAGTCGGAAAAAATATGAAATGAATAAAGAAAATTGATTCAAACAACAAATAAGGAATAAAAATTAACAAATAAATGGAAAAATTTAGAATAAAATATAAAACCACATGAAATAGATGCTAAATAGTAATTTCGTTTACGATAATCTATAAGTGTACTTTTTAGCTACGGCACGGTACAGTTACATCACATTTACGTTTACGGTCCCATAATCCGCCCTTTACTTTTCTGACATTATTGTCGTACATTTGGGTGGTAGCAACTGAGATATGGTGGGTAAAAACTAGAACGGCATGCTTGAGGTCTCCCCTCGAGAGAAAAACATCGATGTATCATACTTTAAGATCCGACTGTAAATGCCAAAAATATAACGAAAAATGTAAAATGGCGACCCTACTTTCGGGAAAAAAATTTTTTTTTGAAACCTCCTTGCAAAATTAATTTAGATTGGACGGTGTATGGCGAGCTTTTTTTTGCGGTACGGTCTACTGTAGAGTATAATGAATGCAATTTTTCCACAAGTATTATCTTCCATTTTCTTTTTTTATCCAATTATATATGTTTATTTAATGTCATGCTTAACTGTGTGTTAAAAAAGAAACGCAAAAGTATTAAAAAATATATATATACAAAAAAAACATTGTAGAATTTACGACTTTTGGTCATTTACACAACAAACTACTGACATTTGGAGCAGCAGCATCACAGTACACCACTACCAACAACAAAAGTGGTTGTGTTGTGTCTGTGTTAGTGACGATGGCAAAACAAGAAAACTCATTGGTTTTGTATTAAATGTATGTGTGTTTGTATATAATGTATATCGTTTTTTCATGTTTTTATAGGCAGTTAATCATTCAATTTTTTTCGGAATTATTTTTTTTCAATGTATTTTTTTTTTTTTTCTTTCATTTGTATCATTCACATTTTTCACAGTTTGTTGTATTGTCTGTGTGTTTGAATACGATATTTAGGTATATATTTTTCTATATGGTGTTTTTGGATTTTTGTGCCCGCTAAGTATGAACGAATTCGTTTACCAATACACTGCAATCAGCCAATATTTTTCCATGTTAGGGGGAGTGTAATAAACCAAAAGCTTGGATATATTGAAGAAAACTTACTTACTTTTCAAAAGATCTAAAACAATCATAATTTTTTGAAAATTATAGAAATTATAGAAATTATTTTGCCATTTTATTAATTATATCTGATTTTGAAACAACTTCGCAGTACCAGTCATCAGCATGTCATTGTACTTGTATTTTTATTTGTACAATATGATGATATTTTTGTTTCGTTCGAAAATTTACAATAATCTGTTTTAATAATCACCCTAATACAACAAACCTTTAATCATTCAAAACTTTTATATTCGCACTTTGGGTTTTTTCTTGTATATTTTTAAACCATTTTTTTTACTAGTGGGTTTAAAATTTTATTCTGACCAACATCGATCAATCAATTTGTCGAATACAAGCTGACTATGTCGCCGCCATTACCACGATTCCAGAAAAAAAGTAAAAGAAATACTCTATAAAATTTTTTTTTCTGACTTTGAGTAGTCTGCTTGAAAAAAAATATATTCATGTTCAAAATGAAAAATGTTTTTCCTCTTTTGTTTTTTTTCAGATTTTTTTTCTCTGCTGTTTTTCTTTTAACATTTAATTTATGTATTTTTGCGAGAATACTTTGTAGTGTAATTCCTTTCTTTTTTTAACTGCTTTAATCAGAATTTCAGTTTAAATTGATCAATTTTACAAAATTATATTACACTACAGATTTATTGGAAAATTCATACACCCAGGAAAAAGATTGGTTGGAATTCGATCAAAACCATTAAAATGAATTTACCAGGACGTTATTTTATTTGCAGTTGCCTATAAGTGAATACTACTCCAGAAATATTTTACTAGGTATTAAAAATAGGGAAAATGAATTAAAAAACAATCCTTTTAACAAATTATTGGTATCTCCAATCAATTTTAAAATTAGTATCAGTTTAGTAATTTTATGCAGTAGAAGCAGCCATTTATTTAGTGCATATACAAGAAAATTGGTGTTACCGATAACCTTTATTAAAAAAATTTCAATATTCGAAAGTGGTAACTACAAATACGGATATCCTAATCAAATATGACCATAAAGTTGAGTTTCTGTAGAACCAACCGAATTGTGGATTGTACTGATAACACACACAACCAGTGTTGCCAAAACTTATTTAAGAAAAAATGCTAGATTTTTTGCATAAAAATGCTAAAATATGCTAAAAACTAAAAAAATATGCTAGAAAAAATATGCTAAAAAAATTTTATAAAAAAATGTTTCAATTTGTTTAAAAAAATAATATTTTAGTGACTTTTTACAATTAGACTGAAAATAAGTCATCTCTAATTATAAATTCAGTTCATTTTATTAACTAAAATTATATAAAAGAAAAATTAGAAACAACTCAAAAGTTAATTCTTATAAAAAGTTCAAAAATCCTTTAACCCTTAAACGCATGATCTCTTCGATTTTAACCATTTTTTCATATACGATTTCTAAAGGCGTGTACATTTCAAGAAAAATACCAAAAAAAAAAATTATTTTTAAAAAAAGGTGATTTTTATTGAGAAATATGGTTTTTTGCCAAATTTCTAAATTGTGATTATTTTAACGTGTATGAAAAAAAAACAAAAAAAGTCTATAAACTGTAATTTATACATTTATTGTCAATAAACTGAATTTTATTGCGAGAATACCACTTTAAATATTTAAAAAAATATTTTTGAATATTACACTTTTTGTAAAAAAACGCGTGTTTTAGATTTTTCACAAATATACAGAGCAAAACCAAGATTTTTACTCTAACTGTTTAAAAATTCTGCGCTAAAATATAGGAGCACTATGTATCAATAAAAATTGCAAAGATTAAAAACCAAGGTTGGTTACCGTTATCGTTATAATACCGTTATCGCTAAAATACCGTTTCAAATTAAATACCGTTACCGTTATCGATACCTCTAAAAAAAATTCCAAATACCGTTATCGTTACCGATACCGTTATTTTTATGGGTAGTTACCGGTATTTTACCGGTATTTATTATTTTATATAAAAATTACAATTTTTTTATTTTATAATCTTGAGTGTTTTTTTTACAAAAAAAATTTATAGATAATAATATTACTTATTAAAACTACCAGTATTGAATTTATAGCTTAAAATTTGTATTTTCAGTACTTAAAATTAAAAATATGCCATGTTTTTACTTGTTTCTATATGTTTTTAACATAATTTTTAATACCGGTATGTACCGGTATTGCTGTTTCGGTAACGGTATACCGTTACCGAAACAGTCCTAAATACCGTTACCTTTACCGTTACCTAAACAAACGAAATCCGATACCGTTACCGTTACCCTTACCGTTATTCGTTTCGGTAACCAACCTTGTTAAAAACGAACCTTATCAACATTTTGCAATTCTATTTTAAACTCTATTCTTTAAATTATTATTATTTTTTTTTTACCAAAAATTGGAGTATTTTGTGCAAAATCACTCCTTCACCATAACAACAACAAAAAGTAAAACGAGTAAAAAAGTTAAAGCCGGGCATGCCGATTTAAAATTTTAATATTAAAGTACCATAAAGCAATATTTTTTATACTTTTGGGATCATTTTTGAATTTCAATCAATCCAACCCTGTTAAATACAATTTTTCGCTATTTTTTCCCCAAAAACATTTTTTCCCGATTTTTGTTTTTTTTTCGAAAGAATTTTTTTTTCTTAACTCTATTAAATATTTTTCTAAACCCTATTGAATATACACAAAATAACATAACACATCCTTTTTATTTGCAGAAAAAAATGTTTTTGCGAAATTTTTGCGAAAAAAAATCTATAAAAAAATTTAGTGAAAAAAATGACAGCTTCCTTAATGTTATACATATTCAATCAAATTTGATAAATATATAATTAAAAATGATCCCAGAAATATAAAAATAAAATTTTTTTAGTACCCGTCAAAATTTTTAACTGCGAATATCGCGAATACGAGTGCTAAATTTGAAAAACTGCTATCACCATTGAATTCAGCGTACTCGAATTAGCTTTACCAGTACGGTTCAAAACTTGTTAAAATTTGCGACTGCACAGTGTAATTAACGTGTACGTATAAAAATAGTTCCTAGTACTTACTCTAAAAGTAAAAAAAATATTTCTTTTTCATATTACATTTAAAATCAAATTAATGTAGAATATTCTAAAAAAAAACAGAAAATAAAACTGTAAAAAATGCTAAAAATATGCTAAATTTTGTTGGAAAAATGCTGAAAAAAATGCCGTATGCTAGAGGCATTTTTTTCATGTTAAATGAATTAAAAAAATGCTAAATCTAGCATTAAATATGCTAAATTGGCAACACAGCACACAACTATTGATTGGTATTGGTAAACGAATTTTTTATTATATTTGTTTTCCAAGCAAAACATATAAATTCAAAATTTGACTTCAAAATTAATAAGTGTTTGTGGTGTAGTCGGTAGGGAGTTGGCCTAGTACGCCGGATTTCCGAGTTCAAATCCCGGACAAGACAAAAATTTATGTTTTTTTTTTTTAATTAAAATAAAATACTCATATGTATAAACAGTAAATATGGCTAAGAAAATTAAAAGTAGTAGTGGTGCAGTGGCTAAGAGTGTGAACTATTAACCTGAAAGGCCGGGTTCAATACCAGAAAATTCAAAAAAAGTTTTTTAATTTCAATAAAATTTTGTGGAACATGATAATATTTATGTGGAACATAATATTGAATAAGACAACCGAATATTGGCTTTCACGACGAAAAATATTATTTAATATAAAGATAGTTATCGTAACCGCACGAATTCGATTGGCAACAAATTCGGTGGCCACAACTGAGATTGTTTTCTGGGTGTACATAAATTTGTACAATGAAAACGTTAAATGGCAAATAAATTGACTGAAAATCCGAGGTTTAGGTGGTTATTTTGTTTTCAAAAGAAAATTTAATGCAACGGATTTTATACCCAATTGCTAGAGATTTTTTAATGCTTATTTACTAATTATTTGCTAAATATTATTCATACGTTATCTGTTACTCATACAAGAAGCCCTACGGGGAATGAGGAGTCAATTGCCCTCCAAGGACCTATCCCGTGACCGGTCAACCGAAGGCATATTACTAAATTAGTACAAATATGAACAAAAGAAAATGAATTAATTTTCTAAGTTTTTTCTGATCCGTTATTTTCACTGTTGCTTTTAAAAAAACTTGACGGATACCGAAATAAAAATAAAATTCGCGGCATATTTTTAAAAATATTTTTTATTTATTTTACTCTTTTATTTATTTTTAACTTTATTTTTTCTTATTTTAAATTTCTATAATATTTTGCTAAGAAATTTAAAGTTTTGTATTATCAACGTTTTTTATACCCTACACCACTATGTGGTCAGGGTATTATAAGTTTGTGCTGATGTTTGTAACACCAAAAAATATTGGTCGTAGACCCACCTTATAGTATACCGATCGGTTCAGAATTTTTTTTTATTTCGATTTAACGATGTCCGTCTGTCCGTCTGTCTGTCTGTCCATGCAATCTTGTGCGCACTCTACAGGTCGCAAATATTAAGATATTTTGATGAAATTTGGTACACAGACCTATATTGGCCCAATAACGCAGCCTATTGATTTTGGTGAATATCGGTCCATGTTTAGACCTAGTGCCCATATAAGGGTCCTACCAAAATTATACTGTTTATACGCTGCAGGTCGTAAATATTAAGATATTTTGATGAAATTTGGTACACAGACCTACATTGGCCCAATAACGCAGCCTATTGATTTTGGTGAACATCGGTCCATGTTTAGACCTAGTGCCCATATAAGGGTCCTACCAAAATTATACTGTTTATACGCTGCAGGTCGCAAATATTAAGATATTTTGATGAAATTTGGTACACAGACCTACATTGGCCCAATAACGCATCCTATTGATTTTGGTGAACATCGGTCCATGTTTAGACCTAGTGCCCATATAAGGGTCCCACCAAAATTATATTGTTTATACGCTGCAGGTCGCAAATATTAAGATATTTTGATGAAATTTGGTACATAGACCTATGTTGGCCCAAGGACGAACAAGTTTGATTTCGGTGAACATCGGTCCATGTTTAGAACTAGTGCCCATATAAGGGTCCCCCTAAAATTGGCTTGGTTACAAACTGCAGGTCGCAAATATTAAGATATTTTAATGAAATTTGGTGCGCTGACTCACATTATAGAAAATTTTGACACAAGCCCCATTTTAACCCATTCGAATTTCGGATCCAAACAATACACCAGACTGGTGTAGGGTATTGTATAGTCGGCATGCCCGACTTTAACCTTTTTACTCGTTTAATGTTAAAGCTGTTTTAGTTCTAACAATTGGTATTTCACTTAACTTTAATTTGTAACTTAAGGGGAATTTTCTAAATTTTTATTTATATTATCAGAGGTTTTGAGGTAATTTTCTAATTTTTAATTGATTTTTTTAATTTAATTATGGCCAACGCAAAAAACAAGTCAACTGCCATTAAGGGACCTATCCCATGACCGGTCAATCGGGGGCATATTCAAGGCACTTCCACCATATTTGTGTGTGTGTTAATGTTGTTTTCTTTTCTATTTTTTTCTTTTCCATGTTTTTTTATTTGCTGTGTGTGTGTTTGTTTTTTCTTTCTCTTTTTTATTTCAACAGAAACGAAAAACATATAACTTAACCATCAGCCAGCCACCACGCATAAGCAACGTTAGCTCAGACGGTAGAGCGTTTGCCTTACAAGCAGAAGGTTGTGTTATCGAGCCCTACTTCGACGCCACGTAGATTATTTTTAATTCTTAATTTTTTATTGGTTTATTTGAAAAGCTATTTTTAGACACACCACCTTACTGCCACAATGTGCCTAAACTGTGGCAATTGGTCATTTCCAATGACAACGCCATGTTAAAGTGATATGTCTCTTTCAAACAAAAAGACCGATCAACGACCGATCAACGACCGGTCTCCGTACCCTTGGGACCTATCCTGCGTGTCATCTGGGACCGGTCCCTTTTCCCGTAGGGAGCTAACTCATTGATTGGACTAATTAATTCACAGTTCTATACAGGGGTATGGCATCACCAAAAACAAAAGTTATAACGACATCGTTATCACTAGATGTAGGGTTGCCATTTCCATTTTGAGAAAAAGAGGACGCTAACCTCAAAAAAGAGGGCATTTGTCTTAAAAAAGAGGACAATTTTTTTTAATAAATTAATTTTACAAAAATCAACAGTTTTTATTCCCACTAAAAAACAATTTACAAAAAACAAAAAATCATTCTGAACTTTAAATTAGTGGTAAATAAATTTAAAAAAAAAAACAAAAAAAAAACATAACGGTAAACCAATTCATTGCATACATTTTTAGAAATGTACATATCTATAATTTCTTGATACGAATTGTAAAGGGTTTCCTGATTGTTTTTCAATACTTCCAATTTGAATCAATACATTACTATCGCATTTCTTTAAATATTTATAAAACTCTTGACAATTCATATCAAAATTTTATTTGACTCTAATAATATCAGAAATAGAACTAGCATTATTTTCTGGATACGGTTTTTTTTGTTTTTGTGCGTCCACTGCGCCATGATTACAAAAAACTTCACAAAAAAGATACAAAATCATTCTGAACTTAAAATTTGTAGTACCTGAATAAACAAAAAAAAAATAACGATTAACAAATTTATTTCATACATTTTCGGGAATGTACATTTCTATAATTTTTTGATACGAATTATCAAGAGTTTCATGAATATTTTTCAACGCTTCCAATTTGAATGTCGCATTTCTTCAAATAAAACTCTTGACAATTCACGTCAAAATTATATTTGACTAATAATATGAGAAATTGTCTCTGGATCCAATTTTTATTATTAAAGAAAGTATACGTTCTACGTTGGCATTATGTGCTGGAAAGAAAAAATAGAACCCAACAAGTTTTCTCATTTCATAGCAAACATAATTTTTAATAAAAAAAAAAATTACACCAAAACTTGTTATCAGTCGTGTTGATTGAATTTAAGGTTTTTACATAATTTTTCAGGATAAAGAATTCATTAAATACATTTTCATCATTAAATGCAATCCCTAGTAAAAATGATTTTTATATTATCATTTATGATTTTTATATAATCATTTATGATTTTATACAATTATAACTTGTCGAGTATTGTGAAACATATATTTTTATATGATTATATCAAAAGATATTTAATTATATAAAATTATATTAACCAAATCCACCATTTTCCGGATCAAATCATGTATGGGTTAATATAATTGTATACAAAATATATTATCTGATCCGAAAAATGGTGGATCTGGTTAATATAATTTTACATAATTAAATATCTTTTGATATAATCATATAAAAATATATGTTTCACAATACTCGACAAGTTATAATTGTATAAAATCATAAATGATTGTATAAAAATCATATATGAAGATATAAAAATCATTTTTACTAGGGATGTTAATTTTTTTTTTTAATTCAACAGTTGGTTCACTGCTAACAAGCTTCAAATTTGGCAATCAAAGTAAGTGATGCCAAGTCAATTGAAATAACAGCGACAAACCAGCGATGCCAACAATTCAAAAGTTTAGAAGCAATAAAAAAAGTTATGGAGAAAAGTGCAAAAAGTAGGACAACCCCGGACACTTACTGAAAAAGAAGTAGGACTGCCCTGGACGCCCTAAAAAAAGAGGACGGTGTCCGGGGAAAAGAGGGCGGATGGCAACCCTAACTAGATGGCACTTTGTTCAAAAAATTGACAATTTTCTGTTTTTATTTAAATTGAAATAATAACAAACAAAAAAGAAAAGAAAAAAATAATCCTCAAATTTCACTGTGAGACAAATGGTAGGGGTCAGTGATCGGGAAGTGTTCAAACTACCGGGGTAAGTTATATCGGTAAAAAAGAAGTTATACGCGTCCCGGCGTTTCGCTGGGTCACCCCTAGGAATCGAGATATATCGATTTGACCTTTGGTGGTCTTTTTTTTGGACATAACTCGAGAACCACTAGTCCGATTTTGCTCAAACAATTTCAAAAAAATTAAAAATTACAATTCCTTTAATCTGTTCATATAACGTTTTTCTATATACTCAACAGTTTTGCCGGTAAAAATAAATGTATGAAGAAAAAAATATTTTTTGCCTAAAATATTAAAAAAAAAGTAATAAACAAAAGGTCAAATATTTTATGGTAGCGGTAACAAACATTTATTTTTACCGGCAAAACTGTTGAGTATATAGAAAAACGTTATATGAACAGATTAAAGGAATTGTAATTTTTAATTTTTTTAAAATTGTTTGAGCAAAATCGGACTAGTGGTTCTCGAGTTATGTCAAAAAAAAAAGATATATCTCGATTCCTAGGGATGACCCAGCGAAACGCCGGGACACGTATAACTTGTTTTTGACCGATATAACATTTCCCGTTGGTTTCATCCCATCCCGATTTTGACTGTCGCATATTGTTTTATTATTTAAATATATTTTGCGCTTGATTTTTTCTTATTTTGCGCAGTTTTCAGCAATTTTTGTGTTTTTAAATATAGGCTCAGCTGATACTAAAGTGTACTAAATAGTTGCTCAAGTGATACTAAATTTCAGCGCCCTCTACCGGTGAGTAGTGTAAGTTTTGATTTCCTGTCTCTAAGCTTTTATATAATTGTTAAATGTTTCTAGAGTCCGATTTCATTGATCAGTGAGAAGTTTAAAATTTCATTACCATTAACAATATTATGCAGCAACATTTTTTTTTTTTTTTTTTTTGAAGCCATCGCCATTTGTTTACAGTGATGCCAACTTTTTTTGAAACAAAACGCGCAGTCAAGCCCTTAAAAACGCGCTAAATGATAAATTTGATAATAATATGTATAATCTAATTTTTCTTATAAATTAAGTGAAGAAACAGCCAAAAAGCGCTAAAGAGCACTATTTTGGGAATATAGAAAAATATTTCACATTTTTATTGCCTTGAAAATTTTCAAGATTAAAAAAAGTTCTTTGATATTTTAAATTCAAATATAAAGCAAAAGCCTTTTCTATAAAAAGCGCTAACAGAAAATAATGGGACATGCCTTCAACGGATTATTTTCACAATTTGTTAAATACCTTTGGGATTTTAGCACATTTAATTCCTTTAATTGACAAATAAAATTTGTTTTTTTATTATATTTTATCGGGATATACATTAATTGCATTAAAGGAATTAAATATGCTAAAATCCCAAACGTTAACAAATTGTGAAAAATAATCTGTTGTAGGCATGTCCCTATCCGGATTTCATTCTTGCCTAAGGAAATCGTCAGGGGACGACGTTTTTAGAATTTCTGGAAAATTTTGTTAAGTTAAATTACAAACTTAATGAGAATTTCTTGTTCTAGTCTAGGAGCGTTATTAAGCATTTAAAATATCAAAGAAAAAACAAAAACAACAAAAAAAATTCCACAATTTGCTTTGTCATCTTCTAATGTACTACTCTGTTGTTTTGACAGATCTAACAATGTAGTGACATCCTTTCATGTAGAAACAACAATAGAAAACAATGTTTTCTAAAGTGTCAGTAACATTTAAATTTGCACCAGCACTTGCATATTAGTTTTTTAATTCTATTTTAAAAAATTTGAATTTTTTGAATTTTATTGTATGAAAAGTTAAGACTCTCAGACTTCAAAATAGTCTTATTATGGTCACAAGTAGGAATAGGCGCCTTAATAAAGATAAAATGTGAATGTATAATAAAAATTTTTATAAATAGTGATTATGTGAGTTACAAGGACAGTCATTTTTTCAGTCGTTTGGGTAAATTTTCTGCGTTTCCTTTTCGCTTTATTAAAAAAGGTTTATATAATATTGTTACGAAATTGGATTGCATAGTATAGAAAATTTTAAAATTTTAAAAGATAAATATCCCGAGAAATGGGATTTACTAAACCTGTCAATCTGGTCAGACTACTGACCTGACCATACTAGAATTTTCCAGTATGTTCTCAACCCACGGCCGTTACACTATATAAGTATGCCGCAACACATTTAGTTAGTCAGTTGATTATTAGCGATTGTGTAATTCAGTCGGGCTTTAGTAAATCGTTGTATTAAAAATCTTTGCTAAACTTGGTGTGTGTTATATAGTTCTATATAGTAAAGTGTTTAATAAATAAGTGTATAAGCTCACTATCAAACAAAAGAGTGTGTGTATTATTTTGATTGCAATAGAAAAGAACACGGTTTATTTAAAGTAGTAAATAAGCCAATGTGTTTAAAAGGGGAAAACATAGCAATATTAAAGCCATAGTGTCCCAGTGTAGAAACGGTAATGACATATCATTATTTTTTGGACTACAAGTAATGACACCCACTTACCTTCTGAATTATTTTAAAACATATAATAATGAGTTACTGATAATGACTTATTTTTATTATTATTTCAAATAGAAAATAATTTTCTAGATTTTTTTGAAAATTTTTTGAAATCTATTTTTAGACTCAAAATTTTTTAAACACTGGTAAGGATATATGTAACCACATATTTTTTTATTTTTTGTATGTTGGCGAGTAAGCTTACTTGTGTGCAGGAGGTCAAGTATGTTTTTATCTATTAAATATTACATGTCGATATAGCTCAGATGGTAGAGCTATTGACTGGCAATCTGTAGACCCAGGTTCGATTCCTGCACTAGGAAATTTTATTAAAAAAAAAAAAGTACAATAAAAAATATTTTTTTTTATATAATTAATTTTTTTGAAAATCTATTTTTAGACTCATTATTTTTGTCAGTACTGGTAAGCACATAGGTAACGATATATTTTTTGATATTTCGTATGCTGGTGTGTAACCATAACTCATTATTTTTCGCGACATCGCCATATAAAAGTAATAAGAAATGTAATAACAAAAGTAACTAGTTACCATTACCAAGTATGTAGTTACATAACCACATATCTGGTAATGATTTTCTACACTGGGGTGTTTCCATTTTTTTGTTTTATTGAGAATTGCAAGTCTGGACATTTTTATATTTTACGAAGTATCCTAAATAATGTTCAAAATATCCACAAAAACACACTTTTTAGACCTAAATTTTCAGCAAATAAATTAACTAAAATATAATTTCCCTAAAATTTTTTGAGTTTTTTCAGTTTACTTATATCGAGTAAAAAGTTTTATTGATTTGATTGTCACATAGAGAAATCTAAAATCGAGTTTCAATTCAAATATTTGTAAATTTAATTAAAAATTTAATTGAATTCTGGCCAGTTCAGAAAATTTTTATATCAATTAAATTTTTTCGTTAAAATTTAATTAAAAGTTTTTCAATTAAGGTTTAAATCATATCAATTAAAAATCTAATCAAACAATATGATTTTACGCAAAGCATATTAAGCGTTTTTTTAAATATCTTGTTAATAGTATTTACGGTAAACTAAAAAGTTTTTTCGACACCATACTTATTTTCAATTAAAAATTTAATTGATATGAATAAAATTTTAATTGAAAATGAATTTGAAATCAAAAAAAAATTTTAATTGAAATTTTATTGGCAATAATTTTTTCTGTCAATGCATAATGGTACATTGCAGATGAGGTATTTCATCGCAATCTACGTGAAAACGTTAAGGAATTTATCCAAAATTCCAGAGTACGACATATCAATCGCCTCACATTTCAGTCGAATACTGCTCCAAGAAGTCTACCGGAAAATGAGTCAACGATGCTCAGAAGTCTAAAGCGTTTTACTCCTTTGGGACTACCTGCTCGCTGCTTTTGAGAAGAACGTGTTTTTTCACTTAATTGAAATTCAATAATTTTAAAAATAATCAAGGAAACTGTCAGTAGTGGGTGTTTATTACTAATATTCAAACAGCAAGCAGTTTAATCAGGGTCCGCTGCATAGAATTCGGTATCCAGTTCACAACGTTTCCCGGCGGTGTGGTGTCGAACCAGCAATGACCCAGCAAAAAAAATTGAAGTTATGCTTGATCAGAGCTTTGAAGAATTAATTAGTTTTTTTTAATGAATTCACTACCAATCGGATTCCTTTTCTTAAGTAATTCACTGAATTCGTTCCACTGATCGCGTTCAACAAAAAACAAATTCAAAGAATTAATTCAGTTGCTGTAGTTCTTTTTATTAAATCAAATGAATTAATTCCTTACTGATTAATTTTCGTTCAGTGAATTAAAAAAAAATACTCAGTGAATTGAAAAAAAAAAACAAAAAATTACGTTCACTGAATTCGAAAGTTGTTTTCAGTGTACAATAGAGTGTTTTCAAAACAGTTTGGTAATAATTCAAACATTTCTTATTGGTTACTATTTTTTATATAAAACTATAAAAAATATTTGAGATAGGATGAAAAAAAATCCCACAACTCCCAAAACATTCCCAAAATTTTCGAAATGGTCTGGGGTAAGAAGAAGCATTGACAAGCGGAGAATATTTTTTCCTTTAGGCCCATCTAAAAGAAGCATGGTTTCAGCAAAATATAAATACTATATGTATTCCGAAAGAAACTTTTAATCCAGAGGCAAAAGAGTATTGCTATGGGGGTGTGAAGTTTCATCCCAAACCGACCAACCAATAATGGCTAAATTATTTCCAAATTAATTTGAAAATACTCCATTGTGTACTAAACGTAAGAAAACAGCTTTTGAGTTCAGTGAACGTAGTTTCTTGTTTTTCAATTCAGTGAACGTAATTTTTTGTTTTTCAATTCAGTGAACGTAATTTTTTGTTTCAATTCACTGAAGGTATTTTTTTATTTCACTGAACGAAAATTAAATTGAACGAATTCAGTGGTGAATTAATTCAGCAAAAAATGTATTAAGGGGCGTAAATACTGTAACAACAACATTTTAAAGGGCATATTTGAACGGTTGTCAAAAATTCAATTAACGATATTTTTAATATTTTATTTTTTATTTAAAAATTAAGTTATTGTATTTATTATAGTTATTTTCAAAAAATATCAGTTTTATATTTCCCCAGCCAAAATCGCCAGAGTTGCCATTTCATTACTGGCCTTTTTAAAAAAGGCAAAATCGGCTGCCACTGTGCAGCCTTCATTAATTATCGGAAAATAAAAATGTAAAGTGATTCTTAATCCCAGATAAATTCTCTAGTCCTTATGGTGGCCCGATTTTTACTAAAAAATTTTTTTTAACAAAGTTGCCACACAAACTTAAAAATTCCAAAAAAAGGCAAAATAAACACATTTGCTCGGGGATATAACATTTATTTGAACAAAATTCAAAAAAAGGGCCACGATAAGGACTAGATTTTTTTTGTTGCCTACGAAAGAAAAAAACCCGGATCATAATCGGTTAACGTGCCTTAGCTGTACAGTGGCAGCCGATTTTGAACTCAGGGTTGTGAGAAAACGCGTTTAAAGTTTGAAATTAATTTTACACTAGGAAAACAGCAAAATTTCGAAAAACCGTATATGAACAAAATTTATAACTCGCAGTTTTCTACATGTGCACCAAATTTGGGAAGAATCGGATAAAGAATATTTTATATATTAAGCCAAATATTCTTAAAAGCGATGGTAGAAAATTTATTATACATTTCATTTTGGTCAAAATCTTTTATTTCGTACATTTTTTAATTTGTTTTATATTTGTTTTTTATTTTTTATATACATTGATTACTTTTATGGCTTACAAAAGGCCATCAGTACCTGCCTCATATAACGTGCCTTCGGCCACCATCGAGGAATCGTCATTGGCTTTTCTTTAAAAACTGCGTGCAATTCTTGCATTTTTGGATGTATTTTTTCTTTTCTTTTTGTTATGCGAAATAAAGTTTATAATAAAGACAATGATAAACGAGTAAAAAGGTTAAAGTCGGGCATGCCGATTATACAATACCCTACACCAGTCTTGTTAAGAACCAACTAATGTTGGGATCCAAAATTCGAATGGGTTAAAATGGGACTTGTGTCAAAATTTTCTATAAAATTATAAAAAAAGAGAAAATCGTAAATATAGCCCATTTGGGCGATAGGTCCAAATATGGACCGATTTTATCTAGAATCTATTGGCTTTGTTTTCGGGACCATGTGAGTTAGCAAACCAAATTTCATTAAAATATCTTAATATTTGCGACCTGCAGCGTGTAACCAAGCCAATTTTGGGGGGACCCTTATATGGGCACTAGGTCTAAACATGGACCGGTGTTAACCAAAATCGTCCTTGGGCCAACATAGGTCTGTGTACCAAATTTCATCAAAATATTTGCGACCTACAGCGTATAAACAATATAATTTTTGGGGGACCCTAATATGGGCACTAGGTCTAAACATGGACCGATTTCAACCAAAATCAAGAATGCATGGACAGACAGACGGACGGATGGACATCGTTAAATTGAAATAAAAAAAATTCTCAGCCGATCGGTATACTATAAGGTGGGTCTACGACCATTATTTTTTGGTGTTACAAACATCAGCACAAACTTATAATACCTTCTCCACGTAGTGTACAAATTAATGCATATAATATTACTTTGTGACTAAAATATATTTTACAAAAAAACATATGGAAATTTTATTTCTTCGAATTTTTTATTGATATTTTCTGACCATATACTGAAGAGTATGCTCTATCCAAATAAAATATAAAAAAAATTCGAAAACAAAATTTTTCCTAGAGTCGATTAAAAAATTAATTCTTCAAAGCGCTGTGCTTGACCATCTCTTCAATGCTTCGAAAGTAGCATTATATTTTTATTGCTTTTTTAGAAGTAGTTCTGCTCAACTTAAAAAAAAAAAATTACTTTATTTCTTCCAAAGTAGAACGTTAATTCTGAACAACATCCAACAAATCACTTAGTTTTTGAAGTGACTTGGGTACAGTTTATTTTCAATCAGATAACAACGGATTCGAATTCTGGAGTTATTTTTAATATCTATATTTAATCTATAGCTAATTTGTTTAAATTCAATATTATTTTTTTTTATTTTAGTAGGTTTGAGGTTAAAAAGAAGAATAAACAATTTTCTCTCAAAATTATAAACACATTAAATTTTCAAATCAGACTATATCTAGTTTCTGCTTTTTTGTATGGACAGGTTTCATCAGTGATTTTCCATTAAATTGCATTAATTGTTTATATGTTTATTTTATTGTCAGATTGTCTCGATATGATAATTTTTCAACAAGCCGTCGGCTGTAGGATTCAAACACATGCGCCTATTCCTACATTACAAACGTAACTATACTAAGGTGCGATAGTTTAACCATCTCACCCAAGTAAGGCCTTGAGTGCAATGTAACTAATTCGTTGTTTTCTTTCATATTCAGCTTTCCGTTATTGTTTTTACTCAGAAGTGATCAACACAGATATATACAAACATTATATTTTTAAATTTTTGTTTGCCTCCGCTATTAATATTAATATTTTATTTGTTCCATTTTTATAAATAAAATAAAAAATGATGAAAAATTGCTTTTATGCATTTGTTAAAAAACTAATGAAAAATTTTTCAAATAGATCTTTTGCAGTACTTTTATTAAAGAAAATAAGATGCAATATCTCGCAATGACAAAGTGGTGTGTTTATGCCAGAAAAAGTTTATGTCAAAGAATGTCTAGACCAGCAGTCTTTAGGTCGCATGTTCGATACGCGATCGCTAAGATTAAAAACAAATTTAAAAGAAATGTTATATATTTTTGCTAATATTTTTTTAATTTTAATTGATGAAATAGATAATAATGAAAATTATTCTAAGAAAAAAAAAATGGCAAAAATTGATTTATGTTCTTCAAATTCTCGATATAATTACAACACTTTTGTTGTTTCGCTATTTATTGTAAATCTAAATTTATTCCTAAGCTTCGACTATATAATTATACTTGCTGAAAAAGTACCAAAAAATTTCGGTTTTTTCGAAACTATCAAACTTTTTAAAACTATATTTTCATTAAAAAACCAGCAGTAGCTAATAAATAATCAAATTCTTTTACTATTACTATCTTTGGCTATTGTTGTTGTTGTCATTCCTTTAGCAAATATTATACTTATGAAATATTTGAGCTGCTAAACTTTATACACTATATAGAGATTTCTAAAGAAATTTTTGTGTTTAAAACTTTTATTTAATAATGTTATGAAAGAAAATATACATACGGAATTTCTAAAGAGACAAATATAATTTACTTAAGAAACTCGCAAAACTTTTACTTAGATTTCTATAGATTTTTCTTGTTTTTTTTTAAGTTGTATTGGCAGATGAGTAATAACTTATAAATTTTAGGAATAAAATACAAAGGAACACAAGAAAGGGAAGGTTAAAGTATTAAGTAGATTTTTTTTAAACCTAAATGAAAAATAGTTTTTAAACATAAAATTTCAAGTCTCTTATTATCAATTTGTTAAAATGTTGAATATTGTCTTATGACTTGACATAAGGTTAAATAGTTCTTAGCCTTTTTGTTTCTGGGAGTGTTTCAATAAACTATTCTTTGTTTTTTAGGCTTTAGAAGAAATTTAGAAAAACTTTAGTTGGGTATAAAAGACAAAGAAAGATAGATATTTACTCTATTACTAAAAATATTTTAAAGAAATATTTGGATTTGAATAGCTTGGTTTAGATATTTATCTGGTTGATAGAATATTTTTTAACTTAACAGTTAAAGAAATAGTTAAAGCAAAAATGTTTCAGTTAAAGTAATGGAAGTCTATAAAAATTATAAGAGTTTTAAGGACGTTTTTCCAATAGCAATTTTATTCGATTTGAAGTACATAATTCTGCGACTGCTCTAGAGGGAGCTATCAAAAGTGAATTTCGTCAGTTCCAAATGCGATATTTTTTTTCGGTCTGCCTATAAAAATAACTGACATAAAATTCGGTGGCGACGCAGAATTAGCTTCAAAATTTTATGAGGTTACTCAAAAAAGTTTTTCGGTAGGATCTAACGAAAATGACAGTAACAACGAATGTATATGTCATTAAAAAGTAGACAAAGGTACACTCACAATATATTTTCCATAAACGATTGAGGTTTATTTGAAAAGTAATAGGTAAAGTTTGTTTTCAATTGAAGAATCAATTAAAATACATGGAAACGTATTGTTTTTGTACAAGTCAATAACAAACAAACTACAAAAAAACGTATCGTTTGTAGGAGTTGATATTTTTAGTCAAATGTTCTATTTTTAGAAAAAATAATTTAAACAATTTCGTTGATTTCTGTTCGAAAACAAAAAATTCAAATATTTTCGGTTTTCTTTTTTGTTAAAATAGTTTCCTTATATACAAAATTATTTCAATTCAAATTACAAGAAATTCTTTACTCATACACAAAAATATAGCCAATAAAACTATGAACGTGTGTGTTGTGTGTGTAGTGTTTTGAAAATTCAAACAAAAAAACTTTCAAACATTAAAAAAACAACCCACAAAATCGTTTTTTCTAACGTTTTGTCAGTTAAAAATTGATGATTGTTTTAACAGACTCTTCAATTATTTTTATTTCTTTTATGGATTGTTTAAACTATGTTTGAAAATAAATAGCAAAATGGTTTGAATATAATGCAAAATCAGCAGTCCTTTTTTAGTTGTGTTTTCAATTAATTTAATATGTATTTTAGGTTGTTTTTAATGATAAAATATTGTGAGTGTATTTACCATTAAAATAATCAACCATGTTGTTCTTTTTAACTGTTCAAAAACAGTTAGAAAAATAGCATACAATGTCGTAAAAATAACTGACAAATTTTTACTACAAACAGTTTAAAACAACTGAAAAAATTGTTTCTTAGAGTTAAATATTTTTGATATTTTAAAAATTTTATTATAAAAAAAAAAAAAATGTGGAATGCAATCGTACTTATAACTTAAAGTAAAATACTGCCGGTAAAAATAAATGTATGAAGAAAAAAATATTTTTTGCCTAAAATATTAAAAAAAAGTAATAAACAAAAGGTTATTGATTTTTATGGTAGCGGTAACAAAGATTTATTTTTACCGGCAAAATTGTTGAGTATATAGAAAAACGTTATATGAACAGATTAAAGGAATTGTAATTTTTAATTTTTTTAAAATTGTTTGAGCAAAATCGGACTAGTGGTTCTCGAGTTATGTCAAAAAAAGATATACCTCGATTCCTAGGGGTGACCCAGCGAAACGTCGGGACACGTATAACTTGTTTTTGACCGATATAACATTTCCCGTTGGTTTCATCCCATCCCGATTTTGACTGTCGCATAGTGTTATTAAAAGAAATTTTAAAACCAACGAAATTTTTTATTTTTTTAAATAATTAACAAAAATAAATATTTACTGTATTTTGTAGTTATTTGTTATAATATTGAAAATAAGTAACTACTTTAACAACTGTTAACTGTCATAATAGTTGTTTTTGTATTTTTCCATATAAACACAACAACTGCAATTACTGTTGAAAAGAACAACAACTACTTTTGTGGCTGATGCCGATTCCGAACATCGGCCAAATTTACAATAATCGGCCTAGCCCGATGCCGATTATTTTTATTAGCACAAACAGCAGTATACACAAAATTTTAAGTACAAGAACGTTATATTTTATGAAATACTTCTCCGGGAGAACTCATAACAGTCCAAAAGCGTTACCCAGTACAACACGAAAGAAAATTAGGAAAGAAAGAAAATACGTTGTCGGCGTTTTGAAAGACCACATCGAAATTTTATTTTAGGGGGGTCAATTTGACCTGTTCGTGTAGCATATCAGCATATGAAACTACGTGTTCTTTACATCTGAGGTATAGGACATTTTCAGCAAGTTTGTAGAAAATATTAAGACAAATATTTTTGTGGAACATCCCAGCAAAAACAGACATTACCGAGTAATTAAGCGAGTAAGTAGCATACATAGGGTTTCACTACTTACCAGGCTATTTACTCGCAACATTACTTTTGTTCGCGATGTCCGAAAATTCATGGGTGGTCATTACCCTCTCGCTTACAAAAAAAGTGCGAATAACGACTTACCCATAGTGAAAGAATAAGTAGTTACTCACAAAGATAGAATAAGTGGTTACTTAGAAGTTAGGAAATAAGTGGTTACCATACATTGTGAAATAATTGGTCATATTGCGGAAAAAAACTTTTTACTTCGGAAAATTTTCGATTCAGTTGGAAAAATGTTCCTAAACAATTTAGTAAATAAAATATTAATACAAAAAAGTACTAAATCAGTACTTATTTAATCAATTACCAGTAAGTGATTACTTTGTAGGAATATATAAGTACTTCTATAACTTATTATCAGTAAGTCATTATTTTTTATTTTAAATTAATACAAAAGGTAATGACCTGTCATTACTTGGTAATCCGTATGGTAATGACCTGTCATTACCATGTTTTTGCTGGGATATTAGTCCTCTAACTCCCCCCACATAACAGCAATTTTTGGCTCTATTGTAAAAAATCGTAAAAAACACACCGAAAAAGGGGAAGGGAGGGGATGAAATTTTCTACAAAAATGTTGGCCATAAAATTTTACTATATATATTTTGGACATTGTTCGATAATTGTATCGAATTGCCACACCTTAACGTCAATTTTTTTGCCCAACTTAATTTGTTGTTTCTTTGTTTCAATGTTTGACAAATTCAAACATGGAGAGGTAAACGATTGAGCAGCGCGTTAATACGGTTGAAGCCTTTTACGAAAATGGGCGTTCAAATCAAAATGCATTTAGTGCACTTCTTTGGTCAGCATAATCGACTAAATGTGTGTACAATCGGGAGAATTCTGCGCAAATTTCAGCAAACCGGGTCTGTAGGAAATGTGAAAAAACCTGTGCATGCACGCTTAGTTCGTTCTACGGAAAACATTGCTGTCGTTCGCGATAGTGTGGCAGAAGAACCGTCAACCTCGAACCGTGAATGATGTTTACTATCGCGAGATGATGACAGACTTCATGTGGCCAGAAATTGAGGATATGGACCCGGACGATATGTGCTTCCAACAGGATGGTGCCACTTGCCACACAGCCAACGAAACAATGGCTCTTTTGCGCGAGAAATTCAATGGCCGTGTTATCTCACGTCGTGGCGATGTTAATTGGCCGCCACGATCATGTGATTTGACACCGTTGGACTTCTTTCTCTGGGCATATTTAAAAGAAAAAGTGTACTTCAATAAGCCAAGAATAATTCAAGAGCTAAAGGATGAGATAAATCGGCACATTAGCTACATTGAACCTCATTTATGTCTCAGAGTCATTGAAAATATGGACTATCGGATAGAGGTATGCCGCCGAAACCGTGGCGAGAATATGGCCGATATTTTGTTTTTATACTGTGTATTTTTATAATGTATATTTTTATGCTCAAAGGGACATTTCTATTGGGGGCGGCTTTAAATAGCAAGTTGAAAAATATTGCCCACCCTAATGAACATATTTGATCGGTTATAACACCAAATGATCATATATAATTAGATATATGATCATATGTGTTCATATACGACCCTATTTTCGCCTGGATAGTTATTTGCAAGTTATGCAAGTTATTATTATGTTTTAAAGTAGTGCAGAGAGTAAGTTGGTACCATTACTGGTAATCCAAAAAATAATGATGACCAATTTATACATTGAATAATTCAGCCAGAAGGTTGCTTCTATTAATCCGGTCAATAAATATTTGGTCATCCTGTATGAGAGATGGGATAGAGGAAATAGCATTATTCCTTACTTTTTTTAAGGAATAACCAGTAAATGTCACATCTAACTACTTTCGTATATTCAGTTCTCGTTTGTTTCGGCAGCATTTCTGACATATTGACGTTACTATTAGCACGCCAATTACTGAATGCTTCCTCTATGGATCTGCAGATATTTTTATTAAACGTGGTAGGTAGTTTGACGTTTTGAAAACTTTGTGCAAATAGAGGTTATTTTGATTTGTTTCTTCTTAAGACTATTGGAGTTACTATTGGAGTTACTATTCTCCAAGTTTCATAAAAATCTGTAAATTCTAAGAAAATATTTCACAATATATTAACGAAATTCAAAAGTACCAAAAAATATGACCTTTGAACTAGCCAGTCGATGTGTTCCGATTTTGGTAAAAATTTTAGTCACATAATCTTTATGATTTGAATCAAAATACTCTGAATTATGTTTATTGGAACTCAGCAAAGTATATATTCGAACATTAAAATTTGTGAATGGAAGCACCTTGATGGCAAACAAATTTTACTATTTGGACCAAATTATGTAAAAATTGCAGTTTTTCCAAATTCGCCGAAATTACATACTTTCAATCGATTTTGGCCATCGACACGCAAAGAGAAAATATGGTTGGCATGAGCATATTCGAAGATCATTATACATTTTTGGTATAAGAGTGCGGCAATAATATTAGAAAATAGTTGTTCATGCTTTTACTTTTTTTTTATCATAATATATTTCTCTAATTATTATATTATAATTCCAAAATGATCTGAATGTTATCATATTATAGTTGTACATATTATAATATGATCATATTTATTATTATTAGAATTCTGTCTCATTTTAGAATATAATATGATTGCAATTAAAAGAAAGGAATATGCTTTTATACATATTATATGATTATAATCATAATATGGTCGTCCATGAATTACTATGTCATTAAAAGAGTATGATTTATACAATAATAATTTGATTTCAAATCCAACTATAACATAGCAATAGGGAATACAGTTTTGTAGCCGTGTTTAAATTGTAAAATCGGATTTCTTAAAGTTCATTTCTAGAGTACTTCCACATTCTTTAGAAAAACTCTAATTAAATGAATTATTGCGATATAAATATATTTTTTAATATATCTAAGCAATTTGCATTTAAAACTTAAATAATATTCATATTTATGTTGCAAGAGTAACTTTAACATACATTTGTTACCACCACACTTAAGTTGAAGTGCAGTAATAGTTCATTAC
The DNA here is from genome assembly GCA_949987735.1 of Leucophora obtusa. NCBI lineage: Eukaryota > Metazoa > Arthropoda > Insecta > Diptera > Anthomyiidae > Leucophora > Leucophora obtusa. Next base: position 126,526,860 of record OX465297.1, on the reverse strand, counting down.
ACTTCGTTTATCACACAGCTAGAATTGGCTTAAGTTAAAAGAGTCTATTGTAATAATAATAGAAAGGAATTGCAATAAAAATACTTCTCTACTTTTATAGTTTTCTTTGGAAATGTTCATTCTTATGAAAAAGTAAAATCAAATGTGTTCTCAATATTACTTTGCAATATTACATACTGACTGCTGTTTTAGTTTTTTTTTTTTTTTTTTTTTGTATAATTTGTCGATTTAAAAGGAACATTAAATACTGTACGTTATTCATTGGCTTTAATATAAAAATTTTTATTAACCTTAATGGCAACATCTTTGAAGTGTCTCTAGAGACCAGACCGCATTTTCTTTATCAATGTTGTCAAAGTCATTGCTGATGTCGTATTTATATGACAGAAAAATCTGCATCTTTGTGATGTCAAGAAAAAAAAAGTGGAAATTATGACAGATATTCATTCCCTTTATAAGCATTTTTAAAGCATAAACAAACATTTTCACACGTATGACATCAAAAAGCTTCTGACTTTGATGTTTGCTGTTTAGTTGTTTAACCTTATAATGTCTTACTTATTTCTTTAAGACATGCAACCGTAATCATATGTTTCTTTATTAGGCTTTAAAAATATGCCATGGATATAAAATAGCGAACTAATAGCATTTGTTTGAAAAACTATTTGTTGCAATTAACTTAACACATCGGCTGAAAAGTCCATAGAATAACCAATTCGACTTTGTTCATCAACATAGTCTCCTTCAAGAGCGATATAAGCACTCCAACTCCTTCCTAACATTTCCATACCTTGGTTATAGAATGATTTATCTTTGGCCCCAAAATAGGACTCTGTTTCTGCAATCACCTCTTTATTCGAACCAAATCTCGTTCCAAAGAGCATTTTTTTGAAGTTTGACAACAGGTAAAAATCGTTAGGAGCCAAATCTGGCGAGTACGGCGGGTGCGAAATCAATTGAAAGTATAATTCGTGGCCATGGTAGCCAACGACTTGTGACACGGCGCATTGTCTTGGTGAAAGAGCACTTCTTCTTCTTCATATGGGGCCAATTTGTTACGATTTCCTCCTTCAAACGCACCAGTTGGGCCATGTAGCGATCGCTATTGATGGTCTGGCCTTCTTCAAGATAATCAATGTACAAAATTCCAGCCGCATCTCAAAATACTGATGCCATAACTTTACCAGATGACAGTTGCGTCTTTGGCTTCTTCGGGTGAGGTTTGTCAGTTGCTGTCCCCTCAGCTGACTATCGATTGGACTCTGGAGTGAAGTGGCAAATCCAAGTTTCGTCCGTTGTTACATATCGACGCAAAAAGTCCTTTTCATCTCGCCGAAAGGGCTCCAAACAGCTCTCAGCATCATCGACACTTTGTTGTTTTTGGTGCACTGTGAGCAAACGCGGTATCCATTTTGAAACAGCCTTCTCATGGACAAATGTTTATGCAAAATAAAGGCGACATGTTCTTTCGATATCTTTAAGGTATCAGTTATCTCCTGCAACTTCACTTTACGGTCTGTCACCACCTATTTTGGGTGACCAGAGCGTTCGCCGTCATCGGTGTTTGTACGACCACGTTTAAAGTCAGCAAACCACTTTTCTACCATATTTACCCAGATGGAGCATAGTCCGAATAACACTTATCAAGCCAAGCTTTAGCTTGAACGGTGTTTTTCGCTTTTAAAAGCCAATGATAAATCAACATCCGAAACAATTTCCATTATTTTTAAAATCGCAAAATTAGCGTCACTAAAACAGCTGTAACTTCTTCACTAATGAACGAATTATTATTAAATTTTGACAGCTATCATCTGAAGGTTGGCAATTCTAAAAAAATCATATAGATTTTTCAATAGTGGCGCCACCTATGTGTCATCCTACGGATTTTTCAGCCGATATGTTGTAAGTATTCCATATCAGCTTCGATTACATTAAATTGTACTTCCACGTTTTTCTTAAAAAGTAGTATATTTTTGGGATTTGGGGAAACAGCAGTGTTTTTTCCATGTTAATTTTTTTTTAATTTTACTGGGAGAAGTAATCGATAGCGGTTATATTTTATTAGTAACAAAAAAATGGATTTTAATTAATGAATGGTATTTTTTCACTGAACTATGTTATTTAAATGACGTTGTCTGTTTAAGTCCTCAATGACAAATTATAATAATGAGCGCATTTTTTAATCAACTGGATTTAGATTGGTTCGTACAAAAAGTGGATTTATTAAATGCAAAACAAAAGTTAGATTTATTTATTTGAGTCATCAATTCGATGTTTTGAGTGCTCAAAAATTCACCTGTTTGACGAGATGTGCGAAAGCACGCATTGTCATGATGGAGAATCATTCGTCTTTGGGGGTTAGTTTTACGAATTTCTCCGAGGACTTCCGGCAAACAAATGGTCGTGTACCACTCATTATTGACCGTCCGACGTTGCTCAAGCGGAACAGTGGCCACATGACCCATTCGGCCGAAGAAATAGGCGACCATTTGCTTCGCTGTGCTTCTTCCACGAACAATTTTTGTTGGATTCCGCTTATCTTGGAATACTCACACGGTCAATTGCTGTTTTGTTTCTAGCTCATACGCATATATCCATGATTCGTCACCTGTGACGATTTTATACACATCGTTTGAAGCACCACGGTCGAACTTTTTAATCATTCCCTTACACAAATCGATGCGAGCCTTTTTTTGAGCGATTGATAAATTGTGGAGTATCCAACGAGACCAAATTTTCTTTACAACTAAGTGTTCATGCTAAATCGAATGTATTGCAGTGGAGCTAATGTGCAAGGATGCCTCTATCTCACTATATGCTACATGACGATCTTGCATTACGGAACTCGTCGGCGTCCGAACTACGACCACGATTGAATTGACTATACCAGCAGTCGTTTTTGATGCTGCTTTATCGCCATACAAAGAACTGAGTTCATCGACACATTCTTGTTGAGATAATCCACGTCAAAAGTTGTGAAAAATAATCCAACGAAAACCTTCTCTTGAAATTTCCATTTTTTTCCGCGGAGTCAACGCTGTCATCTGTACATATGGGTGATATCGATATTAAGGAATCGGATACTCTTGATGTTCTGGGCATGAAAATGCAGTGTGATGTCCGTTGGAACAAACATGTTTTTGAGGTGTCGAAAGAAGCATTCAAGTGTCTAGGTTTTTTACGTCGGTGCAAGAAGTACTTCACTCCATCCGATTTACTCACTATTTATACCACCTATATCCGACCGAAGATGGAATACAACTCCCATATATGGGCAGGAGCTTCGAAGTCTATTTTTGAGCTTCTGGACCGTGTTCAAAGGAGGGCGTCGGCGTTTATTGATGACAGTAGGGTGTCCAGCTCTATTGACTCATTGGAGCATCGTCGGATTGTGGGTTGTGTGACCCTGTTCTATCGATATTACCATGGGAAAGTGAAAGTGAACTTGTCCCCAACGCCCAAATTTTTACTCGTAATACTCGCTTATCAAGTAGAGCACATCCGTTTGTAGTCGATTGTCTAGTGTATCGCACGACGCATTACAGAGGGAATTCGTTTATCAGTCGCGCTAGCCGTATGTGGAATAAACTCCCCTCAGAAGTCTTCCCTGTTACTTACAACGTTGAGAAATTTATATCAAATATTCACAAACACTACTCCCTCTTTCCTCCTCCTCATAACCTATTTTCCTAATACCAACACAATGCACTGCGTTAATAGGGGGCATCCCCTGAGTGTTGGTCCATAAAAAAAAAAAAAAATTGAATTTCTTAACTCATTGTAAACAAAACAAATAGCACTTGTACATCAAAACATTGTGAGTACGTTTATGCTAAAAAATATTAAATTTTATTATGGTGTTGCCAGATTTTAGCTATTGGCATTAGTGTTGCCATTTGCCGAAATATAAAAAAAGGGTTCTTCAACAGGTACGCTACAAAAGTAGAAAGACAGAGACAGCAAACGACGCCATATTTCTTACCGCTCTTTTGACATTTCTCTTCAGTAAGGTTTGCCATTTCATGATGGAAAGATATTCGAGCCAACAACGAGTCGAAATTATTAAAATTTACTACCGAAATTCGGAGTCAGTGGCCTCAACGTTAAGAGCGCTACGTTCAATTTATGGTCGTCATAATGAATGGCTTCGTCAATAAACAAAACATGCGTTAGTGGTCAGACAGCAATCCACACGTACTCCATGAGTCATCATTGCATCCCGAAAAAATTACGATTTGGTGCGGTTTATGGGCCGGCGGCGTCATTGGGCCGTACTTCTTAGGTGATGATCAAGACAGGCACGTTACTGTGAATGGGAGTCGCTACCGTTCAATGATAACCGAATATTTTTGGCCCCAATTGAATGATATGGACTTGGAGGACATGTGCTTCCAACAGGACGGCGCCACAAGCCACACAGCGAATGTCACAATCAATTTATTGCAAACCAAGTTTGGAGAACGTGTTATCTCACGAAATGGTCCAGTCGATTGGCCGCCTCGGTCGTGCGATTTGACGCCGTTGGACTATTTCCTGTGGGGCTACGTCAAATCTATGGTCTATGCCAACAAGCCAGCGACGATTGATGAACTTCGTACGAATATCGGCCGTTTTATGCTTGAAAACCGTCGAAAATTGGGTTCAGCGTCTGGACTTCTGCAAGCGTGCCCGTGGTGGCCATGCAAAAGAGATCGATTTCCATACATAATGGCATCGAACGTACTTTCACAGGAACTTGTGTAGCGCTCTTATTGAAGAACCCTTTAGTACCCCTCGTAATATAAAACACAAATATATGAAACATTCTGTTAATTTAATGTCAAAAAAAAAAAAAAAAAAAAAAATACGAATGAAAGTTAAAAGAGAAATAAAAAAATTTTAAAATAGAAAACAAAAGCATTTCTTTAAATTTTTTGTATTAAATACACAGAAAGAATTTACAAAATTCTAATTAAATTTTTAAACACCTTTCTCATACCAAATTTTTAAATACACAAAAAAACTTTTTAAAAAGGCACCAACAAAGAAATTTGTAAATCCAAAAATTAAATTTTGAACTAGATTTGTAACTTTGAATTTTTAAGCCACATTCACAATTATGGAGTACTCCACTCTGCAGAGTGGAGTGTACTAAAATGGAGATGGCATGATACAAAAAATATGTAAGTGCGAACAAGAAAGGAACAAAATCCACTCTGCAGAGTGGAGTACTCCATCATTGTGAATGTGGCTTTATTTGTAAAAAATTTTTATATGAAAGATAACAATTTTCAAACGAGTTACAAATATTTAAACCAAAAAAATTGTTGGCAATAAAATTTCAATTTAAAAGAAAATGTGATTGCTTTTACAAATTCCATTGTTGGTGCCTACTGCTTTTGCTGTGTATGTTTAGAAAAAAAACTACACTTCTCTAAATACTTATTTTCCATCTTGAACATGGAGAAGTAGCTGAAATGGAAATGGTAATTTTTCACGCTACTTTAAGTAATTTAATTACATCCAATTGGTGGTTATTAAACATTGCAGTAGAATATTTTAATTGTGTAGAAATATAAATTGAAATGATGAACTCAAAAGAAAGATTGTTTCTTGATGTTTTATATAAAATATAATAAAGTATTTAAAGTTACAGTAAAATTCTGCGTCATTGTGTTTATTACTAAAAATTAGGGTCATAGAAAAATTCTGTTAGAATGGGTGGAAGCTAACTCCATCTATTGTACACTTTGAGAACTAATTTTTGGATTTATTAAATCCAAGTGATTAAAAAAAGCGGTTAATATTATATTGAAAATTATATATTTTTTTTTATTGTATTCTATGTATGTTTATGCACTTTCATTTGTGCTATTTTATGTATGCAAGCAAATGTAACAATTTCAGCTTCATTTCAATTTTGATTTCTATAGAAAATTTTTTCATTTTTATAGCTTTTTCTCCACTTCTTCAAAAGCATACATTTTATGTACAATTGTACAACATATAATAAAGTCAAATGTTTATTGTGGTGGTATTTATATGTTCACTTTAGACAAATCACAATTCTTATATCCTTCCAATAAACGGAAAGTTACTAGCGATTTTAGTTTTTTTTTAAGATTAGATGTTAAAATTTGAGGAACTCAGAAATAGTTCCTTTGCAAATAAGTACCCCGTTAGTGTGTATACATTACATGCAGTTTTACCTCAATAGAATTATACTTTACAATAGAAGATGGAAGAATAAAAAAATCAAAGTTATTGAATTATGCTTACAATACTTGACATATATAAAAAAAAACCTAACATTTCTTTGGCGAACTGAAAAATTAAAGAAAGAACTGAAACCAAACTGGGTGAACTAAATGCATTGAGTACTTATGAGTGCATATAGGCATAGAAAATAAAATTAAAATGTGAAAAAATATATGCAAATGATTATTTTGTAAAAAAAATGAAATCGATAAGTTATGTTTGCCATAATTTCATATGAGTAAGAGATTTAAAACAAAAAAGTGAAAGTAATAACTACACAGGGGAACAATAATATTTTCGACAGCAAATGTGGTCTGAAGAAGGGTCGATAAATTATGACAAATTTGATAGAAGTTACTGCTTCAACTTCATGTTAAATATTGTTAACACCCTTTATCTCAGAAAGTTTTTAATTTTCTTCAAATATTTTAATATTTCCCCATCAACACATTTTGTTTCTATTTAAACTATTTTTTAATGACAATTTTGTTATTGCATATTTCTCTTAAGCATTGAAAATGTTAAAAAAATAACTCAGTGCTAAAGTGTCACTATTTTCTTGTTTTTTGTTGCATTTTTTTAAGTATTTCCTTTTGACTGACAAATATGGTAATTTTTAGGAAATATTTTTCATCATTCACATTACTTTTTTTTTGTTATCATTTAATGTTATGGCAACATATTGTGTTCTATTCCATCCATCTTGCAGTTTTCCAACATGTCGACGTTTTGTTACTTATACTCTAAACGTTTTATGCAATGTTAAAAAAATATTTTATATTTGTTCGTTTCTTGAATAAAAAAAGAAAATTAAAAAAGAAATTGAGTGGTATTAAATTTCTCTGGAGTATTTGAATGAATATAACTTAGTTTAGGGTGTAAAAATATTAAACTTTTAGTTTTATACAAAAATTCTTATAAAAATAACCCTAGAAACAGAATTGTTTAAATTGTATAATTTTGTTCGGTTTTAAGATCAAATATGACAAATTCCAAATAGAATTCACAAATACAAATAGAGAAAAAACTTTTCTAGAACCAATTTAATTTTGCTGTTCTTATTTTACTAGTATTTAGCAAAAAATCTGCTAATTTCAGCAGCTTTTTCCGCAGCATCATTTTTGACTAATTTTTAGTAAGTTTTTTTCTGCTATTTTTACAGATTTATTTCTATGAGTGTATATTAGGGTGTCCCTTATAAAGTGTTCATTAGATTTTCGACGCGCATACCCCCCAATTTTTTTACAAGTGGTCCCAAATTAACAAAATCGATTTTTTTTTTTATTTTTTTTTTTTTTTTGGAAAACGTTAACCCGTGCCGAGTTGCGGCCGAAAATGGCCCATTTTGAAAAAAAGTGTATTATTATTAAAAATTCCCAAAATTCGAAATTTTGAAAAATTTAGTATTTTCTTTCATTTATTTATTTAATATAGTCAAAATGATTCAGGCATGGAATTTTGACTTCATCGGATATCATTAACCTATTTTAGCCTGGAATCCAAAATGACCCACGAATTTGATAACAATGCAAAAACGTGTTTTTTTAAATTAATTTTCAAGATTTTCTAAAATGCCTAATTTGGAGATGTCGATTGCTAGTTGTACCACATAATAGCTGATATTAAACAAAAAAAAAAAATTGGAAAAATGATAATTCGAGTTTGTGTTTGGAGCGACTGCTTTCCAGGATATTTTAGAAAAATTCGTAATTTTGTCAAAAATTTTAATGTTTTCATAAAATTTTAGATATTTTTAGGAAAAGTATCACTTAAATTTGGTAAGACTTTATTTATCTTTACATTTTTTTTTAAATCTTTAACCCTCAGTGGCCTAGGGTCAGAAAAGAACCATGAAACTTAATATTAATTATGACTACGAGATTGTAAAGCCATTAAATTATTTAAAAAAATCTCAACTGGATAAAAATAATTATTTTGTGTAACGTGATCCATATGCGGATAATTTTTATACGTTTGGCCAAAAACGCCCCACTAGGAAATTTACAGAATAACACCTTTCATAATTTTCGGAAAAATATCACTTTGAATGAATAAAAAAAAATTTTTTCCACTTGATAAAAATAATTATTTTGAGTAACTTGATCCAAATAGGGTTAATGTTCTCACTTTTCACAAATTTACAGAATAACATTTATCAGATTTTTATTAAATTGGGATATGCGAAAGGTGTTATTCTGTAAATTTCCTAGTGGGGCGTTTTTGGCCAAAAGTATTAAAATTAACCCCATATGGATCACGTTACATAAAATAATTATTTTTATCCAGTTGAGATTTTTTTTTATCAATTTAATGGCTTTACAATCTCGTAGTCATAATTAGTATTAAGTCCAATGGGTCTTTTCTGACCCCAGGCCACTAAGGGTTAAATTTTTTTTTAAAGAAATGAAAAGATAATTATAATCTAACCAAATTTGAGTGCTGTTTTTCCGAAAACCGTGTAAAATTTGATGAAAACATTGAAATTTTTAAAAAATTTAACAAAATGAGCAACTTTTGTAAAATGTCCTGAAAAGCAGTCGCTCCAAACACAAACTCGAATTATCATTTTTCCAATTTATTTTTTTCTTTAATATCAACTAATTTGTGGTACAAATAGCAATCGACATCTCCAAATTAGGCATTTTAAAAAATCTTTAAAATTAATATAAAAAAACACGTTTTTGCATTTTTATCAAATTCGTGGGTCATTTCGGATTCCAGGCTAAAGTGGGTTAATGATATCCGATGAAGTCAAAATTCCATGTATGAATCTTTTTGACTATATTAAATGAATAAATGGAATAAAAAAATTGTTTTTTTCGAAATTTCGAATTTTGGGAATTTTTAATAGCAATACACTTTTTTTTTCCAAAAGGGGCCATTTTCGTCCAAATTTTGGCAAAGGTTAACGTTTTCCAAAACAAAAAAAAATCGATTTCTTCCATTTGGGACCATTTCCAATAAAACTGTGGGGGGGGGGGGGGCTGGTGTAATGAACGAAAATCGACAAATCGCTATTTTAAGGGACAGTCTACTATATATATTGTCAGATATCTGTCAGGAAGGATCCCTGATGCGGACCTGTAAATCTTAATGCACTTTGTACATCTGCGTTTAATTCTACATACATTGAACAATGTCTTCTATACATCTCAGATGTTTACTATACTTGATTCCATGGAACTAGTTCATAAATGCGTTCCAAAGATCTTATATGTAAGGTATAACTGAGAGAGAATCAGTTGCGGAACTAGATTTAAAACTGATTCTACGGAGCTACAAAAGTGGCTGCTTTTGACACAATTTCAAATCAAAATTATCAGTTTTCTATTATTGCTCAAAAAATCAAAAAATATATGATTATATACCAGAGAACTGCAACTGCTGATTGCAAAACCATCATGTAAAATTTGATGAAAACATTCGTTTTTGTTCAAGCGCTGAATATACTCAAATACACATATTCATTGCTGATTTTAAATCAATCAATTAATTTTTTGCATCGTTGATTTAGTCATTTGGTGTGAAACATTCATTTCATTCATATTCGTTCTGATCAACGATGATTTGATGTAGAATAAAATCAGAAAAAACAAAAATGAACGCAACCAAATAGAAGAAAAATAATTTCTTAACAATAAAGAGGGGGTTTACAGTATCAGCAATTAAGCAACGACTATACTTTGTAGAAACACATTTAATACACATACATTCCCATTTTAAAACAATAAGATTTTATTTAAAAGTAAAAGTAAAATTTAAAAAAAATGCTATAATAGGAAATTTTAACGGACAATATTTGCAAGAACAAAAGAGCTTTCTAAAAAATTCAGAAAGTATTTGAAAGGACAATACGCCAGATTGGATCTAGTTCACAGTTTATATTTCGAAAAGTATAGTTTAGTGCCCATGTTAGATATTTTTCGGTACGTAAATTTTGTAAAGTACTTACATGTTCACCAGTGCTCCCCACTATACATGCAAGAGTTTCCCAACAGTCGTACAATAATCTGCTGAATGGCTTGATTACTAAGCGCTTACATAATATGTAAAGTATTAATCGAAAAACAATTAATAATACAGGATGACAAAATCTTAACTTTTAAAAATTAATAGACCATCGACTCTATATATTTCGGACATGCGTACTTTATCTTTCGATCTAAGGTACAAAAAAATTTTTCATATTTAGGGTTAACATTTGATGCACAAAACTTGATATTAAAACCATTGCTCGCGTTTTCCATGGATTTTTACGGTATTTTACAGTTTTAACTAATTAAATCGCTGAAAGCAAAATCGACCTCAATAAATCTTATGGCTTAGTAAAGAAGCAATTAAAAGGAAAATATTTCAACAAAGAAAATATATTCATCTAGCGACCTTATACTTTAAAAATGCGATTTTTTAAAAATTTTATATGGCAGCATAGCTTTCCAAGTTGTCCCCAAAGTCCAACTTTTAGTATAATATGTTGTCAGTCACCCCTAAAAACTGTTCTTGCAAAGTTTCAAGTGAAACAGTTTCCATTTGTTAAAGTTATCGCAATAAATACATATTTGATTATTGATTTTTAGAACAATATTAAATTTTAAAAGTTCAATAAAAATCCTGTGTATAATACAATTAATTCTTTCAAAGGATATACGACTACCAATACCTTTTAAATTCTATAACAAATTTAATTAAATATTTAATTTTTATTTTATTTTTTTCATCCACCATCTATTGATGGCAATGTAGTGTATGTTGTCACCATATACGGATATAAAAAATAAAAATTGTTATAAATTGACAGGTTGTTAACACAATAAAAATCAAACAATCTGTAGTAGCAATAGTAGCAACAGCAGCTGACAGGACTAAAATTTAATAGAAAAACTGTCAAAACTTTTGATAATAATTTTTCAAATATAATAAAATTAAATGGAACAACACGTAACAAAAGCATTTCATTTGACGGAAAAAATATATAAATTGTCAACTATAAATTACACATGTGAGGCAATAAATTGTAGTAAAATTTAAAAATTGGTTCTATACTCTATATTTTTGATATGTTATAGATTTTTAGAAAATTAAATGTCCACCTGATTTCCGTTTCATTTTTAGAAAATGTCACATACGAGTATTTTGTTCATTTTTATATGAACTTGGAAGAAGAAAACTGCAATTAATTCTTAGAGTTTCTGAGTTTTTATTTTGTTAACATAAATAAAAAGAATTAATTAATATTTATAGTATACTTATAAAAAAAAAATTGATACAAATTTTAAAATTTATTGAAACACAAATATATACACTAGACTGTACCTCAAAAAAAAAGTTCGCCGTACACCGTCCAATCTAAATTATTTTTGCAATTAGGTTTCAAAAAAAATTTTTTTTTGCCGAACGTAGGGGTCGCCATTTTACGTTTTTCGTTATATCTTTATAGTCAGATCGATGTTTTTCTCTCGAAGACACCAATGTTTTTCTCTACGGGCCATTGACCTCAAGTATCCCGTTCTAGTATTTACCCACCAGATCCCAGTTGCTACCGCCCAAATGTACTACCCTAATGTTTGAAAATTAAAGCTTTTGCTAAGGAACTTATTCGATAAATCCAGCAGAAATTTATTTTATTTTTTTGTTGCCGAACGTAGCGGTTGCCATTTTAAATTTTTTTTCATTATATTTATCCTCTGAGGCAAAAAATCGATATATCACACTCTAAAATCCTACTTTAAATGCCGAAGTTATAACGAAAAATTAAAAAAGGCGACCCATACGTTCGGCAAAATAAATTTTTTTTTTTGGAATTGCCTTGCAAAAATACTTTATATTTGAAGGTGTACCGCGCACTTTTTTTTGCCTGTAAGGTGGTACGGTCTAATATACACTCTAATTCATTTTTGTTTAAATTCACCCAACTTATAGTAGGAAACTGAACTCTTACTATAAATATAGTAAATTTACTCTGACTGTGCAAATGAAAAATATTACACACATAATGCATTAGTTAGTTACACACAAAATTTGTAAATTTACATTGAAAATGCGTAAAAAAATCAGTTTTCAAATATTATATTAATAAAAAAAAAATTATAGTTATATTGAAGCCTAATACGAGCCTTAGATTTCTCCATGGAAAAAACTCAGATTCTGAGCACTTTTTCTTATAGAAAAAGCCTCAGTACTTTTTCGTATAGAAAAAGATTTAGATTATGGGATTCCTTTTCTGTAAAAACGCCTTACTACTATATGAAATACCTTGGATTCTTTGTCCCTTTTTCCCACGAGGAGAATATCAGATTCGGTGAATTCTCCTGAAGAAAAAACCTCAGATTTTGAGTATCTTTTGCTATAGAAATATCACAGATAGATTTAGCGTACTTTTTTCTATAGAAAAATATCGATGGATGCTGAGGAAAGAAGTCCTCGGAATCTGAAAGTTTTCTGTAGAAGAACAGTTGTATAAAACTGCGGGTTTTTACAGGTATACCTCAGAATCTAAGAGGTTTTCTTTTGCAAAAACTGCTCAAAATTAGAGGGGTTTTCTACAGGAAAAATTCCTCAGAATTATAGTAGCTAAGTAAAAAGTCCTCGGAATTAAAGGAAATTTCCATAGCAGTGCCAGAAATTTAAGGGGTTTCTATTGAAAAGCATCCTCAGAATGGATGGTTTTTACAGAAAAATGTTTCTTTGCGAAAAGTTGTCGGAATCTAAAGGTTTTTATTTAGGAAAAACTCCTCAAAATCTAACAGCTTTTCTATTGGAAAAAGTCTTCAAGATCTCTGGGAGAAAAATTCCCACAATCTGACAGAACCTGTTGGAATGTGGTCAGAACCGGAGGGGTTTTCTTTGGGAAAATTCTTCAGAATCTTATAATTTTCCTATATTAGACGGTATTCCTCGGGATATTAAGGGTTTCTACAGGAAAAAGTCTTCACAATCTTAGAGTTTATCTTTAGAAAAATTTCTCAGAAAGCAATAGTTTTTCTATAAGAAAAACTCTTCACAATCAGCGTAATTTTTTTCCAATGAGAATTTAAATTTTCGACCACTTTTTCCTATGACAAAGCATTGGATTTTGTGATCCTTTTCTTATTGATAAGGCCTAAGATTTTGGGCACATGTTCCTTTAGAAAAACTTTCGTATTCTAGATCTTTTATTAGAAGATCATAGGTAAAAGTACTTTGCAAATACAATTAAACTTTTTGTAAATACAAATAAATATGTAAATGAAGTTGAGCCTATACTATAATTGATTTTGTAAATGCAAACAACATGTCTGTAACTTGATTGTTGAATTTATTTCAATTAAATAGCCAATAAATGTATTTATCGTCATATCAACAAACGAAGTTGTTGGAATTCAAAGCAAAATTTAACAATCAAATTTGTTGCTTTTTATTTATTATTTCATTAAAAAACACCCCCTCATTAAGAAATACACGTTTTTTTCAAAATTTCAATAATAAAAAATCTAGTTTAAATAAAATCATGAGTTTAAATTATATTTTTTTTCGGAAAAACTGTTATTTTTGCTCGAAAAAATAAAAATCAAAAATTTAAAAAACAATGCATTTTTTGGAAGACTAGGACACAATGATCATCATCATGTACACTCATAGAAAAAAGTTTGTCGAAAAGTTAGTAAAACTGTTGGTACTTCAACTTGACAAATTTTTAACTAATTTTTAGTTAAAATTTATCTTTTAGTTAATTTTTTTGCTACCTCCACATTACTAACTTACAAATTTTTTTGCTATTTTTTTTGCTGAATTTAGTAACTAATTTTTAACAATAAATTTGCTAACTTTACAGTATTTTGCTGAATTTTAGTTACTAATTTTTAACAGAAGATTTGCTAATATTACAAATTTTTTGTAAACTAAACCACCAATTTTGGAGCGCTTATAAACAGAATGTTAAATGACTCATAAAAATTACTGCATATTCTTAACTCGCCAAAAATAAAGCAAAAAGTTTTTAAATGAAGCTAAGTTGAAATGGTTGAAAATTTGTCCTACTCATAAAATATCTAAATTATTAAAATTTATGAGAAAAGTTTCTATTTCTCGTAATACATTAAATTTCAAAGATCAAGGTTTATTTTGGACGAACCATTTTAATATGAAAATTGTGATTAAAAGTGTCTCTGGGGAGCAAGTGGAGTTTACCGGGATGACACTAATTTTTTTCCCCAATATTGTACTTTTTAAGCTTATTTAAAGAATACGATATTTTTAATCGGCCACAACACTTTCCTGTGGGTGGAGCTTTAGAGGTTAAAATGGAAACTCAAATAAATTCGGAAGTACATATCCGATCAGCAAACAATGCAAATCAAAAGAAGTGTCTCTGAAATACATTTTGTTATGGTTAACATATTATTGTCTATAAATATTACCACTTTTACAAAAAATCGTTCTTGGGAAATTTTCATTGGCATCGAAATATAATTGGCATTACTTTATCTCAATGGCAATGCCAACAAATTTCATCACAATTCAATGCCAATGAAATTTTTTTCAATTGGCATTGATGAAAACAATGGTAATGAAATGTACACATAATTGAAGAAAAAGCATTGTAATATAAAAAAAATATAACAAATACGCGAATTTTTAATTTTTTTTTTCTTAATTTATTCTTTTATTAAAACATGAAAACAAATACTTCTATCATCAATTATAAATGGGCATTAAGGCATTGAATAATGTCAACTGAAAAAATTTCAATTAATTGACACATTCAAAAAACTGGTCCCAAGTATGTTTTTAAATGCACATTTATTTTTTATTTATTAATTTTCATTCCATTTGCTCCTTTTTTACCTTTTTCCAGTCCACTAGTAATCTGCAAAAGTTTCGTTGATTTCAGAAAATTTTAGCAAAAATTTTGTAGATTTAACAGTTTTTTTTTGCTATTTTCATTCTACTATTATTTAGCAATTTTTATGCTGATTTCAGCAAGTTAAATTGTTATTTGCAATTAACAAAAATTTAGCTCAAATATTACTAAAATTCTGTAAATTTAACAGTTTTTTTTTGCTGTTTTAATTTTATTAATATTTAGCAAACTGATTCTGCTAATATTATCAGTTTTTTCTGCAGCATAATTTTTAACTAATTTTTAGTAACTTTTTCTGCTATTTTTACGGACTTATTTGTATGAGTGTATCAGTTCTCCGATATTTGGTTATCTGTGCTTTTTTTGTTTAAAAATTCAAAAATAACTGTTATTTTCGGTCTCTGGTTATATCTGCAAATTTTTTTTATTTTTAAGATAAATTTAGTTGAAGGCAAATAGCAGTCTATTCTGCTAAATTCAGCAAAAATATTTGCTAAAAAATTGTAAATTGCATTTAGAAAAAAAAATCTAAAAAAAATTATAAAATTTAAAATTTTTTGGTGATTTTTTAGGCCAGTAATTATTTAGCAAAATTTTTTGCTGATTTTAGCAGGTTAATTTGATATTTTATATTAACAAAAATTTACCTCAGATCTAACTAAAATTCTGTATATTTAACAGTTTTATTTTTGCTGTTCCTATATTACTGATATTAAGCAAAAAAAGCAGCATTATTTTTAACTAATTTTTAGTAACTTTTTCTGCTATTTTTACAGATTTATTTCGATGAGTGTATGGCTATTGTTTAATTGTTTATTATTTAAGCTGACTTGTATAACATGTTTCGTTAGCTTTGCGTGTAAAGCGATTGTCTGGCTATCAGGGGCCCGAGTTCGAATCTCAGCGGGAACATGTTTCATTTAAGGATTTTATTTAACATTTTTTTTATAAATAAATTTTTTTTTCCAAATAAAATTTTTTTCACAAACACATTTTTGTTTTTTAGACCAAGAATTTTCTGGGTTTTCCAACATCATGCCAATGTTGGTCATTTAGTGTCAACCAACCTTTTGCCGATGCTTGTAAGTTAGCTCTAACTGCAGTTATCATTGTTTTAATTTTTAGTTATTCTGTATGACAAGTCTTGTTCTGCCAACTCATAATCGATCGATACCAACGGTTTGCCAACATTATGGCGATCTTATTTTTCTGCATGGGTGGTTATGATTTTATACACTAGGGGCCTTTACCAAGGTTTTCCTGAGGATATTGAAATTCTACTGAAGATCACTCGGAAGAGTGTGAAATAATTATAATAAAATACCACAATATCTACAGATCTAAATAAATTAAATTTTCTTTACTCTTTATGAAGTTTTCTAATCTTAGTTTTTCTAAAATCCTTTTATAATACTTTACATGCCCTGCCGTATGTGTATGTGTGTGTGTGTGTGTATGATAATTGTATGCGTGTTAGTGGATTTGTCACTCAATTATCGCATCATTTTAAAGTGTTTATTTATTTACACCCATTCACAAAAGCATTATCAACACTCGTTGTTTCATTGACATACGAGTATCATTGTTTTCGCTGTTTTTTTGTTGTTGTTGTTGGTGATAGTGTTTAGCAGTTGTTGCTTTGTAAAAATATAAAACCCACTAAATACTACTAAAGTTTAATAGGTCTCAGTCCATTGTAAGTGTGTGTGTGTGTGTGTGTATATGTTACCATAATCATTTGTTGATAACCTTAGTTTTATATATTTTTCTATTAAACTTTGTCAAATCTCATCTGCACACACTCAGAGCGCTTTAGGGGTCGGTGGCCTCTTCTTAAGTGTTTATTTGTTTTTTATTTTTTCAATCTCAAATTTTTTCCATTCTTTTTCTGGGGCTGTGTGTTTGAGTAGTTTTATATTTGTTGACACCGATCACGTACTACTGCTACGACTACTACCGCAAAAGCAGTGTTGGTTGGTTATTGTCTTTTGATTGTTGTTGCTATGTTTGTTTTTTATATTGTTAAGTAGATTTTATTGTTCTGACAAAGGAAGTGTGAAAAAGTGTCAGGAAAGTCAGGAAGTTTTTTAAGCTTCTATTCTATTAGTATGAGTTTGTGTGTTGTTATATGTGCTTAGGTTTTGATGTGTGTATTTACTTTTGTAAAGGTGAACATGCAATATCCTTTAGGCAAAAGACTTGTCATGTTAAAAAACAAGAAAAATAATTTAATTATGAAATGTTAAAGAGGTCATAAGGTTTCAGATTAACAATAGCATTAAAGTCACATAAAATTCAAATAGAAATCAAGAGAATGCATTTAATTAATAATATAAAAAACTACAAGTTTTTAAATATATTAATAATAAAAAAAACGCACAAATCCTTTAACAAAATACAGTGGGATTGCACCCACAAAAGTTTGTCGGTAGAATCTACTGAAAATGACAGTTAAAACAAAGGTATATACAGTTAAAAAGGCGACAAAGGTATTTACCTTTAAAATAACTAAAACCTTTGTTATTTTTGACTGTTGAAAAATAACTACACTCAGATAAAAAAGTTAGTAAAAGAACTTGTAAACAGTTTCCAATCGAACTTTACTATTTTTATACTAATTTTAATTAAAATTTTTTTTAGTAATCATTTTTGCTATTCTCTTATTACAAATTACGGATTTTTTTTTTACTAATTCTCGCTGCTGATTTCAGCAAAACATTTTACTAATTTTTCTAAACCAAGTGCTAAATTTAACAGAAAAATATACTAATTTAAAATTTTTTTTTGATTTTTTACAATTCTTGTTTAGTTTATATTTTTTACTATTGATATATTCTTAGTTGGGAAATAACACTCAAAAAATTTTATTGTATATCCAATACAGAAAAAGGTAATTACTGGAGAACCGTTTGCAATTTTGGATCCAAATTTGAAGTACGGTGAAATGATTATGTATACGCTTGTTACAATCGAAAGAAAAAAAATTTTTTTTTTATAATTGTTTTTTTTTAGATTTTACTGTTTTTTTTAGTACAATTTTTTTTGCAATTTCAGCAGATTGATTTTAAATTACAGTTTACAACAATTTATTGAAATTTAGTAGCTGCAACTAATTATTTATACTAATTTCATTGTACTAAAATTATGATATTTAGTAAGTTTTTTAACTGATTTTAGCAAATCGATTTGGATTTGCAGTTTACATAAATTTTACTAAAATTTAGTAGCGGCTACTAATTTTTTCTACTAATTTTATTGTACTACAGATCAGCAGACATGTGTTGCTTAAATTAGCAAAAAATATCGCTGGGCTCAAAACAATTGAATTTTCCGTAATAAGGGCAAAATTTTCAGTAGCCATTACAGACTTTTTTGGTTGAGTGTAACAAATGCATTAAAAACAACTACCAACAATTTTAAAACAACTGACAAAATCGGTAAAAAAACACTGTTTTTTTACAGTTAATTTTTTTTGGTATTATAAAAGTATATTTTAATTTAAACAGATTTTTTTTTCTTTTGATTACGAAAATATGTATAATTACTTCAGCCTATTTAAAATTTGAAGTAAAAATTCCAAACGGTGCTCCAATTATTATGCTTTTATGCATTGGAGATGCAATACCAGTTTTTGATTATTATTTTCAATCTAAGTAGAAATATATTATTAATAACAAATATAAATTAAACAAGAATTTTTTAAATTCAAAAAAATTCAACGAAATTTTTTATTTTTAAATTACTAACAAAAACAACTGTACTTTACTGTAAAATTACTGTTTTGGTAATTAATTATTATGATATTAAAAATAACTGCTTTAAACAACTGTTACGAAATTACAATACTTTTCGTTAGTTGTTTTCTTAAATAACCGTCATAACTGTTGTTTTACATTTTTCTATAGAAAAACAACTGTAATTACTGTTAAAAACAACAACTACAGATTAGTACATAAACAACTGTGATGTAGTAACTGTCAAACTTTTTTGAGTGTATAAATTTTAAATTTCAATTTAATTAGGATTAAAAATTTAACACCTCTATCTATTATATCCTTCGTTAAAGTGTATGTTTACAGACATTCATTTTCATGCAACAATTTTTCTTCTGCTTCTTATCCCACTGTTCTCTGCATTTCATACTATAAAAAAAAATGTCCTCTTAAATTTATATTGACATCCTTGGCGAAAAGTGGATGATATAATGCTGTTGTTTTGTGATATGTTGCCATAGCATCCATTAAGCATTATTTAATCTCTTTTTTTTATTATTATATTTTGTTCCTCCGTTAATAAAAGTATAAATGAGACAAAGTTACGAGTTCTACTTAACCTCCTTTTTTGTAATTTTCATTTTTATAGTAATAACATCTTAAGTTTTATTGCCTTTATTTTCTTTCTTCAATATGATGTCGTCGATAAGAACGCATTATAAAATTCACTTTTTTATAAAAATTTTTCCTTTTTATTTTGTATTGTGCTGCAATAAGCAACATTAAAAGTTTTTATTATTATTATTTTTTTTTTTTTTGCAAATTATTTGCATCGTATAAACTTTTTCAGTTGCTACAAAACTTTTCTTTCTGCTAAAGTTAATATTGAGTGTTTAATGAAATGTGAATTTTAAGGAAATCTATGATTTAATGAAAATTGTATTATTGAAGTAGTGCACTTCAAAAATATACTTGAAAGAACTACTTAATGGTAAACGGAAAATAGTAAATAAACAAAAGGAAACATTTTTAATATTATACAAAATTTTAATTATTGGCAAACAATAATATTAATAGTAACAAATAATTGCAAAAAAAAAAAAAAAAATAAAAAAAATCGGAAGGAGAGAGATTATAAAAAAAAATATTTTTTCTTCACTTTTAACTTTAAACGTTGTGTTTAAATTATTGGTCAAAATCACAGTTTTCTCTAAAATTTTCAAATTTAAAACGTCGCCACTACTAAGTTAAAAGAGGGATATGTGTAATTTTCAGTAGAATTATTCTCCAAGGTATAGATATTTAAAAAAAAAACTCTATGCGTTGACCATTTTTTTATATTTTGTTGAAAAAAATTTTCAAAAACTCAAAATTAAAGTTTTGCAAGTTTGCAAAAAAAAAAAATCTCATCTTTGGCCATACCTGGGACAAGATTAATCCAAGAGAGACAAAAATCTATATCTGAATAATTACACCGTGAGACAAATGGTAGGGGTCAGTGATCGGGAAAGGTTCAAACTACCGGGGAAAGTTATATCGGTAAAAAAGAAGTTATACGTGTTCCGGCGTTTCGCTGGGTCATCCCTAGGAATCGAGATATATCGATTTGACCTTTGGTGGTCTTTTTTTTGACATAACTCGAGAACCACTAGTCCGATTTTGTTCAAACAATTTTAAAAAATACTCAACAGCTTTGCCGGTAAAAATAAATGTATGAAGAAAAAAATATTTTTTGCCTAAAATATTAAAAAAAAGTAATAAACAAAAGGTTATTGATTTTTATGGTAGCGGTAACAAACATTTATTTTTACCGGCAAAACTGTTGAGTATATAGAAAAACGTTATATGAGCAGATTAAAGGAATTGTAATTTTTAATTTTTTTTAAATTGTTTGAGCAAAATCGGACTAGTGGTTCTCGAGTTATGTCAAAAAAAAGATATATCTCGATTCCTAGAGGTGACGCAGCGAAACGGCGGGACACGTATAACTTGTTTTTGACCGATATAACATTTCCCGTTGGTTTCATCCCATCCCGATTTTGACTGTCGCATAGATCTTATAGATCTCAGAAATGAAACTAGAGTATAAAATTGTAAGTTCTTAAAAAAATATGTTTTCACGATTTTCATAATTTATCCCATTTTAAACCTACACTGGTCTGGTCGAATTGAAATTACTTACATATTTTCCAACCGATTTTGGATTCTTATGCATTGCTAGAAATTAAGTCTAGATTACGATTTTCAGAAATGCAGTTATTTAAGAGCCAGAATTTCCAAAAAACACCAAAAAAAAATTTTCCCCTTGTAAATCGTATTTTAAATTTCGGAGCCGATGCGGCACATGCGGCGATGCATGATTTATTTTTATGTCCAAACAAACATTTCTCGGGGGAGGGGGCGCACAGTGCTTTGTCCCATAGACAACAATAAAAAAAAAATTGTGTCTCCGATTTCGACGAAAATAGTTTTCTTGTATATATTCAACTTAATCTTGTTAATATTATACTTTCTGGTATAACTCATTCTGTCTACACTAGAGGTCACTAAAGTCGCTAAATTTTTAACATAGAATGCAATGAAAAAAGATGAATTTTTTGGATCTTACAAAACAAATTTGGTAAAAATTCATTTTTAGAGGTATCTTTAAAGTTTTTCTTTTTTTAAATATTTGAATATATTCAATTAAATAAAAGATAATAAAGTTGTAGAAAAAATCTGCAATTAACATATCAAATTAATCTTTGAATTTTTACAATATTTTTTGCTGGGAGCCTAAAAATATCAAAAGTTAAATGGAACTTTTAAAATTTAAAAATTTTTTGTCATGCTCTTATAATTTTATATAAAAAAATAAAGGGACCAATTTATTAATTTAAAAAAATTTTTTGTCCCTTTTTAAAAAGGGACAAAAAGACCCGTAAGTTGAAGAGATAGAGGGTTAAAATCTTCCACGAAAATGTTCCTCGTAGTGTTTTACATAAGTTCGCTGAAGACATCCTGTACCTAGAATGGAAGATTCCCATGATTTCTTCCTAAAATCCACGTTTGTGGGACATTGAGCACCAATTCTGAATAAATATGAAATTAACCCTTAAACACATTTTAAGTTTTCACTTATTACTGGCACTGAAGTTAAATTTTCAATGCTGATGTCTTAGAAGACTTATAGTAGAATTTCAGAATTTCATGACAAATATTTTCGCTGAACATTTTAACCCTCTAACTCTTTATCTTTGGGGGCATTTTTGTCCGTTTTAAAAAGGGCCAAGAAAGGCCCTTTAATTGAAGAGTTAGAAGGTTAAAATGTTCCACAAAAATATTCCTCGTAGTGTTTTACATGAGTTCGCTGAACATACCCTATACCTAAAATGCAGGATACACATGGTGTCCTATTTTAATCCTATTTAATTTTTTATTTTTGTTTTACAAAAATCATTTTAAGAGTTTAAAACGCATTTTTTATGATGGTTTTTTTTATTAATGAATCGATTTTACCCAAATTTGCCACAAATCACGTGCTAAATTTCATGGCAATCGGATAATTTTTGCAGGTTTTATAAAGATTTTAAAATAAAGCATATGTGGCAGGACTAAGAGTCCTTGCTTCGATTTTGATAAAAATTGACACAAACGTTTACAGTTTTATGTGTATCTCAATGGATACTTTTTGTAATTTTACGTCCATTTACAGTGACGGACAATACAATAGAATCAATTAAAGTTTTTTCTAACTTTATCCCCATTGCTTTTATTTTTAAAGATCAAAATAATGATTAAATTGTCCCCGAAGAACTGAAGGATAGTCCAGAAAATTGTAGAAATTTTTTGTGTAGTGTTTGTTTTTTCTATTTTGCTACCCGTTCTAAGTTAGCGAGTACTGATCGCATCTATACAAACTGAATATTGTTGGAAATTCTATAAAATTTCCTTAAATCTTGTATTATTTTTATTCACAAATGGTGGCCAGATTTAACATGACAGCGCTTTCATTTAGTTAAAGTGGGGATCAGTATAAACTCTGATGTTTTGCGCTGTGGTGTAATGGTTAGCGCGTTGTACTGTTACACGTGAGGTTGCGGGTTCGAGCCCCAACCAAGGCAACATCAATTTATGAAAAATAGTAATATGTATGAGTTTTTTCTATCCCTCACACATATTGCAGCATCCTCCTTCGGTATTCGCATAGCACTTAACCCCACCGAAGTAAAATAATATAACAGGGCTATGAACTAAAAAGCTTCACCAAAGTTCGCCAACTCACCATCAGATGGCGCGCAACAACTGTTCTAAAATCTCCCGCAATCACAGTGTTGCCATATTTGAAGCCCTTCATCTTTCAACACCTTTCACTTCTTCTCTATCCCCTTTCCAAAGGAAGCAACACGTTAATTAATAGCAAGAATTTGCTGAGTGTTGCTTCTCTTTAACAAAAAAATAAAATAAAAATAAAAAAAAAACTAACTTTAGTCATAATCTTTTATGGTTATGATCTTGCGCGGATACTGATGAGGGGGGTAACGTCCTCCGAAACAGCTGTCTATCCTGTTTGCAAGAACAAAATTTTGAAAAACTTTTTTTTATTTAAATGAATAAAAAATAAAAACATTGAACTAGAGTCTGAATAATATCCTCACTAGGGAATGCATCCCGGGATTTCCCGTCCCGGGATCCCCGGGAAATTGAGCATTTTTCAGTTCCCGCATTCCCGGGAATTTGGACCGGGAATCGCGGGATTTCAAAAAATGAGTTTAAAATAAAGTTAATTATTTGAAAATAGTAAAAATTTTACATTAGGCTTGTTCGTTTACTTACTACAATTTGCTACTTTTACCATAATTGGAAAAATTCAAAAAGGAAACAAAAGAGATTTTCGAGAAAACGAACACACTGATTAATTTGTGTACTTGATCGAACTTTTTATGTTCCTTTTAGTACCTGTTTTAAGAGCCAGAAAGAAAATATTTTTTTTGAGAAAACCACGCAATTAAATCGTGTTTGCCTAAAAATAACATAAAGACAACTTTGTCCATTAAATTTTAAAAATTGCAAGGGAGTTAAATTTCCAATAATCTTTAAACAATTTTCCAATTTTCTAAAATTATTTTCTACATTAAATTTTTTTATTTTTTTTACTGAAAAATTTTTTAATCTAAAAATTAGTTTTAGTTTATTAAATTTTTAAAAATATATAATTAGACTTATACTATAATTTCTAGTATAAAATTAATTCTTTTCCACTACGAAAATTCCAAGAAAAACCACCCGAGCTTTTTCACGGTCATGAAAATTTGAGACATTTTATTTATAAAAATTTTTAAATTATAAATTATTTTCTAATTTATTTCCTTGCGGGATCCCGGGATCCCGGGAATTCAAAATAAATTTCCCGCTTTCCCGGGAAATCAGAAAGTGCAGGATTTTGCATTCCCTAATCCTCACCCTCACTAATTTGTGAATAAAGTTCGAACAAACAAATTTTTTCCAAATTTGTTTTTATCGGGATATACATTAATTGCATTTAAGTAATTAAATGTGCTAAAATCGCAAACGTATTTAACAAATTGTGAAAAATAATCTGTTGAGGCATGTCCCTCTTTGAAAACAAAATAATCAATTTGATATATTTTAATTTTTAATCGGGTATACAATTTTAAATAATTAATACTATCATTTGCATGACATTAAGTTGCAAAATTAAATAAAACATTAATTGTGCAGGTCACTTATGCTGCCCTTAGCATGGTGGCCAAAGGTTGAGCTGTCAACGGCAAGGGATACTCTGAAGAAGTTGTATCGGCTGGTGTGTACTGGCATTACGGGGGCTGAGGGATCGTGCCCAACGGATGCCATTGGGGCCATGTTGGGTATTCCACCATTGCATATTTCTGTGAAGGAGGCTGCTAGCTTGGGCTCATTTCGTCTCCGGGGGTCGGGGACATGAGCAGCGGGGACCTAAAGGGTCACATGAAGATCGCCGGGATCTTTATAGACGATCCAATCTTAAGGGTCGCGGATAAAATGATCCCAGAGCAAATCTTTGTCAGGTATTTTGACATTATGTCATTTGACAGGCATATGTGGACCAGTCGGACTTGGAAGCCCGAAGAGGGGGCTCAGATATGGTTTACTGATGGCTCGAAACAAGCTAATGGTGACACGGGGGCAGTTGTCTTTGGACCCAGATTCCAACGTGCTCTCCCAATGGGCAAGTACCCCTCCGTCTTTCAGGCGGAGATTTTCGCCATCTGCGTACGTGTGAGAGAGTTCCTGCGGAGAGGCACGGTTAGATCCCGCATCTACATTCTTTCTGACAGCCAGGCTGCGCTAAATGCTCCTATGGCTTACTTGGTATCATCTGGTCTGGTCATGGAGTGTGTGGAAATTCTCAACGAATTTGGTACACACAGAGAAAAAATATGCCATTTTCCAACTGAAATTCGGTTGCATCTACTAAAATAGGTTGGTACAACTGAATATTGGTTATCACAACAAAATTTGGTTTATACAACTGGATTTTAGTTGCAATAACCAAAATATTTACGAATCACATTCCAATATGGTTTCACCAACCGAATTTATTGGTTGTAGCAACCAAAATTGGCTTAGCAATTCGGTTGGCAATTTTTTTTCCTGTGTGTATGAAAAACTCCTTTACACTGGGATGGATTCCTGGTCATGAAGGGCACGAGGGTAACGAAAGGGCTGATTGTCTAGCCAATTGTGGAGCCCGACGACCCTTCATCGGTCCGGAACCATTCTTTGGGATACCTAGGGGGTATGCTAGGGAAAAACTCAGGCTGTAGAGAGAGACTGAGTTTGCAAAACATTGGGAAACTTCTACTGGCAAAAGACAGGCCAAAAGATTTATTTCCCTGTCCAGCGGAGTATCAAAGCGACTATTGTCACTTAACAGGGGTAACCTTAGCACCCTGACGGGATACTTAACTGGGCACTGTGAGCTCAGGTACCAGCTTCACAAACAGGGCCGGTCAGACACTGATGTTTGCAGGTTTTGTGAGCTGGAAAATGAGACATCGGAGCATGTTCTCTGCGAATGCCCGAGACTGTGCGACAGGAGACTCAGATTTCTGGGTGACCACTTTCTGTCATCTTCGGACGTTTGGGGAAATTCTCCTAACAGGATTATTGGCTTTATTGGTAGCCTGAATCTCTAGGGAACTCTAGGCAGCACAAAAGATCTACATTGGTCGCGGTGCGTAGTGCCTTCGTATCTAATCTAATTGTGCATTTGGGCTTAATAGTTCAGTTTGATGACTCGGTTATTATCGTTCGATAAGATTGATTGAACTAGTTCGTTCTAGTTGTTGAATCATTCTTTTTTGTTCTGAGCTGCGACTGAACGACAGATCGTGAACTGTCTTTCGATTGTTAATTTTTGAGAGCCCTATACATGCGTTACATATTTTTTTTTCATTAATTTTATTGTATACTGACTAAAACTATCAGAAAAATTACAGCTTTTAATAAATAATTAAAATGTTTTTTATGAAAAAAAAACAAAATAATAATTCTGAAATAATTTATTGAAAAACATATGATTTTTATGTGAATAAAACAAAGAAAGAAAGAAATTGAACTAAAAGAGAGAATAATAGTGAACGGTGTCATATAATTATGTCACAGTTCGTTCTTTTACGACACAACTCTAATAATTTATAAATCAATTTTCAAACTAAAATTCGGTTTTAATTTGTTCAGTAATTTGAAAAATGCAACTGCTTTTATTATAGATTTAGAAAATTACTTGGATAATTTTATTTAATTTTTCTTTTTGTTTCTTTCTTTGCAGGTACATTTTTTGAAATTAATATTTGGTGCTCGTAAGTAGTTATTCAACATTTAAATTGTGCATATATCCTAAAAAATTTTCTTCAATGTAGATTTTAAAAATTATTATAGCCATTATCTTTATTACATTTTCAAAAAAGAAAAAAAAAAAACAAAAGTAGCATAGTGGTGCCACCTGAAATAATTCGGTTGTTCACAAGGTTTGTGCTATGTGTTGTACCGTTGTATCGTCCTAACAAAAAACAGAGTTGTTAAAATTTTTATTTGACTTTAACAACGATTTCCTATTAGGTTTTCTATCTGTTAGCACACTCAAACATAGGACCCTAAACATACGTAAAAATGTTGTATCGTGCTATTCTCAAATGTTGTATGTTTTCAATTTAAATTTTAAGAACTCGGTGTTTTGTTAGGACGACCCAATGATACAACAAATAGCGCACCCCTTGTGAACAACCTTAATGGCATTTCCAAAACCATTATGTATTTTAAGAGTTTGTCGTTAATTGGCCCAGGTTAAAGCCATAATGGTTTTTATTAAACCAAAACACACACACAACCAAATGAAGGAGCTGACAAACACAGATATGTCTACGTAAATACACACACACACACAAATTAACACACAAACACACACTCGTTATGCACTTAACATTATTTCTAGTATTTTGAAATGTTTACATTACGTACATATGTGGCTTTCCATAACAACTGCCCTGCTTCAGGAAATAGCATATCGTATCAATATATGTTCCGAAATAATATGAATATAAGAATGGAACAAGTTTTTCAAATTTTTCTAAAAGTGGTCGAAGTAAGAGTGGTAAAATATTGACAAATTTAGCGTTTCTTTTTAGTATATTGTTTATAATAAATTTAGAAACTACTAGAAATTTTCCTATGCCAATAGAGTTTTTTATGAGCAATTAGAAAAAAAATAAATATTTTGAAGGAGTTTAGAACAAGTTTTGAGTTTCTAGTGGTAACTAAAATTAATCTTATCTGGTAACTAATGTTAACTAAAAACCTCCACATTTGTTTTTATTTTCTTTTTATTTGCCTAACTGATTTTAGAATAAATTGTTGAATTTGTATTAAATATTTGAAGCCGATACTTCTTTTATAAATATAAAAATGTTGTGCCGATTTTTAGTAAAAATTCAAAACTAGCTTTTTGAATAAAAATTGTGGCGGTTGTTTCAATTTTCATTCGTATTTATAAAGTTAGAAGTTTTAAATTGGTGGACAGTTGGTGCGGAAAGGTTTATATTTTCTTTTTTTTTGGCGTTTGTTTAGCAGTGTGTGTTTTGGGAAATGCTGTGCATGTGTTTTTATTTGTGTTAGTGCTTTACTGCAGTCATTCATGAATCTAACAACAATAATTACTTTAAATGTTCGTTTTATAGAACATCAATTACTACAACTGCCTCTTTTATTACCAACATAATCGTTTAAAATATCAACTTAACAATAATAATATTTTTTGGTTTTATGTAAAAAAAATTTCAATATGTTTTTATATTTTCTGTATAGAAATTCTTATTAAAAAAACAAAACAATTTGAAATTGCTTAATGGTCCAGTTTACTTTTTTTTCACAACTGTCTCGTATTTTCTAACTTTTTGCTTATTTTTTTCTTAAACATTCTATTTTTATGTTTATTGATTTTTATCATTACATGTTTAATTTTTTGTATTAAACTTTTATATTATCTACCAAATTTATCGTTTACATATTTACAGCCATTAGCAACGATTCATTTAACTTTACAAGTATCATCTCTATGCTGTATATATTTTTATTTAGTACTTTCTGTAATGGACAACAAGGCTTGCTGGCAAATATTTTGTTTTTGGCAATACATTTTGGGTCATTAGAAATTTGTTAAAATATGCCCTTAAATCAGCAGAATCTGTTTGTTGAACATAAGTAGGATACAAATAGCAAGAAATAATCTGCTAAATCATTAAAATTATTTAATTTTAGCTAGACCTTTTAGATTCTTATAAATGCCAATAACAATCTTCTCTGCTGAAATTAGCAGTCAATAATTTTTCAGCAAATATTTCTGTTGATTTTAGCAGAACATATTGTTATTTACATTCAGCCTAATGTAACTTAAATAAACTACGAATTCCTTGCAGTTTTTTCTATTAATCTTGAGCAATTTTTTTTGCTGATTTCATCAACATAAATTGTCATTAGCAGTTAAGTAAAATATATCTGTGTGTACTCAGAAATGACTCAGAAAAAAGAACGTATAAAATCGAAATTTTCCTCATAAATTTAAATAATTTTTTAATCATTTTTGAGTCCGAAAAAATAACCCTCATTTTGAGACAGCTTTTTTGATTGTAGAGACAACTTTTTGGGTTGTTTTCTGAGGGTTCATATTTTTTACCAAAAATAGAGTGTTTTCAAAAAAACAAAATCATTTCTGTGAGCCATTTAGGAATCTTATTTATGAGCGCTCCGAAATTGCTGGCTGGGTTTAAAATTATAAAAAAAAGTAAAATAACGTTAAGAAGTTTTGATTCTACCTAATATTAGACGTATTTTAGAGTAAATCGGAAACTTTGTTATATGGGCGATAGGTCCAAATATGGACCGATCCTATTTAAAATAAAAAGGCTTTATGCTTGGGCACATGTTAGTCAACTTAGCAACTAAATTTTATTAAAATATCTTCGTAGTTGCGACCTGTAGCCTTCGCACAAGTCAGTTTGGGGTGATCTTTAAATGGACAGGAGGTCTAAACATGGACCGATTTCAACCAAAATTAACAGGCTCCGTTTTGGGCCGACGTAAGGGGGTGTAGCAAATTTCATCAAAATATCTTAATATTTGCACCCTGTAGAGTGCCCACAATAATACATGGACAGAGAGGCGGACGCACAGTGCTTTGATCCCATAGAACGATTGGACAAAATTAGAAGGAGGCGAGAGAGAGATTTGAAATTTGACATAGAACCCCTTAGTTAAGAAAAATTTTAATTTTTGGAAATATTAGGTGAAGGACCCGCCCACCTCCCATAGGTCCTGAAATTTAAAAATATTATATTAGCTCAATAAATGGACGTAAAATTACAAAAAGTATCCATTGAGATGCACATAACACTGGAAACGTTTGTGTAAATTTTTATCAAAATCGAAGCAAGGACTCTTAGTCCTGCCATATATCCTTTATCTTAAAATCTTTATAAAACCTGCAAAAATTATCCGATTGCCATGAAATTTAGCAATTTTTGAATTGATATAAGGTCAAGACATATTTGTGCCAAATTTGGGTAAAATAGATTCATTAATAAAAAAAAATGCCTTTCACAAAAAGTGGGGGTTAAACGCTTTCAATGATTTTTATAAAACAAAAAAAAAAAAAAAAATTAAATAGGATTAAAATAGGAAACCATGTGAATCCTCCATTTTAGGTATAGGGTATGTTTAGGGAACTTATGTGAAACACTACGAGGAATATTTTTGTAAAACATTTTAATCCTCTAACTCTTCAATTAAATGGACTTTTTTGGCCCCTTTTTAAAACGGACAAAAACGACCCGTAAGTAGAAGAGTTAGAGGGTTAAACTGTTCCGCAAAAATATTTGTCATGAAATTCTACTATAAGTCTTTGAAGACATCAGCATTGAAAATTTAACTTAACTGCCAGTAATAAGTGAAAACTTAAAATGTGTTTAAGGGTTAATTTCGTACTTTTTCCGAATCGGCGCTCAAATGTCCCTCAACCTGGATTTTACGGAGAAACCATAGGAATCTCTCATTTTAGGTATAGGATGTGTTCAGCGAACTTATGTAAAACACTACGAGGAACATTTTTGTTAAACAGTTTAACCCTCTAACTCTTCAATTTATGGGTCTTTTTTGTCCCTTTTTAAAAAGGTGCCAAAAAATTCCCTTTCATTGAAGAGTTAGAGGGTTAGAATGTTCCACCAAAATGTTTCTCGTAGTGTTTTACAAAAGTTTGCTCAACACTAGGTGTACCTAAAATAGAAGGTTCGCATGGTTTCAATACTAAACACTCTTAAATGCGTGAAACTTGTGTCAAAAGCATGAATTTAGGCATTTCAAAAAATCCATTTTTTTTAATTTGTGGTAAAAAATAGTACCTAATTTGTTAATGATCTATTATATAACAGTATAGACTTACAAAAAAAGCAAAAACAAAATATCTAATTTTATATAATTTTTTTTTTATACTCCATCAAACTTAAGTAATTTTTGGATTTTCAACAAAAAAAATGTGTTTTACGGAGCAATAAAAAATAATTGTTTTGTAAACATATACTGAAATCCATATTTTAATTTAACTACAAATATATTGAAGTAATTAAAAAGAACTCTTCGAACAAGTTTTTAAAAAATGTATTTTTAAGAATGATTTTTTTTATCGAAAAGTGAGAACATTAACCCTATATGGATCAAGTAACTCAAAATAATAATTTTTATCAAGTGGAAAAAAAAAATTTTTTTATTCATTCAAAGTGATATTTTTCCGAAAATTATGAAAGGTGTTATTCTGTAAATTTCCTAGTGGGGCGTTTTTGTCAAAAGTATAAAAACTAACCCCATATAAATCACGTTACATAAAATAATTATTTTTATCCAGTTTAGAATTTTTTTTTTATCAATTTAATGGCTTTACAATCTCGTAGTCATAATTAATATTAAGTTTCATGGGTCTTTTCTGAACCCAGGCCACTAAGGGTTAAAGATTTTTTAAACACATGTAAAGAAAATTATAGTCTAACTAAATTTAAGTTATGTTTTTCCGAAAACTGTGTGAAATTTGATGAAAACTTTCAACTTTTGTTTAATTTTTGACAAAATGAGCAATTTTTGTAAAATGTCCTGGAAAGCAGTCGCTCCAAACACAAGCTCGAATTATCATTTTTCCAATTTATTTGTTTTCTTTAATATCAACTATTATGTGGTACAAATAGCAACCGACATCTCCAAATTAGGCATTTTAAAAAATCTATAAATTAATTTAAAAAAACACGTTTTTGCATTTTTATCAAATTCGTGGGTCTTTTTGGATTCCAGGCTAAAGTGGGTTAATGATATCCAATGAAGTCAAAATTCCATATCTGAATCATATTAACTATATTAAATAAATAAATGGGATAAAAAATAACTTTTTTCGAAAGTTAGAATTTTGGGAATTTTTAATAGTAATACACTTTTTTCCAAAATGGGCCATTTTCGTCCAGCTTTCGGCACGGGTTAACGTTTTCGAAAAAAAAATAAAAGTCGATTTCATCAAAGGAATTAAATATGCTAAAAATCCCAAACGTGTTTAACAAATTGTGAAAAATAATCCGCTGCAGGCATGTCCCTATCCGGATTTCATTCTTGCCTAAGGAAATCGTCAGGGGACGACGTTTTTAGAATTTCTGGAAATATTTGTTAAGTTAAATTACAAACTCAAAGTGCTTGTGCAAATTTAAATGTTACTGACACTTTAGAAAACATTGTTCTCTATTGTTGTTTCTACATGAATGGATGTCACTACATTGCTAGATCTGTCAAAACAACAGAGTAGTACATTGGAAGATGACAAAGCAAATTGTGGAAAATTTTCTGTTGTTGTTTTTGTTTTTTCTTTGATATTTTAAATGTTTAATAACGCTCCTAGACGAGAACAAAAAATTCTCATTGAGTTTGTAATTTAACTTAACAAATATTTCTAGAAATTCTAAAAACGTCGTCCCCTGACGATTTCCTTAGGCAAGAATGAAATCCGGATAGGGACATGCCTGCAGCGGATTATTTTTCACAATTTGTTAAATACGTTTGGGATTTTTAGCATATTTAATTCCTTTGATGCAATTAATGTATATCCGGATAAAATAAAATTAAAAAAAAAAAAAAAAAAAAATAAAAAAAAATAAAAAAAAAAAAATAATAAAAGTCGATTTCTTCCATTTGGGACCATTTCCAATAAAACTGCGGGGTGTAATGACAAATCTAGTTTTAAGGGACACTCTAATAAATATATATCATATGTACTCGTAACAGAGTTGAAAAAATATTGGGTCTAAAAATAGATTTAAAAATAAATTAATTCTCCAAACTATAATTTAATTTTTTAATTCAAGGAATGAATTCGTTACTGAGAAAATTAAATTTAGCGAATGAATTCCCTGTCCAAAATATTATGAGTAAGCATTAAATCAAAAATTCATTCCCTAAAGAATTCAGTCAAATCGAGTTAAGTAAATTTTTGGTCATGGAATTCATTCCCTATTTCCATTTAATTTCCGGAAGGAATAAACTTTTAATTCCCTAAATTTAAGCTTCTCATTTAATGTCCAGAAGCACTTAACTTTTCACGTAATATTTTCTTAAATATTTTTTTATTATGCCCTTAGCCATCAAACAAATATTCATTGCCGTAAACTGTTCATCAGGAATATAATTATAGTATCCATATTTGTTAAAGAAGTTTATTTTCTTGAATTTGCAATAATCCTCATATTTTTTTATTCTTAGGCAATAAGTTATGTTCTTCTTTTACATTCAGTGAATTAACAAAATAGATAACTCCTTCAAGTTATTGAAAGAATTAGTTAATTCTTTTAGGCAATTAAATGAAAAATTTAATTTCTAAGGGAATTAAACGCAAAAGTTAATTCCTTAGGGAATTAAGCGAAAAAGTTAATTCCTTTAGGGAATTAAGTGCATAACTGAATGAATTCCCAGGGAAAAATTAATGACTTCCTTTAAACTAAATCGAATGAAAAAAGGGAACTCATTCAATTCCTTAAGTTTGGTCAGAGAATTCATTCCCAAAATATAAATTCAGTTAAAAAAAGGGAATTAGGGAATTAATTGAATGGGAACTCTGGCATAAATAAGCAAAAGTGACCATGCATCTACAGAAAGGCACTGTCTGGTGTGGATTTTGGGTCGACAGTATCATAGGCCCGTACTTGCTTGCTATCACCGTCATCGGAGAGTGTTACCCATTGATGATAACCAATTTGATGATATGGATGTGAACGATATGTGGTTCGAACAAGACGGCATTAGTTGCCCCAAAATAGATGTCACAATGGACATTATGAACATATACCCATCCCTATTGGCAAACCCTATAAGTAGTTGTCTATTCTTCGTTCAAATTGCAATGCGAAAACTTTACCTGTTTGAGGTTTAATTCTGTAATTGTAATAGGAAAATCATATAAGTTTAGAAAAATAAAATCCCCCACCCTACTTGTGAGTAGGATTCATGCAAATTGCATAGAATTGAGAAGATTTTACTACTTTTCTTTCGTCATCATTGTGTTTTTTTTTTTTTCTTCACTTAAAATTCTCTTTGTAATAAAAATAATCTCATTATAAAGATATTTCTGTTGAGTAGTTTTAGGATTTGTTAAAATTTGCATAAATCTCTATTATCTGCCATTTTGTAGTCTTAAACGTTACGTTGTTTTTCTATTTTTTTTTGCTGTTGCATAAAGTTGTTTAGGTCAGATTTACAATGCCAGTTGAATAGCAAATAGCAAAAACTAAGGATACTTTTTTCATCTACCACTAATAAACCACTTAAACTGCAACAAAACAAAATGTTTTCCTTCACAGAAATTTACATTATTTTTTTAATTGTATTTAGAAAAGATTACAAAAAATTTAAATGGAAAAAAATAAATAAAAGAAAAAGAAAATGAAAATCCCCAAAAAATTATGGTTATTTCAGCCATAGGAAAAATTCAATTGCAATTTTGTTGTTATATCGTTATGACAGTTTAACCATCGGAATTTATTTATGTATAATTTAAAAAAGAAAAAAACATTTTTTGCTTTATTTTTGATTTTCCATATTTTCAAAAGTTTTCATTTCCCTTATTGGCCGTACTTGTACCTTCTCATACTTCCTTTTGTATATTTTTGGTAACAAGCCCTCTCTTGGATTACAACACTTCTTTTTGTTGTACAACAACCGCTTAGTATATACATATATTTCGATTGTCGTTAAGACAAATAAACCAAGGATACTTTGTGGCAAAATGAAGAAAAATTACAAAAAACAAAATAAACACGAAAAGAAACAATACATAGTCAAGTGTCTATATCCGTTGAAATAACGCGCTTTTGTTTCCGTTTTCATTTGTATCCTTCCGTTGTTGTTGGTGCCGTTACAAGATGACTACTGTGGCTACTGTGCTTGGGTTTTGAGCTCTTATGGCTTATTGTTGTTATAACTGTGCTCTTGTTGTTTTTGTTGTTGTTTTTCGTCATGCTTAATACTTTTTTATTTTATTTTTTCCGCAAAATTTTCCAGCAACACTCACAGCCAGTGAATTATTTGTGTGCAGTCGCGAAGAAAAATACTTCACAACAACTACAATTGCAAGTGTATTTGTATGTTTGTATGTGTGTGAGTGTGTGTGTGTTTGTATAAATGGAGAGCAAAGATGAAACAAAAATTGAAACAACTTAAATTCACTTCAATACAATCAAACAATATGGAAATGATAAAAAAGAAAAACACTCAATGACGTTTTAAGGCGGAAATATGGAAAAATGAGTAATTTTTTTTATTTTACGTACACAAAGTTACAATATTAAACAATTTCCTATAACTTTGAAAAATTTTAGAAAATTGACTCGTAAAGTTATAAGGATCAACAAATATAAAATTTATGGGCTTCAAGATACCCTTCTTTGATGAGCTGTAAACGGTGGCACAAACTGTGGGAAAAAGGGTTTAAAAAAGGATATGAAAAGTATTCGAAGACGTATAAATTAAGGCAATCTAATGTGCTAAAATCTCAAAACTTATTTAACAAATTGTTAAAAATAATCTTACCTAAGGAAATCTCCAGGTGACGTCGTTTTTAGTATTTCCAGCAATATTTGCTGGGAATGGGAATTTCTGGATCTCGTCTAGGAGCATTATGAAATACTAAAAATATAAAAAAAAACAGAAAGAATAACGAAACTTTTTTAACACAATTTGATTTATTTTTTTATTTTATGCTGAAATAGCCTTTGAATTTTGATTTTTTTTTGAGAAAATGCTTAATTAAAGGTTGTTATATCGATTTCCATCTCAAATGGCATTTTTTTTACATTTGAAAAATTTGGGATAATTTTGACCCCATATTTATTAAATTTAGTGTTAACGGAGTTATTTGGACAACTTTCAACAAATTCCGCAAGAAACAATTCATTTTTTGGATATACTTCCTGGAAAAATTGAAAAATTTTAAAAATTTCATTTATGACCTTGGCAAAGAAACGGTTAATGTTGTCAGAATTTTGCAAACTTTTCGGAGAACAATCCCTTCTATCAGAATTAAAAGAAATCGGAAGTGATTATGTTACAGCTACACTCACAATATATTTTCCATAACCGATTGAGGTTTATTTGAAAAGTAAGATCACTGATGAAGCCTGTCCATAAAAAGGCAGAAACTAGATCTAGTCTGATTTGCAAATTTAATGTGTTTATAACTTTTGAGGAAGGTTTATTCTTCTTCTTAACCTCAAACCTACTAAAGTAATAGTTAAAGTTTGTTTTCAATTGAAGAATCAATTAAAATATATTGAAATATATTGTTTAACTTTTTTTTACCAGTCAATAAAAAACAAACCACAAAAAAATATGTATCGTCTGTAGGAGTTGATATTTTCAGTCAAATGTTCTATTTTTTGTTTTCTATTTTTAGAAAAAATAATTTAAATAATTTCGTTGTTTTCTGTTTTAAAACAAAAAATTCAAATATTTTCGGTTTTCGTTTTTGTTTGTATATATGTAGTTTCTTTATATACAAAATTATATCAATTCAAATTACAAGAAATTCATTACTCATACACACAAACATAGCCAATAAAGATATGAACGTGTGTATTGTGTGTGAGTGTTTTGAAAATTAAAAAAAAAAACCACAAAATCGTTTTTTTTTTACGTTTTGTCAGTTAAAAATTGATGATTGTTTTAACAGGCTTTTCAATTATTTTTATTTTTTTATGGATTGTTTAAACAATGTTTGAAAATAAATAGCTAAATGGTTTGAATATAATGAAAACTCAGTACAGTAGACGCTCGCAAATTAGAGCTTTCAGTAATTCGAACGTCCAGAAATTAGAATCAATGTTTGCAATACATTAAACGCTCTGAAATTCGAATTTAAAATTGTAATTTCTGAGCGTTTTTTTTTTGGTTATTTGAATACACAGGAAATCCCCAATTTATTTTTATTCTGTTTGAATAAAGTAAAACTAAAAAGGGGAATCACCAAATTATATATGTTTTTCCCTATTTGTTTTTTTTGTCGCATCTATGTACATTTTTGGCTAATTTATTTGTAAAATTTGATACGCGTGTACATATTATTTGGCAGTCTCTATTAAATAGTGAAAGTGTATCATTTAAAATATTAAATAAACGTAAAAAAAAACACTTTATCATTGGAAACGAAACGAAAAAAAACGTCCAGAAATTAGAATAATTCAGAAATTAGAATTGCCTCAAAAACAAAGCGGTTCTAATTTGCGAGCGTCTACTGTAATTGGAAAAGCAAAAAAACCCAGGTGTTTTAAAAATTTCAATAATCCTCTGCATTACAACTTTTCAAAAAATGCTTGGATGACTTCTCGGATTTTTCACGAATGGTTTCACGGAATATTTATTAAAGAGGTAAACAAAAATATTGATTTCAGGTTCAGTACATAATTTTAAAATTTTTTTCAATTCACAGGTGATCCGCTTTTCTCAGGAAAATAATTTGCCTCCGAAAGCATTTTGCTTATAGATAATTGCTCCGCTCATACACCCATTGAGAAACTTAAAAGTGACGATGGAAACATAGTTGCATTATTCTTTCCACCAAATGTGACAGCAGCTTTACAACCAATGGATCAAAACCCTATTAAGTTAACAAAGCTCAATTACAGAAGTATGTTTCTTTCTCAGTTAATTGCTGAAGGTGGTGAACTGAAGAATCATTTGAAATCCCATTCGATCTGAAATGCTATATTATTACTGAAACAAGCTTGGGATGCGGTACCACAAAGTGTTATGAAGAAATCTTGGTCAAAGTTGTCCAATTTTTTTGTAGGTGTAGGGTTACAATGGTCTGAGGAAATTGCAATTACTTAAATATTTGCCAACCGATTTTGAATTATTATACATTGCCTGGTACATTAATGGTAATTCAGTCTAGATTATGATTGTATTTATAATTTCTAAAAATACAGTTTCTTAAGAGCCAGCATTTTCAAAAAAGCCAAAAAAAAACTTCAGTCCGATGCGGCACGTGTCTGCATGGTATTTTTTATACCCAAAGGCACATTTTCTAGGGGGGACGAAGGTCGACCCTAATAAACATTAACCACCCTCTGTACAAACAGGGCACAGACAGTCTGGTAACACCGCACAGCTGATGGTAACAGCTGACGACACAAATACTAAAACACACAAACTTCAAACGAACATACACAAGTCCAACGATAATCAACAACCAGTGTTGCATAGAAAATCACCAGATTTATAAACAGTGCAAAAATTTAGCGATTTTATCGCTAGAGTGTTGAAAAATGGTACTTAAAGGAGTGTTTTACTCAAAAAGTTTTTTAATATGTTCATAAGAAGTGTTATAAACTTTTAAATAATGAAAATTTCCAGAAACTGATAATGGGGTTCAAAAGGAGAAAATGTCGCATTAATGGCGTGCCCAAACCGCATTGTCTGGCAATATGGATTCTGGATTATATATTCCCTAAAGTATAAGATATTTCACCGATGAGTTACTCTTTGGAATATTCGTCAGAAACGTGGTAAAAATGAGTGTTCAAAAGGGAACATTCTCTGCCTAATGGGCAAGTCCAAACTGCATTAGCTAGAAGTCTAAAATTTAAAATATGTGTTCACTGGGCTATGGCCTAAGTTCTTAAAAAACTCGTTGTGAAACTTCCAATGGAATGTAAAAGGGAAAAATTTCCCCCTTGATCCACACCCTAAAACTCAAAAGTAGGAACCTTAAATTTAGCACGAAGGTGCCTCCTACGTCTTAGACATCCGGGAAGTTCAGATATTGGTAAATTTGTATTGGTGCTGGTAAAAATATGAGTAGTGGGTATCGAGTATTTGTCTTTTTTTTTGGGTACTCAATACTTAAAACTACTACCCGATATTTTCAGAGTTGCATTTTTGTCGGAAAATATATATAAAAATGTGACTCCGCTAAAATATTTCTCACGGTACTACAACTCTGCTACAACTCTGCTAAAAGAAAAATTAAAAGTAAAAAATTTAAAAGTATAAAAGTTTAAAAATATTTTTATAAATTTAAATATTGAATCAACGTACACATGTCTAAAGAATTTTAATAAAAAATTCCAAATTAAAAATATCGAGTATTGCAAAGTAATCGAATTTGCCAGCATACAAGTTAGTGTATGCGGAGAAGCACAAACGGGAAGTCTCCCCTTGACAGAGTAGCCTTTGTGTAGAAACCTAATATTTAATATATGTGTTCCCTGCACTATGGACTAATTGACTGTTAAGTTAATTTTTATAATTATTTTTCCTGAAATATTTAAAAAATAGTAATTTCTGAAGAGAAGAATTCTTCCTCTTAATGGACTGCCTAAACTCTTTGGATACAAAGTAATAGGCTTATTCGCTAAAGATTTTGAGAGAAAAAAAGACGTGGTATAAATGGCAGATAAAAGGGAAAATGTATCCCCTTTTAAGGCTTTCGAAAACTCGTTAATCTGGAAATCTGAAACTTGAAATTAAAACTACACTAGCAAAAGGTTAAAAAAATGCATTGGAAGAGGAGAATTCTTAAAATATTTAGAATGCCTTCTAAATATATTGCGATATTTGAAACTATTGTTAAAGACTTTATTGGTATTGGTATCGTACTTTTAAGCTAGTACTTTATATTGGTTTGCCACAGAGGTGGAAATGTTTTACACACATACTTCCTACCAAACATTACTGTAAATTTTTCGTTCAAGGGAAGATAAATTTTGCAATTAAAAAAAATCCTAGTACATTTTGTTTTATTTATATATTTTACAAAATAGTTATTGCTGTAGCTGCTGCTGATAAACAGTGAATGCTGGTGATAGGGGACGGTAATTTTCGGTTATAGTTCCTGTGCTTTTGTATTCTCTCATTCTTATTTCTGCTCCAGCAAATTATAATGTGTCTTGAATCCCAAAAGGTATAAACAGTGGGACAAATAAATAGAAACAATTAAAGGTTTTTCAATTTTAATCTCGTTGCCTTTATTTTTAAATATCAAAATAGTGGCTAAATTCGCTCAGAAAAGCGAGTCCAGAAAATTGTGCAAACTTTTAACACAATATCTGTTTTTTTTATTGTGTTACCTGTTTTAAGTGGGCGTGGCTTTTAATGAAAAATTAGCGATATCGACCTTTTATAAAATTACATAGTAAACTTCATCGAGTACTGATCGGATCTATACACATTGTATGCTGTTGGAAATCCTATAAAATTTCCTTAAATTTGATATCAGGTTTAAAAAAAAAATCATCCGCCATATTGAATTTTAAAATATTGATAACAAATTGGTATTCAGCCATCACCAAGACTTGCCAAAAAAAAAATAGTTGTTGGATTCGTCATTTTGAATTTTTAAAATCCAACATCAGATTAGTATTCCACGACTTTCGAAATTTTATCTCACACGAATCCGATCACTTTTTAAAATACTCTTCCGCCATATTGGATCCACCATTTTTAATTTGAAAAATCTAATGTCTGATTCGTATTCAGCAACCCCAAGATGTATTCAGTATCACGTCGGAACCAAATTTGATAAACATCGCAAAATCTCTCCCCATATTATAGTCACCATTTCGAATTTTAAAAATCGCATGCCAGATTCGAATTCAGCGGTACCAAAAACTCTATAAAAAATTGTTCACAATCGGTTGCAAACCACACCAATTCTGTTCCACTAAAATCAATTCCATAGAACTAGTCCATTAGACCGTATCACCTTATAGGCAAATATAAAGTATTTTTGGAAGGCAATTCCAAAAAAAAAAAATTTTTTTGCCGTACGTAGGGGTCACCTTTTTTAATTTTTCGTTATAGCTTCGGCATTTAAAATTGGATTTTAAAGTGTGCTATATCAATTATTTTACCTCGAGGAGACCAGTGTTTTGCTACAAAGGAAAAATGCAATGAAAAAAAAAAATTAAAAAGGCGACCCCTACGTTCGGCAACAAAAAAATATCAAAAACTTCTTTAGCAAAAGTTTAATGATTTTTTGCGAGCTTTAATTTTCTGATATTAGGGTTGTACCTACATTAGGGTGGTAGCAACTGAGATCTGGTGGGTAAATACTGGAACAGGATACTTTAGGTCAATGGCCCTTAGAAACATTGGTCCCCTCGAGATAAAAACATCGATGTATCATACTTTAAGATCCGACTGTTAATGCCAAAGATATAACGAAAAACGTAAAATAGCGACCCCTACGTTCGGCAAAAAAAATTTTTTTTTGAAACCTCGCAAAAATAACTTACATTGGACGGCGTACGGCTAACCAT
Source organism: Leucophora obtusa (assembly GCA_949987735.1). Lineage (NCBI taxonomy): Eukaryota > Metazoa > Arthropoda > Insecta > Diptera > Anthomyiidae > Leucophora > Leucophora obtusa. The sequence continues at coordinate 126,485,704 of OX465297.1, read as the reverse complement.
TTCTTTTGAGGAAAAGAACAAAACAAAACTTGCCTAAAATCTAAATAAGTGCCAAAATTCGCTGTTTTCTCGAAATCCGCGGGAATAAAATCTTTGCCCTAGCCAAACGAAAAAAAAGAATTCCTACAATTTTTATAGTTTTTAATCTCTAATATGTTCTTAATAAAACCTTAAAGTCCAATCGTTGATTTTTTAAAATTTCTTTAAAAAAAATTTAAAATTCTAGATTTGAAAACAGTGTTTAAAAATTCTGACCTTTTTGGCAATAATTTAAAACGAGTTAGCATAACACAATATTAAAAAATACTTCTTATCTGAGTTTCTGGGAACTTATTAAATAAAAAAGTATTTCTGTAGTAGATTATTTCAATAAATTTTAAAATTTGGATCCGAATTTCTTGATTAGTGGTCTGCGACACATCAGTTGCCGGGGGAAATTGTAATAACGCGTCTGTCTTTCAACCGATTTAAGTTGTTATTGCGTTTTTACAAAGAGAATTTACTCGTCGCGTTGTTTTTTTTAAACGTGTCATATAGACCAACTGCAATTAATATTGTAATTAATATGCATTTTTATTAATTATAATTTAGTAGGTTTGATCTTAAGAAAAATAAACATTTTTTCTAAAAGTTATAAACACATTAATTTGCAAATCAGACTAGACCCAGTTTCTGCCTTTTTCTATGGACAGGCTTCATCAGTGATTTTCCATTAAAGTGTATTATTTTTTATATTTTATTGTCAGGTTGTCTGTATATGATAATTTTTCAACAACCCGTCGCACCATGCTTCATACCATGGAAAAAAAATTAAAAAAAAATTTTTGTCTCAAATTATGATTAAAGAAGGATTTTTTTAAAGATAAGGAAGTAACTCAAACAAATGTGAAAAAAATATTTGGTGTGGTTGCTTTTGCCGCTAAGAGAGGGCGCTAAACTCAGAGAATTTTATGCAAAAATGACTTAACAGAAAAATGGGTTTTAATTGTTTCACGAAAATAATTCTCAAAAATGTATTTTTTTAAAAACGTGTTCGAAGATTTGTTTTTTAATTACTTCAATATATTTGTGGTTAAATTAAAATATGGATTTTAGCATATGCTTACAAAACAATTATTTTTTATTGCTCCGAAAAACACATTTTTTTTTTGTTAAAAATCCAAAAATTACTTAAGTTTGATGGAGTATAAAAAAAAATTATATAAAATTAGGTATTTTTTCCCCCTTTTTTGAAAGTTTATACTGTTATATAATAGATCATTAAAAAATTAGTTACTATTTTTTACCACAAATTAAAACAAATGGATTTTTTGAAATGCCTAAATTCATGATTTTGACACAAGTTTCACGCATTTAAGAGTGTTAAGTATTCAAACCATGTGAACCTTCCATTTTAGGTATAGGATGTGTTGAGCGGACTTCTGTAAAACACTACGAGGAACATTTTCGTGCAACATTCTAACCCTCTAACACTTCAATGAAAGTGAATTTTTTGGGCCCTTTTTAAAAAGACACAAAAAGACCCGTAAGTTGAAGAGCTAAAGTATTAAAATATTCCACAAAAATGTTCCTCGTAGTGTTTTACATAAGTTCGCTGAACACATCCTATACCTAAAATGGAAGATTCCTATGGTTTCTCCCTAAAATCCAGGTTTGTGGGACATTTGAGCACCAATTCTGAATAAGTACGAAATTAACGCTTAAACACATTTTAAGTTTTTACTTATTGCTGGCACTTAAGTTAAATTATCAATGCTGATGTCTTCAAAGACCTATAGTAGAATTTCATCACAAATATTTATGCGGAATATTTTAACCCTCTAACTCTTCAACTTACGGGTCGTTTTTGTCCGTTTTAAAAAGGGGCCAAAAAAGTCCGTTTAATTGAAAAGTTAGAGGGTTAAAGTGTTCCACAAAAATATACCTCGTGGTGTTTTACACAAGTTCGCTGAACATACCCTATGCCTGAAATGGAGGATTCACATGGTTTCCTATTTTAATCATATTTAATTTTTTTTTTGATTTACAAAATTCATTTTAAGCGTTTAAAACCCACTTTTTGTGAAAGGAACTTTTTTTTATTAATGAATCGATTTTACCCACTGTGCGTCGGCTGTAGGAATCCAACCCCTGCACTCATACATTACAAACGTAACTATACTAAAGTTCGACAGCTTAGCCATCTAAACCACGTACGGCCTTGAAGGTAATTCACAGTTTTCTTTCCTATTCAGCTTTCTGTTATTATTATTTTTTTTACTTTCAGAAGTGATCAAACAGACACATACAACACAGAAAGAATTTACAAAATTCTAATTAAATTTTTCAACACCTTTCTCATACCAAATTTGTAAATACAAAAAAAAAAAAAGTTTTAAAAAGGCACCAACAAAGAATTTTGTAAATCAAAAAAAAAATTGTTTTTTTTTGTAACTTTGAATTTTTATTTTTAAACAATTTTTGTATGAAAGATAACAATTTACAAACGAGTTACAAATATTTCAAACAAAAAATTGTTGGAAATAAAATTTCAATTTAAAAGAAAATGTGATTGCTTCTACAAATTCGCATTGTTGGTGCTTACTGTTTTTTCTGTGAAACATTCTACTTTATATTTGTTGCTTATCTCCTAATCTGTTTTTTATTTTACCATAAAAGCTGAATGAGTTTCTGTGGATTTTAATAAAATTTGTGTATGTTGTAGGAGAATCAAAAATATGGGACCATTATCTCTTGGAATTGTGAATTAAAATTAGACTTAAATATTGGAACCCAATGGCAATCATCTGCAAAATTTGTTTCTATTTAATATCAAATTTCACAAATTGTTTTTAAATTTTTAATAACTTTTTTTTTTTTAATTAAATTCAATACGTTTTATCACAAAACACTATACCGGTTGTGGGTGTTCTGTGCTACCAACTTTTTAAAGGGCATATCTACATGAGTATCCATCCATCCATCCCTGATTGCAGCCAAAGTTTTAAAGATCTGCAGGATAAATTTTAAGTTGTATTTTCCACGGATACATGTTTTACTGTCTATTTTTGCAACTACTACTTGTGTTTTTTTATAGTTCTTGCTGTACAGCACAACACTTACAGCAACTATATAAAAAACTACAACAACAATTTTATCCGCCCAAGTGAAAATCTTAGTATAATGAAAACAATATCAGCACAGAGAAAAACAGGAAAAACACAAGTGAAACGAAATGAAACACTTAAAATACCTTTGTTTTACTGTATAACACATTTACAACAGGCTAAGTGGTCATATATGTATATACACACACACAGACATATTCTAACATATACAACCATATGCTGTTGTGAGTGTATTATAGTGTTAAGTTTATTTTGTTTTTTTTTGTTATAACACCGAGTGTTTTTTTTTTTATTATTCCATTTCTATACATGGGTGTGTGTGTGTGGTTGTTGTTATTGTTGTTGCTATTGTTATATAGAGTGTCTGTGTAAGTCAATGTCTCTCGGAAGTGATATAAATCTTATGGGTGTTTGTGCTGAAGGCATGTTCTTATAAATCTTTATAAATCTTTATATATATTTGTGGTTTAACTAATAAGAATCCTTATTCACCTTTGTTGCTGCTATTGTGTTGTGTTGGGATAAATGTGATAGTGTTAGTTGTTAGTTAGTTAGTAGCCGTTAGATGCCATGTTATACATTAAATGTTAACTAACAAAGTTAAAAGTAACTAATTGGCATTAAGACCTTTAGAAGAAAAAAAAAGAAAAATGATAAGTAGAAGAATCAGAGTGTGTTGGAAAAAATCCTTGATAAAGGTTAGGTATATTTTAAATTTAAAGAGGACATTACGTACTGAGTGGTCCATTGTAAATTTAAACAATTTGTTTTCTGTATCATTTATAAGGATACTAATTGGATTAAGGTGGTTACGGTTTTGGTTAGAAAATTGAACTATAAAATATTTTAACCGTAAAGTGGTTGAGTTTTTTTTATACTCAAATGCATAAATAAACCATTGTAATTTAAAGTTTGGTTTCGAAGAATATATGTTTGTAATATATGTTATACGAAAGAAATATTAAAAGAAAAAACTGAAGTCGGTAATGCCGACTATATGAAACCCTATAGTACTGTGGTTCGATGTATTGTAGGTCATATTACAGGAATCGGATCAAATTTCGGGGAAGAAGATTTCAAATAACAGTGCAATAAAGTTGGTGTGGGGTCAATTAACACATTGGCTGAAAAGTCCGTAGGATGACACATAGGTGGCAGCACTAATGAAAAATCCATATAATTTTTTGGAACTACCAACCTTTAAATGATACCTGTCAAAATTAAATGACAATTCGTTCATTAGTGAACAAGCTACAACTGTAGTGACGCTACTTTTGTGAGTGTTTGCTCACAGTGCACCAAAAACACATTTTGGGGCCGGAGATAAATCACTCTATAAAAAAGTATCGAAACGTTAAAAAGTCGTTGGAGTTATTGTGTCGCTCTTGAAGGAGACTATGTTGATGAATAAAGTCGAATTAGTCTGATTGCGAGTAGACTAAAAATTCATTTTTATTTATTTTCGTTTATATTTCATGCCACTTTACAAGTCTATGCATAAATTTGGTGTTAAAAGGCATTTCTACCCCCAAAGTAAGTAAGTTTTATTCATATGACCCAATGTCTCCGTTTGTAACGGATTGATGTTCCGGGCTATAATTTATCTGTGCGAAAAAGAACCGCTCGCCGGAGACTCCACGTGTCCGGCTATATTGGACTGGTCCGGACCAGAATTGGTTACTTTTACATGGGCTTGTCCTTGCCCCTTGTGAAGTGCTACAGGACCGACGCAAAAGAAACAGTCGCAGCACTGAAGCCAAAGCACTTGTCACATCAATGACACAAAAGAATCTGTCACAGAACAGACGCAAAAGAACCTATCACAGAACTAACGCAAAAAACCTATCACAGAACTGACGCAAAATAAATGTTAATAAACTTATCTTAAAGATTCGGTTTCTGAAAAACTTCTTAATTAATATTATGACTTTTTTTTATTACACTAAAATTAGGAATGTAACGAACAAAACAAAATAAAATATAATATTAATTAAAAAATTTTCTTTAGTTTTAACTTTGATCAGAAAGTGAAGAACAAAATTCTAAATTGTTGATTTAATGACCATTTTTTGGATTTTGATTTTAATTAGATTTTTTTATTTGTTTCTATTTTTTTGACAAATTTAATTTTTTGCCTAAAATTATAACTAGAAATTTGTGTTATGATTAGAATTAAAAGTAAATTTTATTTGGTGTATTTTACGCAATTTTAAAGTGAAAGAAAATTTATCTACATTATGGGAAATTGAGAAAAAATAAATTATTATAAATTATAATTATTATTATTCAATAGAAAAAATAAAATCTAAACACAAATATTTAAAAGCGATATTGTATATTATGATAAGATTATAATGTATGAAATAAAATATATTTTGAAATTAGTAGGTTTGAGGTTAAGAAGAAGAATAATTTTTTTTTCTAAAAGTTATAAACACATTAATTTGCAAATCAAATTTGTTAAATACGTTTGGGATTTTTAGCATATTTAATTCCTTCGATGCAATTAATGTATATCCCAAAAAAATAAAATTAAAAAACTAATATGCAAGTGCTTGTGTAAATTTAAATGTTACTGACACTTTAGAAAACATTGTTCTCTATTGTTGTTTCTACATGAATGGATGTCACTACATTGCTAGATCTGTCAAAACAACAGAGTAGTACATTGGAAGATGACAAAGCAAATTGTGGAAAATTTTCGTTAAATAAACTTTTTATAATTTAATAACTTAAGAACTAATTATGAAGAAAAAAAATAAAGTAATCAAACATACATATATATAATATGGTACCTATGCATAATAATTTCAAAACCTTGTAACACGTTTTTAAAATGAAATATTCGATTTATAAGCCATTTATAAGTTCAAAAAGTTGTCTATGTTTATAATAGCAAAGGCACAAATAATAATAATAATAATAATAAAAAAAAATAAAAATAAAATAATAATTTTTTTTTGTTTTTTGACTTACAATTAAAAACTAACAATTTGAAAAATTATAAACTTAATACAAAAGAAAATAATTTAATTTAATCAAATACGTTTGAAAAATAGGTAATTATGGTTTTTTTGAACCGCAGTGCGCTACTTAAGATTTGATAACAATAAGGAATTGAGTTCCAGAGATGGATGGCATTGATATAGAATTGCCAAGTTGATATAAGGCTTTTATATTTAAATGCTTTCAGTCTTTTACCCCTACAAATAGGGTCTCAAAAAATTAGTTTCTCATAAAGATGTACAGGTTGATGCAAATAAATGATTTTATGTAAGAAAGTCAAAATTCGAGTTTTCAGTAAATCGTTGAGACTGAGGCCATATAATTTTTTGGAAAACGCAGATACTCGTGCACGTCTTTTTAAACCATATACATAGCGAACGATATTATTGAAAACGACGTTTAATTTATTTTCACTTATTGAGTCACAACTGGCAAAGAGTTCACACCCGTACAACAAAATTGGAATAAGGTAAGTTTTAGCAAGCAGTATTCTAATTTTTAATGGTGTACAGTGTTGGGTTCGCCAGAGTGTTCTCATCATGGAGAAAGTTCGACCACATGCATATTTAATATGATCAGACCAGGTAAGGGTATTATTAAAAAAGATTCCTAGATTCTTAGCGGTACTTACAATTTCAATACGTTGATTATTTATTGAAATGTTGGGAATAATTATTTTCTTCGCTAATCGTTTTTGTATAATAAGACACTTAGATTTTTTAGGGTTAATCCCCAGACCATTAGCCGTTGCCCACACATGAATGCGATCAAGTTCCAAATTCAAAGTTCTTACACACTGATCAAGCAAGGTTTCATTGCAACTAATGTAAAGTTGAACATCATCAGCATACATTCTAACTTTACAGTATGTTAGAATATCCGGGAGATCATTAGAGTATAATGAAAACAAGAGCGGGCCTAATATAGATCCTTGCGGAACGCCTCTTGTAACAGCTAGTGACACAGATTTTCCGGTTGAGGTTTCAACGTACTGATATCTGTTACTAAGATAAGACGACAAAAGACGTGTTGCAGTTGAAGAAAAATTGAACATATTTTGTAATTTGTAGCATAAGATGCCGTGGTCAACAGTATCAAAAGCTTTCGAATGATCTAATAGAATTAAAAAAGTTACTTTACCATCATCAACTTCTTTTCTTATCTCCTCCGCAACATCAACTAGCGCTGTTATGCAGCTGTGTTTCCTTCGGAACCCAGATTGACGAGATGAAAGCAAATTATTATTATCTAAGAAGGTAATCATTTGATTGTGCATCAGCCTTTCGAAGACTTTAGACAGAAACGGTAAAATAGCTATGGGTCTGTAATCAGTGCCTGATTTAGGTATTGGTACGATTTTCGCATTTTTCCAATTAGTAGGAAAGCAACCAGTTGTAAATATTTTATTAAAGAAGAATGTTATACGAGGAAGTAGTTGAGGTAATAGTATTTTTAGAAATTTCGGATGAATTCCATCAACTCCAACAGCATTAGATTTTATCGATAAGAAACTTGATAAAACGTCACACTCAGTTATGCCAGTAAAGAAGAACCTATTGTTTTCTGAAACATAAATTGGGTGTATGTTTCTATAATAGTTACAATCAGCTTCTACCATTGGTATATTTAAAAAAGTTTTATTTGCAATGTCGGCATCAATTGGACAAGGATCTTGCGTACCAGATTTGCCAATTCCAATTTCGCGAATCGTCTGCCATGTCTTCTTGGATCCTAAAGCATTCGAGAATTTTTCGGCATAGAATTCAGATTTGGCCTTTTTTATCAGCTTATTTGTTTCTTTTTTAGCAGTACGATATTCTTCTTGCAGCTGTGTAGTTTTAAAACGTTTCCACCTAGAAAATGCAAAATCTCTTCGATACATTGATTCTTTAATGGTGGAAGAAAACCAGGGTTTTTTCTTTTCGCTAACAATTTTAGTTTTTAAAGGTACTGTTTGATTAAACAGATAACTTATGTTCTCCTCTAGAAATAAAAGCTGATCATCCACTGCGATAATGTGGTTTAAATAATCCCAGTCTATTTTAAAAAACTCCTCTTCCAAGGCCACGAAGTCGATATTCTTAAAGTCACGGTAAGTGATAAATTGTTCAGTTGCCAACAATTCAAATTTATATGTCATGAAAATAAGATCGTGTCTTGAAAAGCATGAAGCTGAAAGTTGGTCATAAAGTTGGATATTTGACTGATTACTAACCAAAAACAGATCCAATAGTGTACTATTTGTCGCAGTAAAGTGCGTAGGTATAGTTGTATTTGGTATAAAAAGTCCGAGTGAAACCATGTTATCAGAAAGACCACTATCTACCAATAAATTAGAATTAAAATCACCCGCTATTATGACATCTTCATATAAAACCGTAAAAGTCTCCAGAGTTGTAATGAAGCGATTAGTCGGTATATTTCTATTTGGCCTATATACGCTTCCCACAAGTAATTTCTTTCCTAAACTATTAATCTCAATAAAAAGGTACTCTACAAAGTTTTGCGGAAGTGATTCCTCCAAACTATCAGCATCTTTGGAGGTGCATTTAACACTAAATATAACACCTTTTTTTATATAAATTGCCACGCCACCGTAGCCATCATCTCTATCAACTCTACGTATATTGTAACCATCCAAAGAAATGGATAAATCTGTTGTATTCGAGTCAAACCAAGTTTCAGAAACGCATATGAAATCCATACCAGAATTTTCAAATATATATCTGAATTCATCAATTTTGCCCTGTAAACTTTGCGCATTTATATGACAGACTTTAATACCTGATCTCTGTTTAGCCAAGATATTAACCATACTAGCAATTCCATCTCTAGAACGAATTCTATTGTTATTGGTCATTAAAAAAAACAATTAAATATATAAATGTAACGCACCAATCAATAGTAAATAAAATCGATAAAAAGTTAAGTATTAAAACAATTAATTTCTGTAATATTTTAAAAACGACAATGATTTTACATGTTGCATAAAATATAAAAAAAATAAATTTGAAAAATAAAATTTTAAAAAATGTGAAAAATAAACGTAAAATTTTTAAAAATGTGAAAAATAAACGTAATTTAAAGATGCGTATAAAAGTTACATTAATTTTCTGTCGTTGTTTTTGTTTTTTCTTTGATATTTTAAATGTTTAATAACGCTCCTAGACGAGAACAAAAAATTCTCATTGAGTTTATAATTTAACTTAACAAATATTTTCAGAAATTCTAAAAACGTCGTCCCCTGACGATTTCCTTAGGCAAGAATGAAATCCGGATAGGGACATGCCTGCAGCGGATTATTTTTCACAATTTGTTAAATACGTTTGGGATTTTTAGCATATTTAATTCCTTTGATGCAGTTAATGTATATCCCGATAAAATAAAATTAAAAAACAGACTAGATCTAGTTTCTGCCTTTTTTTCTATGGACAGGCTTCATCAGTGAATTTCCATAAAATTGTTTTATTGTTTTCAATTAAATTGTATTATATTTCCATTAAATTGTATTATATTTATTGTCAAATTTTCTCTATATGATAATTTTTCAAAAACCCGTAGGCTGTAGGAATCGAACCCATGCACTCCTACATTACAAACGTAACTATACTAGAGTTCGACAGCTTAGCCATCTAACTCACGTAAGGCCTCGAATGTGGTGTAGCTGATTCATAGTTTTCTTTCTTATTCAGCTTTCTGTTATTGTTTTTACTCTCAGAAGTGATCAAACAAACACACAAACATGCTGCTTTAGATTTTTTGTTTATCTTAAGTTTTCTATTAGGTTACAATTTTCACTTACAAAAATATTAAACATATTACTAAAATTACTAAATATTAGATGGTTGTTTTTTATTTTCTCTCTCTTTTCTCTGTAGACTTTCTTGCATACCTTTTTCTCCGATGTTTTTACCTTTTAAAAAAACGTTAGTTTATTTCCTTAAGTAAACCGGAAAATAACCAATCCAACCGGTGACACCAACTGTTACGTTTACCTTCTAAAATGTACGTTTATCTTCTTTAGATAAACCGGATTGGTGCTATTTGCAAATAAAATAACACAATCTCTTAGATAAATTTTGAGCTTATACATTTGTTTATTTAACACTGTATTACTATAAATACAACAATATGCACACACAAACTGTATGCGCAACTCACTATACACAGTATGAAGCGCAATTAACTATAGCAACTCTAATGCGCAACTTAACAGCACAAATATTAGAGTACAACTTCACTTTACAAATGTTAATGTGCAGCTTCCTTTTCCTTCGTAACGTTCGGTTTTTTACCCAGTAAAAAATGGTGCTTACCTGTAAGCAGATTTTTAAAGGAAACAATTAAAATAATCCCTAACAAACCTGCTTACATATGCCATTTTTTTTTTTTTTTTTTTAATTTTTATATGGCGAATTTCCACTTGGAAGCACTAGTTTTTGGAAAAATAAGATTGGATTTTAGCGCATATAAAATGCTGCGAATTCATGGCTTTCAGTAAGCACATTTTTCATGTCTAACATTAAAAAGTAATGATAATATGCACTATATATTATTTATTTTACATAACGTCGGCTTGTCTGCAAGTAGTGCTATGTGTTTTTTAACTAGTTTTGAGTTGAGTGGAAAAACTGTTAACAAATAGCCTTTTGAGATATTTTATTGACATTATATGCCTTAATGATTCACGATCTCATTTACTGAAATCATCATTAAGGTATATGATGTCAATAAAATAATCTAAAAGGTTATTTTTAACAGTTTTTTCGCTCTCCTGAAAATCTATTAAAAAACACATACCACTACTTGCAGGCAAGCCGACGATAAACTTTTATAGATATTTATTTGAAATGTATTTTTTTAGTTTGACTCTAGATCATAAATTAATATCACTTTCTGTTTAAATTACTTTTCAAATTAGAGAAAGATGATACAATTTTCACAAGTAAATTCTTTGTAATTTGAAAGAATTCGATAAGGCCAGCAAGGCAGAATACGTATTTTCGGCTTTCGCTACAAAGCCATCATCAGTGTCGTTTGCCTTGACGGGTTAGTAATTGATAATCGTCTACTTATGAAACATTCATTTACCAAATAAAAGATCAACTATACATACCCCTCATTGATATTTATTTTAATTACAACTTTTTACATATTAATACTATTTTATTTTTCTTCTTAACATTTATGTTTTTACCGCGCCGCGTGCTAGCTCTTCGGAAGCGCAGTTTGTTGACTAATTACTTTTTATTACATAATAAACTACATCAAACGCAATCGGCAATAACACGGTAAATTTCGTACAGATCGCTTAAAATCACCGATATCAAATTTACTGCATTATGCATCCTTGTAAGGGATTAGAGTAAGCTGCTTCCCCCTGCATCCTTGTAAGTGAAAACAGCATGGATGGTAACCGAAACGAATGCGGTTATCGTTAGGATAACGATATTTTAGGTTATTTCGGTAACGGTATTTTAAGGGTAACGCTTTTTCATTTATTTCGGTATCGGTATTTTAAGGATAACGGTATTTGAGTTATTTCGGTAACGGTATTTTAATGATAACGGTATTCCGGGTATTTCTGTAACGGTATTTTAGGGGTAACGGTAGTCAGTTGAAAGGGTTTTGAATCGATAACGGTATTTTAGCGGTATTGCCTGCCAACCCTGGAAAACAGTAAGCTCTGAATAATTTTTATTTTGTTTATTTTTAAATGGAAATCATTTTAATGTTTTTATTTTATTTTGCTGCTTCGCAGTATGCTATAAAAGTAAGTACTTACATCAGCGCATTTGATTAATCCTGCTTCCAAAAACGTATAATTTTTTACTAAGATATAGTACAATGGTCGTGGCTGTAGAACATGCTAGAAGCTTCCAATGTCTATAATTATAACACTTAACATTATTTATGGCATTTAATATTATAGGCTGTTGTAGTATGAATATTAGTCGTTTATACCGACACAATTATTTTATGATGTGGATCCAATTACACCAACAGTCAACTCTTCTAATGTTGAACGAAATACGACTATTACTTGAATTGTATGTGTTGTCCACTTGTGCTCGACCGTACTGTAGACGGTATGAAATATGATCACCATATTGCACAAACAGTCAACTCTACTAGTGTCGTTCGGCAAACTACTGTAGCTGTATATTTGTGTATATTGTCCACCTGTGTTCAGTAGTACAGTTCATGCTATACTTCCGTGGGAATTATTCTTTAATAATTTTAGCTAAGTAAGCAAAATTTATATATAAAAACCCCACGAAAATTTTAATAAAGATTCAATTATAAAACTAAACTCTTTGAGCATTTTTATTTGCTCCGGAACAACTACATGGCGATCCTGCCGCCTAATTAACTAACTACATTAATTAACTACACTGTGGTGTACACTTAAATCTAGTGATACCAGATTGACGTGTTCACCACATCCCGTTTCTCAGAATATTTTTTTTACAGAAAATTCCATAGTTTTATATACTAGAACAATCCGAATTCATAACAATATTATTGCTAACCTTATGACACTAGAATATATTGCCAATTTCAAAATATTTCAGCGGCAAAAATATTTGTTATACATTTTGGTTAATAAAATTTATTTTTATTTAATATTGAAATGTGAGAAATTGGTGGGTGATGCGACTTATTTGTTTTTTTTCGGAATCAGCAAACCAAATTACACAGAACTTAGCTAAAGTTTTTGAAAAACTTTTTCAAAATTTTTTGCCAATTTAATAGCTTAAGTTGGTATTTTCTATTAACAAAAATTTAACTCAAATATAACTAAATTTCTATATATTTAACAGTTTTATTTTTGCTTTTCCTATCTTGCTTATATATAGCAAAACTAATCTGCTAATTTTAGCGGCTATTGTAGATAAAAATAATGCAAGAAATTTTATAGAATTTCCAAAAATATACAGTTTGTGCAGAACCGATCAGTACTGCCTAAATTTTACTATGTAATTTGATAAAAGGTCGATATCGCTAATTTTTCGTTAAAAGCCACGCCCACTTAAAACAAGTGGCAAAATGAAAAAACAAACATTACGCTAAAATCCTGTACAATTTTCTGAACAATCGCCTTGCCTTTCGGGGGCGAATTTAGCCACTATCTTGATCTTTAAAAATAAAGGCAACGAGAATAAAATTATAAAAAATTTTAATCGTTTCTAATTTATGGGCCACCACTGTATATATTTTATTGATGTTGATGCAAACCATTAGTTTTTTTTTTGCAACATGGCTTTTTAATATAGCAACTTTTTTATTTTGATATAGTTGTTAAAAGTTATTAACATTTTTTCATTTCATTATTTTACATATTACACACATTCCCTTCTTTAACTTATTCGGAACTAGTTTTCTGTAGAAAATCTTAATTTTCTTCTTAACTATTATTTAATTTAGTAATTAACTATCTAATGTGATTTTCTTTAAGTTCATTGACTTTAAATTCACTTGATTTCACAATTTCCTTTCGCTTCTTTAAACATTCAACAAATTTTAAAACTTGTAAAAGTTTATGTGTAGTTACTCCCAAATATCATGAATAATATAAACCAAAGAATGTGTTTTTGCACATACAAAATGATTTATTAAGACAATTAACTTGTAGTTTTTAACAACACAATATGTAGATATAAATAACCCTAATATAAGAGTAAACATAAAGGCGACATTTATATCTAAACTTTGGTTGATATGAAGTATACATAACGATGGATAAAATATCCAATTCGTTAAAATAAATCATCATTTCCGCCCGTTAGATGATTGTTTAGAAAAATGTATTTTCCTATTCAAAAAATTGTGTGTCGCCCACGCCAAGAATCGAACTCAAAGTCACAGGTTTCAAAGCTTACTCCTTAGCTTCTACTACAACATCACTTTAACAACAGCCCCCCTTAGGAACATACACAAATATTATATTATTTTATAAGAATATGATGAAATATTATAGTATTCTCTTATTACTACTATCGCTATATAAAATATATATTTATTTTAGTTCAACCTTTAACCCTTGCATATTGTTTTATATACTCGTACATAAAAAATAGTGAAAACTTTGCACAACAAAAATAGGGAAACAAGATACACTTGAATGAACAACAGACACATCAGTAAATATGTTGTTATTTTGGTCATATATTACAATATAAAACTGTAGTTTTACGATACATATTATATAAATTTATATACTTGTACTCATACTTACATACATGCATACATACTTGCACATCCATACATATTGTATAAATGTTAAGGAAAAATTTTATGGGCCACTGGACATAACGTGTAAACTTTAAATGTTGTGTTGTGCGATATTTGAAATGAAAAACTTTACACTAAATAAGGTTTTTATATAGTTGTATAGTTTTCTTCTTATTTATTATAAAATATACGAGTATTATATGTCTGTAGCTGTAGTGGTTGTTTATAGCTTTAGGTAAACTTAAAAAAATAAATACGAGGGTTTTCCTACCAACTGCTCCGCAACAGGAAAATGTGTATCGTATTCGTATGTGATACGAATAAATAATGGGACAACCTTTTAAATTTTTCCAAAAAGTGGCTAAATCTTGAACAATTTAGCACTTATTTTTACTAATTTTTATTATTATTATTATTAATCTATGTATATTTTTACGAAATTTGATTAGTTTAGTAGTGAAAACTCTATAATTTTCTGTAAGAAAATATTCCGAGAAACGGGATTTACGAAAGTATACACCTCAGCATATATTATAAGGTTAATGCCATATTGTTAAGTAGTAAGTAGTTATAATTTTAGAAGCACTGGAATGTTCTTCTATGTTCTACATTCACGGCCGTTAAATTATAAAAGATCGAACGTTACGAAGGAAGTGGAAGTTGCGTATTAACATTTGTGGAGTGAAGTTGTGCTTTAACATTTGTGCTGTTAAGTTGCGTACTAGAGTTTTTTAATTGCGCGTTAGCATTGTATAGTCAGTTGATTACACTATGCGACAGTCAAAATCGGGATGGGATGAAACCAACGGGAAATGTTATATCGGTCAAAAACAAGTTATACGTGTCCCGGCGTTTCGCTGGGTCACGTCTAGGAATCGAGATATATCGATTTAAAGTTAGTAACTATCATATAGGGGAAATTGTCACCTTTGGTGGTCTTTTTTTGATATAACTCGAGAACCACTAATCCGATTTTGCTCAAACAATTTTAAAAAAATTAAAAATTACAATTCCTTTAATCTGTTCATATAACGTTTTTCTATATACTCAACAGTTTTGCCGGTAAAAATAAATGTATGAAGAAAAAAATATTTTTTGCCCGACCATTTGTCTCACAGTGTTATTAGCGATGGTGTAGTTCAGTCGGGCTTTGTAAATCGTTGTTTTACAATCATTGGAGTTTGTGTGTGTGTTATACGGTTTTGTGTATAAAGTAAATAAAGCGTTAAATAAAGTAGTCAAACTAAAGAGAGTGTTTGTTATTTAAATAAAAGAGCACCAACCCGTTTTATCCAAAGGATAACGTAACAATTGGTGTCAGCGGTGGGATTGGTTATTTTTCTTGCAATATAAAAGAACAGATAACAATAACACATCGGCTGAAAAGTCCGTAGGATAATAAAACCATAATTTTTTTTCCCAAAATTCGACTTTATCGATCAACATAGGCTCTTTCAAGAGCGATAAAATTACTCCAATGCCTTTATAACATTTCGATACCTTTTTTATAGCATGATTTATCTTTGGCCTCAAAATTGGCCTGTGTTTTCAGCAATCACCTCTTCATTCGAACCAAATCTCTTTCCAGCGAACATTTTTGTAAAGCATGAAGACAGGTAAAAATCGCTGGGAGCCAAATCTATCAAATACGGTGGGTGCGGAAGCAATTGAAAGTGTAATTTGTGCAATTTGGCCATATTAGCCAACGACTTGTGACACAGCGCATTGTCTTTGTGAAAGAGCATTTTTTTCTTCTTCACATGGGGCCGTTTTTCTGCGATTTTCTCCTTGAAGCGCACCAGTTGGGCCATGTAGCGATCGCTATTGACGTTCTGTCTTTTTCGAGGTAATCAATGTACAAAATTCTAGCCGCATCCCAAAATACTGATGATATAACTTTACCAGCTGACTGTTGCGTCTTTGGCTTCTTCGGGCGAGGTTCGCCAGTTGCTGTCCACTCAGCTGACTGTAGATTCCACTCTGGAGTAAAGTGGCAAATCCATGTTTCGTCCACTGTTACCTACTGACGCAAAAATTCCTTTTGATCTCGCCGAAACATCTCCAAACAGCTCTCATAATCATCGATACGTTGTTGTTTTTGGTGCACTGTGAGCAAACGCGGCACCCATTTCGAAAACAGCTTTCCCAATGACAAATGTTAATGCAAAATTAAGCCGACACATTCCTTCGATAAGTTTAAGGTACCAGCTATCTCCTGCAACTTCAGTTTACGGTCTGCCAAAACGATTTTGTGAACTATTTTTGATGTTTTACGGTAACACAATCTCTTTTGGACGACCAGGGCGTTCGGCGTCATCGGTGTTTGTACGACCACTTTTCTACCATTTGTCTCGATGGAGCAGAGCCCGATTAACACTTATCACGGCAAGCTAAAACCAATCAGTTTTTCTTTATAATTCTTTGAAAGTACCGTCAATAAAACTGTAACTTGTTCACTAATGAACGAATTGTCTGAATGTTGTTGGTTTCAAAAAATGATATCGTCGTCGAAAATCCAAAAGTACGTATCAGAAAAAAAATCAAAATCGTTCTTTTGATTGATTTGGATTCATTAAGTTAAGCCTTAAATGCATGGTGTAGCCATTTGGCAACATACCGGTTTTTTAATAAAAAACCCACTTGATGGACAAAACTGCATTTTTGAGCATTTCTGTATATAGTGTTCCTATAGTTGAGCGCAGAATTTTTTTTTTCATACACATTAAAATAATCACAATTTAGCAATTTGGCAAAAAACCATATTTTTCAATAAAAATCACCTTTTTTTAAAAATTATTTTTTTTGGTATTTTTCTTCTAATGTACACGCCTTTAACAATCATAAATTAAAAAAATTGTTAAAATCGAAGAGATCATGCATTTAAGGGTTAAACTACATGCCAATATTCTATAATTTGTTTTTACCCTACGGCAAATTTTAACAAACTGTCACCGAACTGGCCCCTTTATATGAAACAGACTGGTCACTTTTCATGGCGTTGTCATAGGAGGTGGAAATTGACCCCTTGTGACATGTCACAAGACAAATCCTAGTACAGGTTACTGAACTCTCATAAAAAACAAAGTTCAGGGACCTGTCCTGGGATTTGTCTTGTGACATGTCACAAGGGGTCAATTTCCACCTCCTATGACAACGCCATGTAAAAGTGACCAGTCTATTTCATATAAAGGGGCCAGTTCGATGACAGTTTGTTAAAATTTTCCGTAGGGTATATCTGAAATACTTTTCATTTTATAACGTTTTTTACTTCTCCTGTAAAATTAAAAAAGTGATGTTACTTACGTACTTTTGCATTTTCGACGACGATATGGATTTTTTATTAGTGGCGCCACCTACACTCATAGAAATAAATCCGTAAAAATAGCAGAAAAAGTTACTAAAAATTAGTTAAAAATGATGCTGCAGAAAAAACTGCTAAAATTAGCAGATTTTTTTACTAAATACTAGTAAAATGAGAACAGCAAAATTAAAACTGCTGAATTTACAGAATTTTAGTTATATTTAGGCTAACTTTTAGTTAATTGAAAATAGCAAATTGTACTGTAAAATCTGCAGAAAATTTTGCTAAATATTTGTAGACTAAAAATAGCAAAAATAAACTGTTAAATCTACAAAATTTTTGCTAAATTTAGTTGAATGCAAATAGCAGTCTATTCTGCTAAAATCAGCAGAAATATTTGCTAAAAAATTGTAAACTGCTGTTTTCAAAAGGCTCGATTTTTATTTGCATTTAAAAAAAAATTGAAAAAAAAACTTAGAAAATTTTAAATTTTTTGGTGATTTTTTAGGCTACTAATTATTTAGCAAAATTTTTTGCTGATTTTAGCAGGTTAATTTGCTAATCTCCATTTACAAAAATTTAGCTCATATATAACTAAAATTCTGTATATTTAACAGTTTTAGTTTTGCTGTTCCTATATTACTAATATATAGCAAAAATAATCTGCTAATTTAGCAGTTTTTTTCTGCAGCATCATTTTTAACTAATTTTTAGTAGTTTTTACTAAATTTTTTACGGACTTTTTTCTATTAGTGTATGTATCATCCTAGGGACTTTTCCACCGATGGGTTATTTTTTCAAAAATTAAATTTTTATATTTTGATAATACAAATTTCTGTGAAAAAATTGCAAGAAATTTATATTATTTATTTTGCAATATTTTTAAGAAGTTTTTTAAAAAAAATTGGTATTTTTAGATATTTTTTAAAAATTGTTATTTGGCAACACTAATTGCTTCTTCTTTGGCAATTGAGAGAAGATAATGCATTTCTAATACAACAAATAAAAACGGATTAATTTTTAACATGCTTACAATTTTACAAATACGAATAACACTTGATAAGATCAGTCAATTTATTTTTTAAAGTACGAACTGAACTCAGAATTTTCCTCTTTTAAATATTTTTTTACATGTCGTTATTGAAATCAACCCAGGAAAATTTTCTGTTCCAAGGAATCGGTTGGAGAATAGCTACTTTTCCTTTACAACACCAGATTTTTCTTTGAAATCGCCCCAAAATAATCAATTCTGTAGCTCTAAAGTGGAATCGGTTGCCCTAGAATCAGTTTTGGAACAAGTTCTAGAACTAATTCTACGTTAGTCATGAGATTCGTAGAACTGGTTCCGGAAGCAGTTCCATGTAATCGGTTCCACTGGAACCAGTTGCAGTTGGCTACCGATTGTAAAGATTTTCCTGGGAACATATATTTTTTATTATGCCGCTCTTCCTTATATTTTAAAATATTTTTTGAAGAAGTGCTTTGAAAAAGTCAAAAGTAGTTTTTTTTTAATCATTATATTGCAACCTCGGAAATCAAATTTTTGTAATTTTTTAAATATTGTTTATAGTCAAGGCCTCGAAAGTATCGCGTGCTTTCTACGCCACCTTCTATCAAAAGTTTTAGGGCCGTTAAATGTAGATTTGGCTCTAAAGTCACATTGGTAAAAAATAGGTTAAAGTTTATTTAATTCCAGTTTATGTCGAGGTCGTCCACAACTTTATCAATAAATAACTCAAAAGTCCAATACTTCATTACCGGTATTTCTGGCTTAAAGTGGTTTGCGCAGGTACTTAAAGGGGTTTTTATTTTTTACTTAACTCCAGCGGCTTGAGTTATTGAAATTGCATTCCATTTCGTTTCAGTTGTCTAGTGTTTAAATTCCACTCGATCTCCGCTCCATTCTGTTTCGCTTCCAAATTTTAGTGTCCTAATTAGACTCGTTTTCCGGTCAATTTTATTTCATTCGCCATTGCATTGCATTTGGTTTCTATTGTCTAGTGCTTCAATGTCACTCATTCCCCGTTCCATTTCATTCGGCTTGTATGCCATTTCAATTCCACTCGTTCCCTATTCCATTCTATTTCGTTTCCCAATTTTGGTGTTCCAATTCCACTCGTTCATCATTTCATTGTATTTCGTTCCCATCGAAATTAAAATAACGAAAAATTGTGTAATTTTTGACCCCACTTTTTAACCACTAAATATGAGATTGGGCCGCTATAAGAAAATACGTGTACATTATTTTTTCATCTCTATCACATATCCGTATCTCATTAAGATTAACTTGAAGCTATTGAGATAACTTCCTTTTTTGGTGAATATCTACGACATATGGTTTCAACTTCCTAGTTCCACCAGTTTGGCAGACCGTTAAGGAGTTACCTTCCTCTTTTGAGCACCCATTTGTACACACTCCTGGTGAAAATTCCAAAAGCTGTCTTATGGATAAATTGCCCATACTATAGGGAACACATTTTAAAATTCAGTTTTCGAGCCTAAGGGTTTCGGCAGGCCGTCAAGGGTTATACTTTCCCCTTTTTGCTCTTACAGGTAACAATTTAAAAAAATTCCTTCTAAGTGTACGTCTACACTGCGAGAAGAATATACATGACACATCTAAGCTTCCTAGCTCCTGCGGTATGTTGATTAACCTTTTCAACCGATTCTTTTGTTTGCGGATGTACCGTTATTTTGACTTTAGATTCTTATTAAGAGCCCTCAAATTAGAAAAAAATATGTAACATGTTTGCCCCCTCCTCCTCTTATCGGAGGGGGAAAATCCATTTTTTGAACATTCTCGTCCCTGTAATACCCCACAAATCCTTTGGTTGGTTTTCTTCTGGTCATAAAACAAAGCTATATGCCAAAGTTCAATCATCTATCGTCATTAGTTTATGAGAAACACCAAAACAGGCTTTTCTCGGAGATTATGATATATTCAAAAAATTGGACTTCATTAACAAATATCGTGACTATATTGCCATGTTGAACTGCTTATACATATGGATGAAATCAAAAAATGTGATAATTTTTGGGCCAAATTTGTGATAAGAAAAAAGTGTTAATATTTCGGTTTTTTCTTAATGGAATCAGTAAGTTTAGTCATTATAAACCTAATTGCAAAAAATCTCTTCTACAAGTTGTCGCAATAACTTTTTTTGCACAATTTTAATTTTTTTTGTTGCAACGGAGTTTACATTTCTGCAAGCAAAAGATATAACAAAAGAAATTGTGTACGAATTTTCTTCAATTTATTAGTTTTTCGTATTTGGGTTTTCAATTTGCTTTCCAATGATATATAATTTGTGTTTATCAAATTGGCGGTTTCGCGAATAAAAATACAATTCATTACTCGAAAAAAATTTTAATTTTTTTTTTTTTATTTTGTATTTTTGGTCCTCTTAAATGCTTTTCAAAAATATAAAATTTTTTAAAATCCACAAAACGGTTGCGCAGTTACAAAATAATATATTAAAAACATAACATTTCACGATCAAAAAATTCTTAAATTGTGTGAAACAAATTTAGTTTGTCAAACTAATGTCAGTAATGACTCGAAATATCGATTCAAAACCAATGAAATGCAAAATCAATCGTTTTTCGCTCCAGCAGCTTAGGGTAAAAAACTGATAACTTTTTTTGATTTGACGCAAAATTATTAGTTGAATCGTCTTTTGACGCATATATATTAGTTGAATCACCTCTGTTTATGGTTATTTTAAAATATTTTAAACATTTATCTACATTTATTTGAATGAAACCTGATGCAAACAATTGTGGTTACGGAGTTTACAGTTACGGAGTTTACATTTGATTACTTTTTTCGTTTTCTTTCAGAAGCGCTTTGTCAGAATTTTTTTTCCGAAACAAAATCGCATGATGCCTACAAGGTTAATCCAAATATGACATTGTTTTTCTTACTCGTTAAATAGTTTGGTGTAAAAATTAGGAACGGAATTTACAAAATTTTTTCAAATCTTATT
Source organism: Leucophora obtusa (assembly GCA_949987735.1). NCBI lineage: Eukaryota > Metazoa > Arthropoda > Insecta > Diptera > Anthomyiidae > Leucophora > Leucophora obtusa. The sequence goes on along the minus strand of OX465297.1, from coordinate 126,464,069 downwards.
AAAGACATCCTTTTTCATCTCGAGAATGTTACATGCTGCAGAAAAGCTTCAAGTCTGTTATACTGGATGATTACTTACAGTCCAACGATCATTTGAGTATAAATAACATTATACTTTTCGCAATATAAATAATAGATAACTCCAAAATTCTGGTATATGCATTTTTATCAAAAATTGTGACGAAAAATCGTTACAGAGTTGAAGTCGTGATAGCTGAGATATACGAAAAAGTTTGTAAAATGTATTAATTTTTATTAAAAACGGCACTTTTCCTCTTCATAAAAATTCTTACAGTTAGTGTTTATCTTTATTGGTTATTAAAATATAAGCTATTAAAGTTAAAAAAACCTTATGAGTTACTTGTTACGGAGTTTACATTTGGCCTATAAAATTGGTCACAAATTTTATGTATTAACCAAAAATTGGTCAGATTGTTATAAATTTTGTAAAACAAGTGACAATGCGCTGATATATATCGAAATATGTAACTCAAATGTAATCCATGCATTAGAAATTCGGTGGTTACACGGTTTATCACATTTTTTGATATCACCCATATACTAATTTTTATTTGAAGGCCAAGAGCCTAGTAAACTTATTTACAAAAAGTATAAAGTTTTTTTTTGCATTATTAAATTTTATATATTATTTTAAAGATATCTACCTTTTTTATAGCATTATCCAACGTTATAATTGCTATAAAAAGTGAAATAACATTATCCGCCCCAGTCGGAAACAAGATTTTTCAATTTTTAGTTAAGGGACAACTTCATGGCTGTTTTTGGATTTTTCGTTCACCGGAAGCAAAGTTTAATTAATTGTTTTATTCATCTATCACTTTAATAAGAAAAAAACACACTTTAACTGGTTTTTATTTAAATTTAGTTTATTTTATTCAATTTTATTTTTTTTTTTTTTTTTTTTTTTTTTTTTTTTGTGTCTTTTTCTGCTTCAAACTTGCCATTTAACACCAATTGATATCAATTCTATCGTGTTTAACAACGTGTTTAAAAATTAAACACGATAATTTAGCGTGTTTAAGGGTAGGAAAAATGTACTGTAAAACATCTCACTTAAACATGTTTAACGCTTAAACACGTCAAATCGAGTTAAACACGTATATGTGAACGCCGTATAACAAAATGTTATCCGTATATTGATAATATTGCATGAAATTGTGATCTTCTTCGAATCTACAGTTGAAAAAAAGCACGTTACTCTTTTATACATATATATGTAAATATAAGCTATAAATTGGTCGATATTTAACCAAGTTTTCTTTTCCCACTTCTTAGAAAGTTTTGAACAAATTCTATCGATTTTTACTCCAAACTATATGACAATAAAGACTGAAAATATGACTGATACGAAACACTTTTTCTTTTTTTTTTGAGCTGGACACTTGGTATAGAGAACCTCATACTCATGTACTAGGTACATCAATGGGTGCGTTCGGCAGATACAATTTGATAGTCAACAGTTCTACAACAGTTGTGCAACTATCTGCTGAACGACCTGATCACTAACCGCTCAGTCTGAGTGCTCAGGTAACGCTGTCATATTTTGGTAGCGTAAAAAATGTTTGCTACTTTTGATCAAATAGTGATAAATTTGTTGTTGTTGATTTTAAAAAATTTTTGTTTTGTATGATTGACAAATAAAAACATACAAATATAATTCAAAAACAAAAAATTTAAAAAATCAAAGGAATATATTGAAAAAATGTATTTAAAAACAAAACAAAAAACATCGTTCGGCAGAGTAAGTAATCACAAAGCTCTACAAGTCACCGGTATCAGATTAATGTTTCTCTGCCGAATGCTACCAATGTTTTGTATAGCAGAATACATTGAGATATAAAAGAATATATTCCTTATTAATGTTTGTTTCAAATTAAATATTTTTGTATACACTCTAATTAAATTCTGTTGAAATTTACCCAACTTATAGTAGGAAACTGAACTCCTACTATAAATTGGGTAAATTTACTCTATGAGCGTAATTGAAAAAAAATACGCACATTGTGTTTAAGTTGGTGCACAAATAATTTGTAATTTTACATTGAACGTGCGTAAAAATTAAATGAAATTTTGAAATTAGTGTGTTAATTTACTAAATTTGTGTGAAAAAAGCACGTTTCACGTGTAAATGTACGCATAAAATGCGTAAAAATCCACAAAAAATGCGCAAAAATCCACAGAAAGTGCGTAAAAATAAAATATAATGCGTACATTTACAACAGCTGTGCTAAATTTAAGCACAACCCAAAAATTTTTTTAAATAAAATAAATTAATTTTTGGTACGTATTTTATTAATAATAATATCCGAGTCATTCTCTCATAATCGTTTATCTCCAAATTAGTCGTTTTGGGATCTTAAGGCATTTGTATAAAATTCGTATAAAAATTTGTTATAACTATTGAATGGATGCGATGACTCCTGCTCAACAAAATGCCTTCTTTGAAAGAGGGGTAGTAACCGTCAACCATACATGGGAATTTTTCATTACCATTGAAATTTCATTACCATTAGTTCATACTAATGACAATGAAAAAAATTTCATTACCATTTAATGGTAAATCATTACTAATGGTAATGAAATTACACTAATGTATAAAAAAACTAATTACAATTGATTAAAAACCATTTGTTTACAAAAAAATTCAGACAAATGAAAACGAACAACGGGTTTGGCTGGGGAAGTTATAAAACATAATTTTTTAAACTTTACCTGGATACAAATAACAATGGAATAGAAAGTAATATTTAATTTCAAATGAGCATGAGCATGAGCCTGAATTAGCATATTCCATCTTCGATTTCAGCGAGTTTTACTCCATTTTTACGTATTTCTGTCAATGACAATTATTTTTTTTAATTTATTCATTATCAATGGTAATGAAATTTAAAATCATTGTCATTAATCAATGAAATTAAATTTGAGAATCATTACCATTAATTAAAAAAATGGTAATGAAAATAATTTCATTACAATTGATATCAATGCAATGGTAATGAAATTATCAATTAATTAGTCCACCTAATTAATTAGTCCCATGTATGCCGTCAACAATAATGGGAGAAAACGCCTTAAGAGAGATATCGCCTACGCAGGAACAACTGAGTGCAATGACTCCTGCTCAACAAAGTCAGTATTCATTGAGTACTGCCTAACTTGCAAAGAAAGCATTTTGTTGTCATTGCACTCAGTTGTTCCTGCGTAGGCCATATCTCTCTTAAGGCGTTTTCTCCCGTTATTGTTGACGGTTACTGCCTCCCTTTCAAAGAAGGCATTTTGTTGAGCAGTAGTCATCGCACCCAGTTGTTTTACCTAGGCCGTATCTCTCTTACGGCGTTTTCTCCCGTTATTGTTGACGGTTGTTGGTTGACTGCCTCCCTTGCAAAGAAGGCATTTTGTTGAGCAGGAGTCATTGCACCCAGTAGTTCCTGCGTAGGCCATGTCTCTCTTACGGCGTTTTCAATTTTGAAATGAGGTTTAGACTACCACATGCGTTAATAATAATTACCAAAAACAATTTCATGCTTATGTTGCTATTTCCAGACTCTAATGTGTTTATGGCAATGTTGTAATTCACAAAAAATAATCCGTTTTCGCTTTTTCTTTTTATTATTTATAATTTTTTTTTCAATTTTTTCCAATTTGAAATGTCAGAGTATTTATTACTATTATTGGATAGTATATTTACCAACTTTGTGCGTAAAAATTTTATTTAACAAAACAATAGTAATTTTAGGCACAATGTGTTTATTTATAAGCACATAATGTCTAAAAATACTTTGTGTGTGTATTATTGTGTATGGAAGCGTGTATAAAAAAAGTTTACGCATTTTTTGTTTATATTTACCGAATTTTCGTAAAATTAAACAAAATTTTACTCATTTTATAGTAGTAAATTTACAAACATTTTTTAGAGTGTAGATATAAATCATACTTGGGAAACGCTATAGTTAGTTCCTATGACCGATGTTTTGTTTTGTATGTTGTTAATTTTATTGTATTGACAGTTATTTTTCAATTTGGCTCTAAATTATTTTTCTAAGGCCCAGTTTTTGGGATGGCTTAGTTAAATTATAAACGAATTATATCAATTTGCCGGCACAACTTTTTCTCGCTTAGAACACAACTTTCTCAGTTTATTGTTCCATTAAAATATATTAACTAGTTTCATGTATGATATAAATACACACAGGAAAAAAAATTGCCAACCGAATTGCTAAGCCTATTTTGGTTGCTACAACCAATAAATTCGGTTGGTGAAACCATTTTGGAATATGATTCCTAAATATTTTGTATATTGCAACTAAAATTCAGTTGTATAAATCGAATTTTGTTGTGATAACCAATATTCAGTTGCACCAACCTGTTTTAGTAGATGTAGCCGAATTTCAGTTGGAAAATGGCATATTTTTTCTCTGTGTGTATAGATTTTGAATAATTTATTAACTTTTTATTTTTTTCTATATCTTTACAGGTCAGTAAGCTCTAAATAAAATAAGGTAGATATAACCAGTCAAAACTTATCAACAAAAAAATATATTTCAAATTAATACAATTTTTAAATGCATACAATTAAAATAATTGTGGGTATGCGAGAAAAAACAGCAAAATTGCTACAATAATAGGGGTTCCGGGTTTAATACCGCCATCGGATATGTGTATTTTAGAGTAAAAATAGCAAAAATAAACTGTTATATCTACAAAATGTTTGCTATTTTTAAGCTAAATTTAGTTGAATGCAAATAGCAGTCTATAATGCTAAAAAACGGTAAACTGTTGTTTTTAAAAGGCTCGATTTTTATTTGCATTTAAAGAAAAAATCGAAAAAAAAACTTATAAAATTTAAAATGAAAATTTTTTTTTGATTTTTTGGGCTACTACCCAGCAAAAACAGTGAGGAAAAAGAAGTAGTTAAAGCACTGCAACTGTTGAATAGGGAGTTGTTCTTTTTCGGCTTTTTCACCGATGAATTTAACATTGACTTGTCATAGGAAGGAAGTTGTGCTTTTTAAGAACAAATTCTGCATATTTGAACCAATGAAAAGGAAGTTCTTTTTCACTTGTTTTTATTTTAATTTAATAAAAAAAAAAAATCATCATGCATGGTGTGGGGTTTGAACCCACACTTGTTGGCATTTCAAGCAGACGCTATACCCCCTATGTTATCGCTTGTTATAAATGATAGCTGACTTTTAGCAGTCTTATTCACTTAATTGTTGTTATCTTTATTTCTTTCAATTTTTATTAACCGAAATATATAACATATTGGAAAAATATATAAAGTTGCTTTTTTCAAGTGTTATTTTTTTTTATAAAAAATAATACACTCATAGAAAGAAATAAAGCTGTAAAAATAGGAGAAAAAGCTACTAAAAATGAACTAAAAATGACCTTGCAAGAAAACTGCTAATATTAGCAGATTTTTTTTTTTTTTGCTAAGTACTAGTAAGATAAGAACAGGAAAAATAAAACTGTTAAATTTACAAAATTTTAGTTACATTTAAGTTAACTTTTAGTTAATTAAAAATAACTAATTACTTTGATAAAATCCGCAATTTTGCAGCATATTGGTAGATAAAATAATGTTTTTTCTGCAAGGTAATTTTTAACTTATTTTTAGTAGTTCTAACTAAAATGTTTACAGGATTTTTCTTTTTCTGTTAATGTAATAATAAATAAGTTTAGTAAAAATTTGATCAAAATGGATTTTTAAATTACAATTTTTTAAATACAAACAAAATTGTAATATTTACTTTTTGGTATATTTGAAGAATTACATTTTTATTTAGAATTTTTGGATTTCCATAAAATTTCGTTAAAAATTAATAGAAAATTAAAAAAAAAATTTTTAATTCGTTTCAAAAATTAATTGAGTGTACAAAAATAAAAAAAAATAAAAATTTTACCTTGAAAACTACAAAAAATTATTAATTGTATAAAAAAAGTTCGAAATATTTTGTTCCGACCTGGTAGGATTCGAACCCGCAACCCTCTGATTTCCTATCCAATCCCCATACTAATTATTAACTTCTTATCACCCATGAAAAAGAACTTCTGACTAGCATATATTTAGTGCAGCATTAGATGTTGTGGAAAACCCATTCCTAAGGGAGTAATTCTTTGTGATGTAATGAGGGAAGTAATTCATTTAGATATTTCTAGATCTAATTCGAACTGCAATTTTTTCGGATCCAAGTAGATCTAAGTTTATCCCCAAATATATTGCTGGATCTAATTCTTAGCATATTGATCAATATTCGTATTTCATTGCTTCCAAAGTAATCGTTAGTAATTTTTATAGCCACTTATTGCTACTGAAGTGATTTGAATTGAGTTTATTTTCAAGCAGATGATCTCCGGTTCGAATCTTGACGGAACCAATATTTCATTTTTTTTTTTATATTGATAACGCTGTGAGACAAATGGTAGGGGTCAGTGATCGGGAAGGGTTGAAACTACCGGGGAAAGTTATATCGGTAAAAAAGAAGTTATACGTGTCCCGGCGTTTCGCTGGGTCACCCCTAGGAATCGAGATATATCGATTAGACCTTTGGTGGTCTTTTTTTTGACATAACTCGAGAACCACTAGTCCGATTTTGCTCAAACAATTTTAAAAAAATTAAAAATTACAATTCCTTTAATCTGTTCATATAACGTTTTTCTATATACTCAACAGTTTTGCCGGTAAAAATAAATGTATGAAGAAAAAAATATTTTTTGCCTAAAATATTAAAAAAAAAGTAATAAACAAAACGTTATTGATTTTTATGGTAACGGTAACAAACATTTATTTTTACCGGCAAAACTGTTGAGTATATAGAAAAACATTATATGAACAGATTAAAGGAATTGTAATTTTTAATTTTTTTAAAATTGTTTGAGCAAAATCGGACTAGTGGTTCTCGAGTTATGTCAAAAAAAAGATATATCTCGATTCCTAGGGGTGACGCAGCGAAACGCCGGGACACGTATAACTTCTTTTTGACCGATATAACATTTCCCGTTGGTTTCATTCCATCCCGATTTTGCCTGTCGCATAGTGTAATTAATTTGTTTAATAAAGAATAGCTCAGCGGCAGGCTTCTGACGAGCAATCTTGAGCAAGTTCTATACCCAGTGGAAGCAATAAAATTTTTTTTTAAAAAAAAGCAATTAAAAAAATTAAAAAATATTTTTTTTCTTAATGTTTTTTACTTTCAATTGATGAAATAGAGATTTCTTTGCACTAGTTCTAAAAGTACTGAAAAAATTTTGAAGTGGGAGCACTCTCTTCCTATGACAACTCATCATTTAAATTAAAACAAAAAGTACATTTAAACCATTGATTTAAGTACTTTTTATACTGCTTTTGTTGGCAATCGACTAAAGTGGCAATCTTTTTTTAATAAAATCATTTAAAAGTTATCAAATTCTTTAAACGTTCTGTAATTTATATTCACAGTGTTTTAGGGAATTTAAAAGTTATTTAAGAATTTTAACATAGTTTCATGAGTGTGTGTGAAAATTTGTTTTTCCCTTACCACTATACATAGTAAACTTCCTTCCTTTTATTTCTTATTTCAAGAACATGTTTTTTTTTTTTTCTCAATAAAAATTTCTTTTAATTCTTATTATACCAAAGTGTTGATGTGTATAGTAGAGTTTTCATGTATGTGTTGAAAAAAAAACACATATTTTAATACAATTTTTTATATGTGAATTTAGAAAATCCTCAGGGATTGTAGCTGTTTCTTTTTTTTTTTATTCTATTTTCTAAGTAAATACTACTAAGAAAATGTTTTAATCAGTTTAGATTTTCGTTTACAATTCGTTAAGCAATTTTTAAAAGATAAATTTAACTTGAATAGCATTTTGTCTGTAAATAAATGGAATGATTGTCTCTACGATTTTATGTATAAAATGTATGAACATGATTTATCCATTTTAACTTTTAAGTTATTTTTATCGAAACTCTTGAGTTTTTTTATAGTTTGATTATGAGTACCCACATGAAATAAACTTGCTTAGTCATTTTGATTTTTAAGGTTTAAACAAATATTTACAATTGTCTGAAACAGCTACTTTTAATGCCCTACAGAGTTTAAGGTATTATGAGTAATTAACATGAGTTAGTAACATTTCAAACGGATTACTATAGGGCAAATGTAAAGAGTTGTTATTTGTGTTGGCTTATTGTCTTTTGTGTATTTAAAGTTTTACAGTAATTGTAAAATCATCATTTGACCGATATTTTTGTACTTTTCTCTTATTGTTTTTTTTTTTTTTTTTGGATTTGTCGTATGCGATAGTTTTTGGTTTCCTCTTTCATTTCCTGTATTTATATTTCTATTGTTAACACCACTTAAATATTTCATATGTGTTTGTTTAAAAATAATATGATCACGTTTTATAGTGAAAATTCGAAAAGTTTTGTGACATTTCAATTTCCCTGATACGTGTTACTAAAAAAATAACAATAAAAACTAAAACTTTATTATAAATTTTATTCTTTCAATTTTAACTTTTAGTTGTTTCTATTTATTTATATTTTTTTGATTATAATTTGTTTTTAGATTCAGGTGACACTTTTTCTTTTCACTTTTGATTACAAATTGGAAACATGTGTCACCCTAGAAGTTGAGAATTTTCTTACACCTTTCTTAAATTTATTATGTCCGTCCGTCCGTCTGTCTGTCTGCCCATGCATTCTTCTGCGGACTCTACAGGTCGCAAATATTAATTTTTATGAAATTTGGTACACCGACCTATGTTGGTCCAAAGACGAAGCCTATTAATTTTGGTAAAAATTGGTCTATGTTAAGACCTAGTTACACGCTACAGGTCGCAAATATTGAGATATTTTAATTAAATTTGGTACACCGGCCTATGTAGGCCCAAGGACCAAGCCTGTCGATTCTAGATAGGATCGGCCCATATTTTGACCTATCACCCATATGGGCTATATTTTCGATTTTCTCTTCTTTTATCATTTCATAAAAAATTTCGACACAAGTCCTTTTTAACCCATTCGAATTTCGGATCCAAACATTTAACCAGACTGTTGTAGGGTATTATATATTCGGCATGTCCGACTTTAACTTTTTTACTCGTTTTTTATTACCAATTTGAAAAAAAACAAACATGGAAAGGAAAAAATTTAGGTAGAGATACCGTTATATGATGCAAAAATGGAATATTTATACCCTACACCACTATGTGGTCAGGGTATTATAAGTTTGTGCTGATGTTTGTAACACCAAAAAATATTGGTCCTAGACCTACCTTATAGTATACCGATCGGCTTAGAATTTTTTTTATTTCGATTTAACGATGTCCGTCTATCCGTCCGTCTGTCTGTCTGTCCATGCATTCTTGTGCGCACTCTACAGGTCGCAAATATTAAGATATTTTGATGAAACTTGGTACACAGACTTATGTCGGAAATTTTAATGAAATTTGGTGCGCTGACTCACATTATAGAAAATTTTGACACAAGCCCCATTTTAACCCATTCGAATTTCGGATCCAAACATTAGTTGGCTTTTAACCAGACTGGTGTAGGCATGCCCGACTTTAACCTTTTTACTCGTTTTTTTTTTTTACTAATTTTCCGTGTAAAAGAGAGGTAAATAATTATATTCATTAATTTAAGGTTTTATGGTTGAATGTTTTAAACATGTGCTTTTATTAAATTTGACAAGTACACTCACAATATATTTTACATAACCGATTGGGGTTTATTTGAAAAATAATAGGTAAAGTTTGTTATTAATTGAAGAATCCATTAAAATAGATGAAAACATGTTGTTTAACTTTTTGTATCAGTCAATAAAAAACAAACTACAAAAAAATACGTATCGTCTGTAGGGGTTGATATTTTCAGTCAAATGTTCTAGTTTTCTATTTTTAGACAAAATAATTTAAATAATTTCTTTTTCTGTTCTAAAACAAAAAATTCAAATATTTTCGAATTTTTTTTTTTTTTTTTTGTTAAAATAGTTTGTTTATATACAAAATTATTTCAATCGAAATTAGAAGAAATTCTTTACTCAAACACTCATAAAAAAGCCCGTACAAATAGTTAAAAATTCTGCTAAAATAACAGGAAATAGTACCTGAATTTGCGCCAGCAGAAATTTCAATGATATTGAGAATCATGGTCTGCTAAATTTAGGTGATCTAAATTTTAGGTAAAAAAGTAAGTTCAAATACAATAATTTATAAGAAATGTTGTTTAATGGAAATGAAAATTACTCGGTTGAAATCAGCACATGTTTTCTGCTAAATTTTAGTTGGTTATAAATAGGTAAAAAATTCAGTTAACATTCAAAAATTTAGAAGAAATTTCTTTTAATAGAAATGAAAGTGGGTCAGTTGAAATCTGCAAAACATGGTGCTAAAATTACAATCACTTTTTGTTATTAATTGAATAAAAACAAATTAATGTAAATATTGTTAATTTTATTTTCGAATAAATTACACAATCCAAAAACACTATTTGCACTAAATATCACTTTTATTTTCTTGCCAATATGTGTGCCAGCGGAAGTTGTGTTATTTGGTTTCTTTTTTTCGTCTACCTGCGGCTAGAATTTAGATGAAAATGTTAAAGTGCTCAAATAAAAGAAAAACAATAACATATTTAATAGTATTCCCTTAAATAAATATAGTTTATATTATAAAACAAACCTCTATTACTTTATTTTTTAAATACAATTTTAACTGCGAAATGTTAATGTCCAGCATACCTCCGTTTTCTTTTGCGTTCCTTTGCTGACTAACCGAAACAAGAGAAAACATGCTCGTATCATATTATTTTATTTACTAGAACTTTCTTAACAAGCGCCATATTATTTTTATTTGTATTGGTAAGTGTCATCAGTGATGACTCATCACATACATTAAAATACACCTACTAGTAATTTACTAATTTGTATTGGTCGGCAAACTCACTAATACACACTTCACCATCAAGCACCATCAATCACTATACACTAGCGCCCCTACAACACAACACAAATATTAAAAAAGTTGCCGATAAATTTATCTATATTAGCTGATACATTGTCAAAATCATTTAAAAACGAGTAAAAAGGTTAAAGTCGGGCATGCCGACTATACAATACCCTACACCAGTCTGGGTGAAAGCCAACTAATGTTTGGATCCGAAATTCGAATGGGTTAAAATGGGGCTTGTGTCAAAATTTTCTATAATGTGAGTCAGCGCACCAAATTTCATTAAAATATCCTAATATTTGCGATCTGCAGTTTGTAACCAAGCCAATTTTGGGGGGACCCTTATATGGGTACTAGGTCTAAATATGGACCGATGTTCACCAAAATCAATAGGCTTCGTCCTTTGGCCAAAATAGGTCTGTGTACCAAATTTCATCAAAATATCTTAATATTTGCGACCTGCAGTGTATAAACAATATAATTTTGGGGGGACCCTTATATGGGCACTAGGTCTAAACATAGACCGATGTTCACCAAAATCAATAGGCTTCGTCCTTGGGCCGACATAAGTCGGTGTACCAAGTTTCATCAAAATATCTTAATATTTGCGACCTGCAGCGTATAAACCATATAATTTTAGTAGGACCCTTATATGGGCACTAGGTCTAAAAATGGACCGATGTTCACCAAAATCAACAGGCTTCGTCCTTGGGCCGACGTAAGTCGGTGTACCAAATTTCATCAAAATATCTTAATATTTGCGACCTGCAGCGTATAAACAATATAATTTTGGTAGGACCCTTATATGGGCACTAGGTCTAAACATGGACCGATGTTCATCGAAATCAATAGACGTCGTCCTTGGGCCGACATAAGTCGGTGTACCAAGTTTCATCAAAATATCTTAATATTTGCGACCTGTAGAGTGCGCACAAGAATGCATGGACAGACAGACAGACAGACAGACAGACAGACAGACAGACAGACGGACGGACAGACGGACATCGTTAAATCGAAATAAAAAAAAATTCTAAGCCGATCGGTACACTATAAGCTGGGTCTAGGACCAATATTTTTTGGTGTTACAAACATCAGCACAAACTTATAATACCCTGACCACATAGTGGTGTAGGGTATAAAAATAGCTAAATATCAGGAGGAAAAATTAGTTCAAGTACAGCAGAAATATGTTTTTGTGGTGAAATTGGATAACTAACAACTTTAGCTTAACAACGGATTTAAACGAAAACAACAGGAAAAATTAGTTCAACTGAATTAGAACGCATTTAACAGACTTTTGTGCTAACTTTTTTTTATGAGTGTACACTAGAGCGTACCACCTTACAGGCAAAAAAAACTGCGCCGTACACCCTCCAATATGAAGTATTTTTGCAAGGAGGTTTCAAAAAAAAATTTCTTATTTTTTTTTGCCGAACGTAGGGGTCGCCATTTTACATTTTTCGTTATATCTTTGGCATTTACAGTCGGATCTTAAAGTATGATACATCGATGTTTTTCTCTCGAGGAGACCAGTGTTTTGCTCTAAGGGCATTTTGAGCTCAAGTATCCCGTTCTAGTAGTTACTCACCAGAGCTCAGTTGCTACCACCCTAATGTACATCCCTAATGTCAGAAAATTAAAGCTCGCAAAAAATTATTAAACTTTTGCTAAGGAAGTTTTTCGCTAAACCCAGTAGAAATTTTTTTTATATATTGGTTGCCGAACGTAGGGGTCGCCTTTTTTAATTTTTTTTAATTGGGTTTTTACTATATAGCAAAACACTGGTCTCCTCGAGGCAAAAAAATCGATATATCACACTTTAAAATCCGATTTTAAATGCCAAAGCTATAACAAAAAATTAAAAAAGGCAAAAAAAAAAAATTTTTTTTTTTAAATCGCCTTTCAAAAATACTTCATTTTAGAGGGTGTACGGCGAACTTTTTTTTTTTTTGAGGTACGGTCTAGTGTACACACAAGCATAGCCAATAAAAATATGAAAATTCTAAAAAAAAAAAACTTTCAAATATGAAAAAACAAACCACAAAATCGGTTTTTTCTATCGTTTTGTTAGTTAAAAATTGAAGATTGTTTTAGCAGACTTTTCATTTATTTTTATTTCTTTTATGGATTGTTTAAACAATGTTTGAAAATAGATAACAAAATGGTTTGAATATAATGAAAAATCAGTACTCCTCTTTTTAATTGTGTTTTCAATTAATTTAATAAATACTCGTATTTTAGGTTGTTTTTAAGGATAAAATATTGTGATTGTACAATACAATAATTGTTCTCAAAAATATACAATATATGAATTTAACATGCGCGTCACAGAAAAGAACCGATACCGTTGTAAATTTAACAAATTTTCAGTAGAAAACTTATGCATCATATCTCTATGTGTTGTTGTATTTGTATTATTTAATTTTTGCACTATCTTATTTTCAGTGTAGAGAAAAAAGTTATGCTTAAAAAAGTGGATGCTCTTTTTTTGCAGGAATGAAACATTTTTGTGGAATATAAACGTCCACATTTGAGGATCAAGACTAGCATTTCCAGAAAGTTAAAATTAAAACTACACCTTTTGCAATTGTAATTCAGAAAATATCAATTGAAATTCAGAAAATATCAATTGAAATTCAGAATTTCCATTTGAAATTCAGAAAACATCAATTGAAATTCAGAATTTCCATTTGAAATTCAGAAAACTTCAATTGAAATTCAGATTTTCCATTTGAAATTCAGAAAATATCAATTGAAATTCAGAAAATATCATTTGAAATTCAGAAAATATCAATTGAAATTGAGAAAATATCATTTGAAATTCAGAAAATATCATTTGAAATTCAGAAAATATGATTTGAAATTCAGAAAAATATCAATTATTATTCAGAAAACATCAATTGAAATTCAGAAAATATCAATTGGAATTCAGAAAATATCAATTGAAAATCAGAAATCGTCATTTGAAATTCAGAAAATATCAATAGAAATTCAGAAACCATCATTTGAAATTCAGAAAATATCAATTGAAATTCAGAAAATATCATTTGAAATTCAGAAAATATCAATTGAAATTCGGAAAATATCATTTGAAATTCAGAAAATATCATTTGAAATTCAGAAAATATCAATTGAAATTCAGAAAACAGAAACAGAAAAATGTAAACAGAATTTTTTAAAGAATCCGGCCAGGTAGATAATGTTATACCCTATAAAAAATTTATATATGGATTTTATCAAAATACGTTCGATTAATAAGTGGGAGTAAAATTCATTTTATTTACGCGGGTGAGGATTATTTAAAATTTGTGTGCCTGAATGATTTTACGAGGACTAATTTCTTTCTTGTTACGAATTATGGCTCCAAAATGTAAGGATGAAATTTACGTTTTAATGTCTAATGGAGCCATAATTCGTTACAAGAAAGAAATTAGTCTACATAAAATCATTGAGGCACACAAATTTTAAATATTTTTCACTCGCGTGAGTACAATGAATATTACTTATTTTGATAAAACTCATATATAAATTTTTTATAGGGGATAACATTATCTACCTAGACAGATTCTTTTAAAAACTGTGTTTACATTTTTCTGAATTTCAATTGATGTTTTCTGAATTTCAATTGATATTTTCTGAATTTCAAATGATATTTTCTGAATTTCAATTGATATTTTCTGAATTTCAAATGATATTTTCTGAATTTCAATTGATATTTTCTAAATTCCAAATAACGATTTCTGAATTTCAATTGATATTTTCTGAATTTCAATTGATATTTTCTGAATTTCAATTGATATTTTCTGAATTTTAATTGATGTTTTCTGAATATCAATTGATATTTTCTGAATTTCAAATGATATTTTCTGAATTTCAAATGACATTTTCTGAATTTCAATTTATATTTTCTGAATTTCAAATGATAATTTCTGAATTTCAGTTGATATTTTCTAAATTTCAAATGATATTTTTTGAATTTCAATTGACATTTTCTGAATTTCAAATGATAATTTCTGAATTTCAATTGACATTTTCTGAATTTCAAATGCTGATTTCTGAATTTCAATTGATATGTTCTGAATTTCAATTGATATTTTCTGAATTTCAATTGATATTTTCTGAATTTCAAATGATATTTTCTGAATTTCAATTGATATTTTCTGAATTTCAAATGATATTTTCTGAATTTCAAATGGAAATTTTGAATTTCAATTGATCGTTTCTGAATTTCAAATGGAAATTCTGAATTTTAATTGATATTTTCTGAATTCCAAATGGAAATTCTGAATTTCAATTGATATTTTCTGAATTACAGTTGCAAAAGGTTTAGATTTTTTTGTTAAAAATCTCTTCGTGATTCAATTTTTATTGATATTTTAAAGTAACTTTATTAAAACAATTATATCCACTTTTGTTTGTTCACAACGGCAACAAACTATTTCATTTCAAATATAAAGTTGAAGTTTATTTTCAAATTCATATATACTTAGATGGCAATAAGCCAACATATTATTAAATATTTCCCAGATGCTTTTCATCACTACCGTTTTTAGTGACATTACTTATGGAATAAAGTTAGTCATATAATACTGCCTCCAATCTTAAAGAAAAACATCTTGCACAAATAACTTTAGATATTTTCTCTTTATATAAAAATACGACAAATTAAATTCATTCGTAATATCAGACACATACAAAACTGTCAACACCAGACCAGAGAAGAAAATAAACTTATTTAAGATGCAAACAAGTTTAATACCTAGACTTTGTTGAAAACCTTAAATGTCGTATTTCCCTAGAAATGTCTGAATTCGTGGTACATACATTATATACAAAATAATATCAACCGATATGTTTCCTCATAAAAGCTTGGCAATCTTATTTTATTTGCGTTGTTTAAATTTCAATGTCCCCAAAAGAGTAGGGAAGCATAAAATAAAAAACAGTTGTAAAAAAAATCTCTGGTCCATAGATTTTTTAATACACACAAAAATAAATATAAAAAAAAACGGTT
This sequence comes from Leucophora obtusa, assembly GCA_949987735.1. Taxonomy (NCBI): domain Eukaryota; kingdom Metazoa; phylum Arthropoda; class Insecta; order Diptera; family Anthomyiidae; genus Leucophora; species Leucophora obtusa. The sequence continues at coordinate 126,448,100 of OX465297.1, read as the reverse complement.
GGCTGGCTTATTGTACTGGTAATATTATGGAACGACTTACAAGGAAAGACTTCGAACACTTAACTGCCGATTGGCATCAAACTAGGATATGTGATGCAGAACCCAAATATTAGGAGAACCTCACTTTTTGTATGTGCCACCTCCTATGTTTAGGCGGTAAAATAAGGTTAGAAAAAATTTTTTGCTTTTGCTACTTCTTTGACAGCAAGAGATAGATTTTTGGAATTCCGAAAATATCGGCATATCATTACTGTACTCGTCAAAACAGGGCTTTAGTACATACATACTTCCATAATATTAATTTTCTCTTTATTAAAAAATTAATAAAATTGTTCATTAACCCTTAGAGGACCATACATTTTGTGCCGAAGCGATTTTGAAGTTTTGACGTTTTTCATGATCTCTGGCCTAATAATAGTTATGTCAAGAAACTATTATTATTTCACTTGCCGAAAATATTTGCCACTTGACGACCCTGCCGTCCCGGAAGAATCGATTTTTATCATTATTTTATTTTCTTGATCTGCAACCAAATTATAGGTATTTCACAAAAAATTGGCCTCATTGCTTGCTCTTGATTTCGCTTGTCAAAGTTTGTGCTTTTTACCCCTAAAATGAAGAATTCTAGTTAACCAACTTCGAGAGCTCGCAATGAGAAAGTGGGACCACGTAGGGATTTACCGCCTACTACACTTTTGTTTTCTCAACCCTCACGCAAAGAAAAAACATGGTTGGCATGATCATATTCTAAGAGCATCATACATTTTTGGGTTTATGATTGCGACAATCATGTTATTACATAGTTGGCCCAATCACACTCTTACCACATTTTTATCATAATATGGTCAATAAATTATCACACTATGATTGTAAAATTCTCCCAATATTCTTATATTATAATCCTGCATATTATCATATTATTGTCCTATAATCCCTATAGTATTCTCCCAGTATTTTGCTGAAGCTGGATTAAAATTTCACGATACATCCAAAAATCATCATAATATTTTCCTTATGATCATAATATTTTCTTGATGATCATAATAATTTCCCAGTGATCCTATTATTGTCCTGTCGAAAATTTTGTGATCACTTGGAATCATATTATGATCACTAGGAACATATTATGATTATTTTGTGCACTCTTTACATTTTCTTCAATTTTGTACATTTCTTCATTTTGATTTTCGTACAAAAGTTGCCTACGTGAGTACAAAAAATAAAAAAACACTTTTTTTTTATCACTTTTTACTTATTTTATAACACTGAGCACTTCAAAGTAAAATCTAATTTGAAGGTTCCTGGTTAGACCGAATTCTTTCTTCTACAAACTATGTCACTATTAAAATGAATATCAGTAAGTTGTTTGCTATTTTTTGTTTTTTTATTTTTTTATTATGTATTATTTTCTTTGATTGCGTCTTATAACTTCTTTTCACAAAATCAGAAACAAAAATGACGCTAACTGGTCAATGACGCTCATAAAAAGATATACTGACCATCTTATAGTTGTCGAAACCATACCAATGATTGTGAACATGATATCTCTCAGTACAAATAATAATATGATTGTAATTCGAAGAGAGGAATATGGTTGTCCGGATAATATATGATTGTAGCCGAAAGAAAAATATGATATAACTTGTAAAGTATGATTAATACATTAATAGTATGATTGCAACAACCATGTATGGTAGTAGGGATCATAGTTTTGTAGCCGTGATCATATTGCAACCATATCTTTTCTCTGCGTGCTCCTCTACAAATCACTTTTGGACACATTTACTCTATCTTTTGTCTGGGCAATTATAAGTGCGAAAACCCCTTTGGCAAGCATACTTGCCTGTGGTGGTCAAAGGGTTAACCGAACAATTTATCGAAAACCTATTATGTGTAATTCGGTCGAATAACAAAAATATGCGAAAATAAACTTAAAAAAATGTGAAGATTTTATACTGGATTTTTAGTTTGCACACAGAAGTGTGAAATCAGTATTTCTTTGACATGTGTTTTGCATTTTTTTTGTTTGAGAATGTTAGATTTTTAAAATTTCCCTACATTTGCCCGAACGTAAAAAATTTGTCCTTTTTTCCCTACACGTGAAATTTTGGAAAAAATCCCTTTAAAAAGGGAATTTTTCCATACAAATGACATCACTAATTCAAACAGTCACGAATTTATTTATCAGGCCTCGTAAAATAAATTGAAACGCTCTCTATTAATATAAATTCCATTCTCCATTAAATTTAATTTCGTTCCCTGTATTAAGTGTTCCAATTTCACTCGTTCTCCGTTTCATTCTATAAAGTTTTAATTTTGAGCAATTTACCATTCCATTTTCGGAGTATATTAATTTGTGTAATCACTAGGGCAAGGAATTTCATGAAAATGCATGTTTTTTCTCGATAGTCCAATACTAATATGTACTAAATATTTATCCGAATCATCAAATTTAGAACAAAACGGCATCGATTTGTAGTTGCATATTTTTGCATATTTTGACTTTAAATGCATATTTAGTGCCTTTTTAATGCATATTTTATGCTTTTCAATGCATATTTGTGCATATTTTTTATTTTTTATTTTGTAAAGAAAATTAAAAAATATTAAAAATGAAAACGTATCAATTATTTATTGATACGTTTTCATATTTTGATTCAATCAAAATAAATATTCTTAAAACCTTATTGACCTATGGGAAATCTTCGAGTTCTGTGTCTGTTTGCAAAATAACTAACTTAAATACCTTTTTAAGTTTTAGAGTGCATTATTTTTGAAAAAATAATAGTTTTTAATGCATATTTCTTATATTTTTAATTCATATTTTTACTTTTTTAACCGCATATTTTCCATTTTTAAGTGCATGAAATTCCTTGCCCTAGTAATCATGTAAATTGTTAAAAAATAAATAAGTCACCCCATTGTGGCTATTTTACAAAATCGTATTTCTGCAGATGATCCCTGATCTGAAATATTTTCTGAAACTAGATTAATAAAAAATTATCGCTAAATTTGTTAAATAAGTATTTGTATCGTTTGTATTTTAAAAAGGCGAGTCAAGATTTTGGCTCAAAGCCTCAAAAATTTTAGCTTAGGTTCCTATATTTTAGCAGGCTTTGTTTTGAAGCCTAAAGCCGAGTACACACGGTCAATATAATTTATTTAAATTTTATTGATCTCTTCACACACACTTTCACTGTTATTACAAAATTGATCAATATTTTCCATCTTTGCAAAATTTAGCAGATTTTAAAATAAATCCACATTTACAGTGATTATTTTTTTATTTTGGAATAATTTATATATATATTTTTTTTTTAATTTTGTTTATTTATTTTTCGATAAAAAAAAACACTTTATTTTTAAATACTTTGTTCTGATTGGTGATTTAAAAACATTGATCAGCTTCAATATGTGGTGCAGCTCTCTTCTAAACTTGCTTATGTTAAAAAGTTAATTTTTATGCTCGTGAGCTGGGTCATATTGTGAGCAGCTACTTTCATGAAGGCTACAAGCTTTTGGATAAACTGTGCTGAATTTTGTCTTGCTCGAGAGTTTTTTCTAACTCTTGTGTTTAGCAATAAAAACTATTTTTCTACTATAGCCCGTAGGGCGAAAAGGAGCTTAGTTTTAGGTTTCTCGTGAACTACGGCACGCACGTAGAACATGAGCTTAATTTGAAATTTTATATGAAATTGTATTAAAAATTCCTAAATCGATTTTTCTCACAAACTACGGTCCGTAGTGCGAAAAAGTGCTTAATTTGAAATCATCTATATTTTCCACTAAATTTAGAATTAATGAAAAATGTTTAAAACTTCATATATTTAGTTAGAATATTGTTCTACCTCAAGTCCAAATTTTAATATGATACTGTCAAGTTAGATTTTATTTGGAGTTTCAAGAAGGTTGACGATTTTCATGACATACAATACAAGTGTTTTGCTGGCATTACCCCACTCGTCACTTTTCAGCAATAAGAAAATGATGATTGGAGCACACAAACCGAAACACTACATAACGTGAAAAAATTCAACGGGAAGAGAATTTTGTTTTTTTGTATATGAAATTCCTGTTTTTTTTTTTGAAACAACAAATAAAATGTAATATGCGCAGAATTAAAGCTAAAGTTGGGCTCAAAACATTTCTCTGTGTTACATTTTTTAATGGCGCATTCTAAGCCGGCTTTGCTGAGTAAAAGTGTTTTGTGGTACTTCCAAAACCGGCTTCGCTGAAGAAAGCTTTTCCACATATGGGCCTGCGCACAGTGCTTTGATCCCATATAACGATTGGACAAAAATAAAGGGAGTGAAGAGAGAGTTTTAAAATTTGGTACACTGACATAGAACCCCCCTCCCTTAGTTAAGAAAAATTTTAATTTTTGGAAATATCGGGCCAAGGACACGCCCACCTCCCATAGGTCTTGAAATTTTAAAATATATTAGCTACATAAATGGACGTAATAGGGACCTGCGCACAGTGCTTTGATCCCATATAACGATTGGACAAAAATAAAGGGAGTGAAGAGAGAGTTTTAAAATTTGGTACACTGACATAGAACCCCCCTCCCTTAGTTAAGAAAAATTTTAATTTTTGGAAATATCGGGCCAAGGACACGCCCACCTCCCATATGTCCTGAAATTTTAAAATATATTAGCTACATAAATGGACGTAATTACAAAAAGTATCCTTTGAGATGCACATAAAATTGGAAACGTTTGTGTAAAAATTTTTCAAAATCGAAGCAAGGACTCTTAGTCCTGCCATATATCCTTCATTTTAAAATCTTTATAAAACTAGCCGATTGTCCTGAAATTTAGCATTTAGCCATGTTTGTGCCAAATTTGGGTAAAATCGATTCATTATTTAAAAAAAATTCCTTTCACCAAAAATGGGTTTTAAACGCTTAAATCATTTTTCTAAAAAAAAATTAAATAGGATTAAAATAGGAAACCATGTGAATCCTCCATTTAAGGTATAGGGTATGTTCAGCGAGCTAATGTAAAACACTACGAAGAATATTTTTGTGGAACATTTTAACCTTCTAGATCTTTAATTAATGGGACTTTTTTGGCCCCTTTTTAAAACGGACAAAAACGACCCGTAAGTTGAGTTAGAGTGTTAAAATGTTCCGCAAAAATATTTGTCATGAAATTCTCCTATAAGTCCTTGAAGAAAAAAAAATTTTTCACTTAAATGCGAGTAAAAGCTGAATTTTGGAATTTAAAAAAACACATTTTTTTTAATTTATGGTAAAAAAAAAAAGTAACTAATTTTTTAATGATCTATGACATAACAGTAAAAACTTGCAAAAAAAAGGAGAAAAAAATCTAATTTTATATAATTTTTTTTTACACTCCATCAAACTTAAGTAATGTTTGGATTTTCAACAAAAAAATGTCTTTTTAGGAGAAATAAAAAATAATTATTTTGCAAAGATATACTAAAATCTATATTTTAATTTAACTTCAATTATATTCAGGTAATTAAAAAAAAAATCTTCTTTGTGGAATACCAAAGCCGGCTTGGCTGATGCAAACATTTTTTCTCGGCTGTAAAAAAGGGGATAATGACTAAAAAATTATTGGTAATAAATCCCATAACATATCGATCTAAAACCCCTTAGGGACTGAGATTGTTTTGTTAACCGTCTGAAACCCCACCACTTTCAGTTTGGTGATTATATCCGCAAAACTTCGGTCATAATACTTCAAATGGAAATATATATAATATCCATGAGGGCAATGACATGTCACCGGATATAACGCATAAAGAACAACCGATGAACCTTCGATTTTTATTCTCTATCGTATATCCAAGTTTCAGTCAAAACAGCGTGTTAGCGTTGGGAGACTTTCCTTGTAAATATTTCCATATAAAAACACTATGTCTTAAAAGTATTTGTAATTGAAAATGTCTTAGTATTACATTAACAGAAAAAGTCTGTAAAAATTTAGCTAAAATTACTAAAAATTAGTTAAAAATTATGCTGCATAAAAAAAATTCTAAATTAGCAGATTATTTTTGCTATATATTAGTAATATAGGATCAGCAAAAATAAAACTGTTAAATATACAGAATTTTAGTTATATTTGATTTAAATTTTTGTTAATAGAAAATTCACAAATTGAACTGCTGAAACCAGCACTAAAATTTTGCTAAATAATTAGTACCTTAAAAAATTACGAAAAAATTAAAAATTTTCTAAGATTTTTTTTCGATTTTTGTCAGTTGCAAATAAAAATCAAGCCTTCTGAAAACATCAGTTTACAATTTTTTAGCAAATATTTCTGCTGATTTTAGCAGAAATATTTTTTTTACATTCAACTTAATTTAGCTTAAAAATAGCAAAAACTTGTAGATATGACAGTTGATTTTTGCTATTTTTACTACTAATATTTAGCAAAATTTTCTGCAGATTTTATAGTACGATTTTCTATTTTCAATTAACTAAAAGTTAACTTAAATATAACTAAAATTCTATAAATTTAAAAAACTGATAATTTAACAGTTTATTCAGCAGCCTTTAACTAATTTTTAGTTGCTTTTTCTGCTATTTTTACATATTTATTTCTATGAGTGTAGTATTATAGTCAATACTAAGTGGAACTTTCTACTTAAATTTTACTTAGGCAAGAAATCAAAAAAAAAAAAAAAATTACTCACCGAAGCCTGCTTCTTTCTTTCTTAAGTAAAATTTTAGTAAAACATCATACTTAGCGCTGAGAATAAAACTGGTCCTTAGTCTTCATTCAAATTCACTACAGTATCGCTTATAGAAATTACATATTTGACTATATCTTGAGGAAAAATACTGCTTGGAAAATTGGGAAGATTTTTTTAGCTTTTAGCGACTTCTTTCTCTAAGCAGTGATTTTTTCCTATTAAACGATTTTTTTCACGACTTTTGCGATTTTGTTTAGATTAGCAATAATTTTTTATGTTTTTGAAATGTTTTCCTTGAATTTCATGATTCTGATTTTATTTTTAAATTTTGATTGGTTTTCTTTAAGCGCTTTTTAATTAATTTTTCTCACTAAAACACAATTATAAAACAATTCTTGTTAAACCTTCAAATTCTGGATACTTTTTGATTATAGTGTAGTTTATGTGTATTAGTTTTTAGTAATAATATATGCCAAAGTAAATAACAAGTGATATTATACTTTGCCAAAATATGTTTATATTAGTGTGTTTCTCTATGTATGTGTGTATTTGTGTGTGGATTTTTAGCCACTCACAATGAAACCACTACTCAACTCAAACTAATATAAATTTAGCTATTTGTAAACCTACTACTCAAACTACTGCTAATGCCTGCCACCACTACTCTAACAACTGCCACTATTGACTCTTTAGTATTTGTGTAAATATCCTTTTTAAGTGTATACATGTGTGTGTGTTCCATAAAAACATTTGAACAAAAATTTATTTGAATAAATGAATAGTATTTCGGGAAATTGAAATTGTATTTTGGCCAATAAATATCAACAAGGACATTTATTTTTACTATTGAACAAAAAACACACTCCACATCCACTTCATGTTGATTTTTCTACTTAAATGTTGTAGTAATAAATATAGATTTGACATGTTACCGCAAATTATATATATAGAAAAAAAAAACAAACAAGATGAAATTAATATTTGTTCAATTGACATTATTAAAAATAGTTTTTGATGAATAAAAATTTATCAACAATGGACAGAGATCGACTTCAGTTTACCCTAATTTTTAAGAAACGATATCAAAGTGTAAATAAAAAATAATTAAAATGTGTTTTTATATAATGGCAATACGCATTTTGATTTCACTTGAAAAGTGATCTCAATATTCTTGAATGTGATTATACTCAAAGTAAGAAGTTATGAGAAGGTTTAAGAATTTCATGCTCGCTCTACCTGGATTGTTAACAGAGAAAGTTCTTACGTTCAGTTATCTCAGTCGTCAGTAGCTGCTTGCTGATGGTGGTTGTTGTTGTGCGAAAAGTTAGTTTTTTTCTAAGAAATGGATACGGCGTACGCCTGAGCAACGTATTGTTATCTTTTGTGTAGAACTAAATATATATGATTGAATCGAATTTGATCTGGTGCCAGATCTGATCATATATGTTCAGATATTAGATGCATGATACACTTTTTGGCCAGATCTAGTGCCAGAACCGTTCATATCTAAAGTGATCTGGAAAACTTGTAAATTTTGACGAACAGAGTTGAGTAGGTCTGGTCAGATTTGGTATCATATCTGATATGAGATCTTATCCATTTGAGCAGGTTCCACAATAAAAATGACCTAGTAAAAGTGATTTTTATACATCATTTATTATTTTATATAATTATATCTCGTCGAGTATTGTGAAATGTATTTTTTTATATAATTATATCAAAATATATTGAGTTTCACGTGAAAATTGTGTAGATTTTGTTTTCACCTAAATTTAATGTACAAGACTATTATTTTTCTTGGGAAAAAGTGACATTTTGTGTTTATTGTGATTGTGTCTTTGTTATAGAATTAAAAAATTGTTAATTTTTATAAATTAAATTGCAATTTGAGGCCTTTAAAATTCGAGTGAAATTTTTCCACATGAAAAACAACTTACGGTGCTTTATTCTGAACAGCATCCAAAAAATCACTTAAGTATTGCTTCTAAAGAGTAATTGCTCTAAAAGTGATCGCAAAAAGTGATTTTCGTATCATTTGGCATTTCTAAATAGAGGGTCGCGGGTTCGATTGCCGGCGCGACCAATAGTTTTTATTTTTTTCCATTTTTTTCTTATTCTATTATTTTTTTTTAATATTTATAATTAATTTGTTTAAATTCAATATTTTTTTTAATTTTTAAAAATATGTATTAGGGCGGGTCGATTTAATAATCGCCCTTTGCTCAGTGAAAATCGTATTCTAGGGATCAAAATAAGAAACTTTGCCCAACTGTACTTACATGTACATAAAGTGCCCAACTGTACTTACATGTAAATTAAACGTTAATCTGACCACAAATTCTGTTAAGCAAGTGCGCCTTTTATTACTTCTGGAAAATCCTTTATGATAATTTTATGCTCAATTCTACCTGTAACCGATTTAGCTTAAGTAAGTTTACGACATGCAGCTGTGGCTTGTGGTGGCTTAAAAAACCCACACAACCTATTTTACGACCTGTAACAGAACGACACGTTCAATTGCTAGCTAGCGTTTCCAAACGAGTTATACCGGAAACCCCGAACCCCCCAGGGGAGTTCCAGGGGGTGTGCCACTGGCATGGGTGGATCGGCCCTCCAAAGTTAGTGGGGGTCGGTCATACATTTGGACTCGATTGGGGCACTCTAAATGGGTCAAAGTGTGATTTTTCAAAACTTGACCCTACAGGACAAAAGTCAACAGTTGGGGGGTAGAAGAATTCGTTTTAGAGGTATGGTTCCTTCGGCAAAGTTCTTATTTTGATCCCTAGAATACGATTTTCCCTGATTTTTTTGCCTCCCCACAAATCGACCCGGCCTAATATGTATATATAAAAAAATGGTGCGAATTTACTTTTTATGCACCTGTAAAAATAGTACTAAAAACAATATTGAATTGGAGTGCACCTTTATGCAGTGTAGACTTTTATTCGCATTAACCCTCGAAGTGGCACATATTTTGAGCCCTTAGTTCTGGCACATGGTGTCTGGCCAGACCCCTATACATTTACATGCATTTGTATGGAAATAAGGGCTGTTTGCCGTTAAACTTTTTACTAAGATAGGAAAATATTTGTTATATTTTGTGTTTCTATTTCTTTTTACTATGTTATTAGCTACCTGAGGAAGAAAAAATAGACCTGAAAAAATCTTTGGAATGAAAAGGGCAACAATTTTTTTGTTCTATATATATTTCTCTTTATTATGGGTAAAGTAATAAATGTTTATGACAAAATAGAAAATTATTATGAAGAATACATTGATTTTTTTATTCAGAATTTTGCGGAAGGCAACAAAAACATAAATAATCTACTTTTGAATGTTGCTGACAAACAGGATTGTTGCATTTGCAGCAAAAAAAGCGTGTCTTACGGCGTATTTTCTCACCTTGCTGCAGGCAAATTCTGCAATCTTTTTTGGCAGCTAATGTGTCTGGACCACTGCGTGAAGCCACATTAAGGTTTGCTATATTGAGAGGTCTCCCAAAGAACGCTTCAAATGCTATACGAGTTGTTGGTTGAGCCACAATGTGCGGATTATTGATGCGATTTTCAACGTTGGCCAGTACCAATTGCTTTGCAAGTTTATATAAAAATATGCGTCTTCTTTCTTTTCTTGTATTTTCATCATTTAGCTTACATATAATGTAACTTGCCAATGCCATCACATCAATCATGTTGCAGAAAAACGCGTATGTCCAGCGTCTGGTTGACCGTTTTGTTGTGTAATGAGTTAGCATTTGATACATCGTATCGACTCCGGCTTTAGTTGAATTATAAAATAAAATTGCTTCCGGTTTCATGGCTACGCCTTCAACATGTTTCGTGTAATGCACGGTTGAAATTAAATTGACTGCTTTATTTTTTTTTGGGCACGTAGCTGCAAAGTGCAACAAGATTTTCATGAAAACCAAACACACTTGAAAGAATTGGTCGTCTGGTGCTCTTCATAACTTCCTTAGGAAGACATCTTTTGTTTGCTCGAATGGTGCCAACAAATACCAGTCCCATAGCAGCAAGTCGTTTAGCGCCGTTCAATGAGGTGAAAAAATTATCAGAAATAATTGTTCTGCCGCTGTTTGCGTAACAATTTGCGAAATACATTAGAACGTTTTCACCTTGATTTATCTCCGATTGTCTCCTTCCTTTCCAGTGTATAGTTTTCCTTTCAATGGAAATTTAGTCTTGGCATCGCATGCCCACCAAACTTTGATCCCATACCTTGCAGGTTTTGATGGGATATATTGGGTGAACTTTGTGCGCCCACGATACGGAAACATTTGCTCATCGATGGTGATATTTTCATAAGGTTCATAATAATTTTGCAGATTTTCATTGAGAAAATTCCAAAGGTCCCGGATAGGAGCTGCTTTATCTGTTTGCTGTCGGAATGCCCGCGTACGACTATTATCGAAATGGATCTAGCTCTGAGCTTGTCAAATCAATCCATTTTCTTTGGGTAGACTCTGGATGTTCTTTATTCCATTTTCTAATTGATTCTCGCCCATGCCGATTTGTTTCACTAATGATGACGAACGTAATATTGGTTGAGAAAAATAGCTTGAATACCTCAACTGGATTGGTGAGCCTTGTTTTTGTTCCAGATTGAAAACACATGATATTATGCTGGCGCAAACGAGATGCAAGGGGTTCAGTTTCTTTCTATTTAGTACCGTCTTTACCATTAAAACAGCCTGAGTCGACTTCATTTGCTGCTTCAGCATCATTTCCACTTTCTTCTTCTTCATCTACGTCTTCATCACTATCATAAAGTTCGTTAGGTTCAATTTCCAAATCATTTTCTATGTCTGATGCATCATCTTCTGACACATAATCAGCAGTGTCGTCACCATCGTTTTCAAAAACATCATCATTTTCATCAGCTTCTACCTGACTTTGAAAATCACGCACTAATGCCTCTGACAATCTACCTGCGTAAAATTATTCACAAGTTCAAAATTACCGCAAAAAAACTAGATTACTTCTTCACTGTTCAACGTTCAATGAATAACTAACTCACAAACAAAATCAGAAGAAAGAAAGAAGCATAAAAGAATAAAGTAAATACAAATTTCCAACTCGTGCCATGTACTTTGCCTATGAGTTCATACAAAATGCATAGGGGTCTGGCCAGACACCATGTACCAAAAGTAAGGTGAAGATTTTTTATTTGGCTTTTTTGTCCTGTTCCAAGGACTTTTTTTCAATTATTAATTTATACATCGAAAGCCAACAATATTTTGGGAGATTACCTGAAATTACAGCCATGTACCTAAAATAGAAGTATGCTAAATTGAAGCATGAAAATGAAATATGGCCACATGTTGCAAGCCTGGTTAAAAACTATTTAGAAGTTGGAAAGTTTTGCCTCCCCCCCTTATAGTCTTAACCTTGCCCCGTCCGACTAGTATTTATTTCGATCGATGCAGAATGCTCTCACTGGAATTCGCTTCAGAACAGCGTATCCAAAATTGGCTTGATTCGATCTTGACCTGAAAAACTGAGCAGTTCTTTCCATATGTTGCCAGAAAAACGTCAAAAATCATAGCTAACGATTGAATAAATTTTGATTTTGCAAATTACCCCCAAAATTTGCAAAATATCCCGTATTTTTAAGTTATACATCCAGTAGTTTATTCGAAAATTCTGCTGATTTTCAGTCCAAAACTAAATCTTTTAAAATTTGTAATTTTGTAGTTACAAATTAGTAATTACAATAAAGAAAAAATTAAATACCCAAAAATAACTAAAAATAGTGGTAAAATCCCCAATATTTTGTAAAATCAAACCAAAGCTGAAATTCCCAATTTGGGGCCAAGTCCCTTTATCTGACAATACTATTAGAATCTCACTTGAGAAAATTATGAAAATAAAATCCTCCCTTAACAAAATTTTCCTACCTTCTAGTGACATCTGCAGTTCGTTTAAAACTTTATCGACGTTACATATATTTTTTATAAAGCCCAAAAGGCGCTGTGGTGTAATGGTTAGCGCGTTGGACTGTTACACGTGAGATTGCGGGTTCGATCCCCAACCAAGGCAACATAATTTTATGAAAAATAATAATATGTATGAGTTTTTGCTATCCCTCATACATATCGCAGCGTCCTCCTTCGGTGTTCCCATAGCACTTAACCCCACCGAAGTAAAATAATATAACATGGCTATGAACTAAAAAGCTTCAACAAAGTTCGCCAACAAACCATCAGATGGCGCGCAACAACTTTTCTAAAAATTCAACATCTCGCGCATTTACAATCCCAGTGTAGAAAATCATTACCAGATATGTGGTTATGTGACTACATACTTGGTAATGGTAACTAGTTACTTTTGTTATTACATTTCTTATTACCTTTATATGGCGATGTCGCGAAAAATAATGAGTTGTCGTTACACACCAGCATACGAAAAATCAAAAATTATATCGTTACCTATGTGCTTACCAGTACTGAAAAAAATAATGAGTCTAAAAATAGATTTTCTAAAAAATAAATTATATAAAAAAAAATATTTTTTATTGTATTTTTTTTTTTAAATAAAATTTGCTGGTGCGGGAATCGAACCTGGGTCTACAGATTGCCAGTCAATAGCTCTACCATCTGAGCTATATCGACATGTAATATTTAATAGATAAAAACATAATTGACCTGCTGCACACAAGCAAGCTTACTCGCCAACATACAAAAAATCAAAAAATATGTGGTTACATATATCCTTACCAGTGTTTAAAAAATATTGAGTCTAAAAATAGATTTCAAAAAATTTTCAAAAAAATCTAAAAAATTATTTTCTATTTGAATTAATGATAAAAATAAGTCATTATCAGTAACTCATTATTATATGTTTAAAATCATACAGAAGGTAAGTGGGTGTCATTACTGGTAGTCCAAAAAATAATGATATGTCATTACCGTTTCTACACTGGGATGTTGCCATATTTGAAGCCCTTCATCTTTCACCACCTTTCACTTCTTCTCTATCCCTTTTCCAAAGGAGGCAACACGTTAATTAATAGGAAGAATTTTCTGAGTGTTGCTTCTCTATTAAAAAAAGAAATAAATAGTGAAAGTGCCAGTGGCAGTGCTGTCAAACTTTGTTCTTGAATTTCGCGAAAACAATTTAATATTTTTTAAAATTTCTTATTGCGTTTGGTTTAAAAACAGCTCTTGTTTATTTAGAAATTTTTTAATTTCTTAGCAGTGACAAATAGAGAAGATACAAAAAACTGCTTTATCGACAAAACGTCGCACTGCGGTTATCTCGTTTAGGCTTAAGTCTTGCCTGAGCCCGTTACTCAAAATCAAAATTTTCACAAGTGTACAAAACTATCAGTTTTCATATAATTGAAATCATTATGAGGATAACTTGATTAAAAAACAATCTAAAGAAACAAAATTTAAAAATAAATGAAACACGTCTACACCCAAAGAAAAATTACAGTCAAGTTTTCAGTGATACCCAAAAAGAAAAATATTAGTAATGCAACTTAAAACATTTTCATTAAACATTAAAAAAATTCCAGTGCAAATCATTCTTACAGTTCCTAAAGTTAACAAATAAATTGCAAAAACTTTCTACTCAAATATCAACACCAAAACCAACAAAAAGTCGATTTTACTAAAACATGTGTCAATTTTATCTTTATCTAATTTATTTTATATACATGAACATTTTCTAAAAACCATAATTTTTATGATCATTATTTTTGTATTCATAAAAAAATATTTGCCTATAATACAAATATTATATTGTATGCTAATATTATAAATAATTAATAAAATATTTATGTATTCATACACAATAATAGTAATAAAGAAAAAAAATATAAAATCCACAAATTAAAATTTATTACTTATAAAAACAACACTTCCAAAGAAAGAAGAAGAAAAAACTGAAAAACATTTAAAATCCTATATGAACATACTAAATGCTATAAATAAAGGACACTATACTACAATATGTATTACAAATACACAGATGATCAAAGCTCACATTCATACAAGCATATATCAAAGGACACTATGACAACACGTAAGATAGATATAGAAGAAATATATGTAAACATACACATAGAAATTTCGATATAAATATATATATACAAGACATATCAGTTATTTATATTAAATAAAATAAAATTTAAACATAAATACATATATCAATTGGTAATTTAAGGTAAAATGACAACTATTTGTATGACAAATACACAGACATACCTAAATAATACTAAACAAATACACACGCATGTTCAACATCAGAAACAAATAAACACACAAATTTAAAAATAAAATTTAAAGGCAAAATTTGAAAAAATCAAAAACCTTAAGTAAACAAATTTTAAATTAAAACAAAATTTTTTTTAGTGTCTTGTGAAGTTTCCCGAAGAAATCTGCTTAATATTTAAATTTGAATTTTCACTTATTTCTAATCTTCAAATAATTTTTTACCATAGTATTTACATAAATACACAAAACTACATTTTAAGCAACATCTGAGAAGCATACTTTTAGGTATGAAATATTTAAAATATATCTTTTATATGTATTGTTCATATAAGCCTTAAGAAAATATTTACAAAACCATTTATGGACAAAAGGTATAATGATTGGTCATATTCTGTATAGTACCATATACAGAGAAAAATTCTGATGATAATTTTTAAAATATAAGAAAAGCATAGAAAATATTTTCCTAAAACAAATTCTTTCAAACAGCCTCCCCGTAGCCTCCCCTTATACGTACCTACGTATTATGATGCTGTTAGCCCAGGATGCATGTCTATATAAATTAAGGACAATGTTTTTTGTATGGTCTTTATATGAAAATGACACATTATATTTTATGTATGCTACTTTGACTACTACCTGTAGTTGAGTGCTCTTCCCACACTTTAGCCAGTATTATGTTTTTTTTTTTTATATATACATATAAAACAAAATGAAATAATTTTAACTACCAGGTGCTATTAAGTAGATAATACTTAAAACTACAAAATTCTGGTAGTCAAGTTAAAGGTAAACTGAAGGAAATATGGCATACAATGGCATGTGATGAAATGTAGTTTTAGTTTTTATTTTTTCAACATCATAGTACCCCGAAAATGCTGACAGGGTAAACCTTATTAAAATTTTTATATATATTTTAAGTCTTAAAAATATTCAAATGAAATAAGTTGGACAATTTTAAAGTTTTTACAAATTACTGGTGGCCCAAGCGAATGATTAATATTGCAAAACCTCTATTTATTATTATTAATCATACGCTGTGTAGTCCGAATCCGTGTTTTTAATGTTGTAATTTTGTAAATTGTTCGTGGTATAAGATATATAAACTCCACAGCAAAAAATCTAGATCTAGATGTACTTCTTTTTTAACATAAACACTAACATTGACTTGTCATAGCAGAGGAGTACTCCCACTTCAACATTTTTTCAGTACTTTTTGAACAAGTGCAAAGGAAGCTCTTTTTACCAATTAAAAAAAAATTCTTTACAAAAAAATTATATTTATTTTACAAAAGTTTTTTATTGCCGCCACCGGGTATCGAACTTGCGACCTCACGATTGCTAGTCTAGCGCTCTACCGCTCATCCATTCTTTCCCTACGGGGAAAGGGACCGGTCCCAGATGACACGCAGGATAGGTCCCAAGGGGGCGGAGACCGGTCGTTGATCGGTCTTTTTCTTTGAAAGAGACATATCACTTTAACATGGCGTTGTCATTGGAAATGACCAATTGCCACATTTTAGACACCTTGTGGCAGTAATGTGGTGTGTCTAAAAATAGCTTTTCAAATAAACTAATAAAAAATTAAGAATTAAAAATAATCTACTTGACGTCGATAACACAACCCCTTGCTTATGCGTGATGGCTGGCTGATGGTAAAGTTGTATATTTTTTGTTTCTGTTCAAATAAAAAAGAAATAGAAAAAACAAACACTACAAGCAAATAAAAAAAAAGGAAAAGAAAAAAATAGAAAAGAAAACAACACTAACACATACACAAATATAGTGGAAGTGCCTTCAGTATGCTCCCGATTGACCGGTCACGGGATAGGTCCTTTAATGGCAGTTGACTCGTTTTTTGCGTTGGCCATAATTAAATTAAAAAATCAATTAAAAATTAGAAAATTACATCAAAAACTCTGATAATATAAATAAAAATTTAAAAAAGTGCCCTTAAGTTAAAAAGAAAATTAAATGAAATACCAATTGTTAAAACTAATACAGCTTTAACATTAAAAAACGTTGAAAATACAAAACTTAAAATTCTTTAGCAAAAAATTATAAAAATTTAAAATAAGAGCTAAAATAAGCAAATCGTAAAAAATAAAGTTCAAAATAAATAAGAGAGTAAAATAATTAAAAAAAAAATATTTTAAAAAATATGCCGCGAATTTTATTCTTTATTTCGGTATCGGTCACGTTTTTTAAAAGCAACAGTGAAAGTAACGGATCGGAAAATACTTAGGAAATTAATTCAGGCCCTTTTGTACGTATTTGTACTAATTTAGTAATATGCCTTCGGTTGACCGGTCACGGGATAGGTCCCTGGAGGGCAATTGACCCCACATTCCCCGTAGGGTTGATATGAAAGTTGACTGGCATAAAAACACCACTTTGTTAATGCGAGATATTGTTCCTTATTCTCTTCAATAAAAGAACTTCTTAAACAAGTGCAAAAGGTGCACTCCAATTCAATATTGGTTTCAGTACTATTTTTACAGGTATATAAAAATCAATTGCTCACCATTTTTTTAATTAAAAAAATATTGAATTTAAACAAATTAATTATAAATATTACAAAAATTAATAGAATAAAAGAAAAAAATAAAAAAAAAAAAAAAATATTGGTCCCGCCGAGAATCGAACCCGGGACCTTCTGTTTGGAAATGCCAAATGATACCAAAATCACTTTTTACGATCATTTTTAGAGCAATGACTCTTTAGAAGCAATACTTAAGTAATTTTTTGGATGTGGTTCAGAAGTAATTCTAAAAAAAGCTGTAAAAATGTAATAACGGATACTTTGGAAGCAATGAAAGAAGTAATTTTTTGAAGTTGTTCAGAATAACTTCTAAAAAAGCAGTAAAATACACTAACGGATACTTGAGAAGCATTGAAGGAAGTAGCTTGTAGAGCTTTACTTGCAATTATTTTGCTGGGAATCATTAAATAACAGTTTGTCAACTTCTCCTTTTATTCCGCCAACACCCTTATATAATGTGTCTCCACTTTCAAATAAATTGTTAGTGATTCATAAAGTTAGTAAGCGATTGACTCGTTAATCATAGATAAATAATGTTGTTTCGAAGATTTTATCAATAAAAATAATTTATAGTAAATCAAAACATGATAAAAACAATTTTTATACATATCTTGGTTATGTAATAGTGTAAAATAATATTTTAAAGACGGTTTAATACTATGAATATTGAAAGTATTCGAATGACGAATATGTTTTGATTACATCAACATCACTATTTTGTTTAGTTTATTTTGTATTTAATTTTTATACGAATTTGAGAATTGATCCAGGTTTTTTTTTATTTATCGGCTCAAAAATATTACATTCTACATATTTTTGGGTGGATGTCAAGGGTGATTTAATTCTTTGAATAAATGAAAATTCAATATTTTTGATTTTGACAGAGATTTCTATTTTCCAAACTTTATGAAACGCTTATTTTAGGCTTGACCGTACTTTAACAAATTGTTAAATTGTTCGTTATTAAACGAACTATGCGTACTGTTTTTACGAAATTAGCTTAAAAACTTTTAATTAAACTGTTTAGAAACTTTATGCATTCGGCTGTAAATATACAAGGGTTTAGCTCTAGATATACACTCTAATTAATTTTTGTTTAAACTTAATCAACTTAGAGTAGGAAACTGGACACCTACTATAAATATGGTAAATGTAATCCCCAGTGCTTAAATTAAAAAAAAAAAATAAATTAAAACTACTCACATAATGCGTAAGTTAATTTCACACAAAATTTGTAGATTTACATTGAAAATTAGTAAAATTAAAAATAAGTTATGCAATTTTACTATTTTTGTGCTTAAATTTACAGAAATAAAATACATAATTCCACCCAAGCATAATGCAAGCCTCAGAGATTTTTCTCTTGAAACACATAAAGGAAAAATCTATTTGAATCCTATTGAAAAATCTTAAATCCTAAGTACTTTTTCCTATTGGAAAAACCTGAGATTCTGGGCACTTTTTCCTAATAACCTTCATAGATATTATGAGATAGAATAGAATAGAATAAAAGAAAATCTATTTCCATAGGAAAAACCTTAAAATCTGATTCATAAGATTTTTTCTATAGAAAATACGTCAGATTTTGGAGACTTTCTTTTATGGAAAAGTCTCAGATTCTACGGATTTTACTATGGTAAAAATCAGTAGAAAGTGAGAAATTTTCTATGGGATTAAGTCCTCAGAATTGAAGTGTTTTTCTGGAAGTAAAAATTCCGGAAATTCGGGAAAAGTGCTCAGAATTGGAGCTTTAACGAAATTCCCCAAGAATATCTAAGGCTTTTTTGAAAATATTCTGAAGAATTTTCCTATAGGAAAAAGTCCTCAGAATCTGACGGTTTTTTTTAGAGGAAAAAATCATCACAATCTGAGGCTTTGTTTTTAGAAAAACTTGTCAAAATCTCAGAATTTTCCTATGGAAAACTCGTAAAAACCTTTTAAGTGATTCCACGATTTTTGATTAATTTGCTGTAAAAGTTAGAAAATATGTTGATATTTTTTCAACACAAAATTTGTTTTCCCCTTAGGGAAAAGTTCCGAAAATATGAAGTACTTTCAATAGGAAAAAGTGGCCAGAAACTGACGAATTCTCTATGAGCTTTAGAAATAAATTATCAGCAAATATGTACCTCAGGTTTTTAGAATGGGTCTTGTGGGCCTATTTTTCTCCAAATGTCCACCATGTCCAAAAATCCTCAAAAGGATTTCATCACATGGTTATAATAAAAAATCTAAAATTGACGAACTCTGACAATCATTTCGGGTACGACACTATAGAGTATGAATACTAGACTCTTGTGTCAGAATAATGTCCACAGTGGATAAAAATTCCCTAGAGGGCTACATCACATACTTATAATAAAAAATCAAAAACTTAAGGTGGCACGCGATATATTTTTACTAAACAATAAGCCCGTTTTTCTTGCCACCCGTGTTCTAGAGTATTTTTTTAACCAGTTTTTGCTCTTTCTCTAAACTGAATGTAAATTTATTATATGTACAACGTAATTTAGGTATTTTTGGTTAAAAATATAAAAACCAACCACCCTTAGAGGGAATAATATTAGTTGGTGTTAATATGTAGTTTTTTGAGCTAAAACTACACTGAAAGAAAAATCATTAAACTAAAATATCTAACTAAAGATATGTATTTTAGTTTAAGTTTATGTTATTCGATCTTTAAACTTATAATTATTGGAATTAGTTACTCAGGCTCGAACTATTGCTGAAGATTCTGTTCAAAGAAAAACCGAAATATTGATTTAGAATTTATAAATAAAAAACCATTATAAAAAACTGAGACCTTGAGCCCGAGTATTTATTTTTAATAATTGATACTTATGTATTTTAGTCATACATGGGACTAATTAATTAGGTGGACTAATCATTTGATGATTTCATTGCCATTGCATTGATATCAATTGTAATGAAATTAATTTCGATACAATTTTTTTAAATTAATGGTAATGATTTTAAAATTTAATTTCATTGATTAATGACAATGGTTTTAAATTTCATTACAATTGATAATGAATCAACTTAAAAAAAATAATTGCCATTGACAGAAAAACGTAAAATTAGAGTAATAGTCGCTGAAATCGGGGATGGAAATTGCTCATTCAGGCTCATGATGATTTAAAATTAAATATTACTTTCCATTCCATTGTTATTTGTATCCAGGTGAAGTAGAATGGAATGGATCCTCCTTAAAAAATTATGTTTTATAACTTCCCTGGCCAAGCCCGTTGTTCGTTTTCATTTATCTGAATTTTTTTTTGTAAACAAATGGTTTTTAATCAATTGTATTTAGTTTTTTTTATACACTAGTGTAATTTCATTGCCATTAGTAATATTTTTTCTAATGAAAAATATTTCATTACCACTTAATGGTAACTGATAAATTTCCAAGTGTGATTTTAGTACATATTTTTTTTTTAAATATTTTTTTTTTTTTTTTAATTTTTAGTTCACAAACAAAAAGTAGACATTATCTTGTCCAGAATTTCGAAGGTTTTTGAATTCCGTAACGTAGTGGAGAATTCATTCGTTTTTAAATGTGAATTCATCATTCACCAATCGAATTAAATTTTCTTTAGAATTGAATGAATTCCTTTTCTTAAGTAATTCATTGAATTCGTTTAACTAAACGCGTTAAATAAACAAAATTCAAAAAATTAATTCAATTGCCATAGTTCTTTTTATTAAATCAAGTGAATTAATTCCTTACTGAATTCCTTACTGAATTAATTCACCACTGAATTCGTTCAGTGAATAAAAAAAAATTACGTTCAGTGAATTAAAAAAAAAATTACGTTCAGTGAATTGAAAAAAAAATTACGCTCACTGAATTGAAAAATAAAAAATTAGGTTCACTCAATTGAAAAACAAAAAATTACGTTCACTGAATTCAAAAGTTGTTTTCTGCCGTTCAGTACACAGTGCAGAATTTTCAAAATATTTTGGCAATAATTCAGCCATTTCTTGTTTATTACTCTTCTTTATAAAAAACGAGTAGAAAAGTTAAGGTCAGGCATGCCGACTGGTGTCAAAATTTTCTATAAAATAATAAAATAAGAGAAAATCGGAAACATAGCCCATATGGGCGATAGGTCCAAATGTGGACCGATCCTATCTAGAATCAATAGGCTTTGTCCATGGGACCATGTGAGTCAGCGAACCAAATTTCATTGAAATAAATTTTCAAAAACCAATTTGCCGACCAACCGACCAGTTTCATTTCATGCCGACTAGTTTCATTTAATGGCGCCCAACCAATAACGGCATTGTGTACTGAACGGCAGAAAACTGCTTTTGAATTCAGTAAACGAAAAATGAAATTGAATGAATTCAGTGGTGAATTAATTCAGTAAGGAATTAATTCACTTTTTATCCGTTCGATTTATAAAATTGAATTAATAAAAACAACTATAGCAATTAAATGAATTCGTAACAAAAGAAATCAAACGAGAACAAGTATGAATTAATTCCATTCAATATATAGTCTTTTGTTAATATATTTATTGAATTTTTAATTCAGAATGCAAAAACCGAATTAAAGAATTAATTCTTCAAAGCTCTGCACCAAATGATGCGTATTCTTAAGTTTATTATGGAGAAAATTAGAACAAAAAAAAATTATCGAGTATATTTGTAGTTCCCTAAAAGTATTGCATAAACATATTTTTGGTCAATCCCATTAAACAATATTTGATGGAATTTTAAATAATGTTTTAATTAATTACTACTACTTTAATTTAATTTTGGTTCAATTAATAGTATAACATTTTTAGTAATTTTTGCTATAATATCCATGGTAGGTGTAAAATAGTAATTAATATAATCAATATTTTTATTTTCTTCAGTGTAGAACTAAAATATATGAAACTTAACTTCAAGTTGGTCGTTTGTCATATAATATTTACATAGGCTGTGGAAAATTTCATTAGGAAAATAAATGGACATAAAAGGAAAACATAGAGGAAACATAATAAAACTGTTAGCGTTGAAATTAAAGGGATTTTAGAAATAATTTAAATTATAATGTATCGTTTTTTGGAAGATGAATAGACAAAAGAAAAGGAAAAATTGTTAACTATTTTACAGCCTTAAGGTATACTTTAATATTATTTAAAAAACCGCGCCTTAAAGCTATAAAACTTTCAAGTATTTTTAAGATATGCCTAAAGTTAGGCAATGATTGTTGAGATTTGATATTGTTAATTACATGTTATACCATTTAAAAACTTTTAATACATATTTTCACAGGGATGACATACTGCCACTTCAAGAAGTAATAAAGACCAAAAATATGTTTAAAATTATTATAATTAGTCCTCATGTATAATACATATTTTTGTTGAAATATTTGTCATTAGGTTCTATACAGAAAAAAAGTTTTTAATCATCATAACTTCGAACCAGGTGTTACTAATCTTTAAACTACCGTTGAACTTCAATCATGCTTATAAAATTAGTTAAAAAACTATAACTTTAATTTGTGACAAATTTCTAAAAAAAAAAATATTACAACAAACGTGCAGAAAACTTTTTTTTGAAATTAAAAAAAAAAAAATATCAAAACTTAAACCTGATGGCAGTAGCAATCAATAAAAATTGAAATGAATCTCAATTTCCGTTTTGGGGTTTCGCTGAAGACTATCAACATTTATAATACCAAAGCAAAACTTTGGAAAACTAAAAATCATTTTCAATTCACTTTTTTCCAACAAATGACAAAAACAAAATACAGAAATCTCTAACCCGCAGGCATTCAAATCAAACTAATGTAAATTGTAAAATATTCCCTTTATATTCCTCTCTTTACCTTCTAAAAGAAAACAATAAAAAGAAAATATTTCTTTAAATTTTCTTTAGCAAATAGTTTGAAAAAAAAACTTTATCTTGGTGGCAATCATAGGGCTTTTCGTATTTTTTTTTTTCAATTCTCTGCAATCTGTAGAAAATTATAGAAATTTACTTATATGCATTTCTTTCTTTATGGTATCCCAGCCAACATTTTTCGACGCACTCAGAAGTTATGACTCATAAAAAATTCCATAATATGATACATTTCAGAGCGCTCAAAATGAAATATAATTGATTCTTATTTTTGAGCCCATTTAAATATTTTTGAAAATTTCTTCAATACTCATAAATGTTTTAAAACTGAATAACATAAGCGGCTTAGTGAAATTTCTACACTCAAAATAATAAGTATGTTGTGTGAACAGAAAAATTTGTTACTTTAACAAAATGTATTCCTCCCAGTGTAGAAAATCATTACCAGATATGTGGTTATGTAACTACATACTTGGTAATGGTAACTAGTTTCTTTTGTTATTACATTTCTTATTACCTTTATATGACGATGTCGCGAAAAATAATGAGTTGTCGTTACACACCAGCATACGAAAAATCAAAAAATATATCGTTACCTATGTGCTTACCAGTACTGACAAAAATAATGAGTTTAAAAATAGATTTTCTAAAAAATAAATTATATAAAAAAATATATTTTTTATTGTATTTTTTTTTTTTTTTTTAAATTTGCTGGTGCGCGAATCGAACCTGGGTCTACAGATTGCCAGTCAATAGCTCTACCATCTGAGCTATATCGACATGTAATATTTAATAGATAAAAACACAATTGACCTGCTGCACACAAGTAAGCTTACTCGCCAACATACAAAAAATCAAAAAATATGTGGTTACATATATCCTTACCAGTGTTTAAAAAATATTGAGTCTAAAAATAGATTTCAAAAAATTAAAAACAAAATCTAGAAAATTATTTTCTATTTGAAATAATGATAAAAATAAGTCATTATCAGTAACTCATTATTATATGTTTTAAAATAATACAGAAGGTAAGTGGGTGTCTTTACTGGTACTCCAAAAAATAATGATATGTCATTACCGTTTCTTCACTGGGTAGTTGCCACATTTTTTATCCGATTTTCATAAGTAATACCTTTCTGGAAAGGTTGTAATGGTATATTGTTTACAACTTCATTAGTTGTTTCAAAATGCCACCGCAAGATGGCGCTAATCCAGCATTTATTATAAAATTGCAAAAAATTGAAATTGAGGAACCTCGAAAATGATTTTTTTGATATGTCGTAGTGGAATTTTTTATTCCTCATGCCAAAAGCTATCGAAAAATCGATGGCACAATATCAAAAAATTTTTGTCCATACAAATCGCCCCACTCTAATCCTCATATTGCTATACTTTTGAAGATCTAAGGGCTCTTCTGTGAGCCTATTCGGTTTCCAAGTGTACACTGGGTTGCCTTTAAAAATAGAGTAGGCGTTTTCTTGCTACGTTTTCTTTGCTGAAATAATTTACGTGTTTAAAATATGCACTAAAAATTTCTGCTGGAAAAAAGAAGAAGAAAAAACTACTAAAATAGTTATGCAAATGCCATAAAGATTATTTTAATTCGTCGTTGTGTCATTTGCATGAAAATTTTTCGTAGAATATACAATTTTTTTTTTTCTTTTGCAAAAGTTTTTATTGCACTGTGGCATATAAACTTGTTTTTCATTTTCCTGTAGTGCATTAGAAGATTGGTTTAAGAAAAAAAAAAACAAATCATCTTTATTTATACATATTTTATTATATTTAAACTAAAAGGAGTGTATATAAAGTTTCCATGTATTTAACAATATTTATTTAATAAAATTAAAAAAAAAAAATCATTGACTAAATGTATGCTATAATTTTATGTATTTAATGCATGCAGCTTGAGGATTTATGCAAAGGGTTGCCAGATTGTTGGGACAAACAAAAAATATTAACAAAACTTATAATAATTTTAATTGTCTTTCGTTAGCTAAAATTTTTAACATCATTCTAATCTTAATAATTTTATTTTCTTTGCAGGTACGTTTTAACACTACAACTTCTAATTTGTAATTTGCTTGTAAGTATTGAAAGAATATGTTTTATAATATGTGTTTGAATACACTTATACTACTCAAAACTGCAAAAGGTTTTAAGAAAAATCATAAAAAACGAGTAAAAAAGTTAAAGTCGGGCATGAAAACTATATAATACCCTACACCATTCTGGTTAAAAGCCAACTAATGTTAGGATCTGAAATTCGAATGGGTTAAAATGCGATTTGTGGCAAAATTTTCTACAAAATGATAAAAGAAGAGAAAATCGGAATTATATGGGCGACAGGTCCAAATATGGACCGGTCCTATCTAGAATCAATAGGCTTTGTCCTTGGGACCATGTGAGTCAGCGAACGAAATTTCATTGAAATATGTTTGTATTTGCGGCCTGCAGCGTGTAAATTTTTTTGGGGGGGGGGGCCCTTATATGGGCACTAGGTCTAAACATGGACCGATGTTAACCAAAATCAATAGGCTTTGTCCTTTGCCCAACATAAGTCTGTGTACCAAATGTTATCAAAATGTCTTAATATTTGCTACCTGTAGCACAATAGTGCATGGACAGACACACAGACGGACGGACGGACATCGTTAAATCGAAATAAAAACTGATTCTGAGTCGATCGGTATACTATAAGGTGGGTCTAGGTCCAATATTTTTTGGTATTGCAGACATCAGCACAAACTTATTATGCCCTCTCCACGTAGTGGTATAGGGTACAAAAATTAAACTATAAATTTTTCTTCGTTGTCTACTTTAGGCAATATGGTAAAAATAAGTTTAGAGTGAATCTTGAAAACTAATGCATGGATATTAGTAGGCTCAGGTTAAATTATTTCTCTTACCAAGAAATAATTGCAATCCAAAAAATATGATATTTGTATTGCTGCTACTTAAGAAGACAAACTTTACTCCCACGTAAAAAAGTTTAGATGTATTTAGCTATACATAAATACACTCAAAATAATATGTCTGTTAGCTGAACAGAAAACTTTATTACTTTAACAAAATTTATGCCTGTTTTTTTTTAGCTTCAATTAAAATTTGTTGATTTTTAAACATGTTTTGTTAAATTTAAAGTAAAACTACAGTTTTATTTGTAATTATACTGAGGCGTTCGGGACCCTGCGAGGTCCCAGTCCATATCATCTAAAGGCATGTAAAGTCACTTCAAAGGAGCAAACATTTTGTCCATTTTGCTCTATCTCGCTTAATTTTCGAGATATGGGCCATTTTATGAAGCGGAAATTTTTTATTAAAAATTTTCGAGGGTGTAAGGCCCCACCAAGGTCTATTTTTGGATAGAGATAAGCTTTTCACGGAGGTATGGTTGCGGGTAGTCGAAATTTTCGTCAACTTTTTGCTATATCTCTCTTAGTTTTCGAAATATGGGACATTCTAAAAAATTGGGAGTGAAAGAAATAACGCAATCTTTAAAACTTTAGATGCACTGGTGATGCCATCAACCGGGTAATAACAATAGCATGAAAATCAAAGATGTCAAATATAAAGATATAACAAAAGTTGCCAATATTATACACCAGATGGCAGGCATTTTCAAATAACGCTAATGGGTACTACTGAATAACGCCCATGAGTACTACCGGAAGTCGTTATTAAAATAATTTGACAAGAGAAAAATAAACACCCTTCACTATAAATTTAGTTAATTTAAATTTTATTTCTCGGTTTGCAACATTAAAATTTAAATATGAAAACAAAATAGTCGCGCAAACTAATTAACATTTTGTAACACAAAGTATCCCAGTAACAAAAAATACTAGTTCAGAACCAGATATTTACTAGTTTATTTGAACCAGGCAACTAGTACGAGTTCTACCGCCTCTCCATACAAACAACTGTAGAATTTAACATGGAGATGTCATAGGGATGGGGACAATTGTCGCCAAACTCCCACTTTGGTACTAGTTGTAGAACTACTTTGAAAATTACAATTTAAGGACGAAAAATAGGGAGCAAAACTGGTACTAATGGGACACTCGCGGAACCAGTTACGAAGTGACTCTTTGGAAATAGTACTGTACCAGTTGGTAAAGATATAAATTATATACGTAGATAAAAAACAAACACTTTTTCTTTGATGAAACGTAAATTAGACCGATAGTTTTCTTACGGAGATAATTAGGTCAATTTACCAAACGAAATCTAAAATATTTTGTGTTTATGATTTCTAATCACAATAAAAAATTTTAGTGTTTATTCACAACTTCAGACTATGTTACTAACAACAAATGTAAACAAAACTAGAATTTCAAAACTCCTATTTAAATTTAATCTTTCGAAATAGTCTCGCATTGTTTCAATCAAACTAAGAGCTACACAAATGGTTCAAAATTGTTTTAAGAACCCGTGAAAAAAAATTTATTCAGTACCATATCTTTTTTTATTTGGTATCATACTAAATTATATAAAATTTTATCCGGAAAATGGATTAATAAAATTGTATATAAAAGAATAAAAAAGATATTTGAATTGATATAATTTCATCCAATTTTATCGGAGTTTTGGTCTTATTCAATTGCATTAAATTTTTTTTGTTTATATGAATATGGATAGTGTAGGAAAACAACCAATTAATTAACTGAGAGAATTATCTGAATAATATTAATAAATTTTTGCACAAAACCGATGAATTTCACTAGGCCTGAATTTACTAGGTCCATTGAAACTTTTTACTAAATAATGGAATTTTTGATTAAATGGTGTCAAAATATTCATTTTATTTATTAAAAGTTTCATACACTTAATGAAAAAGCTTCGTTAAAACTAAATTCATAAAATATATGAAGCGTTTTCATCAAATTTAAGAAATTTTTCATTTACCTTGTGAAGAAAACTTTATTATTTTACTAAAAAATTTTATTAAAACTGGTCCACTTTACTTCTCTCTGTGTAATATAATCCATTATCAGTTAGTAGTAACTACACAGAAGAAAAAAATTAAAAAATCACACAAATCTCAGGTTTTTTTCTTTTTATATAAAAAATTGTCTGCTTATTTTTAAAATCGGAAAACAAAAAGTTTAACTAGAATCATATTTACTTTAATAAGGATAAGTATTATAGCCACCAATTATAAAATTTCGTTTTAAAGTTTCTTATTTAAATAAAATATCCTACTAAGTGATGACTATAACACTGGCCCTAATATTCATACTTTATTTACAAAGTGTTCGTAAAAAATCAAATGTTAATTAAAATCAGATATAGTAATTGATTTGACTATAATTTTTTCTCTGTGTAGTTACTTTTCTTATTTCTTTCATTAGATTTAAGATTAGATATTATTAAAAAAGTGCGACATTGGTATGTCTCATTTATCCCAGAAATGAATAAATTATGGGTCATTAGAAACCCTAGATGTAACATAACATATAAGCTCAGCTTTTAAATTTTGTATTGAATTATTAAGTATATAATTGTATTTAAATCCACAAACATTTTGCTCGATTCGAGATAGTAAATAATTTTATCTAAAATATTCTTGGGCCACATTTAGTTTTATAAAGAGTTGTTTGAAGCAATATACAAATTTAACTTCAACGAGATATAATTTGATCAAATATATGTATTTGTATATGGCATATAAAATGATATAAGAGAAAATATATTTTAAGATATGATTATATAAGGCAACGAATAAGAAAATTTTGAAAATCGGAATAGCAGATAAACTCATATTTAATTTTATATGTTGTTATTCACTCTCTAATATGAATAGGTACAATTGGATCAAACCTAACTTGATCAAATGTAATCGTTTTTTCACGGGAATGAAAACATGGAGCTGTACTGGTACTTATGAGAAATTTACCAAACTAGTTCCGGAGTGACTCCTCGGTACCAGTACTTTACCAGTTGATTTGCACCTCAAGGCAATTTAAAGTAAAAAAATTTGGGTGTTTATTTGCAAACTCTCATGTTTTATTAAATACAAACATAAACGAAATAAGAATTTCAAATTTCGCATTTTAATTTCTTTTACAGTCCCTACATAGATCGTATTTAACTAGTACACAACTGGTTCAAAATGGTTATTTTGAGAACTAGTTTTGTAGTTTCTAGTCAAAAGACTAGTACTTTTTAGAACTAGTTCGACCATTTGCTACTGGGATGTTATTGTAACTGAAAATCAATTTTTTTACAAAACGTAGGATTTCCAGTTTTTTGAATTCAATATAGAAAAAACTATTTGCTTTTGCATTTAAATAAAATTCAGATCCCACCCACCGGTTTCGGCAAAAAACCCTATATTTGGCAAAAATTGTGGTCAACAAATGTCGAAACATTTAAAATTGTTTTAAATATAATTTAGAGAAAAATACTAGAGGTAAATCAAAAACACATCTAAAAAAACTAGATTGTGAATTATTTCTGCTATTTAGTGGCTTAACGTCTTTTGTTAATTTTGTTTTCATTAATAAATAGAATTGATCTCATTTAAAATTTAAGAAATTATTTTTAACTTTGTTTTCTAATTACGCAATTCTAAGGAAAATGTTAACAAAAACTTTCGGTTTCGTCCGAAAAAAACCAGGTTTCTTTTAACATTTAAGAATTTACGAAAACGAAAAAAACCCTAAAGAATCAAAAGTAAAACTTACGAAATCGTACTACTCAATCATATAATTTCATACGAAATATGTGTTAAAACTTTAAATATGCGCACTAACAAATGTTTTTTAAGTGAAATTACAACAACACCATTCTAACATGCAAAAATATTTATTTATTTATGGAAAAGCAATTTACGTTTTCGATTTCCCATTCAAACGAAATTAAAGTCTGTGATATGCCTGTGTATTGTTCATATGTTCATCGGATTTCTATTTTAATCAGTACTTAATTACAAAATTTAACTAACGAAAACTTCTGCGATTCAGTAATATATAAAATATGTTGCTTTTTAAAGGTTTTTTTAATTTTTCCTGTTAACATTTTAAATGCTTTATATTTCCCATGCCCTTTTAAATAAAATTGCTTGTTAACATAATTTCTCTGAAATGCAAAAATTAGATTTAATACTGAATTTAGACTGAACAAAAACTACCTAATTTTTGTACAAAACTAGGTTTTCCTTTTCCAAGACCAAGCCAAACAATGAATAGTTTGTTTTCATTTTTTTTATTTCAACAAAAAGAAATTGTTTAATTTTTGTACGAATACGTTTTAGCTCTTTTACTGTTATATATCCTTTTATGGCATAATTATTATATATCTACGCGAATTTAAACGATTTGTTTTATTTATAAAATTGCAATAAAAAACTGCAAAACAATAAATATTTCCCACAATATTAAATTTTATTTAAATTCTTGGTTTTTGTTTTGATTTTGAAATTTTGATAGAAGCCATATTTGTTTGGAGAGAAATTTTGAAATAAAAAATGACATAAAAATGCAGTTTACAGTCACCATCTGTTGGATATTTTTTGAACTAACCAGGTATGCATTTTGTTATATCTTTATAATTGATATCTTTGTGAAAATATTATATTTTAGCAATAAATGTGTAAAATTTAACGAATGGGTTCTTAAAAATTAGTTATAAATAATTTTAATTTTCTACTCTGGGTTAAATATACTGCAAAATTCTTTAATTTTTTTTTGTATGTTCAGCAGTGCATGATTTTAAATCAAATACTTTTTAAACCAAAATAAACATTAATTTTAATATTTATTTTTAAATTGCAATCATTTAAGTATTTTATTTTCAATAGTTTCTTTTCTTCTCCAGTTTTTATTATATATTTTTTTTAACTGTCATTATTTTATTGTTCTTCAATAAGAAAACGATTTGCAAAAAGTATTTGTTTTCTTGTTCATATCCTCCATAAACATTACAATAACTTTGCTGTTTATTTACATAAGAGCCCTGTTTAACGGCATTCCAGTTTTTCGAAAAATAAGTAACAAAAAATTTTTGGACTACACTCTCAGAACAATTCCGTTGTGGCAACGGAATTTTTTCCAACCGAATTGGGTCGGCTGCTGCAACCTCGTAATTCGGTTGCCCGGTTCTGAGAGTGTACACACAGAAAACGATTCAGTTAGAAATCCATCAAAACCACTAAGATTCTTTTAATAGCACCTTATATTATTTCAGACTATTTAAATTTTATTGATAATATAAATATTTCGTATTGAAAAACCATTTTCTACATTCGCAACTGATTGAATTGCTCTACTGAATTTAAATCGGTCTTCTCAACCAATTGCAAGAAAATATATATTTTTTTAAACAATTCTATAATCACAACTATATTAAAAACGAGTAAAAAGGTTAAAGTCGGGCATGCCGACTATACAATACCCTACACCAGTCTGGTTAAAAGCCAACTAATGTTTGGATCCGAAATTCGAATGGGTTAAATGGGGCTTGTGTCAAAATTTTCTATAATGTGAGTCAGCGCACAAAATTTCATTAAAATATTTTAATATTTGCGACCTGCAGTTTGTAACAAAGCCAATTTTGGGGGGACCCTTATATGGGCAATAGGTCTAAACATGGACCGGTGTTAACCAAAATCAATAGGCTTCGTCCTTGGGCTGCCATAGGTCGGTGTACCAAATTTCATCAAAATATCTTAATAATTTGGTGTCAAAACTCATTATTTTTGTTCGACAAGGTCGTTTTTGTAAGTAGTTGTCCATATTCGCTGCATGAAAAAACGCACAAAATTTGTGCACCCTCTTACCCGCTGTATTACAAAAATATAAAAAATTAATAGTTACCAAAAGTGGTAACTATTAACTAACTTTGTAAGTGGTTACAAGTTGTTGAATTATAAGGATTACTCATATACTTACTATTGGTTAAAAAATAAGTAGTTACCAATATCACATTATCTTTATAATTCAATAAGTAGTCGCGCGTAAGCTAGGCTGTTTATACACTCAAAATAATACGCCTGTTGGCTGGACAGAAAAATTTGTTACTTTAACTAAAGTTATTCCCGTTTTTTGGCTTAAAATAAAATTTGTTGATTTTAACAAATTCTTTTGTTAAATTTAACAAATCTAAATTTAAGTAAAAAATCTGTGAAACTACAGTTTTATTTGTAGTTATACAAAGTCGCAAAATTTGTTCAAATTTAGGGTCCCCGGTTCTAGTCCATATAATCAGAGGGCATGTAGCGTCACCCCAAAAGAGCAAAAATTTTGTCAGTTTTGCTCTATCTCGCTTAGTTTTCGAGATATGGGCTATTTTGTGAAGTGGAAAATTTTTATAAGAAATTCCCGAGGGTCCAAGGCCCCACCATGGTCAATTTTTTGATAGAGATAACCCCTTCCGCTGGTGTATTATTCGGTTAGGGGCAGTCGAAGTTTTCGTAAATTTTGCTCTATCTCTCTTAGTTTTCGAGACATGGGCCATTTTAAAAAATCGGGAGAGAAATAAATAGCGCCGTCTTTAAAACTTCGGATACACTGGTGGCGCCATATACCGGGTTATAATAGAAACATGAAAATATTATATTTTAACAATAAATGTTGTAAAATTAAACCTATTCGTTTAATTAAAAAATTTTTAGGATTTTTAGTATAGTGTTAAATGAAGATAACTAACATCTTTGTTTAAATCAGTACTAAAAATTTGTTAAAAATTAGTCAAATCGATTTGAATCCCGTTTGACAGATTTTTCTACTGACGTCTTATTTTAAGTGTAAAAACAGCTTCGTCTAACAAAAATAACTAGTACTGATGCCGAATTATAAGTAGTAAAAAATTTAGTTTCATTATACAATATAAGCACTTATTTAGTAAATGTAACCACATATTTTTTGATTTTTTTGTATTTTGGCGAGTAAGCTTACTTGTGTGCAGCAGGACAATTATGTTTTTATCTATTAAATATTACGGCACTACGACATTAGCCCCAACGAAGTAACCCCCAAACCTTAAAACGAAAAAAGTCCCAAAAAAATGGCAAAAATTTAGTTTGGAGATTGTTTCATTTATTTTGGGGATTGTTTCATATATGATTTTTGGGGTTTTTTTCATTATGAAATAAGCCCAAAATGAAAGAATTCCCAAACATCCCAGTGTAGAAACGGTAATGACATATCATTATTTTTTGGACTACCAGTAATGACACCCACTTACCTTCTGCATTATTTTAAAACATATAATAATGAGTTACTGATAATGACTTATTTTTATCATTATTTCAAATAGAAAATAATTTTCTAGATTTTTTTGAACATTTTTTAAAGTCTATTTTTAGACTCAATATTTTTAAAATACTGGTAAGGATATATGTAACCAAATATTTTTTGATTTTTTGTATGTTGGTGAGTAAGCTTACCTGTGTGCAGTAGGTCAATTATGTTTTTATCTATTAAATATTACATGTTGATATAGCTCAGATGGTAGAGCTATTGACTGGCAATCTGTAGACCCAAGTTCGATTCCCGCACCAGCAAATTTTATTAAAAAAAAAAATACAATAAAAAATATTTTTTTTTATATAATTTATTTTTTTGGAAATCTATTTTTAGACTCATTATTTTTGTCAGTACTGATAAGAACATAGGTAACGATATATTTTTTGATTTTTCGTATGCTGGTGTGTAACCATAACTCATTATTTTTCGCGACATCGCCATATAAAGGTAATAAGAAATGTAATAACAAAAGTAACTAGATACCATTACCAAGTATGTAGTTATATAACCACATATCTGGTAATGATTTTCTACACTGGATAATTTATTGAAAACCAGTATTTTTTTAATTTTTCAAATTCTTAAAAATAATTAAATAAAAAATAATGAACAGCTGATTTTTATGCAAATTGGTGTATTACGCCGGGCAACATTCATTTTAAAGAATACCTCTTGAGGTGGCGGCAATAATAAATATTGTGAAAAATAAAAAATTTCAAGTAGTGGAATAGAGTTTCCTTTGCACTCGTTCAGAAAGTACTGAGAAATGTTGGAGTGGGAGTACTCCCCTTCTATGACAACTCAGTGGCAAAATCTATACTGTTTCTGATGAAAAAAGAAGTATGTCGAAATGATTAATTGTAATGCTTTTTCTACTGTTTTAGCATCTTTTTTTTTTGCTGGGATATTTAAAATTTTAGGTTTTTTACCAAAACGGTTTTTGCTAGATTTGTCCAGAATTCTAGATTTGTATGAGAGTATTTGTTTTGAAGATACAGTTTGGTTAAAGCGACATGAACTAACTGATTAGAAATATTTAGTAAATATAGGCCCGTATAACTGGAGATTAGTGCATTTTTAAGCAGCGTATTTTTATTTCTATTTGCGCTCATATTTCTTGTGAGACCTAAGTTATAAATATTTTTATGATACTTTAGTGTCTCATAAAGAATATTATTTTTTAGATTTCTATACTGATCTAAAAGCAATCGTAGTAATGATACTTTTTATGGGTTATTGTTGCATCGTAAAATTTAATAGTTTGCAAATATTTTTTAAAGTATTTATCGGTAAACTTAATATGATTATTAGTAAATATAAGAAACTATGAATAAATTATCATTGATGTAGAGAGTAAGGGAATTGAGGTGTTAAATAAATAAATAGAAATTTTATTTCATGATTTTCTAGTAAAAAAATGCTTTTCTAAATATTTCCTTAATTTTACATAAATATAAGGTTTTAAAACCTGTATTAACAACCAGTATTAGGCCTCTTAAAGACAGACTTGTAATTAATTAAATAAATAAAAAACAGCCTCAACAGACATGCCTCATTTATAAAATATTGTTGAACACCATCTCATTTATCCTTTTAAATGTCAACTCAATTAACCGTAAGAAACAATTTGACACTGAATTTTTCTTTTATGTTGTCTTCCATTTCCATTTTCCAAGGTAGGCCGAGCATTCAACTTTAGTTTTGTTTGTTTTTTTTTTTCTTTTTAATTTAAACTAAAAACATTTGCAATATAAAATAATGAATTTGTACTGTAGAAAAAATCAATACTTGGCAACAGTACTTTTGCAATATAAATTTTTCACCGCAGTAAAACAAGTCAATGTCATACGAAGCAATTGTATGAGACAGCATGAGAGTTTT
This sequence comes from Leucophora obtusa, assembly GCA_949987735.1. Lineage (NCBI taxonomy): Eukaryota > Metazoa > Arthropoda > Insecta > Diptera > Anthomyiidae > Leucophora > Leucophora obtusa. The sequence goes on along the minus strand of OX465297.1, from coordinate 126,412,687 downwards.
TAAATTTGAATGTTTTATTTTGGGAAAAGTTAACTGACAGTATTGATAAAAACAAACTTTTGACATAATTTAATATATTAATTTGGTAATCTGTAAAAACAAAAAGAATTAAAAATTTTGATTACATGTCAATCGATTATTGGGATATTGTTTTAATTAAACAAAGTCATTTGGCGTAGCCTAACTAAAATAAGTTTAAAAATGTTTATGTTACCCCCCTCGATTTACAAAGACCCCTCAAACTATAATTTACGTCTAGTACGTGTGTTTTTTATTGTGTACAAAAACACATGTGAATGACAAGACGGAAAATCTACCATTTTCTACTGTCTTTGTAAATCAGGGGATAACATTTAATATTATTAATCTCCAACTTCTTCTCTTACAAATGAGTAATGTTACTGACTGACTGACTGACGCACTCAACATCGCACATCTTATTCCGCTGCAACTATTAACTTCAGCTTGGAGGCTACTCCTCCGGCATTGATCTTAGCTTAGGCGAAATTTTTTGATATTTTTACGGCGAATATCAAAAAGGAGAAAGTCTACGCCCTTGACGGCCTGCTCAAGCCCCTTCGGCTAAAAGCATAAAATTTTCAATATTTGCTCAGTGTAGTATGGGCTAATTCAGTGATAAAGTAGTTTTTGGAATCTTTGTAATGCAGTTTTGTCTTCGGCTGGGGTACGCCTCTGTTTGTCCAGGTGCGTCAAAAATGGTTAAAGCAATTGAAATTCACAAAACATATCATAGATTTTAATTCATGACTTCTGAATATTAGTTCATATTTTCTGAATTTCATTTCATATTTTCTAAATATCAATTAATGTTTTTTTTTTCGGAATTATAATTGATTTTTTCTGAATTACAAATGGAAATTCTGAATTTAAATCGATCTTCCCTGAATATGAGTTGATATTTTCTGAATTACATCGGAAAAGGTATAGTAAATAGTTCTAATTAACTCACAAGAATAAACGGCAGGTGAGTCGGATTATAGATGTGAAACGGCAAAACAGGTTCTAAGTACGATTAGTAATTATTTCTAAGTAACCCAGCAAAAACATGGTAATGACAGGTCATTACAATCAGAGCTTTGAAGAATTAATTCCTTTTTGAATGAATTCACTACCAATCGAATTCAATTTTCTCTAGAATTGAATGAATTCCTTTTCTTAAGTAATTCACTGAATTCATTCAACTGAATGCGTTCATCAAACAACAAATTCAAAGAATTAATTCTATTGCAATAGTTCTTTTTATTAAATCAAATGAATTAATTCACCGGTGAACGCGTTCAATTTTATAAATCGAACGGAAAAAAAGTGAATTAATTCTCTTCTGAATTAATTAATTCTTTTCTGAATTAATTCATTCAATTTAATTTTCATTCAGTGAATTAAAAAAAAAAATAAAATTACGTTCAGTGAATTAAAAAAAAATAATAAGTTCACTGAATGGAAAAAAAAATAAAATAAGTTCACTGAATTAAAAAAAATAAAATAAGTTCACTGAATTCAAAGCCTGTTTTCTGCCGTTCAGTAGAAGAAATCAATAATGTACAAATAAAATTTTTTAAATAAGTAATTTTACAGCGTGTGCTAGTAACAAATTAGAAACCGTATGCTGTTTATCAACCTACATGATTCAAAAATAAAGCCTTTTACTATTAAAAATAAAAGCTTTACAGATATAGATAAATTTGGAAAAAAAATATAACTATATAACTAGTTTGAAAAATTAATAGTTATATTTTTACTTATTATAGAACTTATTAATTTTTTTTTAATTCACTGAACGTAATTTTATTTTTTTTTTAATTCACTGAACGTAATTTTATTTTTTTTAATTCACTGAACGAAAATGATATTGACCGAATTCAGTAGTGAATTAATTCAGTAAGGAATTAATTCACTTTTTTTCCGTTCGATTTATAAAATTGAACGTGTTCACCAGTGAATTAATACATTAGATTTAATAAAAAGAACTATTGCAATTGAATTAATTCGCAACAAAATAAATCGAACGAAAGCAAATATGAATTAATTCCATTCAATAAATGGTGCTTAGTGAAAATTGATTTAGTGTTTTTAATTTAATATTTTATTTATTAAATTATTTCGAACATTTTTCCAACTGAATAGAAAATTCTCCGAGGTAAAAAGTTATAATATTTCCAATATTACCACCTATTTCACAATGTGGGGTAACCACTTATTTCCTAACTTTTGTGTAACCACTTATTCTATCTTTGTGAGTAACTACTTATTCTATCACTATGGGTAACTCGTTATTCGAACTTTTTTTGTAAGCGAGATTGTAATGACCACCCATGGATTTTTGGACATCGCGAACAAAAGTAATGTTGCGAGTAAATAGCCTGGTAAGTAGTGAAACCCTTTGTGTGCTACTTACTCGCTTAATTACTCGGTAATGTCTTTTTTTGCTGGGAACTCTAAACTCCAGCGCCAAAGTCTTAGGTGGTTTTACTGTAGTACCTTCTACATAGAAATCATCGCAGCCCTAAACCATAACCATCATTCTGTTGCATAGTGCTATTGATTTCAAACAAAGCTATATCACATTTTTGGTATATTAAAAAAAAAAAAAAGGATGTTTTTAATAAGATTTGAAAAAATGTTGTAAACTCCGTTCCTAATTTTTACACCAAACTATTTAACGAGTTTGACAAAGCGTTTCTGAAAGAACACGAAAAAAGTAACCAAATGTAAACTCCGTAACTGTAAACTCCGTAACCACAATTGTTTGCATCAGATTTCATTCAAATAAATGTAGATAAATGTTTAAAATATTTTAAAATAACAGAGGTGATTCAACTAATATTTATGCGTCAAAAGACGATTCAGCTAATAATTTTGCGTCAAATCAAAAAAAGTTATGAGTTTTTTACCCTAAGCTGCTAGAGCGAAAAACGATTGATTTTGCATTTCATTGGTTTTGAATCGATATTTCGAGTCATTACTGACATTAGTTTGACAAATTAAATTTGTTTCACACAATTTAAGAATTTTTTGATCGTGAAATGTTATGTTTTGAATATATTATTTTGTAACTGTGCAACCGCTTTTTGGATTTTAAAAAATTTTATATTTTTGAAAAGCATTTAAAAGGACCAAAAATACAAAATTAAAAAAAATTTTAATTTTTTTCTCGGAATGAATTGTATTTTTATTCGCGAAACCGCCAATTTGATAAACACAAATTACATATCATTGGAAAGCAAGTTGAAAACCCAAATACGAAAATCTAATAAATTGAAGAAAATTCGTACGCAATTTTTTTTGTTATATCTTTTGCTTGCAGAAATGTAAACTCCGTTACAACAAAAAAAAAATTAAAACTGTGCAAAAAAAGTTATTGCAACAACTTGTAGATGAGATTTTTTGCAATTAGGTTCATAATGACTAAACTTACTGATTCCATTAAGAAAAAACCGAAATATTAACACTTTGCTTCTCACAAATTTGGCCCAAAAATTTATCACATTTTTTGATTTCATCCATATACATATTTTTAAAAATTAAAAAAATATTGAATTTAAACAAATTATTTATAAATATTAAAAAAAAATTAATAGAATAAAAAAAATTTAAAAAAAAAAATAAAAAAACATTGGTCCCGCCGGGAATCGAACCCGGGACCCTCTGAAAAAGAAACTCCAAAAAAGTGAATATTTAAATAATTCTTGACTCCACAATACAATAACTCCAAGAATCGTCTATTTTTAGAGTAATTTAAAATTCTTCAGTGATGAGGGCTCATAATTTGGTGGCAAGGAAAACACTTGATTTTTATGTTTCTTGGTGCTATCTCAATACTTTGTAAAGCATTAAATAGATCGGTGTTATCATTTGAGTGTCAGGAAAGCACTTTAATTTTTTTATATGAGCGTTAGCAAAGCATTTGATTTTTATGTTTATGGGTGCTTTCCCAGGGCTTGGTAAAGCATTGGCACCACCTTGGAACGGTGTTATCATTTGGGCGTTGGGAAATCGCTGTTACCACCCATTTCGGTGCTTTACCAGTGCTGGCCCCTTTGTAATTTTCTACCTGGGTATGTAACTACATACTTGGTAATGGTAACTAGTTACTTTTGTTATTACATTTCTTATTACCTTTATATGGCGATGTCGCGAAAAATAATGAGTTGTCGTTACACACCAGCATACGAAAAATCCAAAAATATATCGTTACCTATGTGCTTACCAGTAGTGACAAAAATAATGAGTCTAAAAATAGATTTTCTAAAAAATAAATTACATAAAAAAAAATATTTTTTATTGTATTTTTTTTTTAAATAAAATTTGCTGGTGCGGGAATCGAACCTGGGTCTACAGATTGCCAGTCAACAGCTCTACCATCTGAGCTATATCGACATGTAATATTTAATAGATAAAAACATAATTGATCTGCTGCACACAAGTAAGCTTACAAGCCAAAATACAAAAAATCAAAAAATATGTGGTTACATATATCCTTACCAGTGTTTAAAAAATATTGAGTTTAGAAATAGATTTCAAAAATATTTCAAAAAAATCTAAAAAATTATTTTCTATTTGAAATAATGATAAAAATAAGTCATTATCAGTAACTCATTATTATATGTTTTAAAATAATACAGAAGGTAAGTGGATGTCATTACTGGTAGTCCAAAAAATAATGATATGTCATTACCGTTTCTACACTGGGCTTTTAAGCAATTACTCTTTAGAAGCAATACTTAAGTGATTTTTTGTATTTGGTTCAGAAGTAATTCTAAAAAAGCTGTAAAAATGTAATAACGGATACTTGGGAAGCAATGAAAGAAATGATTTTTTGAAGTTGTTCAGAATAACTTCTAAAAAAGCAGTAAAAATACACTTACGGATACTTGTGACGCATTGAAAGAAGTAGTTTGTAAAGCATTACTTGCAATTTTTGTGGCTGGGTAATGTAAAAAACACGAAGTATTATTTATGGTTTTTGAATTTTATATGATAATTTCTTTTTTCACAAAAACAAAAGAATACAAAAGAACAATTTGAATTGCCGTTATTTTCCGCCATTCTATCTCTTTCCTTCTTAGCTCATAAATAAACAACCAACAACATTCTATGGTAAAAGAAATCATTGTGGTAACGCCTAAGGCTCAATTAACATTTCAACAGCCATAATTTAACAACAAAACCATTTTGACAGCATTGAATTAGCTGAAATGTAAATTGTTGCCAACGTTTAACATATAAAACACGTTTTAAGGGTAAATTACGTGTTTAACCGTAATAATAAGCATAATATAATCAGAATCTAAAGTAGAGAAAACACTACATAGAATGTAATAAATATTTAGAAGTGGGTAAAGAAGATGAAGATGGTAAAAAGGTGTTTTCAAACCACAACATACAGTATTTATGTTTTAAAGACAAAATACCTTAAACAAGGTAAAAAAAAACGAAATAATGTTCGGCAGAATTTTAAATTAATTAACAACATAAATAGCTAACCTCATTTATTACAAAATTAAAAAGATTTTTTTTCATAAATACTAAAATATTGTACAATAAACAGTAGCTATAGTTTTATATTTTGTTACAAAACTTGTGGCCAGATATGTAATTTAATTGCAACTTTTAATTAAAACACAAACATTTTCACATAATTTTCTTAAATACCATGCCAATATTATATTAACTAAACCTACTTTCTTCCATGTTATATCCTTGAACTGTATATAAACACTTTTGTTAAATGCATGACATGCGTGAACATTGAACAAAATTTTGCAAGAGCATGCATGTGTTGGAAGTAATAATGCACCACTATAGTACTTTACATATTATTAACATTTTTATTATTCTGTAAAATTTACATTAGCTAGCTTTGTATTTTTTGGCTTTCATCAGAATATTGCAAAAATCACTTACAAGGAAGGCCTGCGGAATTGATCACTCCGATTTTTACAAAATTTGTATTTTTTGTAAAGGATACAAAATTAATGAACAGGTATTTTTCTCGGCCCTATTCTTAGCAAAATTAAGGGTAAAAAAAATCTGATACTCATTTTGTCCATGTTTTGATTTTATTTTGTTTTTTTTATAGTAGTAAGTTTACAAACAGGAAATTCTTCCAATTACACTGTGAGACAAATGGTAGGGGTCAGTGATCGGGAAGGGTTCAAACTACCGGAGAAAGTTATATCGGTAAAAAAGAAGTTATACGTGTCCCGGCGTTTCGCTGGGTCACGTCTAGGAATCGAGATATATCCATTTGACCTTTGGTGGTCTTTTTTTTGACATAACTCGAGAACCACAAGTCCGATTTTGCTCAAACAATTTTAAAAAAATTAAAAATTACAATTCCTTTAATCTGTTTTTATAACGTTTTTCTATATACTCAACAGTTTTGCCGGTAAAAATAAATGTGTGAAGAAAAAAATATTTTTTGCCTAAAATATTAAAAAAAAGTAATAAACAAAAGGTTATTGATTTTTATGGTAGCGGTAACAAACATTTATTTTTACCGGCAAAACTGTTGAGTATATAGAAAAACGTTATAAAAACAGATTAAAGGAATTGTAATTTTTAATTTTTTTAAAATTGCTTGAGCAAAATCGGACTAGTGGTTCTCGAGTTATGTCAAAAAAAAAAGATATATCTCGATTCCTAGCGGTGACCCAGCGAAACGCCGGGACACGTATAAGTTGGTTTTGACCGATATAACATTTCCCGTTGGTTTCATCCCATCCCGATTTTGACTGTCGCATAGTGTTAATTAACGGATTCCTTTCTTTGGAAAGGGGATAGAGAAGAAATGAAAGGCGGTGAAAGATGAAGTTCTTTAAATATGGCAACACTGTAAATGCGCGAGATGTTGAATTTTAGAAAATTTGTTGGGCGCCAACATTTAGGGAAATTTCTTGAAGCTTTTTTAGGTCATAGCCCTGTTATATTATCTTACTTCGGTGCGTTTAAGTGCTATGAGACCATCGCAGGACGACGCTGCTGTATGTACACTCATAGAAATAAATCTGTAAAAATAGCAGTAAAAGCAACTAAAAATTATTTAAAAATGATGCTGCATAAAAATCTGTTAAATTAGCAGATTTTTTTTTGTTAAATACTAGTAAAATAAGAAGAGCAAAAATAAAGCTGTCAAATTTACAGAATTTTAGTAATATTTATGTTAACTTTTAGTTAATTGAAAATGACAAATTGTACTGTAAAATCTGCAGAAAATGTTGTAAAATATTAGTAGACTAAAGATAGCAAAAACAAACTGTTTTAGCTACAAAATTTTTGTTGTTTTTATGGTAAATTTGGTTGAATGCAAACAGCGGTCTGTCCTGTTAAATGAAGAGAAGTATTTGCTAAAAAAATTGTAAACTGTTGTTGTCAGAAGGCTCGATTTTTATTTGCAAAAAAACAATCGGAAAAAAACTTTGCAAATTGAGTGAAGTATATGTTTAGTTGATATTTTGTTTGGTAAATGAAAGAATATAACCACCTGCGATATTTCAAGAATTAAAGTTCAAAGCAAAAACAGTAATAACAAAGGATAAAAATAGTATTGTTAGATTTCGTTGACGTTAGTCTACACTCAAAAAAAAAAGTCAGTAAAGTCAGCAAAAAATGTTGCTGTGTCGGCAAATTTTTAGTCAGGAGCGTGCTTGCAAAAAAGTTGGTAATTTCAGCAAAGGGTTTGCTGAAAATCAGCGAGCTGATTTTTACCAAAAAAATAGTAATCTTCAGCAAAAGTTTTGCTAACACTTAGTCGACTGCAAATGAAAAAAATCCTTGCTAAAATCACTAAACTTTTTGCTGAATATTAGTAGACTGAAAAAAACTCAAAAAACTTGTAGCGAAATTTTATTTTAGTTAATTTATTTGCTGAAAATTTAAATATAGAATATGTGTAGAGTTGTTTTCCTTTTTTTGTCTTTTCCGTTTCCAGACAAGATGCGACATCTACATCTTGTCTATCTGGTTGTCGTCCACGCTATGAATGCGGTTATCAGCACAATTTTTGTAGCAAAATAAATTAGTAAAACATTAGTTCAAAATTAGTTTAGTGCTAAAAAAATATAACTAAAATTTTTGCTGTAAACGAAATTTTAGCAAAAAAATTGCTGAAAACTAGTACACTTGATATACAAGACGTTTTACTAATTTTTCTACTAACTTATTTTTTTGAGTGTAGTTGAGTTGTTAACATATTATTATTTGTTTCCCACTTAACATAAATAGACCATTATCAATTATAAACCCATCAAGGCCAACGATACTGATGATGGCTTTGTAGCAAAAGTCGAATATACGTATTCTGTCGTGCTGTCCTTATTGAATTCTTTTAAAAATTTTATTCTCTGTAGTTTACTTATAAAAAAAATTGTATCATCTTCCTTTAATTTGAAAATAATTTAAAAAGAAAGATATATAATATATGTATATGATCTCAAATCGAACGACAAATATTCACTTACTTCGAAAATTTTAATTTCTTCGTGATTTTTTAAACAATTTATTATTTAGCAAAGTTTTTCGCCGATTTAAGAGGTTAATTTGTTATTTTCTATTAACAAAAATTTAACTCAAATATAACTAAAATTCTGTATATTTAACAGTTTCATTTTTGCTGTTCTTAACTTACTAATATATATAGCAAAAATAGTCTGCTAATTTAGCAGTTTTTTTCTGCAACATCATTTTTAACTAATTTTTAGTAGATTTAGCTAAATTTTTTGCAGACTTTTTTCTATTAGTGTATTAGGTATAGGTAATTCATACATCTTATTTTTCTAAATTAATGTTGCCGTTGCCGGGAATCAAACCCGCTACCTTATGTGTAACAGTCCAACGCGCAAACCATTATACCACAAAGCCTACAGATTTGCCAAGTTTCTGAAATTTTTAAAATATAGTTGAAAAAAGTGAGTTGGAAAAAATCGTTTGCATTCCGAAATATTTCGAAAATCTAAAAAATCCGAACACCCCCTCCCTTAAATCGAATGACGAAAAAACGTGTGATTTTAGTGGCATCACCATACAAACTCCGAAATATATTTGTGCTTTTAATATGTTTGTTATTACCCATACAAATTTCTTACAACCGGTTACTCCGGAATCTATTCAAGAACAGGTTATTTTAGCTTCTAGAGCTGATTCCCACAAGCCAAAATGGTAGGTTTTACTATTCCAGAAATAGTTCTATTGACAGTTATAGAACCGGTTCTAAGACAACCTTTTCTAGTTTTGGGGAAAGATTTTATTCATTTTAGTTCAAATTCCATATAAAATAACCGGTTGTAGAACATAGATTAGAATCAATGCTAATGTAGGATAAGGTGTTCTGCAATCAGTTCTTTGGATTTTCATCTTTGACTGGGTAATTATAGCATTCAAAATCAAACATGTTGGTTTATGTTTTGTACAAAAAGCACGCCAAGAAAAATATGGTTATGATGTTCATGTTTAAAGATCATCGTATATTTTTGGGTTTATGATTATGACAATCCTATTATAAACTATGGAGCTTTTTTTTATCATAATGCATTCCTTAAATTATAGCATAATGATTCAAAAATGATTCCAATATTATCATATTATAGTCCTCCATATCGTACTATGATCCCTATAGTATTTGCCCAGAATTCTTTTGAAGCTGAGTTTAAAGGCTATGCTCATTTTTTTTTATTCAAAATAATACATTTATTCATTAAATTTTTAATTTACACATTTAAGGGCTAAATAAAGTCTAAACTAAATTCAGGTTTCCAAAATTGAAATTTTAAAAAGTATATTTTTCCAGTGATCACATAATGGTATTGCAGAAAAGTTTGTGACTATTTTTTTTCACACAAACCTCTCTTACAACTCCTTTTTATAGACCCTCTTGAAGTATATTTTTTCTACGTAAAAGAAAAAAAATTAAAAAGAAAAAACCATACGTCAGTGTGGTAACATCTGTGAAAAAGGTGACAAAGAGGAGATAAGAAGATAAACAAAAAATCTAAAGTAGAATGTTTGTATGTCTGTTTGATCACTTCTGAGAGTAAATTATCATATAGAGACAATCTGACAATAAAATATAAACAATAATAAAATTTAATGGAAAATCACTGATGAAGCATGTCCACAAAAAAAGGCAGAAACTAGATCTAGTCTGATTTGCAAATTAATAATGTGTCTATAACTTTGAAAAAATGTATATTCTTCTTCTTCTTAACCTCAAATTAAAATTAATAAAAATGCATATTAATTACAATATTAATTGCATTTGGTCTATATGACGTGTTTGAAAAAACAACACTTGACTAAAAATTACTTTTTTACCACTTTTTACTTAATTTAATCACTGAACACTTTAATTCAGAATAAGCAGAGCTTTGAAGAATTAATTCCTTAATTCAATTTTTCAATTCTGAATTAAAAATTCGATGAATTAATTCACAAAGCACCATATATTGAATGGAATTCATTCATATTTGTTTTCGTTCGATTTATTTTGTTACGAATTAATTCAATTGCTATAGTTCTTTTTATTAAATCAAATGAATTAATTAACTGGTGAACGCGTTAAATTTTATAAATCGAGCGGAAAAAATGTGAATTAATTCCTTACTGAATTAATTCACCACTGAATTCGTTCAATTTCATTTTCGAAACGAACGAAAATGAAATTAAATGAATTCTGTGGTGAATTAATTCAGTAAGGAATTAATTCAATTTTTTTCTGTTCGATTTATAAAATTGAACGCGGTCACCAGTAAATTAATTTATTTGATTTAATAAAGACAACTATTGCAATGGAATTAATTCTTTGAATTTATTGATTGATGAACGCGTTCAGTTGAACGAATTCAGTGAATTATTTAAGAAAAGGAATTCATTCAATTCTAGAGAAAATTGAATTCGATTGGTAGTGAATTCATTCAAAAAATAATTAATTCTTCAAAGCTCTGAGAATAAGCAATAATTTTGTCTGAAGGTTGCTTAACAATTCATATTTTTCCCGGACTTCCTTTTTTTCTACTCACGTAGAAAAAAATTGTTGAAGAGGGTCTATAATATCTTAGTTTTATAGAAAAGCTAAATTTGAATACAATTTTAAATATTTAACAAAAAAAAAAAGTGAAATGTGGGCGAAATAATCGTAATATAATACAAAGAAGTATGAAAAATGTAGTTTTTCCCAAATATCTTTTTGGGTTGTTATACAATATGTCATGTCAGGAGTCTTTCCTTGTTAGATGTAAAAATTAAAATAGAAAAAGATATTAAGTCTGTAATTATTTTATCAATTACCAGTAAGTAATTATTTAAATATCATGTAGAAGTACTTATATAACTTATTTAAAGTAAATAATTTTTTGTGTTTTAATGTAATGCAAAGGGCAACCACCTGTCATTACTTGGTAATCTGCACGGTAATGACAAGGACATTGGCAATTTACTGGGATTGGCAACATAATAATCTGATAATTTCAGGACCATAATATATAAAAAAAAAATAGGTAAGAGAATGATTGTCACTTTTATAATATGTTTGTCGCAATCATAACCCCAAAAATATATGAATCTCTTCGAATATTGTCACCCCAACCATGCTTTTTCTTTGCGTGCGCCTATAAAAAATATACTGACCATCTTAAAGTTGTCGCACTTTCCTCTTCGTTAGTGAGTGAACCCCATTGTACACCTTCCGTGTTAGTATTTACATACGAATACCAAAAAAAGAGCATATTTGTGATATAAATAGAGTTTATTTTGTTAAAAGGGGAAGTTATTTGAAATTATAAAATTTGCATGAAAATTGGAATAATTTTATGATAAATGTCACAGTATGTAAGCAATGTGCATGCTAAAATACACAAGAGAAGTAATTGGATTTAATTTGTAATTTTAGAAAAGAAATAATTGTGAAATGCAAAACTTGAATTTGCTTAAGACATATTAAGACATTTTTAGGTATTTTAACTCACCTTTGTTGGATTCAGGAAAATCGATACATATATACTTATCTGTAGATTTTTTATAGATTAACTTAATAGCAAATAAAGTTCACCAACTCACCATAAGATGTCCTGCAACAACTGTTCTAAATTTCATCATCTCGCGCAATTACAAGGTTTCCATATTTGAAGCCCTTTAGCTTTCACTATCTTTTATATCTCCTCTATCCCCTTTCCAAAGAAAGCAATACGTTAATTAATAGCAAGTATTTCTTGCTTCTCTTTGCAAAAGAAAAAAAAAAACAACAGATAATCGCGGGTTCGGTTCCTAGCGAGACCAATATTTTTGTTTCTTTAATATTTATATTAAATTTGTTTAAATTGAATACTTTTGTAATTTTAAAATTTTTAAAAATATATATAAAAAAAAATTATGAAAAAATGCTTGAAAATAGTATTAAAACAATACTTGATTGGACTGCACTTTTTACACTTGTTTAATAAGTACTTCTATTGAAGAGAATAAAGCACAATATCTCGCAATGACAAAGTCAACTTTCATAACATATCGTAGAGGGCTAGACTAGTAATATTGTGGTAGCAAGTTCCATATCGGTGGCGGTAATAAAAAAATCGTGTAAATAAAAAAAAAATATAATTTTTTTTTCTAAAAATTTTTTTTTAACTTTTAATTGCTGAAAAAAATTTTCTTTGCATTCGTTCCAAAAGTACTGAAAAATTGTTGAAGTGGGCTAATACTCTCCTATGACAACTCAATGTTAAAATCATTAGTGTTTCTGTCAAAATGGAAGTTCATCTAAATCATTAATTGTAATACTTTGTCTACTGCTTTGGCAGCTATTTTTTACTGGGTTATTTTGGCGAAAACAAATTTTATGACATTTTATAGGAGACAACTTTAGTTCGAATTCATGGTTTTTGTGTGAATTTTTTTGGTGATCAAGGAAATTATATTTTATGATTTCTTGGAAAATCTAGGTGTATAAAAAGAGTAAATTCTAGTCAAAAAGTCTCTAAAAAAATATTTTTGACAAAACATTTTAAGTCGATTGAAATGTTTTCGTCAATAGTATGAAATCAAGGATATTCTAATGGTTTACTGTCATATCATTTTATGCTGTATACCAGAGACATATAATATAGAGATGCAGCATCGATAATTTTTTAAACAAACTGTAGATGTCGCTAGCATGTGGGAAATTTTGTAAAAGGAGGATTTAATTTTGAGAAATCTTGTCAAGGGAGGATTTTTTTATGTCAAATGAGGTTTTACAGAGTTGTTAGGTAAGGGGATTTGGGCCCAAATTAGGGATTTCGACTTCGTGTTGGGGACAAATTAAAAAATTTGTAAATTTTAAAAGATTTAGTTTTAGGCCCAAAATAAGAAGAATTTTGGTATAAATTATATGCGTACTATTTCAAATTAAAGTCGATCAAATTAGGTCTGTTAAAGGATTTCAAAATTTATATAAAATATTTGAATTATTGAAGCAATATTCTCCAAATATTTATAAATCTTGAAATAACGAAAAGCAACCAAGCTCAATAAATAATCAAAAAATTTTCTATTTTCCAAATACTGAAATTGTTACATGCAGAGGACTCAGAAAAAATAAATTTTGTGTAGGCTCAAAGAGTACCAGGGGTTTTCATATATTATGTACCTTCTGAATCGTGTAAATTCGACTTCTGCAAACTTAATGTTCAAAAGAGTTTACGAGCCCTACTACTTACACCTATTGGATTTACACTTAACCCAAAACTATTAGTTTTTGAAAACTACTCGTATTTACTTGTCAAATTCCATACAAATTTTAGAAAAAAAAAACATTTTTTACCATAATGAACTTCGTGTGTAAATTGTATAGAATTTATTTTCTCGAAAATTTAATATACGACTTTTTTTTTAAAACGGTGACATTTCAGTTTAATTGTGATTTGTCTTTCGTATAATAAAATTTTTTTTTGTTTCACAATTTTAACAAAGATTTGGGGCCTTTAAAGGTCGAGTGAAAACGTAAATAATTCTTCGTAAAATATTCAATTTTATTTAATTTTCTCACTCATTTCTTAATAATTTCCTGAACTTAAGAACGATGCTAACTTAGCTTCTTTTTTTCTTTTGGGTTTTGTTTAAATTAAAATGAAATGGGGATAATATTGGGGATTTAAACATTAAAAATGGAAATGAGATAAATCTTTTCGGGTAACACTGCTGCCCAATAAAATGAAACAGTTTTGCCAGAAAAAAGAAAACAGCAGTCAGCGCCATCTGTTGCATAAAAACCCGGTACTGCCATTCATCAGGACCATGTGAGATCCCTGGTGTATACCCTAATAGAAAAAAGTTTGTAAAAATTTTAGGTAAATCTACTAAAAATTTGTTAAAAATTACCTTGCAAAAAAAAATTACTGAACAACTTTCTTATTATGTGCCTAAGTATAACTCCCGTTATATTTATATTTTTTTACAGGGAATCTTTTTGCTCATTAGCATTGCAGTTCCGCAATGCAGGCTTTGATAGTGTTCATTTGGAAGTTGTTTTTCATAGTGTCCACATACATTTTTCGCACAGCAAAGTTTAAAGTAAGGCATACACGTTGAATATTATTGATAAATTTTTTAAAAATCAATAAATCAGACCATTTTATTTCTAAATACTTTGTTTTGATTGGTTCATTTTAAAAACATTGATCAATAATATTGAACGCGTATGTTTGCCTTAAGTGCTATATACATTTTCAATATTTTTTATTAAATTGAAAAATTCAAAATGTTTTGGATTTTTGTTTTTCAATTTCATATTATTGAAAAGTGTGTGGCCAATATTGAAATGTTAATTTTAACGATCATAAAGCAAATTGTGGAAAAAAAATTTTTTGTTGTTGTTTTTCTTTGATATTTTAAATGTTTAATAGCGCTCCTAGACGAGAACAAGAGTTTGTAATTTAACTTAACAAATATTTCCAGATATTCTAAAAACGTCGTCCGTCCCCTGACGATTTCCTTAGGCAAGAAAGAAATCCGGATAGGGACATGCCTACAACGGATTATTTTTCACAATTTGTTAAATACGTTTGGGATTTTAGCATATTTAATTCCTTTAATGCAATTAATGTATATCCTGATAAAATAAAATAAAAAAAAATTTTTTAATTTGTTTTTTGTTGTTGAAAATTAAATAAAATAAAAAACAGGGACGTAACAGTTATAACTTTTATTCAAAAAAGTGATTGTTTTACAATTATTTCTTGTTTGAGTATTTTTAATTTTCTGTTTATTTGCTCTGTTTGATTTTTATTTTTAATTCAAACAAAAACAATCCAAACATGATTTTTATTTTTTCAAAAATAATAAAAGTTATTTTGTGATTTTTTTTCTTTATCAAAAAATAACAATTAAGAATATAAATCAAAAGCCATAGAACCAATGACTTCACCAATTATAATATCCTGATGATGTCAACTAGTGTTAATAAAAGATTGAACAGTGATTTAAAGTGAGTAAATATGTATATTCCAGCAACTTCCGGCATTCCATTTAGGTCAATTTTTAATTTTTATTTTATTATCAAATAAAAAAGTTATTGCTTAATTTTTTCAAAAAAATCATTCTGTAACCTTTATAAAAAGTTTTAAAATAAAAATCAAAAAACAACAGAAATTTATAGAGTAAAATATAAAAATTGAAAAAATTAAAATCTTTGCCAAACTTTGTGATTTTTTTGTGCAATATGATTTATAAAATATACTGCATTATTGAAATATTATAATTAAATAAATTTGGGTGGTGACTTTTTTAGAAATATAACAGTTATTTTGGGTCTCTGATAAAAAAGCATCTTAATTATTGCAAAATAAAAAAATAAACACCTTAAATCTTTAGCTAACGACAGCATACACAATATGGGTGTCGTATGAAAGGTTTTTGCAAGGCGCGTGCAACGGTAAATATAGCGTGTCTATAAAAAATCTATAAAAAAGAAGTTTTTAAATTTTTTGTACGGAGAGGTTTGTAATTTAAATGTCAAATTAACACATCTTAACCTCTACTCGATTTAAGTGAATACGTGTACCAGATTTTTTTTAAATTCGTGCTAGTTTCGATTGGTAGTAAACTCTTTGTTCTAAACAAGCAAATGGGTATCAAAATTTTTCTTTTGACAAGAACATCATCGTTTTATCGAAATAATTTGGAATTTTGCAAATTAAATGCATTTCCCACGGTGATCTGGAAAATAATTTTATAAATTGTTTCGTTACTTCAATCTGCAAGCGGATTCAGATTCTAGTTTATGTGAGAATGAAAATGTGACTTAACAGAAAATATCCCATACGAGCATTTTTTGCCGGCATATTTTTTTTCGCGAAATACACAAAAATATAAAAAATGTAACAATGTCAATTTAATATACATATCGTCGGCTTATTATTGGTTTGGCTCATACGACAAAAACTCGTTATCGAGAAAAACGATAAAGAAGATTTACGTTTTGTCATTTTTGTGTGCAAAATGGCAATTAAAAAAAGGACTACTGATTTTTCATTATATTTAAACCATTTTGCTATTTATTTTCAAACATTGTTTAAACAATCGATAAAATAAATAAAAATAATTAAAGAGTCTATTAAAACAATCATCAATTTGTAACTGACAAAACGTAAAAAAAAAGATTTTGTGGTTTGTTTTTTCATATTTGAACGTTTTTTTTTTTTGTTTCAATTTTCAAAACCCTAAACAACATACAACACACACATTCATATTTTTATTGGCTATGTTTGTAATTTGAATGGAAATAATTTTGTATATAAACAAACTATTTTAACAAAAAAGAAAACCGAAAAAAACATTTGAGTTTTTTATTTTGAAACTGAAAACAACGAAATTATTTAAATTATTTTTTCTAAAAATAGAAAACTAAAAATAGAACATTTGACTTAAAATATCAACTCCTACAGACGATACATAATTTTTGGTGGTTTGTTTTTTATTGATAGATAAAAAAAATTAAAAAATATGCTTTGTTATTATTACTCTTTTTTGCTTTGAACCTTAATTCTTAAGATATCTCAGCTGATTCTATTCAACTCTGTATATGATAACCAGAGAAGACAAAAAAAGCAAAATCCGATGTATTTAAAGCAAAAACATGTTGTAAAAAAAGCAAAAAAACAGCAAAAGTAAAACCCTTGAAAAACAGTTCTTAGTTAAGAGAAAAAATATTTTTTTGTGAGCAAAAAAAGTATTTTTGAACAAAAATTCTTAAAAAAAGCTATTTAAAGCTCAGAAATCTTAAGAAAAAGCTATTTTAAAGCGAAAAAACGGACAATCCAAAAAAAGCAAAAAGAAGCAAATATGAGTAAAAAAAGTAAAAAAAGCAAAAATACCATTTGTGTCTTCTCTGATGATAACCATAGATTATTTGAATTACAACGAACCGTTATATTTAAATGTATGTTATTTAAATTATATTTTGCACTGTGTCAATGTGTTTTTAAGATGAATGAGGGGAATTTTTAGTTGATCTCTTATTTTGGTTAATGACTGTTCTTTTAGTTTGACTCTAGATCATAAATTAATATCACTTTCTGTTTAAATTGATTTCAAACCAGTAAAAAGGTTAAAGTCGGGCATGCCGACTATACAATACCCTACACCAGTCTGGTTAAAAGCCAACTAATGTTTGGATCCGAAATTCGAATGGGTTAAAATGGGACTTGTGTCAAAATTTTCTATAATGTGAGTCAGCGAACCAAATTTCTTTAAGAAATCTTAATATTTGCGACCTGCAGTTTGTAACCAAGCCAATTTTGGGGGGACCCTTATATGGGCACTAGGTCTAAACATGGACCGGTGTTAACCAAAATCAATAGGCTTCGTCTTTGGGCTGATATAGGTCGGTGTACCAAATTTCATCAAAATATCTTAATATTTGCGACCTGCCGCGTATAAACAATATAATTTTGGTAGGACACTTATATGGGCACTAGGTCTAAACATGGACCCGTGTTCACCAAAATCAATAGGCGTCGTCCTTGGGCCGACATAGGTATGTGTACCAAACTTCATTGAAATACCTTCGTATTTGCGACCTGCAGCGTGTAAAAAAGAAAATTTTGGGGGTACCCTTATATGGGCACCAGGTCTAACCATGGACCGATTTCAACCAAAATCAATAGGCGTCGTCCTTGGGTAAGTCGGTGTACCAAATTTCGTCAAAATATCTTAATATTTGCGACCTGTAGAGTGCGCACAAGAATGCATGGACACACAGACAGACGGACGGACGGACGGACAGACGGACATCGTTAAATCGAAATAAAAAAAAAAAAAATTCTGAGCCGATCGGTATACTATAAGGTGGGTCTAGGACCAATATTTTTTGGTGTTACAAACATCAGCACAAACTTATAATACCCTGACCACATAGTGGTGTAGGGTATAATTAAAGAAAGATGATACAATTTTTACAAGTAAATTACGAAGAATAAAAATTTTTGAAAGAATTTGATAATACCAGCAAGACAGAATACGTATTTTCGGCTTTCGCTACAAAGCCATCATCAGTGTCATTCGCCTTTGAATGGGTTAATAATTAATAATTTTCTACTTATGTGACAGTCGAAAGCAAATCGAATTTGTTATCAACAACTGAACTTCGATTTGCTCGATGAACCTTAATATTGGTCCTAGACCCACCTTATAGTATACCGATCGACTCAGAATTTTTTTCGTCCGTCCGTCCCTCCGTCCGTCTGTCCATGCATTCTTGTGCGCACTTTACAGGTCGCAAATATTAAGATATTTTGACGAAATTTGGTACACCGACTTACCCAAGGACGACGCCTATTGATTTTGGTTGAAATCGGTCCATGTTTAGACCTGGTGCCCATATAAGGGCACCCCCAAAATTTTCTTTTTTACACGCTGCAGGTCGCAAATAAGAAGATATTTCAATGAAATTTGGTACACATAGCTATGTCGGCCCAAGGACGAAGCCTATTGATTTTGGTTAAAACCGGCCCATGTTTAGACCTAGTGCTCATATAAGGGTCCCCCCAAAATTGGCTTGGTTACACGGTGCAGGTCGCAAACACGAAGATATTTCAATGAAATTTGGTAAACAGACCTGTGTAGGCCCAAGGACAAAGCCTATTCATTTTGGTTAAAATCGGTCCATGTTTAGACCTAGTGCCCATATAAGGGTCCCCCCAAAATTGGCTTGTTTACACCCTGCATGTCGCAAATACGAAAATATTTCAATGAAATTTGGTTTCCTGACATACATGGTCCCAAGGAGAAAGCCTATTGATTCTAGATATGATCGGTCCATATTTGGACCTATCGCCAATATGGGCTATATTTTCGATTTTCTCTTCTTTTATGATTTTATAGAAAATTTTGACACAAGTCCCATTTTAACCCATTCAAATTTCGGATCCAAACATTAGTTGGCTTTAAGTCAGACTGGTGTAGGGTATTATATAGTCGGCATGCCCGAATTTAACCTTTTTACTCGTTTTTACTTGGGTTCAAAAAATAATATCAGATGTAGTTGTATAAAATGGCATGTGTTTTAATGTGACTCCATTCGTAGCCAGATATAACTTAAACACATTATATATGACGATATGAAACCATTTTTACCCGTGTTAACAAAACAAAGCTTTATTTTCTTCTTGTTGTTTATCATAGCAAATATCCAATTCCCTAACTTTCTACGTTTAAAAAATGTTGTTGTTATTTTTGTACATATTTGCCTTTATAACATATTTGTTACAATTTTTAAAATTGCCAGAAAATTTAATAAAATAAATACAAAAATGTTCATACACCCAAATGAAAGCATGTCTGAAAGAGAATTTGAATTTTATTAGAGTTTAATATAAGTGAAGCGCATATAAACCACATATTTTTTCACTTTGAAGAAAATAAAGTAGCAGGGTATGAAATAAAACCAATAATACGAAATACGAGTAGCTTTTTTTTTGATTACATGTCTACATTAATATTTACTAAATACACATTTATACAGATATTGAAGGATTGATCAAAGGAATTCCGTTGAATTATGTTTGACATGTGTGTACAATAACATCCAGGTATTGTTACCTTTTCAATATATAAATCTACTTGCAATCTTATACCCTGATATTTATGTCAATTTCCTTAACTTTTTTTCGTTTTACATACAAAGTTCGTAGATTACGTCTAGCGTACACTTAAAGAAAATACTGTAAAAAGATGAATGGGGGGGAATATTTAGTTGATCTCTTATTTTTAAGTAAATGAATGTTCCTTTAGTTTGACTCTAGATCATAAATTAATATCACTTTTTGTTTAAATTATTTTTCAAATCAAAGAAAGATCATACAATTTTTACAAGTAAATTACAAAGAATAAAAATATATTTGAAAGAATTCGATAATACAGAATACGTATTTTCGGCTTTCGCTACAAAGCCATCAGGAGTGTATTTCGTCTTGAAGGGGTTAATATTTTAATGATTTTCTACTTATGTGATCGCTAAAAGAAAATCGAGTTTCTTATCAACAACTCAACTTAGACTAACATCAACGAAATATAACAACGCTATTTTTATCCTTTGTTATTATTACTCTATTTTGCTTTTAACATTAATTCTTAAGATATCTCAGCTGATTCTATTCAACTCTGTGTATGATATATTTTTATTCTTTGTATTTTACTTGTAAAAATTGTATCATCTTTCTTTGATTTGAAAAATAATTTAAACAGAAAGTGATATTAATTTATGATCTAGAGTCAAACTAAAGGAACATTCATACTGTAAAAAGTTTAGTTAAAACTACTTAAAATTAGTTAAGTGACCTTTTAGAAAAATGTGCTGAAATTAAGAGATTATATTTGATAAATAATTAGTAATAGTAGCAGAATTTTCGTTATATTTGATTAAAAGTTTAGGTAATAGAAAACAACAACTTGATCTGCTAAAATCAGCAAACATTTTTGGTAAATAATTAGTAGACCAAAAATTTGCAAACTCATTTTTTTGCGATGTTTTTTAATGCAAATAAAATCCAGCTTTCTGAAATCAGCAGTTTACTATTTTCTTTTTGAAACAATTTTTCTTGATTTTAGCACGATAGCCTGTTATTTGCATTTAACGAAATTTATCTTAAAAATAACAAAAATTTTGTAGCTATAACAGTTTGTTCTTGCTATTTATAGTCTAATAATATTTAACAAAATTTTCTGCAGCTTTTACAGTATAAATTGTTATTTCCAATTAACTAAAAGTTTACTTAAATATAAATAAAATGCTGTAAATTCAATAGATTTATTTTCGCTCTTCTTATCTAACAACAAAATCTGTTCATTTCAGCAGTTTTTTCTACAAGGTAATTTTTAACTAATTTTTTTAAGCTCTTTCTGTTATTTTTACAGGTATATTTCTATGAGTGTTATATGAAATATATCTATTAGAGGTATTCAACGCTTTATGAACAATTTTTTAAATGAAAAAACATCTTTTTTTTTTTTTTGTTTATAAAAATAAATGATATTAAATTTTGTGGCATTTGGAGCGTAAATTGACTGAAAATTTGATAGTTCCGTACAAATGGAAGAAATTAAGTAAATAAATATGCTGGAATTTCAAATTGTGAACAAAATTTTGTTATTGCTCCCCATCGATATTGTCATTCTTGCTTAAGGATATCGTCAGGGGACGACGCACAGTGCTTTAATCCCATATAACGATTGGACAAAAATAGAAGGATAGGAGACAGAGTTTTGAAATTTGGTACACTGACATACAACCCCTTAGTGAAGAAAAATTTTAATTTTTGGAAATATCGTGCCAAAGGCACGCCCACCTCCCATAGGTCCTGAAATTTAAAAATATTTTATTAGCTACATAAACGGACGTAAAATTACAAAAAGAATACATTGAGATGCATATAAAACTGGAAACGTTTGAGTCAACGTGAAACGTAGTCCTGCCATATATCCTTTATCTTAAAATCTTTATAAAACCTGCAAAAATTATTCGATTACCATGAAATTTAGCACGTGGATTGATATAAGGTCAGGCCATATTTGTGCAGAATTTGGGTAAAATCGATTCATTAATAAAAAAAAAATAATACCTGTCATAAGAAATGCGTTTTAAAAATTAAATAGGATTAAAATAGGAAACCATGTGAGTCCTCCATTTTAGGTATAGGATATGGTCAGCGAACTTATGTAGAACACTACGAGGAATATTTTTGTGGAACATTTTAACCTTCTAGCTCTTCAATTAAAGGGACTTTTTTTTGGCTCCTTTTCAAAACGGACAAAAACGACCCGTAAGTTGAAGAAATGAAATGAAATTCTACTATAAGTTTTTTAACATTTAACTTCAGTGCCAGTAATAAGTAAAAACTTAAAACCTGTTTAAGGGTTAATTTCGTACTTTTTCAGAATTGCCGCTCAAATGTCCCACAAACCTGGATTTTGGGGAGAAACCATGGGAATCTTCCGTTTTAGGTATATGATGTGTTCAGCGAACTTATGTTAAACACTACGAGAAACATTTTTTTGGAACATTTTAACCCTCTAACCCTCTTTGCATTACATGCTATGTTTAAAATTTAGCGACTTTAGCGACCTCTAGTGTAGACACAATGAGTTATACCAGAAAGGATAATATTTACAAGATTAAGTAATTTTAGTATATATATAAATAAAATATCTTCGTCGAAATCGTAGACACAAATTTTTTGTTGATTTTTGTCTACGGGCAAAGCACTGTGCGACGTGCATTGCTTTGCTCCATAGACAAAAATCAAAATAAAATATTTGTTATAAATATTGATTAATTACATAGGATGACAAAATCTTAACTTTTCAAAATTAATAGAGTTCTAATCATTAATTCTATATTTGATTTTGACCAAATACTTTTCCGAATCAAAGAATTTGCAACAAAATGGCATCGATTTTTTGTTGCATATTTTGTTATAAATGCATATTTTTCCATATCTTGCATTTAAGTGCGTATTTTTTTTGCATATTTTATGATTTTTATTACAATTTTTTTTGGATATTTTTCATTAAAGGCATATATTTCCATATTTTTTTTTAAAAAACTAAAAATAAGATTTAATGAAAAATAAAGAAAAAGAAGAATTTGCAAACCTTAATGCAGTATTTAACCAGAAGGAAAACATCAAGTTGTCATCTACTTTAGACATTTATATGGGATTTAAGTTTTAAACAAACGCTCTCGAGTAATAAATATGATTTTTAGAAATTGATTTTGGTTTCTAGTGCATATTTCCATTTAAGTGCATATTTTGCATTTTTTACTGCACAGCTTTAGCGCATATTTTAAATTTTTAAGTGCATGAAAGTCACTGCCCTGATAATCAGCATATCCGAAATATATAGAACTGAAGATCAGATCACCATTAATATTTTCTGTGCCATGCAGTGTTATGTATTTTTTTTTTTTTAATATAAAAGAATAATTACGAAAAAACATTTTTGCTTTGACTCTTTTTCTCACCACAAGAGGGCGCTAAAATGATTAAAGAAAAAAGAGTTTTGAGTAAAAGAAAAAAATAAGAAAACCATGTTTTTTTATCCGTATTTTTCATAGGTACTGAAAAGGATAGAGCCCAATTAGTTCCACAGATACAAAACTAAAAAGTTTATAAAAATGTCTTTTTCGTTATTTAATAAAAATTAGGTTTAAGTTGTGTCAGAAAAAACAATTTAAATTTTGTTTTTTAATGCTTTTTACATATTATTAGTAATAAACTAAAAATGTATTTTTAATTAACATTGTTTGATTTTATTATATTTTGGGGCTTTGAATAATACAAATTTTTTTTATTGAAAACTCAAAAATTACAAAAGTTTGATGGAGTAAAAAAAAAAAAATAAAGAAAAACTGTTTGTTTCTTTATTGCATTTTTCATAATTTCTGTAATAGGTAATTGGAAGAATAGAGGGCATTTGATCCCACAAATAAAAAGTTGGTGTATGATTGCTAAGAAGACAAGAAGGGAGCAACAAAAAAAATATTTTTTGTCAATTAAATTCTTTATTTGTATAATATCCCAGCAAAATATTGGTAATGACACCTCATTGCTGTCTGCATTACCAATAATGATATATCATTACCTTTTGCATTATTTTGTAATATAAAATAATGACTTCCTAATAACGGCCTATTGTATGTAGTCATTGCTTTTAAATATAAAATAATGACTTACTCGCAATAGTTTAAATAAGTACTTTTTACAAAGTTAAATTTTATACATTTATATTTATTACATGTAAATATGTTTTGTGTTAAAATTTTTATGACGAGTACTAAAATTACACATTAGCAAAAACTTTAATTTCTCTGAATGTATTTCCTGAACCTAATAGTAATTGTGTAACTCCTTATTTTTAAGAATCAAGTAAGCAGTCGGATAACCACTTATAATTCAACTTTTTGTAAGCATGTTTGTAACCACTTATTATTCAGAATCTCATAACTACTTACATCTCATTTTTTCGTAAGCGAGCGGGTAAGCGTCACTACTTATAAAAACGACCACGCCAAACAAAAATAATGAGTTTAGACGCCAAAAAATAAGTTGTGCGGAGCTATGAATTTCTATTATATAACCACTTATTTGGTAATGAAATATTTTGCTGGGATCAGTAAGCACAATTATTTAACAGACTTCCTTAAAGAGTTTAGGATTTTATCTTTTTCTGCTTAGATATATAACAACAATTATTTTTTAATTAATATTAATTTATGTCGTTTATTTAACCTTCTTTTTATATTTTTAATTTTACAATTTTCTTGAGCGTAAGGTTTGTTTTTTATTATAAAAAAGATTTTTATTATTTTCGATATTTCGCTACTCCATGTGTAGCATCTTCAGGAAATAAGAAATTAACAAATTAACAAATTATGAACAATTTGAAAGTTTGAAAAAGTTGAAAAATATTTGTCAAATATTTTAAAAATTTGACAAATATTTTAAAAATTTGAACAATTTGAAAGTTTGAAAAAGTTGAAAAATATTTGTCAAATATTTTAAAAATTTGACAAATATTTTAAAAATTTGACAAATATTTTTCAAATATTTGACAAATATTTTTCAACTTTTTCAAACTTTCAAATTGTTCATAATTTCCCAGTCAGAAAAATACAAACGGGAAGGCGGTGGCAAAGCACTTTAACAGGTGGTACAAGTACTGGCAAAAAGTGCTTTCCCATTCTCAAAATGATAACATCATTAGACAAAAGGACCGGCTGTTCAAAAAGCGCCGGAAAAGCACTGGCTGAACAAAATTTTTAAACGTTGGCAAAACGCTGGCAAAACCAATAAATAGGTGGTCTGGAAATATATTTTCCAAAATAAAATTAAAAAAAAGTTCATATGTATTTTTTTGGTCCTGCCGTGATTTGAACCCAGGCCGTCAGATTGGCAGACGATTTCTCTACCCACTGAGCTAACGAGACATATAATATTTCTGGCTGTGCCGAAATGCTAGTACTGGCAAACAATTTTTAGTAACTAGTATGCCAGTGTTGGGAGGGTAAAAAAAAGTTGGTCTTGAAGGAGCTTTCCCACAAACAAAAAAATTAATTTTATAAAACAAAAAAATTTTAAATTAAAAAAAATCCAAAAAAAAAATTTTCTTTGCAACCGGATTTGAACTCGGAACCTTCCGACAACAAACATTTTTTAACGAAGCGTCAGCATTTTTATAAAATCATTGGTTTTCCAGTGAATTGCTTTTTTGTACGCCTGGTAGCATTTGCTAGGTAGCACTGGATAACCACTGGTTGCAAACCTTGGCATATCACTCTAAGCCAATTCTTTGCCAGTGGTTTTTTTTATAAACCACCGAAATTTTTGTAAAAAAAAATACTGGTAAAACGCTTTTCGCAAACGCTGGCAAAGCGTCCCAAATGAGTGTTCTGCCAGTCGTTTATTTTTAATACCGTGGTTACCCAGTGGTATGCCAGTGCTTGATTTTTTGTACCACTGGCGATTTCTGACTGGGTTGTTAATTTGTTAATTTCTTATTTCCTGAAGATGCTACACATGGAGTAGCGAAATATCGAAAATAATAAAAAACTTTTTTATAATAAAAACCAAACCTTACGCTCAAGAAAATTGTGAAATTAATAATATTAATTTAAATATTATTGATAAGGAGAAAATTTAAGGAGAAAATTTTCAAAAAACCTTTGTGAGGAGAAAAAAAATTATTTTAATTAGTTTTTCTTAAAGCTTTGCCTGTTCTGGTGGCTCTAGCTTATCCAACATTTCGGATTTTCATGAGATTTCTTGCCGGATCTAAATACATGTTTCAACCTTTTCTAAAAATAATACTCGTACATTTATATAGGGTGTTTTTTTAAGCCCGATAGAACTTGAAATTGTAAAAAATAACACAAAAAATTAAATTGTAATCAAAATTTTTTTTTTATTGGAAAGATCAATACGTGACATTAACATTTGAAAATGATTTCGGGCATATGGGCACCGCGGCTGTTCTTGACGAAGCGCATTCTGGACGTCCAATTTTGGGCCACTTTTTCGAGCACTGCTGGCCGTATGTCACGAATAACACGAACAATGCTGTCCTCCAAGGCATCAATTGTTGCTGGTTTATCAGCATAAACCAGTGACTTCACGTAGCCCCACAGGAAATAATCGAGAGGTGTCAAATCGCACGACCTTGGAGGCCAATTGACAGGTCCATTTCTCGAAATCAACTTATCGCCAAATTTTGATTTCAATAAGTCGATGGTTGCGTTCGCCGTATGGCAAGTAGCGCCATCCTGTTGAAACCACATCTCCTCCGGATCAATGTCATCCATATTTTCAAACAAAAAATCATTGATCATGGTGCGGTAACGATCTCCATTGACCGTAACGCGAGCTCCGGCCTCATTTTTGAAGAAATAAGGTCCGATGATGCCACCAGCGTGAAAACCGCACCAAACGGTGCATTTTTCTGGATGTAATGGAGTCTGTAGGGTCTCTTTTGGATTGGTCTCACTCCATATGCGGCAATTTTGCTTATTAACAAACCCTTTAAGCCAAAAATGCGCCTCATCGCTGAACACAATTTTGCGTCTATAAGTTGCGCGAATCGACGACTGATTTTCAAAGTAAATTTGGATAATTTCGTAGCGTTGTTCAAGCGTGAGTCTATTCATGATGATTTGTCAGAGTATACTGAAACAAATAAAAAAAAATGTTTCATCAAAATTTAATTTTTTGTGTTACTTTTTACAATTTAAAGTTCTATCTAGCTTAAAAAAACACCCTTTATATTTAACTGGAGAGTTGACTGTGAAAGCCTCATATACTCGTACTCGTATTGTTGTTATATTATTTATATTTTTGCGTTTGTTATAAAAAGAACTTTATTTTACTTAAAGCAATTCAATGAATATTTAATAAATTCATATTTACTTGATTTTTCTATGATAAAAAAATGAACTAAGAACACATATATCTTACCGGAAATTTTGTTTTGCCATAAGAAATTCTAATAGCGGTATGTACTCGTATGTTTATAAAATACTATATTACTTGTGTACTTTTGAAGGAAAATAAACAACAACAACTTGAAAAAATAAAGAAACATCTGTGTTTTTAAATGATTTTGAAATAGCAGCTGCAAATATAGTCTGTGTATGTTGTAAGGATTTCTTATTCTACTTTTCCTTGTTAGTTTTTTTTTAATATTTTTCCTTACCTTGTGTTTAAAAGGCTTTAGCATAAGAAAACAAAGTTATGAGGTTTTTGAGGAAAAAAATGAAAGGAAAAAGAATAGAAGCAAAAAATTTTGGAACACCCAGAAAACAGTCTCAGTTGTGGCTACCGAATTTGTTGCCAATCGAATTCGTGCGGTTACGACAACTCTCTTTATATTAGTTTATATTTTTCGTCGTGAAAGCCAATATTCGGTTGTCTAATTCAATATTATGTTCCACATCAATATTATTATGTTCCACAAAATTTCATTGAAATTAAAAAACTTTTTTTTTGAATTTTCTGGTATTGAACCCGGCCATTCAGGTTAATAGTTCACACTCTTACCCACTGCACCACAACTACTTTTAATTTTCTTAGCCATATTTACTGTTTATACATATGAATATTTTATTTTAATTTAAAAAAAAAAAACATATAAATTTTTGCCTTTTCCGGGATTTGAACTCGGAAATCCGGCATACTAGGCCAACTCTCTACTGACTATACCACAAACACTTATTAATTTTGAAGTCTAATTTTGAATTTATATGTTTTGCTTGGAAACAAATATAGTAAAAAATTCGTTAACCAATGCCAAACAATAGTTGTGTGTGTTATCAATAATATCCACAATTCGGTTGGTTCTACAGAAAC
Organism: Leucophora obtusa; assembly: GCA_949987735.1. Classification (NCBI taxonomy): domain Eukaryota; kingdom Metazoa; phylum Arthropoda; class Insecta; order Diptera; family Anthomyiidae; genus Leucophora; species Leucophora obtusa. The sequence goes on along the minus strand of OX465297.1, from coordinate 126,384,308 downwards.
TCGACTTTAAGGTCATATTTGATTAGGATACCCGTATTTGTAGTTACCACTTTTGAATATTGAAATTTTTTTAATAAAGGTTATATATAACACCAATTTTCTTGTATATACACTAAATAAATGGCTGCTTCTACTGCATAGAATTACTAAACTGATACTAATTTTTAAATTGATTGGAGATACCAATAATTTGTGAAAAGGATTGTTTTTTAGTTTGCTCTCCCTATTTTTAATACCTAGTAAAATATTTGTGGTGTAGTATTCAATTATAGGCAACTCCAAATAAAATAATGTCCTGTAAAATTCATTTTAATGGTTTTGATCGTATTCCAACCAATCTTTTTCCTGGGTGAAGTAATAAAATTGTTTTCTAAAAGATATTATGAACATATGTTGAGTCGTGTTATTATCTTGGGTTGTTTTCCGGTAAAAACAAAACATCCCAGCAAAACCTTGGTAATGGGTTGCATCTTTTTCACGCATTGCCTGGCAATGGATACCCCTTTACACTTGGTTTTACTTAGAAACATAAAGTAATACGTTACTAATTTTTTGATACATAAATACTTATGAAATAATGAGTTGCCGATATAGAGATATATCATTACTTATTTGGAGGCTTTAAAATAATATACTACTGATATTGTGTTATATATTAATTTACTAATAAGGGTAAAAATAATAAGTTATTGGTATTGCGAAAGTACGATTTAGTAAAAATTTATAATCTAATTACACTGCTCGGATTGGTGTACTTTTAAACAAAGTCATTAGTGTCAACGTCTTATTTTATTCCCCAGTGTAGAAACGGTAATGACATATCATTATTTTTGGAGTACCAGTAATGACACCCACTTACCTTCTGCATTATTTTAAAACATATAATAATGAGTTACTGATAATGACTTATTTTTATCATTATTTCAAATAGAAAATAATTTTTTAGATTTTTTTGAAAATTTTTATAAATCTATTTTTAGACTCAATATTTTTTAATCACTGGTAAGGATATATGTAACCACATATTTTTTGATTTTTTGTATGTTGGCGAGTAAGCTTGCTTGTGTGCAGCAGGTCAATTATGTTTTTATCTATTAAATATTACATGTCGATATAGCTCAGGTGGTAGAGCTGTTGACTGGCAATCTGTAGACCCAGGTTCGATTCCCGCACCAGCAAATTTTATTTAAAAAAAAAATACAATAAAAAATATTTTTTTTTAAATAATTAATTTTTTTGAAAATATAAATTTAGACTTATTATTTTTGTCAGTACATAGGTAACGATATACTTTTTGATTTTTCGTATGCTGGTGTGTAACGACAACTCATTATTTTTCGCGACATCGCCATATAAAGGTAATAAGAAATGTAATAACAAAAGTAAGTAGTTTCCATTACCAAGTATGTAGTTACATAACCACATATCTGGTAATGATTTTCTACACTGGGTCCCTATATGTAACTAATGAAATACCCAGCAAAAAAAATTGCAAGTGGTGCTTTACAAACCCAGGAAAATTTTCTGTTCCAAAGAATCGGTTGTAGAATAGCTACTTTTCATTCACAACCCCTTCTACTGTCGATTCTAACACCGATTCTTTTTGTTTGAAATTGTCCCAAAAGCAACCACTTCTGTAGCTTCAAAGTGGAACCGGTTGCTCTAGAATCAGTTCTGGAACTGATTCTACGTCACCCACACCTTCCATATAGGATCCCAGGAACTGGTTCCGGAACCAGTTCCATGGAATCGGTTGCAGTGGAACCGGTTGTAGAATGGATGTGGTTGGCTACCGATTGTAAAAAATTTTCCTGGGCACTTAAGTATTGCTTCTGAAGAGTAATTGCGCTAAAAGTGATCGTAAAAAGCGATTTTGGTATCATTTGGATTTTCGAAACAGAGGGTCCCGGGTTCGATTCCCGGCGGGACCAATATTATTTTATTCTATTAATTTTTTTTTTAATATTTATGTATAATTAAATTAAATTGTTTAAATTCAATATTTTTTAATTTTTTATTTTTGTTTAAATTCAATATTTTTAATTTTTAAATTTTTAAAAATATGTCTATATAAAAAAAAATGGTCAGAAATTGATTTTTATGTATCTGTAAAAATAGTACTGAAACCAATATTGGATTGGAGTGCACCTTTTACACTTGTTTAATAAGTACTTTTATTGAAGAGAATAAGGAATAATATCTAGCATTAACATAGTGGTGATATTATGCCATTCAACTTTCATATCAAAGAATAGCTCAGCGGTAGAACGCTAGATTAGCATACGTGAGGTCGCAAGTTCTCGATAAACGGTGGCGGCAATAAAAAACTTTTGTAAATTAAAAAAAATATAATTTTTTTTTGTAAAGAATTTTTTTTAACTTTTAGTTGGTGAAAAAGAGCTTCCTTTGCACTCGTTCAGAAAGTACTGAAGTTGTCCTATGACAACTCAATGTAAAAATCATTATTGTGTTTATGTTAATAAAGAAGTAAACCTAGATCATCAATTGAAGTGCTTTTTCTACTGCTTCGGCATCTCTTTTTTTGCTGGGTATGTACTAATGTGTAACGACTTATTTCCCTCCATACAAGTATGTAATTATTTTAGCTAACTAGTGTATTTAATATTACAATTAACAACTTATTTCAGTACTTCCTTCGTAATCACTTATTTTAGCCTATGCCGGTACGATTTAAGCAACCATTTACCTCCAGTGACACCTCCATGTTAAAATAATGTGTTATGCGACCAAAGTGTAAGTAGTTACAATTTTTGGTTTCTTATTACATTTCCCTTTACCTGGTAATAGAAGGTTTTGCTGGGATCCTAAGAAATAACGTAAATTATAATATGTGTTAAAATACACTCAGGCGTATACTTTATTTGTAATTATAGAGGCGATATAATATTAATTATACGTAAAGTTAAGAAACGTGTGATAAATAAGTCGATATTAGTATTTGTAAAATGCGCTGAATAAAGAAATAAAAATCACTCATTAATTAATTTCGATATATTTCAGTATTTTTGGGAGCAATAAACCTTTATTTCGATATGTAGAAAACTAAACGATAAATTTTATATTTCTTTTACCTAGGGAGATTATAAATATATATGATCAAATTAAAATTAATAACAAAATACAATTTAAATAAAAAAAAAAAAAATAATTTAGTAAATGAATTCATAGTCATTAAAATAAAATTAAGTAATTTATTTAAATTTAAATAAATAAATGTATACAAAATAACTACAACCATAGATATTTGCATATGTGTTTTTAGTAAAACGAAAAAAAATTAAAAAAAACTTTTTTTTCTCTTTTGTTGTGTTATATAAACATTTTTTGCTGCACAAGTATGTGTGATAATCATCAAATGCCATCATCATCAATTTGCATTTAAGTAAATATTTACACAAAAACAAACGTACAAATATAATAGTTTAAACATAAGCTAATAGTATACAAACAAACAGAGGCACACAAAGGCAAATGCACATACACATAGAAGCACATAAGAACACATCTGACTGTATACACTCAAACAAGTAGCATAAGCACAGTTGACGATAGTAATTGTATTTACAAATAAACAACAGTATATGTATGTATTGGTGTATGCATTTCAATAGATAGTGGGAGTGGGCATGTGTGTATGTTGTTTCGGTTGTAACCCAGCAAAATTTTTCATTACCAGATAACAGAGCTGTAAATGAAACAATCATTTTTGAATTACTTCGCGAATCATTCATACATTGAATTAGCAAAATTTTGAATTAATTCTTTTCACAAAAATCACGAATTGAATGAAATTTGAATCAATTCAAATGAATTTGGCAAAAATGAATGAATTGCAATTCATTTCCAATTCAAATGAGTTGGTAAAATGAATTGCAATTCACTTCCAATTCAATTGAATTTGCAAAATTATATAATGAATCTAAAATTTGGTACTACTTATAATTCGGCATCAGTACTAGTTATTTTTGTTAGGCGAAGCCGTTTTTATAAGCAGTCTAGCTTATGCGCGACTTCTTATTTATTTATAAAGATAATGTGAATTTGGTAACTACTTATTTTTAACCACTAGTAAGTATAGAAGTAAGTCGTATTATTTAACAACTTGTAACCACTTATTTTTTAACTGCGTATAAGCACACGAATAACTACCTATTTTGGTAACTACTAATTTTATGTACTTTTGTAATGTAGCGGATACACAAATTTTGTGCATTTTTTCATGCAGCGAATATGTACAACAACTTAAAAAAAACAATCTTGTCGAACAAAAATATTAAACTAGAAGCTTCTGGTGATTAAGTTACATAGCTGTTGTTTACACAATGAAAAGGCAAACATTTTCTTTATACAAACTTTTAACCCTCCCATGACCGTTAGTGGTGTTTTAAGCGGTAAACCTAAAAATTTTTGTCAAAACTAAACTTTGAATGTCTCTCATTTAATTTTGAAGATTTGTAAATACGTATACCTGTGTTGCCAGACACTTTCGTTCCAAATATGCTAAATCACCGAAAAAATATGCTAAATTCTGACAAATCGTGTAAAAAGAAATATATGCTAAAAATATGCCAAATAAGAAATTTCAAAAATGTTGAAATATTCATTATGCTAAAAATTTACTAAATTACCGCATACAAAAATATGCAAAAAATCTGCTGCGTAAAAAATTTTATAATTTTTACTCGACTAGCCGCGTTTTTGTTAAGTTCCGTATTAGATAAATATTTTTGACAATTTGTTTTAACGTATACGCGTTTAATCATTTCAAAAGTAGTGTAACCATGGTTGAAAAAAATAATAAAAACTGAACCTTGCCTGGAAAAAATATGCTAAAAATCTGCTTTTGTCAAACGAAATATGCTAAAAAGCATTTAGCATATTTTTCTAAAAAAAATATGCAATTTACGAACTCAATCTGCTGAATCTAGCAGAAAATATGCTGAAATGGCAGCACTGACGTATACTCTTCATCATATAATGGGAAATTTAGCGTAGATTAAAAGCAAAATAAGTTTTTTTTTTAATATTTCGTCCATTCCATTACAGAAAGCCCAAAAACTGATGAGTTATAGATGTTTTACATATGTGCACTAGGAAGCCATGCGAATCTTCCATTTTGGGTATGGGATGTGTCCAGCGAACTTATGTAAAACACTACGAGGTACAATTTTGTGGAACTATTTAACCCTCTAACTCTTCAATTAAAGGGACTTTTTTGGCCCCGTTTTTAAAAGGGACAAAAAGATCTTAAGCTGAAGAGTTAGAGGGTTAAAATGTTCCACAGAAATCTTCCACATAGTGTTTTACATGAAATTGAAGATTCACATGGTTTCCTCATAAAATTTAGTTTTGTGGGCATTTGAGCGGCAATTGTGTATAAGTACGAAATTAACTCTTAAACACATTTTAAGTTTTGACTTATTTCTGGCATTGAACTTAAATCTCCAACCTTGATGTCTTCAGAGACTTATAGTAGAATTCCCTGACAAATATTTTTGTGGAACATTTTAACCCTCTAACTCGTCAACTAAAGGTACTTTTTGACCCTTTTCAAAAGGGTCACAAACGAGCCGTAAGTTGAAGAGTTAGAGGGTTAAAATGTTCCGCAAAAATATTTGTCATAAAATTCAACTATAAGTCTCTGAAGCATATCTACAGACAATAATGTGGTTAGCATTTTTCTCATACACATTTTTGACGTATAGATGACGCAATCAGTCTGATGCGTCATCTGAGGTCATATGAGGTTAAAATCAAAGTGATTTATATGGTTAAACACAAATTTGGCTTTAACCACTTAAATCATCATGATGGGTCATCGATACTTCAAAAATGTGTATGAGAAAAATGCTACACATATTATTGCCTTTGGATATGTTTATTTAGTATTTTTCAGTAAAACCTTTACTTTAAGAGTTATAGCGCAAAGAAGCTTTGAATTAATTTTAGTCCATTTTTAGGGCTAAAAGCTGCTGGTGACTGGCCTGTTTTAATACAAGAAGACCAATTTTTCGGGGATATTATTTTTTACGGTCTATCTACAGGAAAATGCGTGGGGAGGTGAAAAAATAACACTTTTGCAAATTCCATATATTTCATGGGTGCTCTAATGTGCACCCATTACTGAGATTTTGCTGGGAAGTATACAAATGACACTTTAAGTTAATGTTATACAAAATTTGTTAAAGACAGTTAAGCCAGCATTTAGTTATAAAAATTTCCAGTTTATTTACTTATACGAATGTAAAAAGAAATGTTGTTGTTAGATTTATATTAATGTCTTGTTTTTCTGTTTAGTGAATTGGACCATTTAATTGATAAAAGCTTGAGTGAGATCTCAAAGGCTTTGCAATTTGTTCTTGAAAATAGGACATGTCTGGATATGCTTGAACATGTTATATATACCGCTGGATGCGCCTCAAAAAAACCTTTCATATGATATTAAGTATGTTGTATTCGGATAAAATTAAAAATTCTTACAAAAACGAAAAAAAGACTTTTTTTAAAAAATGGTCCAGCTCGTGAGATCTCATTGCTAGTGCTGAAATATTTTGGGAATCATCATAAAGCAAACCAAGGTTTATTTTTAGGGGGGCACTTGTTTTTCCTTTTTTTTCTGCCCATATAAGGTAACTCGCTCTAATGTTTATACATATCTCATCAGGGGAAAATTAATTCATTTATGAATGTTTTTTAGTTCGATTTTAGATCATAAATTAATATCACTTTCTCTTTTTTAAAATTATTTTTCAAATTAAATAAAGATATATAGTTTTCACAAGTAAATTACAAAGAATAAAAAATTTTGAAAGAATTCGATAAGGCCAGCAAGATGATGCGGAATTTAACACACTTTGGGTTAAGTTCAAGATCAGGTCACACATGTTGCATTTCGGGTTCTTATACAGAAGCCCAAACATGGAGAGGACGAATACCCTTAATGGCTTCGATGTCCTTTCTGATTCCATCGCTAGAATTCTAGGGAGTTGCCCGAGTAGTGAAATCGTCGTTGCTGGCGATTTTAATATTCACAACACTTCCTGGCTTCGCCATTCGAGCCACACAACTCCCGAGGGCCTTTATGTTGAGCTGTTTGCCGCGCACAACCACCTGGCGCAATTAGTGAATGAACCAACGCACATTCCGTGTGTTGAAAGTGAACATCAAAATACTCTTGATCTTTTCCTTACTTCTCATCCGGACAAGTATGAAGTAAGAACACTTGCACCTCTCGGCAATTCGGATCATTGTACCATTTCCGCATCTTTTTCGTTCTCCGACCTTCGAAACGTTTCGGCAACAGCTGCGAAACGTTCAATTTTTATTTACGAAAAAGCACGTTGGGCTGAGCTCAACGAATTTTTCCGGAAATTTAATTGGAAACTCTGTTTCCTCGACGACAACGTTGATGCCGCGGCGAAAATGGTAGAACATGTTATATTGCTTGGAATGAAATCTTTATTTCCTTCGAAGCAAATTTCGGTTAAACCAAAAGATAAATGTTGGTTTAACCAGACTTGCAGAAACGTAGTCAGATCCAGAGAGTTAGCGTTAAAAAATTGGCGTGATAATAAGAACGACAATACTGATCTGCTTCGCAAACGGGCGAGATATGAATGTTCCAAAGTACTTAGTCGTGAAAAGTTTCTTTACGAAAAACGTCTTCGTACTAAAGTTCTTTCTGCTCCTCGGGGTAGCAAGAGCTTTTGGTCATTCGTTAAAAGAGTAAAGGATAATTCTAGTTCAGCTATCCCAACTCTTATAAAGGATGATCAAATATTCACTGAACCGGTTGATAAGGCAAACCTTTTAGCTGGGATGTTTGCAGGTAATTCATTCCTGCCGGAAAGCGATCAACCACTGCCAGAACTTGAAAGAGTATCCAGTACTATGCCTAAGATATTCTTCCGAGCTCGTGCAGTTAAAATGGTTCTTGCTGACCTCAACATAAATAAGTCATCGGGGCCGGATGGCATACCCGCACTGGTGCTGAAACAGTGCTCTTCGACGCTAGCTCGTCCATTGGCTAACCTTTTTGGCGCTTCTTACCATACGGGAATTTTCCCCTCTTGCTGGAAGGTTGCCAATGTCCAGCCAATCCCTAAAAAGGGTGCGGCTAATAACCCTGAAAATTACCGCCCAATCGCAATATGCTCTGCGCTCTCAAAGGTGATAGAGAGTATGCTTAACTACCATCTCGTGAATTATCTAGAGTCCAACTCACTTCTTAATGATCGACAATATGGCTTCCGTAGGAATCGTTCTACGGGAGACCTGTTAGCGTTCCTCTCGGAACGTTGGAGTCAGTCCATTCACCGTTTTGGTGAGAGCAAAGTGGTTGCTCTGGATATTTCTAAGCCTTTGATCGTGTATGGCACGGGGCGCTTGTATCGAAGCTTATTGCCTTTGGTGTGGGTAATGACTTCGCTCGTTTTATTTCGAGCTTTCTCAGAGATCGCACTATTCGTGTTGTTATAGATGGTATCTCATCCGACGAGTTTCAGCTTAATTCAGGGGTACCGCAGGGTTCTGTTCTTTCTCCTTTCCTATTTCTTATCTTTCTTAATGATCTTCTTGGTCAAACTTTCAACCCTATCTACTCTTTCGCAGATGACAGCAACATTTGTCATTCATTTTCCTTCAATCGTAGGCCAAGCCCTGAGGAGATTGGGGGCAAAAGGCAGATTATGAATGACACACTAAATCGTGACCTCTCTGCAATCTCTGAGTGGGGTCATGCGAACAAGGTGGATTTTAATTAGCGTAAGACCCAATATTGTATGTTGACCCATAGGGCTGTGGGGTCAACACTGCCATCTGTATATATGGGTGATATCGATATTGAGGAATCGGATACTCTTGATGTTCTGGGTATGAAAATTCAGTGTGATGTCCGATGGAATAAGCATGTTTTTCAGGTGTCGAAAGAAGCATTCAAGTGTCTAGGTTTTTTACGTCGGTGCAAGAAGTACTTCACTCCATCCGATTTACTCACTATTTATACCACCTATATCCGACCGAAGATGGAATACAACTCGCATATATGGGCAAGAGCTTCGAAGTCTATTTTGGAGCTTCTGGACCGTGTGCAAAGGAGGGCGTCGGCGCTTATCAATGGCAGTAGAGTATCCAGCTCTATTGACTCATTGGAGCATCGTCGGAATGTGGGTTGTGTAACCCTGTTCTATCGATATTACCATGGGAAGTGCTCTGCTGAGATAAGTGAACTTATCCCCAAAGCCCAGGTTTTTATTCGTAATACTCGCTTATAAAGTAGAGTCCATCCGTTTGTTGTCGATTGTCCAGCGGATCGCACGACGCATTACAGAGAGAATTCGTTTATCAGTCGCACCAGCCGTATGTGGAATAAACTCCCCGCAGAGGTCTTCCCTGTTACTTACAATGTTGAGAAATGTAAATCAAATATTCACAAACACTACTCCCTCTTTCCTTCTCCCCATAACCTATTTTCCTAATACCAACACAATGCACTGCGTTAGTAGGGAGCATCCCAGTGTAGAAACGGTAATGACATATCATTATTTTTTGGAGTACCAGTAATGACACCCACTTACCTTCTGCATTATTTTAAAACATATAATAATGACTTACTGATAATAACTTATTTTTATCATTATTTTAAATAGAAAATCATTTTTTTATATCTTTTTGAAAATTTTTTGAAATCTATAATAGACTCAATATTTTTTAAACACTGGTAAGGATATATGTAACCACATATTTTTTGATTTTTTGTATGTTGGCGAGTAAGCTTACTTGTGTGCAGCAGGTCAATTGTGTTTTTATCTATTAAATATTACATGTCGATTTAGCTCAGATGGTAGAGCAGTTGACTGGCAATCTGTAGTCCCAGGTTCGATTCCCGCACTAGCAAATTTTATTAAAAAAAAAAAAAAAATACAATAAAAAATATTTTTTTTTATATAATTTATTTTTTTGAAAATCTATTTTTAGACTCATTATTTTTGTCAGTACTGGAAACACATAGGTAACGATATATTTTTTGATTTTTCGTATGTTGGTGTGTAACGACAACTCATTATTTTTCGCGACATCGCCATATAAAGGTAATAAGAAATGTAATAACAAAAGTAACTAGTTACCATTACCAAGTATGTAGTTACATAACCACATATCTGGTAATGATTTTCTACACTGGGATTCCCTGAGTGTTGGTCTAACACATAAAAAAAAAGAAAAAAACAAAAAAAAAAAGATAGAATACGTATTTTCGGCTTTCGCTACAAAGCCATCATCAGTGTCATTTTCCTTGATGGGTTAAACATTGACAGTCGTCTACTTATGTGAAAGTAATTGTATCATCTTTCTTTAATTTGAAAAATAATTAAAAAAAAAAGAAAGTGATATTAATTTATGATCTCAAATCGAACTAAAAAACATTCATTTATGAAATAAAATATCAACTATACATACCCCTCATTCATGTTAAAAACACATGATACGGTACAAAATACAATTTAAATAACATACATTCAAATTTAACGGTCCTTTGTAATTCAAAAATCTGTGCTTAGCATACACAGAGTTAAATGGAACTAGCTGAGATACTTTAAGAATTAGGGTTCAAAGTAAAAAAGAGTGGTAATAACAAAGGATAAAAATAGCATTGCTAGATTTCGTTGATGTTAGTCTAAGTTGAGTTGTTAACATATTCGATTTGCTTTCAACTTTCACATAAGTAGACGATTATTAATGTTAAACCCATCAACGCAAATAACACTGATTATGGCTTTGTAGCGAAAGCCGAAAATACGTATTATGTTTTGCTGTCCTTATCGAATTCTTCCATAATTTTTTATTCTTTGTAATTTACTTTCTTTAATATGAAAAATAATTTAAAAAAAAACAGAAAGTGATATTAATTTATGATCTAAAATCGAACTAAAAAACATTAATTTACCGAATAGAAGATCAACTATACATACCCCTCATTCATTTTAATTCATTTATGCCGAAAATATTACATACTTAATAATCATGATAATATCACCTAACAGCTCCAAATACTTTGGGGGTTTTACAGCACTAACCGAGTGCTTCGGTTTAGTGTTGAAATTATCCGCCCCCAGAATATTTTAAATACCATCCACTTAAATGATAGACACATTTCTAAGCACAATGTTTTTCTCTACATAAAAATACTGTTGCAAATTTAAAAATTTTTCTGCGGAAAACTATGAGCTTTCGTTAAATGTCTACATCTTGTTGTAGTTGTTTTGATTAATGTTTGTTTTTGCATTTTTATAATTTTATTTATTTATTTAAAGTATAGGTTACTGCAGTGTTTGGAAAAATTATTAGTTTTAAATTTCGCCACCAAACTCTACAAGGGTTGCTACTTCATTAATAGCCATTTTTAAAAAAGGCAAAATATGCAGCCTTCATTAATTATCGGAAAATAAAAATGTAAAATGATTTTTAATTCCAGATAAATTCTGTAGTGCTTATCGTGGCCCGACTTTATTTAAAAAAAAAATTTTTTAAGAACGTTGCCACACAAACTTAAAGATTCTAAAAAGGGCAAGAACTTGACTTAAATTCAAACAGAGGGTCACGATAAAGACTAGAGTTTTTTGTTGCCTACGAAAGAAAAAACCCGAAACGTCGGAAAAGAATTTTTACATGCTATTTACTGGTGCATTTTTGAGCATTTTTTTCCTCTTTTAAGTTTTCGTAAAATTAAATACATAAGTAACCGGGGATTTTATATGGAGATATACATAACTGCCGTTTTGTTAATTCTTATATTTTATTCCCTATGTAAATGTTTCTGGGCATTAAATGTTTCTGGGCATTGAATGAAAAAACTTCAATTCAGGGATTTAAATACAAAATTTAATTCCTTAGGGAATTAAACGAAAAAATTAATTCCCTTGGAATTAAAAGAAAAAGTTAGTTCATTAGGGAATTAAACGAAAAATTCAATTTCTCTCGGGAACTAAGTGCACAATGGAATGAGTTCCCAAGGAATTGAACAAAAATTTAATTGACTCGATTTGAATGAATTCGTTTGTGAATAAATTCATTCATTTGAATTCATTCACAGGAATTAATTCCCGATTTTTTCTCATTACTGAATGCATTCCTTGAATTAAACAATTGAATTAAATTTTTGGGAATTCATTCCAAAAAGGAATTAATTATTTAAAGGTCTGTTAATCCTCTATCGATCCCATTAACGAATTCTTTTTTCTTTTATATCATATCATAAATTAATAAAAATAAATTAATAAATTTAAAAAAAAATTAGTTAAGTGGATCAAGAGATAATTAAAATAAGTTTTTTAAAAATTTGTAAATTTAATTATCTTGTAAACCATGGCCCGTAGGACGAAAAAGAGCTTAATTTTAAATCGTCTATATTTTCGGCCAAAAATGGATATTTTTTTAAAACATCTTTTTCGTCGGGCTTTTTGTTTTGATCAGACCTAAACATTTTTAAACACAAGTCCATTTCTGACTCAAACTTTTGAAGAATTTCCTATAGACGGTTTTGACTAACTTAAGTTTTCTAGTTGTTTTTAGTGTTTTGTTTTTAACCTTATACATTGCATTTATTATACATACTTTGCGAACTCTAAATGTCTTGGCAAACTAATTTAAACATGATATGACAACTACATGTAGAGAAATTAAAAGATAAATATTATGTGTGTTGGTGTTGTATTGATATACCAACAACCATGAACGTAAACGTAAAGCGAAATGGGAGTGTGACCACGCACATGATATCATTTGTAAACTTTTTGCAAATACTTTGTAAACCTCAAAAATAAACTTCTAAAAGTCAGCAATTTTAAAGTAAAAATTAAATTAAAAACTTAAGAATTTGTAAATGTATTTATTTCACATATAGTTTATTAATATTTTTAGTATAATGAAATATTTTATTTTTAAAAACAGTTTGTAAGCATAATATAAGTACTAAAACACGAAGTTTTTTAGTTTAAAAATAAGCTTAATTAACATTTTTGAAAAGCTTTACTTGGTATTTTTTTTTTGACGTTTACAAAATACTTATAAAATTTTTTTAAGTTAAGCTATTTTTAAGTGTCTTAAAAATTCGCTTTTGGTTGATATAATATAATGTACTTATATTTCAAGTCTGGAGATAAGAATAAGATTATAAAAATTACATGACTACATACATATGTTTTATTTCTCCAAATGCGGGCTTAATACTGACTTATTTGTATTTTTACTTTTGTTATTTTTATTTTTAAATGGTTTTTGAGGTTCTGAATTTTTTTTTTTTTTTAATCTCTAATACTTTTTGAATTCACACAAGGCTAATAAAGGTTTACAAAAGCTTTACAAAACGTTTATTTTACATATATTTCATTGGCTCAAGATTGCGCTTTTTTATAAATGTTATAACTTTTACAAATTGCTAATATATTGCACATACACTCACAATATTTTATCGCTAAAAACAACCTGAAATATATATTAAATTAATTGAAAACACGAATAAAAAGAGGACTACAGATTTTTCATTATAATCAAACCACTTTGCTATCTATTTTCAAACATTTTTTATTAAATTGAAATAAAGTGAAATTAATAAAAAAAAAAAAAAAATAATCCATAAAATAAATAAAAACAATCGAAAAATCTGTTAAAGCAATCTTCAATTTTTAACTGACAAAATGTTAGAAAAAATAATTTTGTGGTTTGTTTTTTCATATTTGAAAGTTTTTTTTTGTTTGAATTTTCAAAACACTACACACTCCACACACACGTTCGTATTTAAATTTTTTTTTCTAAAAATAGAAAACTAAAAATAGAACTTAGTAGGTTTGAGGTTTAAGAAGAAGAGTAGACTTTTTTTTAAAAGTTGTAAACACATTAAATTTGCAAATCAGAGCAGATCCGACTTTACTACCCTGTGTTTTAACAGGGTGACCCTAGCGTGCATAATTTAACAAAAAAATACAAGTAGCCCTTTGGTAATTTTCAATTTTATTACAATATATATTCATTATTAAAGGAATTAATAAAACTTATTTAGCAAATTGTGAAAAATAATCTTTTAAAGGCATGTCCCTACCCCGATTTCGTTATTGCCTAATGCAATAGTTTCTAGAGTTTCTACAAAATATTTAGGTTAGGATAAATTACCAACTCAATGAGAATTTCTAGTTATAGTTTAGCAGCGTTATTTAACATTTAAAATATCAATGAAAAAACTAAAATAACCACAAAAAATTTACCACAATTTGCTTTGCCATCTTCCATTGATTATATTTGAAAAAATATCCGCTTCAATATACATGTGACATAAACTAACAAAACATTTTTGTTTTTTCTTCTTTTCAGGTAAACTTATTTATAATGGAATATTTTATGTATTAACCAATATAAGGGTAAGATTTACTTTTTAAATTGACTCTAAATTTCATAGTTGATTATTAGTTTGTGGAAAAGCGGAAAAATTTATTTAAATATTTTCTCACTTCGACTGCAATTCTTTAGTAAAAAAAAACATTGTAATTTTTCAGCGCAGAAACAATTTATCCAACAAAAACTAAAAACCTTAGTTAATTTATTAACATTTTCTTCACAAACTAAACGAAAATTATTTTATAATCTTGACGGATCTACTTCTTAAAGCAAACTTCCAATAAAAGTATGAAACTTTTCATATGTATATGTTATGAAAATTGTATTCGTTAATCTATTTAATACTTTTCAAATAGAAAAAGAAAATAAATTCCTAGAGCCAATAAATAACGCTAATGCATTTTCATGCTTACCAAAGCAATGTTCAATCTTGCCTTCTTTCTGGGGTTAAATATTAAATAATTTAGATATTCAAAGTGCATTACGACGGACCGGATTGAATAAATGTCTCGATTGTATGCTGGATGTGTATATTTAATGATGAAAGTCATACACTCACAATATTTTATCGTTAAAAACAACCTAAAATACATATTAAATTAATTGAAAACACAACTAAAAAAAGACTACTGATTTTTAATTATATTCAAACCATTTTGCTAATTATTTTCAAACATTTTTTAAACAATCCATAAAAGAAATAAAAATAATTAAAGAGTCTGTTAACTCTCAATCCTCAATTATTAACTGACATAACGTAAAAAAACGATTTTGTGGTTTGTTTTTTCATATTTGAGAGTGTTTTTTTTTTTGTTTAAATTTTTAAAACACTACAACACAACACACACCTTCATATTTTTATTGGCTATGTTTGTGTGTATGAATAAAGAATTTCTTGTAATTTGAATGGAAATAATTTTGTATATAAATAATATTTTAACAAAAAAAAAACCGAAAATATTTGAATTTTTTGTTTTAAAACAGAAAACAACGAAATTATTTAAATTATTTTTTCTAAAAATAGGAAACTAAAAATAGAACATTTGACTGAAAATATCAACTCCTACAGACGATACATATTTTTTGTGGTTTGTTTTTTATTGACTGATAATAAAAGTTAAAAAATATGTTTCAATGTATTTTAATTGATTCTTCAATTGAAAACAAACTTTACCTATTACTTTTCAAATAAACCTCAATCGGTTATGGAAAATATATTGTGATTGTATGTTTAGCAAAATAGGGTAAGTCCAGTTTTGTAAACTTAACAGTAGAGGTAAAAACTGTCTAAATGGGTTGGATTTAAATATTTTTTATACTTGTCAATGAAATTTCACATGGTGTCCGCCTAAAATCCAGATTTGTGGGATATTTGAGCGCCAATTCTGAATAAGTACGAAACTAACCCCTAAACACATTTTAAGTTTTGACTTACATATTTCTGGCATTGAATTTAAATTTGCAACTACGATGTCTTCAGAGACTTAAAGTGGTCTTTCATGGCAAATATTTTTGTGGACGATTTTAAACCTCTAACTCTTCAATTATAGTGACTTTTTGCCCCTTTTCAAAAAGGGCCACAAACGAACAGTAAGTTAACCCCCTAACCGGCAAGCCCGCCTCCAGGCGGGGTATATTAAATTGACCAGAAATTCGGCAAAGGGGTATTTTATAATAAGAAATTATGCTTTTTCGTAAAATTAAATATTTTAAAACAACCAAAAGTTTCAAAAATCTTAAAAACATATTTAAATTGATTAAAACAATTGATAGTGACCACGAAGTAAGATTGGAGCTTAAGCTATTTAAAAAGTTCCTTACTTTGGTCCAAGGACGCACAGGATTCCATAAGGATACCTTTAAAGGACATCGCCTTAACTTCAAAACGAATGGACGGATTTTTTTGAAATTTGGTAAAAAGAATATATTTGGTATAGGTAGCAAATCTTATAAGTTTGAATAATATATATCGAAGTTTTGGTGCGTTTTCGCTCAATTTCGCATTTTTCGAAAAAGAAAATAGCTACATCCTCTTAAGTAACAGCACAAAAAATGTAATTTTTTTATTGCAATTATTTCTTGGTAAGAGAAATAATTTGTGCCTAAACCTAGTAATTTTTATGCGCTAGTTTTTAAGATTCACCCTTAAACTATTTTGGCCCATACCGCCTAAAGTAGGCAACGAAAAAAAATTTTGTAGAAGAACTTATTGTTTATTTTTCGTGAGGAACACATGGTATAAATTTCATTGCAAAAAAGCTTAGGCCGGTTAGAGGGTTAAAGAGTTAGAGGGTTAGAATGTTCCGCCAAACTATTTGTCATGAAATTCTACTATAAGTCACTGAAGACATCAAAGTTTAATATTGCGGTTCAATGCCAAAAATAAGTCAGAACTTATAATGTGGTTAGGAGTTAATTTCGTGCTTATTCAGATTGGCGCTCTATAGAGCAAAAGTGTTACTTTTTCACCTCCCCATGCATTTTATTGGTAGATTGGGCGAAAAAAATAATATCCCCACGAAAATTGATCCTCTCGGATTAAAACAGGCCAGTCAACCCCGGCTTTTGGCCCTAACAAGAGACTAAAATTAGTTCAATTTTTTTTTGCGCATAACTCGTAAAGTAAAGGTTTTACAGAGAAATACTAAATAAGCATATCTACAAGCAATAAAGTGGCTAGAATTTTTGTCATACACATTTTTGACGTAGCGATGACGCGTCATGGTGATTTATGTGGTTAAAATCAAAGTGATTAATATGGTTAAACACAAATTTTGACTTTAACCACTTAAATCACCATGACGCGTCATTGATACATCAAAAGTATGTATGAGAAAAATGCTAGCTACTTCATTGCCTGTAGTTATGCCCTAATAGTATTTTTCTGTAAAACCTTTACTTTAAGAGTTATAGCGAAAATATGCGGTAAACTTTCCACCGGATTTTGTGAATACATTTGAATAGCCATCTCTACTTCCACATAAATTGTAATTAAATAAACTTTGAGGCGTGCTTTTCACGCTAGTAATTTTATAAAATCGAGTTACTCAGTGCGTATGAGTTATATCTAAGCTAAAATATTGATTATACGACACCGATAACAATATTTTAAAAAGCATTTATTTCGAAAGTGTCTTTTTTTTTTTTTTTGGAGGATATATGTATGTTAGTGTGGCTCGTTCTCACGTTTGAGGGATAAAAAGTGCGGATAAAATTACTGCACTTTTCGTTAATTATTTTTTATATTTGTTCCAAAGAAAATATGTGATAATTTCTCTAATTTTGAACACCTACAGTTTATATAGTTCTTGTCGAATTTTAACAATTCAAAAAACATTTTGATGATACACTCATAGGAAATAAACCAGTAAAACTAGCAGAAAAAGCTACTAAAATTTAGTTAAAAATGACCATGTAGAAAAAGCTGCTGAAATTAGCAAATAAGAATAGCAAAAATAAAACTGTTAAGTTTACAGAATTTATGGTATATTTGAGTTAACTTTTCGTTAATTGAAAATGACAAATTAAAATCTACAGATAATTTTACTATATATGCAAAAACCAACTGTTATAAAGGGTTCTTCAACAGGGACGCTGCAAAATTAGAAAGACAGGGACAGCAAACGACGCCATATTTCTTGCCGCTCTTTTGACATTTCTCTTCAGTAAGGTTTGCCATTTCATGATGGAAAGATATACGAGCCAACAACGAGTCGAAATTATTAAAATTTGCTACCGAAATTCGGAGTCAGTGGCCTCAACGTTAAGAGCGCTACGTCCAATTTATGGTCGCCATAATGAATGGCTTCGTCAATTAACAACATATGCGTTATTGGTCAGACAGCAATCCACACGTACTGCATGAGTCATCATTGCATCCCGAAAAAATTACGGTTTGGTGCGGTTTATGGGCCGGCGGCGTCATTTGCTAGTAAACCGGTCATTTCAGAAGGATCGAACATCCTTGCGAAAATAATTTAAATTCGACGGTGTACGGGGATTTTTTTTTTTTTTTTTTTTTGGTACGATCTCCGGGTCAAACTTAAATTTTTTATTGTATACTACAGAAAGGCAATATTTAACGAATATTTGCTTTAAAATTAAATATAATAAACATGCCTTTAATTTTTAAAATAATTTTTAAAATAAATTTTATTTGACCCCATTTACCAGTATTGATAAAATAAGCCTTTCATTGATTTCTCACACTTTATAGTATATCATTTGTTTTACGGTCAGAATATATTTAACATGACATCATCTTTTAATATAGTCTATCTTTGTTTTCTACAAAACATAAAGATATTTGTAGTACTTTATAGCCTAATTGAGTAACTTTCACATCTTATTTGTTACTAAAAAAAATATAATCTTTAAAATAAGGTCACCATCTAAAGATACCAACATTAACTCCACTTAGCACAATACAAGAAAATATACAACTACCCAGCAAAAAGAAAAAAAAATTGGAAGTTATGCTTTACAAACCATTTCTTTCATTGCTTCAAAACTACTATTCTACAGGTGATTCTGAACAACTTGATAAAAATCACTTCTTCTATTGCTTGGAAAGTGTCTGTTAATACATTTTTACAGCTTTTTTAGAAGTAATTCTGAGCGACATTAAAAAGATCACTTAAGTATTGCTTCTAAAGAATTATTACTCTAAAAGTGGTCTTAAAAAGTGATTTTGATACAGTTTACTTTGTTTGCTGAGTTTGCTGTTCGGTTTTAATCGAAACCGAAACCGCGGTTTTCCAAGCCTCAAAACCGAAACCGAAAACCGACAAAAATAAGTCCGTTTTTAACAAATACTTTAACTAATTAAAATAATTAATTAAATTGCATATTATTGAATCTTGAATTTCAGAAAGGCTCAGCTTCTATTTTACAAAATTTTGTATTTAATTGTAATTAAATTTTTTTTACATTAAAAATTGCTTTAGAGTTTTTTGTTTTTGTAATTGTTATTAGGGATAACATAAACTAAGGCTTATAATGTTTAGAAAAAAAAAATTGCATGAAAAAGGCAAGTGGTTTAAGAGATATTGAGTTTCACATATTCAGTTCAGATTTTCACCGCGTATTTTTCAAAAAGCCTTATTTCGTATTCCGCGAAATTTATAAAATTTTTACTTTATATTGTTTAAATTTAAACTCTTTAAAATACAGCTTTAGTTGCCGAAAAAAAAAAATAAATTTATAATGGGTTTCCGTGTTTATTTCTTCTCCGGAAAAGTTTCGAAATGGAGTTATTGCCTTTAAATATTCGAGTGAGAAATTCAATCGAGTTTTAAAAGATATCTTGGAGGTATTAAACTATTTAATTTTTATGCATATTTAATTATCATATATTTAGTTAGAATATTGTTATATTTAATTGTTTTAAAATAATTCTATTATATCACAAGTAAACCGAAAAATAACCGAAACCGCGGTTTTTATAATTTTGAAAAACCGAAACCGCGGTTTCCAAATTTTTCGGTTTCTAGCAAACTCTAGTTTATTTGCAAACACATGATCGCGGGTTCGATTCCTTTAGGCATTAATATTCTTTTAGTTTTTTTTTTTTTAATTTTTCTTTTTTAATATTTGTAGTTAATTTTTTTAAATTCAATATTTTTTTTAATTTTTCAATTTTTAAAAATATATAAAATAATAATAATGAAATATTGATTTTTATCCAAATGTGAAAATAGTACTGGAAAAATACTCAATTGCAGTGCACCTTTTGCACTTGTTTAATAATTTTTTTATTTTTTTTAAGGGAATAATACAAAATATCTCGCAATGACAAAGTGGTGTTTTTACGCCTGTCATCTTTCATATCAAATAGTAGCCCATTGGTAGAAAGCTAGACTAGCAAACTTGAGGTCGCAAGTTCGTACCCGGTGTCGGCAATATAAATTTTTTTTTTAAATAATAAGTATTCTATCCTTTTGGCCTTATCGAATTTTTGTAATTTTTACTCCCTGTAATTTACTTGTAAAATTTTTATCATCTTTCTTTAATTTGAAAATAATTCAAAAGAAAATTTGATAATTATGATCTTAAATCGAACGAAATACATTTTATAATTTAAAAAAAAAAACTTTTTTAAACTGTCAATTATTGAAAATTTCTAAAGTACTGAAAAAATTTTCAAGTGGGATTACTCCTCTGCTATGGCAACTCAATCTTAAAATCATTAGAGTTTCTGTTGTAGTACTTTTTCTACTGCCTTGCCATCTCTTTTTTTGCTGGGTACCCTAACATTTGTAACAAGTGTTTTGGAAGCAAATTAATTGTTATGACTTTACTTATAGCCAACACAGCATAGCAACACAAATACCAATACAAGAAGATGGCCAATCTTAAACACAACAATATCCATAAACAAGTGTATGGGTGTATACAAACCATTCCTTAATAGAAGCATACTTAGGCCAAAATAAGATGGAAAAAAGTTATTTGTTGATATTATCACAAAAATGGGATGCCATAAAAGTGTATTACATCAATTAGACTGACTACAAATAGGAACAACGTTCAAGACCAAGCCTACTCTTAGAACAAGAACATCTACAACATCAACAATTACTAAGTACTTGAAAAAATCATGGAATGATGAATAAATAAAAAAATACAAACTTTTTCTAATAGAAACTTGTAAAAATTTGTAAAGAAATTTTATATTTCTTAGTAAAGATATAGAAAAAAAAGTTCGCCTATTGTCGATACATATTTATTTTTCTAAATGATGGCAGACATCATCCTTTCGGCGATATGTTAAAGAGAACATAAAAAACAAGAAGCTTGGGCGAAAAAAATCAATGTTTAGTATAGATATAAATAAGCTGCTTAAGGAGTTTAGTTGAGATGATTGCTTGAAATGTATACTAGTTATTTGTAAATAACCCATTTGGAAATTGTTAAAAATTGTTTAGAAAAATTAAGAAATATCACACCGATGTTTGGTTTAAAGATTAAAAAATGGTATAACCTAAACAAGTTCATAAAAGGATTAATTAAAACAGTTTTTTTTACCTGGATTCAGAATACCTTAGCACATAACGCTGTAGAGTTGAATGTACTGAAAAAGCAACAAAATTCACTCTCCAGATTAGAATATTCCATCACACTGTGGGCCAGTATCACCGTTTTTTGGCCAAAAGTACAATTCGGGTAAAGGGAAAATATCTAAAATTTTTTTGTTGTAAATTTAGTACTATAAAATGGGTAAATTAATTTTACGAAAATTCGATAAATATACACTCACAATATTCTATCGTTAAAAACAACCTAAAATACATATTAAATTAAGTGAAAACACAATCAAAAAAAGTATTACTGATTTTTCATTATATTCAAACCATTTTGCTATTTATTTTTAAACATTATTTAAACAATCCATAAAAGAAATAAAAATAATTGAAAAGTCTGTTAAAACAATCATCAATTTTTAACTGACAAAACATAAAAAAAAACTATTTTGTGGTTTGTTTTTTCATATTTTAAAGTTTTTTTTTTATTTGAATTTTCAAAACACTACCCCACACAACACACACATTCATATTTTTATTGGATATGTTTGTGTGTATGAGTAAGGAATTTCTTCCAATTTGAATTGAAATAATTTTGTATATAAAGAAACTATTTTAACAAAAAAGAAAACCGCAAATATTTGAATTTTTGAAAAATAGAAAACAACGAAATTTTCAATTTATTTTTTCTAAAAATAGAAAACTAAAAATAGAACATTGGACTGGAAATATTAACTCATACAGACGATACATATTTTTTTGCAGTTTGTTTTTTATTCACTAATAAAAAAAAAGTTAAGCAATATGTTTCAATGTATTTTAATTGATTCTTCAATTGAAAAAAACTTTACCTATTACTTTTCAAATAAACCTCAATCGGTTATGGAAAATATGTATATTTTGAGTGTAAACAAAAAATGCGTAAACTTTTTTTTGTACACACTTCCATATACATTAATACGCACACAAAGTATTTTTAGACATTATGTGTTTACAAATAAACACATTATGCCTAAAATTACTATTCTTTTCTTAAATAAAATTTTTACGCACAAAGTTGGGAAATATACCTACTAACTTATAATATTTATAAATACTCTGACATTTTAAATTGAAAAAAATTTTAACAATAAAAAAAACTAAAACGGAATATTTTATGTGAATTACTATATTTCTCTAAACACATTTTATGTGTAAATACCAACATAAGCATGAAATTGTTTTTGATAATTATTTTTGAAGTATGTGGTAGTATAAACCTCTTTTCAAAATTGATTTTAGTTCAATAGTTATAACAAAATTTTATTATATAAATTTTATACAAATAGCCTAAAATCTCAAAACGACTGATTTCGACATAAAAGATTATGCGACAATGACACGGATATTATTATTAATAAAATATCTACTAAAAATTATTTTATTAAAAACAGAAAATATTTTTGGGTGGTTTAACTTTAAGAACATCTGTGGTAAATAGTATATGCATTTTTGGGGGATTTTTACGCACTTTTTGTTGATTTTTGCATATTTTTAAGGATTGTTACGCATTTTATGGGCTCATTTACACGTGAAACATCCCTACGGGGAAAGGGACCGATCCCAGATAACACGCAGGATAGGTCCCAAGGGGGCGGAGACCGGTCGTTGATCGGTCTTTTTGTTTGAAAGAGACATATCACTTTAACATGGCGTTGTCATTGGAAATGAACAATTGCCACAGTTTAGACACCTTGTGACAGTAAGGTGGTGTGTCTAAAAATAGCTTTTCAAATAAACTAATAAAAAATTAAGAATTAAAAATAATCTACTTGGCGTCGAAGTAGGGCTCGATAACACAACCTCCTGCTTGTAAGGCAAACGTTCTACCGTCTGAGCTAATGTTGCTTATGCGTGATGGCTGGCTGCCGGTAAAGTTATTATTTTTCGTTTCTGTTCAAATAAAAAAGAAAAAGAAAAAACAAACACTACAAGCAAATACAAAAAATGGAAAAGAAAAAAATAGAAAAGAAAACAACACTAACACACACACAAATATAGTGGAAGTGCCTTCAGTATGCCCCCGATTGACCAGTCACAGGATAGGTCTTTTAATGGCAGTTGACTTGTTTTTTGCGTTAGCGATAATTAAATTATAAAAATCAATTAAAAATTAGAAAATTACCTCAAAAACTCTGATAATATAAATAAAAATTTAAAAAATTGCCCTTAAGTTAAAAAGAAAATTAAATGAATTAAATGAAAATATTTTTAAAAATATGTCGCGAATTTTATTTTTTATTTCGGTATTGGTCAAGTTTTTTAAAAGCAACAGTGAAAGTAACGAATCAGAAAATACTTAGAAAATTAATCAATTCTCTTTGGTTCATATTTGTACTAATTAAGTAATATGCCTTCGGTTGACCAGTCACGGGATAGGTCCTTGGATGGCAATTGACTCCTCATTCCCCGTAGGGATGCTTTTTTACTCACAAATTTAGTAAATTAACACACTAGCTGCAAATTTTATTTACTTTTTACGCACTTTCAATGAAAAATTACACGTTATTTGTGCACCAACTTAAACACAATGTGTGTATTTTTTTTGAATTACACACGTAGAATAAATTTACCCAATTTATAGTATGCGTACAGTTTCCCACTATAAGTTGGGTAAATTTGAACAGAATTTAATTAGAGTGTATTCAAAATCTAGGATTCTTGAATATTTTGTGAGTAAAATATAGAATCACTATCGTTATTCGTTGTTAGTTGGCGAGAGCTCAAAGTCATAATTTTTTTACATTTTTTTATTTTATAATGATACAGTAAAAAAAAATCATAAATAAACAATAATTTGTTCAATTTCAAATTATAAAACTGAAACTAGTTGTCAAAAAAAAATAGAAAACTGTCAAATATTTACGAAAAAAGTAACGAATTTATTAATTTTACCTCAAAAATATGGGTTTTTTGAAAATCCTAAATAAACTAAAAAATAGGACTAAAAATTACCTTAAATGAAGGTTCTGGTTTTCTCATACAGACTAACCCCCTAAAGTCCAGGTTTGTGGGACATTTGAGCGCCAATTCTGAATAAGTACGAAATTAACCCTTAAAAATATTTTAAGTTTTGTCTTATTTCAGGCATTGAAGTTAAATTTTCAACTTTGACGTCTTCAGAGTCTACAGTGGAATTTCATGATAAATATTTTTGCGGAACATTTTAACCCTCTAACTCTTCAACTTAGGGTCTTTTTTGACACTTTTTAAAAAGGAGCGAAAAAACACCCTTTAATTTCAGAGCTACTCAAAAATGTCCCTCTTAGTGTTCTACATAAGTTCGCTAAATACATCCTATACCTAAACTGGAAGATTCACATGGTTTCCTATGCCGATTCACAAAAAACATTTGCAAAGATATCCTTTCTATATTTTTCCCACTGGGCATCTTTTGAGGCACATAAGTGTTATTTTGGGAATGTTGTATATGTATTCATAAATTCATTTCGACATTGCCATTAATGTATGATTACTTAAAGGTACATACATGTATACAAAGTCATTCTTAAATACTACTTTTCTTCACATGAAATACATAACTGCTAATAAAGTTTAATGGCTTCGTTTTCCTTTGGGGTACTGATTGTTTAATAAATAAAATCTTTAAGTGTTGTTTATGGAGTTTTTTTTTTCGCTCCTTATAACATACATGGGACTAAACTATTGAGTTAGTACCATGTATCATTAGTTACTTGATCATTTCACTATTGATACAGTCGAAATAATACGTGCGTAATTTAACAGAATATTTTCCAATTTTTGGCTTGAAATAACTGATGTTCACAGTTAGTTCACAGTTAGTAGACCTACAAATTACTTTTGTTTAGTGAGCAAACTTGTATTTAATCTTAGTAGATTTACTAAATTTTAACTTAAAATAAGTTTTTTAGTTTCAAGAAAATTTATTTTAAGCTTACAATTGAATATAGTTTTCTTTTTTTTAATTACTGACGTATTAAATATTTTGATTGTAATAAAAAAAATCAATGTTATCATTAGAATTTTTCGGATTAATGATAATGATTTGCAGGGTCTGATCTTATTGATAATTGCCAAGAGATTAAAATCGAATTGTCAGTATTAACTCGTTAAGGATACGTTATAGAGCCGCTGTACATTTTTTATCCAAACTTTGCAGATATACAAAATAAATTTTTCTGCGACCTTATTTTCATGATGTGAGTCCCAAAAGTTTATTGGACTGAATAATTTGTCAGTTACAAAAAATAATAATAATTGATAGATATTAGCTCTTTAAAATCACTCTCTGATGGAAAACTGTTCACTGATGACAGCTGCATCTCTGATAAAAATTTAAGAGAGAAAAATGATGTTTGGTATTTTTTTTTAATATTTGTTATTCCTTTATCAACCATAAGATTTATTTTAGCAGGTTTTTTCTCTAAAAATTATAAACACATTAATTTTCAGACTAGATCTAGTTTTTGGCTTTTCGTACAGACAGGCTTTAGCAGTCCATTAAATTGTATTAATTCCCAGCAAAAAAAAAGTGATGCCGAAGCATTAGAAAAAGCACTACAATTGATGATCTATATGTATTTCTTTTTTTAACATAAACACTAATGATTTTAACATTGAGTTGTCATAGGAGAGTAGTACTCCCACATCAAAATTTTTTTACTACTTTTTGAACGAGTGCAAAAGAAGCTCTTTTTCACCAATTAAAAGTGAAGAAAAAAATTCTTCGCAAAAAAAATTATATTTTTTTTTATTTTACAAAAGTTTTTTATTGCCGCCACCGGATATCGAACTTACGACCCCACGATTAAAGAAATATTGAATTTGAACAAATTAATTATAAATATTAAAAAAAAAATTGATAGAATAAGAAAAAATTTGAAAAAAAAAATTTTTTAAATATTGTTCCCTCCGGGAATCGAACCCGCGACCCTCTGTTTGGAAAATACTAAAATCAGTTTTTACGATCACTTTTGTAGCAATTACTCTTTAGAAGCAATACTTAAGTGATGTTTTGGAAGTTGTTCAGAAATAATTCTAAAAAAGCTGTAAGAAAAACTAACGGATACTTTAGAAGCAATGAAAGAAGTGATTTTTTGAAGTTTGCCATTAGTTTTGACTAATGGTAATGAAATGTGTATGGAAATAGAAAATTCCCAAGTATGATTAATACTTTGTGATTGAGATATGCTCCCTTCTTTTCTTGAATCATTTTATGTTCTATTTGTCTGTCTGAATTCAAAGATATTTTTTCTTCGTTAATGCTATTTGGAATGCTTTTAATTGATTTACAAAGGCATAGTATAGTTGGGAAAAAAACATTTATAAGAAAATTAATTAAATAACTTGTGTTTGTGGCTTTCATTTCGAAAGATATTTTACCAGAGTCAAGTGATTTAATTAAGAAATTAATTAATGTGGGATTAATAGAGAAAGTGGGTTTTCATATAAAGATGTATACGTAATACATATTAAATTAAATGGATATCAATCATACGTTAGGGAATAACATTCACATTGGCATTATAAATAGGTCCATTAGCTTTTAGTGGCTAAAAGGATAGATTTGAAATTAATGTGTTTGAAAGTTTCAAAGTCTTATAAAAAAAAAATTATTGTTTAGTAAGTTTATGCGGAATACCTTGACAATAACTTTTAACTTATAAAATATTTTAAAATTGCTTCATAGCAATTATTTTGAAACTAAAATATTTACCCCTAAATCCATAAACGCTTTGTGAAATTGTAGTAGGTTTATTGAACAAATTTTATAGGAAAATTTTGTTTTGTTAACCTCCTATAACTTTACAAAACGTTTATGAATTGAGGGGTTAGTTTCTAAATAAAAGTTTAATGGTACCTGAATAACAATACATTCAACTTATTTAAAAAGTTTTTGTTTTTGTTTTATACGAGTACCCTTTAAAAACATACTACAAGTATCTTTATACTCTAATACACCTTTTGTATTTTTTTTTTGTTAATTTTCTAATAATACTTTAGATTTTTTTGTTAACGAAAAAAAAAAAAATAATAATAATTTACCATAAATATAATACTTTTGAAAAGTTTTCCAAGTGCTCTTTTTATTCATATATCTTCATATACACAATCAAACACATGCAATAGGGGGATACCTATTTTCATAAGGATTAATGTATTATATTTGCCTTACCTTTATATCAGCAATTTCTAATCGTATATTCTCTCAAATGCAATAAAAGTAAAATAAATGCCATCCTAACTATGCCCATAAATATATTGGCATAGTCTTCTATTCTTTACAAAAACTAAAAAAAAAAGTACTAACTACTGAATTGAGGTACATAAATAAGGTTTAAATATTGTATTAAAACTTTTGGCTACAATATATAACTACGGACTACATACAACAATACTGTACTAACTTTTTTTGAAAAATTCACATTTGCTTTATTTGTAACCATGTAGAGTTGTATGTTTTCACATAGAAACCATTTTTATAAATAGTTTTCTTTTTTTCAGATTTTCAGATAAAATCAGGCAACATAAAACATACGACATACAATTGATTTCATATATTAAGTGTCATGAAAGCATAAATAAACTTTAGAAAAAAAGATACAATACAATTTGCAATAGTGTATCTGCCGTCGTTATTGTTGTTTATACCCAGCAAAAAAAAAAACTAGAAGTAATGTTTTAAAAACTACTTCTTTCACTACTTAACAAGTATCCGTTAGTGTATTTTTACTGCTTTGCTTCAAAAAATTACTTCTTTCATTACTTCCAAAGTATCCGTTAAAATATTTTTAAAGCGTTTTTAGAATTACTTCTGAACAACTTCCAAAAAATCTCTTAAGTATTGCTTATAAAGCACAACTCCGCTAAAAGTGATCTGAAAAAGTGATATTGGTATCATTTGGTATTTCCAAACAGATGATCACGTGTTCAATTCCCGGCGGGACCAGTATTTTTTTTTATTTTGTTATTTTTTTTTTTTAATTTTCATGATTTATTTGTTTGTATTCAATATTTTTTTAACTTTTCAATTTTTAAAATATGTATATATACAAAAAATGATGAGAAATTGTTTTTTACGCACCTGTGAAAATAGCGCTGAAAACAATATTGAATTTTAGAGCACCTTTTACACTTGTTTAATAAGTACTTTTATTGAAGAGAAAGCACAATATCTCGCAATGACAAAGTGTTGTTTTTATGCCAGTCAACTTTCATATCAAAGAATAGCTCAGCGGTAGAGAGCTAGACTAGCAATCATGAGGTCGCAAGTTCGATACCCGGTGGCGGCAATAAAAAACTTTTGTAAAATAAAAAAAAATATAATTTTTTTGCGAAGAATTTTTTTTAAACTTTTAATTGGTGGAAAAGAGCTTCCTTTGCACTCGTTCAAAAAGTACTGAAAAAATATTGAGGTTGGAGTATTCCTCTCCTCTGACAAATCAATGTTAAAATCATTAGTGTTTATTTTAAAAAAGAAGTACATCTAGATCGTCAATTTTAGTGCTTTTGCTACTGCTGCGGCATCTCTTTTTTTGCTGGGTAAATCATTGTTGAACATTTAGGATATACCAGTATTTTTGGCTACTTTGCTATTGAATTATTAAAACAACACAATGTAAAAATGGTTAAAAAATAATTACAATTTTTATATTTTCCCAGCAAACATGACATACAAAGAAGCTCCGCTTTTCGTATTGTTGGGAAATATCTGTTACCCGAAAGCTATACTTCCTTGCAATACGAGAGTAAAACTTCTGGAAGATAAATCCTCAATATTTTACGACATATTCCAGGTTTGCAGGAACACATTTCTAGTAAAACTGTTCTTAAAAGGGACAAATATTGAAAAAGTTGTAAAAATATTCAAAAGTACTCTAACAAAAAAATTGTGAAAACAAAAAAATTGTGAAAACAAAAAAAAAAAAAATAGGAAAATGGCAAAAACACGTACGCGAAGTGCAAATTTTAATGCGCATTATAAGATTTAATTAATTCAATAACGATTCACATAAAAATGTGTTCAATTTTATCATTTGGTAAACAAAAAAAACATATTACTAGTTTTTGCTGGAAGAAATTTTTCAAGTAAAAACTAGTAAAACTTCCCCTTAAAATTTTTACTAGTTTTTACTATTTTTTTTTTTTGTACTCGAAGGGATTTTTGAGTAAAACTGGTAAAAATGGTAAAGCTAGTAAAAAGAGCATGTAACACTTGTTACATTGAAATTATCATCGGGAAGAAAAATTCACTACATCGTAAGACATATCTTATCGTCTGGAAGATAAGAAAATGTTGGCGCAATACGTTAGCAACATGCCTTCCAATTATTTGCAGGGTTACTATCAATCAAATCTTTTTGGTTGATCTGTATTAAAATTGCATGTTTGTTTGTTGCAACTGAAACGGAGACATTCTCAATATAAATAAAAAAAATTAGCTTTGGTAAAGGACGAACTTTTGATTAGCTATATTATGACGAACATCTTTAGAAAATAATGTTTTTCTAAATCCGAACTAAAAATTTTCCAACTCGATAGAAATGGTCTATCGTCGCACATTTTTAATAATTTTTTTTTATCTATGAAAGCTGGGGTTTTAATAAAGTTTATATATTTTATTCAACATGGGCGTCTGATTAATATTTAATTATAAATTACAATTTTAATACGGTTTAAAGATTTATTTTTGAAATGGATACACTCAAAATATCAGCAAGAGAACGCTTACTGATTTGAGTGAAATATAGTTATGATAAAGTACACCGAAGGGCAAATGTGACCCTTGAAATCACTTGCGGCCCTTTGTTCATTTTACTCCGACCCATTAAATTAGTCTTGTTTGAAAAAATTTTTTTCTAAAATTTTTTTATATTTTTTCTTTTCTAAAATCTAAAAAACAAATCTAAAATTTTTGGACTTTATGTTTATTCTTTACAAAATAATTCTATGCAATTGTATCAATAATATTGGTTGTATAATTTAGAAATGCAGGATTCACAACAGATGGTGTATCTTTTTCACATGGTTTGTGCCTTTAATAACTAATATGGCATTTTAGAGGGTAAACGTCTGTCTACATTCTCACTAGGGTATTCAATTAATCGACTCATTTTGATCGATTAATCGTGCAAATAATTATTCGGGGTTTTTCTTAACCGATTAATTGAAAAAAATTTTAAAATTAATCGATTAATCGAAAATGTTTTATGTAAAATAATATACACACATTGTTTGTATTTTTAATTATTTAATTTAAAAAATGAATAAAAATAATTTCAGCAACTCTTCTGACATTCATAACGAAATGTCACATATAGAAATTTTATCTAAATCGCAGACCTTTCTGAGAATAGAACAACTTGTCCATTTATTTTTCTCTCTTTCACATGCAGAGGGAAATTTTCTGGACCAGTTTTGATGAAAATTTTTAGTAAAGTAATGAAGTTCTCCTCCCGAAGTAAATGCAAAGTTACTTAAATTTCATGAAAAACCTTCATATATTTTATGAACCTTGTTTTAATGAAATCTTTTCATTGAGTGTATGAAATTTTTAATAAATAAAATTAAATTTTTTAAAAAATGTTGGTTTTTAATTTTTATTTAAAAAATAAAAAATGTTTTTTCGACCTTTTTAATTGATTAATTAGAAATTTATTAATTCGATTCGGGGCCATTTTCCTTACTATGAATTAACATCCCAGCAAAAAAAGAGATGCCGAAGGAGTAGAAAAGCACTACAACTGATGATCTAGATCTACTTCTTATTTAACATAAACACTAATGATTTTAACATTGAGTTGTCATAGGAGAGGAGTACTCCGACTTTAACATTTTTTCAGTACTTTTTGAACGAGTGCAAAGGAAGCTCTTTTTCATCAATTAAAAGTTAAAAAAAAATTCTTTACAAATAAAAATTATATTTTTTTATTTTACAAAAGTTTTTTATTGCCGCCACCGGGGATCGAACTTGCGACCTCACGATTGCTAGTCTAGCGCTCTACCACTGAGCTATTCTTTGATATGAAAGTTGACTGGCATAAAAACACCACTTTGTTAATGCGAGATATTGTTCCTTATTCTCTTCAATAAAAGTATTTATTTAACAAGTGTAAAACGTGGACTCCAATTCAATATTGTTTTCAGTACTATTTTAACAGGTACATAAATATCAATTTCTCACCATTTTTTTATATATACATATTTTTAAAAATTTAAAAATTAAAAAATATTGAATTTTAACAAATTAATTATAAATATTAAAAAAAATTAATAAAATAAAAAAAAAATTAAAAAAAAAAATAAAAAAATATTGGTCCCGCCGGGAATCGAATACGGGACCCTCTGTTTGGAAATGCCAAATGATACCAAAATCACTTTTTACGATCACTTTAAAAGCAATTACTCTTTAGAAGCAATTCTTAAATGATTTTTTGGATGTGGATAATTCTAAAAAGCTGTAAAAATGTAATAACGGATACTTGGGAAGCAATGAAAGAAGTGATTTTTTGAAGTTGTTCAGAAGTAATTCTAAAAAAGCTGTAAAAATGTAATAACGGATACTTGGAAAGCAATGAAAGAAGTAGTTTGTAAAGCACTACTTGCAATTTTTTTTGCTGGGATAATAAGTACTTTTTTCAAAAAATGCTATTTTTCTTCATGAGGATACTCTCCTGACAAATACTTCACAGAGTTTTTGCTTTCAAAAACCTCTACACTTTCAGGAATGAAAAGACGATCGTTTCGGGTATTTTTCCAGTTCCCCTTCATCAGTTTTCTTTAGAAAGTATTAAATGTAGTCTGCTATATTAACAAAATGGGACTGGACCAAACAATAAAATATGTTTTCGAAGTCTTCTGCAAAGCACAGGCAACAATAGAAATATTATGAAAGTTTTTTGTTTTTGTATTTTATACCAAATAAATACAACTTTTATTTTGGTAAGTCGGTGTCATTACTGGTTGTCCAAAAAATAATGACATGGGATTACCGTTTCTACACTGGGCTGCAACGATGTTATACACGTCTTTTGAGGCTCCGCTATTGTACTTCTTGAGCATTTCTTTGTACCAATCAACTCGAGCATTTTTTTGAGATGTTGTTAAGTTATGATGAATACAACGACAACAAATCTTTTTATACCCTACACCACTACGTGGTCAGGGTATGATAAGTTTGTGCTGATGTTTGTAACACCAAAAAATATTGGACCTAGACCCAACTTATAGTATACCGATCGACACAGAATCACGTTTTATTTCGATTTAACGATGTCCTTCTGTCCGTCCGTCCGTCTGTCTGTTTGTCCATGCATTCTTGTGCGCACTTTACAGTTCACAAATATTAAGATATTTTGATGAAATTTGATACGAAGGACGAAGCCTATTGATTTTGGTTAAAATCAGCCCATGTTTAGACCTAGTGCCCATATAAGGGTCCCCCCAAAATTATATTTTTTATGCGCTGCAGGTCGCAAAGATATTTTGATGGTAAAAATCGGTCCATGTTTAGAACTAGTGTCCATAAAAGGGTCCCCCAAAATTGGCTTTTTTACACGCTGCAGGTCGCAAATATCAAGATATTTTAATGAAATTTGGTTCGCTGACTCACATGGTCCCGAGAACGAAGCCGATAGATTCTAGATAGAAGCGGTTCATATTTGGACCTATCGCCCATATGGGCTATATTTACGATTTTCTCTTCTTTTATAATTTTATAGAAAATTTTAACACAAGTCCCATTTTAACCCATTCGAATTTCGGATCCAAACATTAGTTGGCTTTTAACCAGACTGGTATAGGGTATTGTATAGTCGGCATGCCCGACTTTAACCTTTTTAATTGTTTACGGCAAAATTTTTGTGCAATATTTTATTTATGTTGGTTGAACTTATGCCTAAGATAGCCTTAATCTCAGATTATGTCACATGACGGACTTGCATTATCAGTTTTAGCACATCATCAATGTTTTCTGGAACAGCAACCGATTTTGGACGATCTTCTCGAAATTCGTCCAAACTAAAAGTTTAATTAAGTTTGTCTAGGCACCCTTGTATAGATAATCCACATCGAAAATCGTAACGAATAATTTCCCGAAAATTTTCACGTGTCAGTTCCATTTTTTTGCTGACACACAATTTTAACTTTTTTATAAACAACAGAAATAATGCTCAATTAAAAAGTAGTTCTAAACATGGTTGCGGTCAAAAATGTTAAGCTTTCTAGTGGAAATACCAGCTGGCGCTGTGGCCAAGGCTCACAAGGTAAATAGTTACCCTCGTTATCACTTTAATTTTTCTTTCACCTTAATCTATTGTAGGGCACTGATATACATATATAAAAGGATATTTTACCATTTACTATAAAAATGGGATTTTAAACCTTTTTATTATTTCCCTCAATCTTTGTTTTTTACAAAAGAACTTAATTCAACATGAATTGAAAAGAAAAAAAATGGAAAAATTCAAATAAACCATAGAAAAACGGTTACTATTGTTATGGTGATACAGCCACTACTATACAGTCACTATGCGATACTACTTACTCTACAACACCTGGTCTTAAACAAATACATACAGACACACTCACAAAAATTTGTCGGTAGAATCTACTAAAAATGACAGTTAAAACAAAGGTATATGCAGTTAAAAAGGCAACAAAGCTATTTACCTTTAAAATAACTAAAACTTTTGTTATTTTTAACTGTTGAAAAATAACTAACAAATGTAATAAAAACTTCTAGCAATATCGTAAAATTAACTGACAAATTTTTACTACAAAAATTTAAAAACAACTGACAAACAAAATGGGTAAAAACTATTGTTTTTTTACAGTTAACTCTTTTCGTATTATAAAGGTATATGTTAATAAACAAATTTTTTTTTCTTTCGATTAGAAAAATATGAGTAATTATTGCAGCCTGTTTAAAATTTGAAGTAAAAATTTCAAACGGTTCTCCAGTTATTATTATGCTTTTATGCATTAGAGATGCAATACAAGTTTCTGTAATTCAATAATAACAAATATAAACTAAACAAGAATTTTTAAAATTCAAAGAAATTCAAAGAAATTTTTTATTTTTTTAAAAAACTAACAAAAACAACTGTTTACTGTAAAAATACGGTTTTGGCGGTTGTTTATTATGATATTAAAAACAACTGATTTAAACAACTGTTACGAAATTACAGTACTTTTCGTTAGTTGTTTTCCTGAATAGCCGTCATAACAGTTGTTTTGCATTTTTCAACTGTAATTACTGTTAAAAACAACAAATACTGATTACTACACAAACAACTGTCATGTAGTAACTGTAAAATTTTTTTCAGTGCATGTATGCATACACTTAAAATAATAAGTAAGTAGAAAAATTTGTCAAACCGGTTTGAAATCAATTTGACTAATTTTTAACAAATTTTTAGTTGAAAAAATGGTTAAAACAAAGATTTTAGTTTTCTTCATTTAACACAATACTAATTTAACTAATTTTGAGTGTTAATTTTCAAAACTATTTATTTGAATAGGGAGTTGTTCTTTTTCGGGTTTTTCACCAATGAATTTAACATTGTCTTGTCATAGGAATGAGGTAGTTCTTTTTAAAAACAAATGATGTATATTTGAACCAATGATAAGGAAGTTCTTTTTCACTTCTTCTTTTTTTAATTTAATTAAAAAAAAAAGAAAGTCATCATGCAGCATGTGGGGTTTGAACCCACACTTGTTTGCATTTCAAGCAGACGCTCTATGCCCTGTGCTATCGGTTGTTACAGATAATTGCCGACTTTTAGCAGTCTTGTTCAGTAAATTGTTGTTATCTTCATTTCTTTCATTTTTTATTAACAAAAAGATGTAACTAAGTAGGTTTGAGGTTAAGAAGATGAATAAACATTTTTTCTAAGTTATAGACCAGTGGTCGGCAGAAAGAGAGAATGTTAATGTATTGGTGTTTTACAATGTGAGAAATTAGTTTATCATTTTTAAAATTATTTTGGTATATTAAGAACATGAATTAATGAAGAAATGAAATAACAAATGCATGAATGAATTAAAGAAATAAAACAAATAATTCATACTAATTTAATTTTTTTAAATAATTCATAATAAATTTTATTATACTAAAATATTAATTAATTTAATTAAAAATATTTATTTTTTTGTATATAAATATTTTATTCTTAAAAAAGTATTCAATTAGTTAATAAATTTTATGAATTAAAGAAAAAAAAATAATTCATAATAAATTTCCTGCTCTTGTAAAATTTTAAGAGTTTATAATTTTTCTAAAATTTCTTAAACAAAGCTATCATGCTACTGAATGGAATATTTTTATTTGTTATGCTCTTAGTTGAGAGTTTTGTTGTCATTCGTGTTGTATACGTATGAGAAGCCGATTATGATCGGCCACTGGTGGCTATGTGTGCCGACCACTGTTACAGACACATTATTAATTTGCAAGTCAGACTAGATCTAGTTTCTGCCTTTTTTAAGGACAGGCTTCATCAGTGATTTTCCATTAAATTGTATCATTGTTTATATTTTATTCTCAGATTGTCTCTATATGATAATTTACTCTCAGAAGTGATCAAACATACATACAAACATTCTACTTTAGATTTTTTGTTTATCTTCTTATCTGCTCTTTGTCACCTGTTTCACAAATGTTGCCACACTGACATATGGTTTTTACGTACAAGTGCAGGCAATTTGTGTATACCGGAGACGGACTGCCAGCAGGGCATTTTTATTTTTCTAGTAAAGTGTTGTTTTTTCAAACGCGTCATATAGACCAAATGCAATTAATATTGTAATTAATATGCATTTTTATTAATATTTAAGATTTATATTTAATATTTATATTTATTTAATATTTTTAACATATTGGAAAAATATATAAAGTTGTTTTTTTAAGTGTTATTTTCTATAAAGAATAATACACTCATAGAAAGAAATAAAGCTGTAAAAATAGGAGATGAAGCCACTAAAAATTAATTAAAACTGACCTTGCAAAAATTGCAATTTTTTTTTGTAAGATAAGAACAGGAAAAACAAAACTGTTAAATTTGCAAAATTTTAGTTACATATAAGATAACTTTTAGTTAATTAAAAATAACAAATTACCTTCATAAAATCCGCAAAAATTTTACAGCATATTAGTAGATAAAAAATAGTTTTTTCTGCAAAGTAATTTTTAACTTATTTTTGGTAGTTCTAACTAAAATGTTTTTTTTTTCTGTTATTGTAATAATAAATATATTTAGTAAAAATTTAATCAAAATTGGTTTTTCAAATATAAACAAAATTGTGATATTTACCGTTTTGGTATTTAAAAAAAATATTTGTAGAATTACATTTTTATTTAGAATTTTTATATTTCCATAAAATTTTATTAAAAATTAGTAGAAAATAAAAAAACAAATTTTAAATCGTTTCAAAAATTAATTGAGTGTGCAAAATTAAAAAAAAAAAATAAAAATTTTACAGTGTAAACTACAAAAAATTATTAATTGTGTAAAAAAAGTTGCAAACATTTTTTACACCTGGTAGTATTCGAACTCGCAACCCTCTGATTAATGTGCCAGCACGTTCCTATGCAACCCCCATACAAAATATTAACTTCTTATCACCCATGAAAAAGAACTTCTGACTAGCATATGTTTATTGCAGCATTAAATGTTGTTTAAAACCCATTCCCTAGGGAGTAATTCTTTGTGATGTAATAAAGGAAGTGATTCATTTAGAAGTCATTCCATTTATTTTTGCTGGGTATTCATTAAATTTTACACAATTTATTGTTAAAACATAATATTTTCATGTTAAAGTTTTAAAGATGTTTCCTTCCCGATTTTTTTTAAATGGTCCATATCTCGGAACTAAGAGAGATAGAGTAAAATTTATGAAAATTTCGACTACTACCCCTAACCGTGGAACACGCCTGGGAAAGAGTTATCTCTATCCAAAATCGGACCCTGGTGGTGCCTTGTAGCCTCGGAAATTTTTAGTAAAAATTTTCCACTCCATAAAATGACCCATATCTCGAAAACTAAGCGAGATAGAGCAAAACGGACAAAAGTTTGCTCCTTTGGAGTGCCTTTAGATTTCCTTAGATGATATGGATTAGGCCCGTGGAAGTTCCCGAGACCCTAAATTTTAACAAATTGTACGACTTGTATAATTACAGACAAAACTGTAGTTTTACTAATTAAATTTAAATTTAACAGAAAAACAACAGGAATAAATTTTGTTTAAGTAACAAATTTTTCTGTTCACCCAACAGAGTTATTATTTTGAGTGTATAAACATACAGACTATTGTAGCATTATTGTATGAATGTAGATTTTTTGAAATTGTTAGAAAGTGGAGAATATACACAGTTTAGTTTATCTTCTTGTTGTTGTGGTTGTTGTTGTTGTAATTTTCAGTATGTTTACCCATATTTCATCCGATTCGTATTTGAGTTTTATTTCCTTTTTTTTTGTATTTTGTTAACAGCAACAACATGCTGCCGTTTGTTGTTATTGTTAGCTGCTGATGTCGTGCTTTGTTGTGGTAAAAACTTCTGTGAACCACAGGTTTTTCAATTGAATCTGTGTGTGCAATAATAAAAAAAATCATACATAAACGGCCAATGCAATACTCATACAAATATAAAGCTTTCACAGATGCACACTTACATAGACATATCATATCCCTGCATATTTTTATAACCTTTTTAAAACGGAAACTACAATTTATGTTGAGTACTGCATTTTGCATGTATGGCATATTTTTTCCTTCCTCTTTTTGTTTCCCTTTCCTTTTACGCTATTTTTTTGTTTCCCATTCTCTCGTTCTTTCCATTTTTTTCTATCCAATTATTTTGTACATTTGTCATGAGGTTTTTATGCGTTTATTTGTTATGATTTGAAAAAAAAAAAAAATCCAGTTCTATTTTTTGTATCTGTTTTTATAATATTTTTGTCTGTATTTAAAAGCGATTTAAAAATTGAAACCATTAATCAATTCATATTCAGACACAAAAAAAAAAATTTTAGTTTAAATGATTTGTGTTGAACTATTGTGAAAGAAAAATTGAATTTATTTTTCCCTATACCCACATTGCTACACATAGAAAAAAGATTCATTCTGGTAGCAGCCACTATTTTATATGTTTGTGGCTACAGATATATATGTTTGTGGCTATTTCCAAAACCTATTTAACAAATCTTGAAAAATAATCTGTTGAAGAATTGTATTCTTGCCTATGGAAATTGTCGATTTTTTTAGAATTTCTGGAAATAGTTCTTAAGTTAAATTGCAAACTCAATAAGAATTTTTTGTCCTGGTCTGGGAGCGTTATTAATTATTTTAAATATCAAAGTAAAAACAACTTCCACAAATTTACAACAATTTGCTTTGTCATCTTCCAAATACATTTTATGTGAAATACATTTTATCAGTTGACAAGAAATTCACTTGTCACAATGAAAATATTTTCTCTGTGTATTAGAAATATTATACTATATCCGGTTATTATGGGCAAATATAAAATATGTAAATGTCCTGTACTGCCTTTCTCTTTCTCAGCAAATATAGATTTATGATGATGAAAAATTTTTATATTTGTGAACACAAAAAAAAATTTTAATTGTTTTCATAAATATGTATACAAATATGTATGTTTGAATAACTATTTTTTTGTGAAACACACAAATTGGCTGAATTTATTATTTCTATGGAAAAATCAATGTTAAACCAACAGTTTAAAACATGTGTCCTCAATTTAATACAATTAATTACAAATAAAATTGTTCAACCATAAAGTAATCAACGTATGGTAAAAAAAAAGTTGAAATTTGATTTTGAAGGTTATTGTGTGAATATAGTAAATGTTCAATGATATACGAGGGCGGTCCTAGAACTACCCGACCTTACAAAGAAAACACATTAAATTTGGGTAAAATTTTCTTTATTTGTCATCAAAGTCTCCTTTTAGCTCGATACACTTTTCCCAGCGATTTTCAATAGCTTCGATACCCTGTTTATAGTAACAACTGTCTAGTTTCTCTAAATAAGCACCCTCAAAAAAGTTTGACAGTTACTACATGACAGTTGTTTGTGTAGTAATCAGTTGTTGATTTTAACAGAAATTACAGTTGTTTTTCTATAAAAAAAATGTAAAACAACTTTTATGACGGTTGTTTAAGAAAACAACTAACCAAAAGTGGAACCTCAATTTATATTAACAAACAAATCAAATACGATGTAGTAGCTTCTTGGAGTAAGGATTTCTTGGATCTGATATGTATATCGATGCCTGATATTCAAATTGATAACAAACCTTTGGTAATTATATCACTCTATAGATCGCAAAAATGTTCTCTACACTCGTTTAGTAATATGTTAGAAACTTCACTTCTGAGTTCTCAAAACTCACCATGTGTTTATATTGGCGACTTCAATATTAACTTGATGCATTCAAATAACTCTAGTCGTTGTCTTTTAGATACTTATAATGAATTCAATTTTAAATCTTGTCATAATCTAATAACAAGGCCTCGAAGTGAATCGTGTATTGACTGTGTCTTCAGTAATCTTTTGAATACTTTGTCAGTAAACTCAATCCAGAATTCGCTTTCTGATCACAATTTCATATTTTGTCGTATTGAAATGACTTTTCCACACCACGACATATCGGTTATTAAAAAATATTACACTGACTTTGAAAAATTTGGAACATATTTAGATGACCACTTAAGCCTGGAATCTTTAAATTTAAGTAATTCTGAAGAACAATGCGAGAATTTAATCAAAGTTCTTTCATCAGCTGCGTTACAAAGCACCACTTTAAATACAAAACAAATTAATATGAGATATAAAATCAGCCCGTGGATGTCTAAGAATTTAATTTCTTTAATAGTTTACAAAAACAAATTGCTGAAAGCAAGGAGGAGAAATAAGAAGGACAGATTTATATCAGAAAATCTCAAACGAATAAGTAAGGTGATAAAAGTTTGTAATAAGAAATTAATGAATGACTATTATTTTTACAATATAGAAAAATTTAAAGGTGATCCTAAGAAAACCTGGAATTTTTTGAACAAACAAATCGGGAAAAATTTTAACTCTTCAAATAAATTGCTGACTAATGATGGTAGTGTTGTTATACAAGATAGTGAGAAAGCTTTAATTTTTAACACATATTTCTATGATTCAGTCCGAAGCATGCGCGAAATAATTCCACAACATCCTACTGATGATATCAATATGTTTCACACTATTTGTCCTATAAATAGAAGCTTCAATTTAGAAGCAACGGGGAAAATTCAAATTGAATGTATATTGGATAAATTGGAAGCTGGAAAAAAGTCCAGGTTGTGACAACATTACGCCTGAAATGCTATTAGTTCGTAAGACTTTTGTGTCTGATGTAATTAGTACAATATTTAATAAAATGATAGATGAAGCAACATATCCAAAAATACTTAAGATTCACAAAATTATTCCAATACCTAAATGCAATGAGTCAAATAAAGTCGAGAATTATCGTCCGATATCAATTCTCCCACTCATTGATAAAATATTTGAGAAAATAATGTACGAACAGTTATTAAATTATCTTGAGGGCAATAATATTTTGTTTGATAGACAATATGGGTTTAAAAAGGGTGCAGGAACAGGGGAAGCTGTAGTTAATGTTGTGGATTATATATGTAATGGACTTGATGCTGGATATAAAGGAGTTGCAGGGGTTTACTTTGATCTATCGAAAGCATTTGACTTGGTAGATCATGATATTCTGATCAAAAAACTTCGTTTGATTGGTTTTTCTCGTAACGCTGCTGGTGTTTTTATAGATTATTTGAGGAATAGGAAACAATTCGTACAAGTTGGTGAATCTAAAAGTAACATGTTAGATGTTTTGTGTGGAGTCCCTCAAGGCAGCGTTCTTGGTCCTCTGTTATTTAAAATATATATTAATGATATACAAAATATAAAGTTTTTTGGTAAACTATTTATGTTCGCTGATGACGTTTGCCTTTTGTATAACTATGAACATGAAAAAGTATTGCAGACTCACATTGAATATGACGCTGCAATACTTTCAGAATTTCTTAGAATTAATAAACTAATTTTGAATGCCAGCAAAACGAAGTTTTTAAGGTTTAAATCATATATTTCAAGAAATTATGGTGTTATGAGTGTAAATATCGATGGAAATTTGATTAATGAATCTGAGAGTGTTAAATATCTGGGAATAAACCTAAATCATAGCCTCACTTGGGAAAATCATATCAACCAGTTAAAATCCAAAGTATCATCTGGAATTGGCATCTTGTTCAAATTTAGAAACAAATTGAGTACTGAAACGAAAATGTTATTATATAAATCCTTAATCCATTCACACCTAACGTATCTTCCAATGATTTATGGTTCAAGACCCAGTTCTTTTATGAAATCACTTCAATCAGCACAAAATAAAGCTTTAAAAATTGTTTTTAATCTGCCAATGAGGTTTAATACATTGGATTTGTATAAAAATGTTGCAAAAACCATACTTCCCGTAAGGGGTTTGTATAAACAACAATTATTAATATATGTATTCAAATGTATAAAAGGTTATGGATCTCACACAATACAATTCAACCAAAATTTAACTCATACTCATAGAGTCACAAGGCAGGCGATGGATCTAAATGTAGTAAGATGTCGTCTTGAATTAACTAAACAAAAAGTCACATTTGCTGGTGCTAATGAGTATAACCAGTTGCCAAATAATTTAAAAAGTATTTCTGTCTTATCCACATTTAAGACCAATTTAAAGCAATATTTGCTAAATAACGTTGAACTGCTTCTTACATTATAATGATAAATATATAATTATGTGTATAATTCCGATTTTTATTTATTATTATTTTTTTTTTTTTTTTCTTTCTCATTTATTTTTAACTTTAAAACTTTAGTTTAATTTGTAAAATATTAATTGTTGTCAACTTTATTAGCCTCTATAAAGCCATTGCTGGCGCTGGGGCAAAATCAAATTTTGTTAAATAAAAACAGTGAAACAAAAAAAAAAAAAAAAAAAAAAAAAAAAAAAAAGTACTGTAACGTCGTAACAGTTGTTCAAAGCAGTTTATTTAATATCATAATAAACAACTACCAAAACAGCAATTTTACAGTAAACGGTTATTTTTGATAGTTATTTAAAAAATAAAAATTTCGTCGATTTTTTTTGAATTTTTTTTGAATTTTTTTTTAGTTTATATTTGCTATTATTGATATATTCCTGTTTTGCAAATAAAAATCAGAAACTTCGAATTTTAAATAGGCTGAAGTAATATCACATATTTTTGTAATCGAAAGAAAAAAAAAATATTTTTTTTTTATTAAAATATTCTTTTATAAACGAAAATAATTGACAGTAAAAACAGTAATTTTTACCGATTTTGTCAGTTGTTTTGAATTTTTTTTTAGTAAAAATTTATCACTTACTTTTACGACATAGGTAGTTATTTTTAATGCATTGGTTAGATATTTTTCAGCAGTTAAAAATAACAACGTTGTTAGTTATTTTAAAGGTAAATA
Organism: Leucophora obtusa; assembly: GCA_949987735.1. Classification (NCBI taxonomy): domain Eukaryota; kingdom Metazoa; phylum Arthropoda; class Insecta; order Diptera; family Anthomyiidae; genus Leucophora; species Leucophora obtusa. The sequence goes on along the minus strand of OX465297.1, from coordinate 126,341,301 downwards.
CCTTTGTGGTCTTTTTAACTGCATATACCTTTGTTTTAACTGTCATTTTCAGTAGATTCTACCGACAAACTTTTGTGAGTGCATCAACCGAAGACTTCAGCTCTTTACTGTTGGCAAATCTTTTACCATCGAGCCATTTTTTCAAGTTTAAAAATAGCAAATAATCCAAGGGAGTTAAATCTGGCGAATGAGGTGCATGATGAAGTAATTCGAACTATATAATTCATTGATTTTGGCCATCGCAATAGTGAATTTGTGAGCTGGTTCATTGTCTTAATTTAACAATACTTTATTTTTCGCCAAATACGGCCTTTTTTCTTAATTTCATCACATAAACACTCATTCACTTAATATTATAATTACTCGCCGTTGATTGTTTTTCCTTTTTGAAGATAATCAAAAAAATTATCAAAAGCGCACCCCAAAAAAACAGAGGCCATAACCTCTCCTGCAGATGGAACTATCATTGACTTCTTTGGACATGATTCTCCCATTTCAGTCCAATGTTTTCACTGTACCTTTGTCTCAAGTGTAAAGTGATGAGCCCACGTTTTATCCATGATTATGAATTGATTCAAAAACGCGGCTTTATTGTGGTGAAACATCGCCAAATACACTCAAAATAATACGTCTGTTGGCTGGACAGAAAAAATTGTTATTTTAACAAAATTTATTCCTGTTTTTTAGCTTAAAATAAAATTTGTTGAATTTAGCAAATTCTTTTGTTAAATTTAATTAATATTTTAATAATAAAATATTAATATAAAAAAGACTATTTATTTAATCAATTACCAGTAAGTGATTACTTTGCAAGAATATATAAGTACTTCTATAACTTAATATCAGTAAGCCATTATTTTGTATTTTAAAGTAATTCAAAAGGTAATGACCTAACATTACTTGGTAATCCGTATGGTAATGTTCTGTCATTACCAAGATTTTGCTGGGTACAATTGATGAAACTGAAAATTAATCGATTATTTCTGAAATACAATACAATTAATAAATCGGAAAAACAATTGACAATGAAATTTTTCACAACATTTTCTGAAAACTTCCATTAATTGAATGAGATGGTTCATTGGACGAGTTCCGGTTTTACGCAAGAATTCATTAATATCAAGCAGATAATTCTCTCAGTGTAGTAAAATAAAAACAGCAAAAATAAAATTGTAGAAATTACAGAATTTTAGTTGTATTTTAGTTAGCTTTTATTTAATTAAAAATGACAAATTACGCTGTAAAATCTGCAGGAAATTTTTCTAAATATAAGTACACCAAAAATAACAAAAACAAAATTGTTATATGTATCAACAAATTTTTGGTTATTTTTTAGTTAAAATAAATTAACAGAAAAAATAGTAATCTGCTGATTTCAGAAGGCTGGATTTTTATTTGCATAAAAAAGAAATCGACCAAAACTTTGGAAATTTAATAATTTCCTGTAATTGAGTGTTATTTTTGTATCGTTTCGTGGGCGCTGTGGTGTAATGGTTAGCGCGTTGGACTGTTACACGTGAGGTTGCGGGTTCGAGCCCCAACCAAGGCAACATCAATTTATGAAAAATAATATGTGCGAGTTTTTTCTATCCCTCATACATATCGCAGCGTCCTCCTGCGGTGTTCCAACCGAAGTAAAATAATATAACAGGGCTATGACTTAAAAAAAGCATCAACAGATTTCGCCAACTCACCATCAGATGGCGCGAAACAACTGTTCTAAAATTCAATATCTCGCGCAATTACAGTGTTGCCATATTTGAAGCCCTTCATCTTTCACCGCCTTTCACTTCTTCTAAATCCCCTTTCAAAAGGAAGCAACACGTTAATTAATAGGAAGAATTTCCTGAGTGTTACTTCTCTTTAAAAAAAAAAATATGACAAATTCCAAATAGAATTCACAATTTATTTTACAACAAACTGAAAAAAAACTTATAAAAAAATTAATTAGAATTAATGGTTGACAATTAATGCATTTTTAAGTGCTACCAAGCTTTTTCATCGGATTGTCTTTGTGGGGTTCTCTTTAGGTTTATTTAATTTTTTGTATTTACGTTAATTCAAACTAAAGAATTTATGAGAACTAAACTCAAATACGAGGGGCACTATTTATATTTTGGGAACTGGCAACACTAATGTCAAAAGCTAAATTCTGGCAACACCATAATAAAATATGACATTTTTTAGCATAAACGTACTCACAAGGTTTTGATGTACAAGTGCTATTTGTTTTGTTTACAGTGAGTTAAGAAAATCAATTTGGCCAAAAAATGGAAATTTCAAGAGAAGGTTTTTGTTGGATTATTTTTCACAACTTTCGACGTGGATTATCTCAACAAGAATGCGTCGATCAACTCAGCTCTTTGTATAGCGATAAAGCAGCATCAAAAACCACAGTATATCGCTGGTATAGTGAATTCAATCGTGGTCGTAGTTCCATCGCCGACGAATTCAGGGAAGGTCGTCCAAAATCGGTTGTTGTGCCACAAAACATCGATACAGTGCGTGAACTGATAATGCAAGATCGTCATGTGACATATCGTGAGATAGAGGCGTCCTTGCACATTAGTGACAGTTTAATACATTCGATTTTGCATGAACGCTTAGTAGTAAAAAAAATTTGCTCTCGTTAGATACCCCATAATTTATCAACCGCTCAAAAAAAGGCTCGATAAACTGCTATGTCAAATAGTTTGAACGAATGCAAAAGTGTGTTGATCATCAAGCCATTTGCATTTAAAAATGTTTATTATTTCCTATTCTCGAAATATAAATAGTACCCCTCGTATTTTTACTTAGTTATTTGTATTACAACGAAAAACACATGTTTTTTTACAAAGCCACTATTTTTCTCAATCTTATAGTTGTTTCTATAACCTAAAGTTCCTTTAGTGTTAAAGCAAGTGTTTGTGTGTTGTGTTTTGTACATTCAAGATTTTTTTCAAAATTTTTGTAATTTTTTTGTCTGCTACACTTTTTGATAATTTTAGCAGCTCTACTGGGAATGAGGAGTCAATTGCCCTCCAAGGACCTATCCCGTGACCGGTCAACCGAAGGCATATTACTAAATTAGTACAAATATGAACAAAAGAAAATGAATTAATTTTCTAAGTATTTTCTGATCCGTTATTTTCACTGTTGCTTTTAAAAAAACTTGACCGATACCGAAATAAAAACAAAATTCGCGGCATATTTTTAAAAACATTTTTTTATTTATTTTACTCTTTTATTTATTTTTAACTTTATTTTTTCACGATTTGCTTATTTTAGCTCTTATTTTAAATTTCTATAATGTTTTGCTAAGAAATTTTAAGTTTTGTGTTTTCAACGTTTTTTTAATGTTAAGCTGTTTTAGTTTTAGCAATTGGTATTTCATTTAACTTTTCTTTGTAACTTAAGGGGAATTTTTAAAATTTTTATTTATATTATCAGAGGTTTTGAGGTAATTTTCTAATTTTTAATTGATTTTTTAATTTAATTTTGGCCAACGAAAAAAACAAGTCAACTGCCATTAAGGGACCTATCCCATGACCGGTCAATCGGGGGCATATTCAAGGCACTTCCACCATATTTGTGTGTGTGTTAATATTGTTTTCTTTTCTACTTTTTTCCTTGCCATGTTTTTTTTATTTGCTGTGTGTGTGTTTGTTTTTCATTCTCTTTTTTATTTGAACAGAAACGAAAAATATAACTTAACCATCAGCCAGCCATCACGCATAAGCAACGTTAACTCAAACGGTAGAGCGTTTGCCTTACAAGCAGAAGGTTGTGTTATCGAGCCCTACTTCGACGCCAAGTAGATTATTTTTAATTCTTAATTTTTTATTAGTTTATTTGAAAAGCTATTTTTAGACACACCACCTTACTGCCACAATGTGTCTAAACTGTGGCAATTGGTCATTTCCAATGACAACGCCATGTTAAAGTGATATGTCTCTTTCAAACAAAAAGACCGATCAGCGACCGGTCTCCGCCCCCTTGGGACCTATCCTGCGTGTCATCTGGGACCGCTCCCTTTCCCCGTAGGGAGGTTTGCTAATTTTAGCAGGTTGTAGCAAAACTAATTTCCTAATTTCAGCAGTTTTTTCTGCAAGTAGTTTTAACTAAAATTTTTACATAGTTTTATCTATTAGTAAAACATTCATTTTATTTAGGCATTTTGATTTTTAAAACAATAAATCAAAAGTAATGTGTGTGTGTAATTTGTGTTAGTTGTTTTGACCAATTTGTGGTTCATTTTATTAACAGTCAAAGACAAAAAAAATGTAAGTTGAATCTAATGAAATATTAGTGGTCCTGTTTGTGAGTGACGATTAATTTGTTTTTAAATAAATTTTCAGCGGTTTATCTTTACCTACAAAATATTTTAAGTGTAGGATTTCTTGGGCAGAACACCAAAGGAGAGATGTTTCTTCGTTTTGCGCCTCGCAGTAAATATTTTCTAAAATCCAGTATTGGTGTCTAAATTCATATCAAACAACTTTATCAGTTTAATTTATTAAAAAATGTTGCTTAAATAATTTTCTTAAATTCAAAAAATTTGTTTAACTATAAACATGGCATCTCAACTTAAACTGCTTGCAGCTTAAGCTGTATGTAAGTATACATCTCTTAAGCATCATATTAAACAGTGCAATATAACACTTTTTATTTGCTTTTTTTGTGCATATTTGCCTCGTGCACTTGTCCTAATTGCAGCCTTTTGTTATTGAAGTATTCTACGAAGAGGGCTTAAAAATGTTAAAGATTAAATAAGAGGTTATAAATTGTAAAAAAAATAAAAGAAAAGTTTAATGTTAACCAAAAAGCAAAGTCTACAACATTATTGTTAAAGCAATTGCTTTTAAAAAAATATTACTACTTTAAACTATGTAATACAAAAACAACACAACAAAATATTACACTTAATTTGTCTTAAACAAATAGACAAGTGTTAAACAAAAGTATCATGGTTTATAAATCTGTAAAACTTCCGCTAAATCATATAGTTTTGCTTTTTGTTCGCTTGTTTTTGTTCTTGTTCTACAATCTCGCTTCTATAGCATTCTTTCATTTGGCATTTTGTTAGACAAAGTGTTAGGAAATTGTTTGCTTTTTTTGTAAGTTATTTTTTTCACTATTGTTATCTGAGATTGTAAAAAAAAACAAAATAAAAAAAGTTATGAATTTTTTAACATTCGCTTTAGTTATGTTTTTATTACTTTTTGTTTGATTCTGTTGAATGTGAACGTAGTGATTTAATAGTTCGAAAAATTTCACACAAATACACTCACATTATTAAACACAAACATAGTGTGGTTCTTTACAACAGATGTGTTACTTATTGTCTGATTACAGACTTAATTAATTGGCAGAAAAAATGTTAAAAAAAAGTTAATAAAAAAATTCACATTGCAGCTACACAAAAGAGATACAGGCAATATCAAGAGCAGAAACAACAAAGGAAATAATGCTGAAAAAAAAAGAAAATAATAATGAAACTTTAGTTAGTGTTCTCGATGATATAACGAAGAAAAAATCTAATTACATTTTTATTAATGTTCTCTAAACATTCTTCCATTCGTTATTTTTAATAAAAATTAAGTGCTAAGGGAATGATAGCGGAACATGAAAAACGACATGGAAAAAGATTGAGTTCTATTTAATGGAATTTAAGCAGCAATTTTATTTTATTTTTCTTTGTTAATTACATTGGCCCTTACTATAAAAGAGTATTTTAAATTTAAAGTCGATTTTATTTTTAATCATACGGTTTTGTTCATTTTGTGTATGAAAACCCTACAAAAATATTTATATTTTCAAACATTTTGATTGGTTGAAAATCGATTAACCAATCAGAATGCTCCAAAAATAAATCAAGTCATGGTATAATGCCACCCAATATTTTAACTACCCAGCAAAAAAAGAGATTCCGAAGCAGTAGAAAAAGCACTGTAATTGATGATATAGATGTACTTCTTTTTAACATAAACACTAATGATTTTAACATTGAGTTGTCATAGGAGAGGAGTACTCCCACTTTAAACGAGTGCAAAGAAAGTTTTTTTTCACCAGTTAAAAGTTAAAAAAAAATTCTTCGGAAAAAAAATTATATTTTTTTTCTTTTACAAAAGTTTTTTTATTGCCGCCACCGGGTATCGAACTTGTGACCTCACGGTTGCTAGTCTACCACTCTACCGCTGTGAAAGTTGACTGGCATAAAAACGCCGCTTTGTTACTGCGAGATATTGTTCCTTATTCTCTTCAATAAAAGTACTTATTAAACAAGTGTAAGAGGTGCACTCCAATTCAATATTGTTTTCAGTAATATTTTTACAGGTGCATAAAAAGCAATTTCTCACCATTTTTTTTATATATACATATTTTTAAAAAATTTTAAAAAATATTGAATTTAAACAAGTTAATTACACTCAACCAAAAAAGTCTGTAATAGCTATTGAAAATTTTGCTGTTATTACGGGAAATTTATTTTGCTAATTTTAGCAACACATGTCTGCTGATCTGTAGTACAATAAAATTAGTAGAAAAAATTAGTAGCCGCTGCTAAATTTTAGTAAAATTTATGAAAAATGCAAATCAAAATCGATTTACTAAAATCAGTTAAAAAACTTACTAAATGTCATAATTTTAGTACAATGAAGTTAGTATAAATAATTAGTTGCGGCTACTAAATTTCAGTAAATTGCTGTAAACTGTAATTTAAAATCAATCTGCTGAAATTAGCAAAAAATTGTACTAAAAAATAAAAAAACTGTAAAATCTAAAAAAAAAAAAATATTTTCTTTCGATTGTAACAAGCGTATAATTACTTCACCGTACTTCAAATTTGGAGTCAAAATTGCAAACGGTTCTCCAGTTGTTACCTTTTTATGCATTGGAGATACAATAAAATTGTCTGAGTGTTATTTCCCAACTAAGAATATATCAATAGTAAAAAAATAAACTAAACAAGAATTGTAAAAAATCAAAAAAAAAAAAATATTTTTAAATTAGTGTATTTTTCTGCTAAATTTAGCACTCGGCTTTGAAAAATTAGTAAAATGTTTGGCTGAAATCAGCAGCGAAAATTAGTAAAAAAAATCCATAATTTGTAATAAGAGAATAGCAAAAATGATTACTAAAAATAAAAATTGTACTAATAATCAGTATAAAAATAGTATAGTGCGATTGAAAACTGTTTACAAATTTTTTTACAAACTTTTTTATCTGAGTGTATAAATATTAAAAAAAATTAATAGAATAAAAAAAAACTAAAACCGGGACCCTCTGTTTGGGAATGCCAAATGATACCAAAATCACTTTTTACGATCACTTTTAGAGCAATTACTCTTTAGTAGCAATACTTCAGTGATTTTTTGGATGTTGTTCAGAAGTAATTCTAAAAAAGCTGTAAAAATATACTAACGGATACTTTGGAAGCAATGAAAGAAGTGATTTTTTGAAGTTGTTCAGAATAATTTCTAAAAAAGCAGTAAAAATACAGTAACGGATACTTACGAAGCAGTGAAAGAAGTAGTTTGTAAAGCATTACTTCCAATTTTTTTTGCTGGGTAGGAACAGCAAAAATAAAACTGATAAATGTACAGTATTTTAGTTATATTTGAGCTAAATTTTTGTAAATGCAAAATAACATATTAACCTGCTAAAATCAGCAAAAAAATTTTGCTAAATAATTAGTAGCCCAAAAAATAAAAAAAAAAAATTTCGAAATTTTTTTCGATTTTTTTTTTAAATGCAAATAAAAATAGAGCCTTTTGAAAACAGCAGTTTACAACTTTTTTAGCAAATATTTCTGCTGATTTTAGCAGCTATTTTGCTATTTTTAGGCTACTAATATTTAATAAAAATTTCAGCAGATTTTACAGTACAATTTGTTATTTTCAATTAACTAAAAGTTAGCTTAAATATAACTAAAATTCTATAAATTTAACAGCCCAGCTAGCAATTTCGGAGCGCTCATAAATAAGATTCTTAAATGGCTCATAGCAATGATTATTGTTTTTTTGAAAACCCTCTTTTTTCGGTATAAAATATGAACCCTCAGAAAACAATCCAAAAAGTTGTCTTTACATTCTAAAAAGCTGTCTCAAAACGAGGGTTCATTTTTCGGACTCAAAGAAGATTCCAAAATTATTTAAATTTATGAGGAAAATTTCGATTTTATACGTTCTTTTTTCTGAGTCATTTCTGAGTACACACGGGGCTCTTTTGGTCGGACCACTTTCATAGGAAAAAGTGGGAAAATGTTTATGTTTTTGGAGATCATTTCTGAGTCATTAATGATCGTCTTTGTTTGCTAGGAGTTTTAAATTTATTGTTCTTATTTTACCAGTATTTAGTAAAAAAATCTGCTATTTTTAGCAGTTGTTTTCTGCAGCATCGTTTTTAACTAATTTTTAGTAGTTTTAGTAACTTTTCCTGATGTGCTAGAACATTACTTTATTTATGAAATAATGATTAAAATAAGTCATTATTGGTAGTACATTATTTTTTATTCTGAAATAATGGAAAAAGTAAGTACCCATGTGAAAATCGAAATATATGTGAACATACATGATCATACATTCACTAGTATATGATCGTGCATGGGTATACATGATCATATACGTCCATACATAGTTCAATGTATGACCATACATTATCTCATATATTTCCATATATCTTCGGATCCGAAATTTGAGGGTATATGGAGGTATATGGTCATATATGATCATATATGAGCATACATGAATCATATGTGAGCATATATGGTCATATATGAACATGTACGGTCATATACCCTCAAATTTCGGATCCGAAGATATATGAAAATATATGGGATGATGTATGGTCATACATTGAACTACGTATGGACGTATATGATCATGTATGCCCATGCATGATCATATAGTAGTGAATGTATGATCATGTATGTTCATATATATTTCGATTTTCACATGGGTATTTATTAGTAACTTATTATTATATCTTTTAAAATAATGCAGAAAGTAATTCGATGTCATTACTGGTAGTCCAAAAAATAATAATATGTCATTACCGTTTCTACACTGGGACGTTTAGGTATGTGTTATTTTATTTCGAGCTTTTTGTGTTAACTTAAAAAAATTGTTGCGCTCTAGGCCAGTTATGTTTTTAATATTTCTTTATTTCAATATTTCGCCTACCAATCGTTTAGGCATCATCGGGGGAAAACTAATTAACAATAAAAAGTTCGCCACTATGCTTTTACAATATTAAATGTAGCGCAATATTCTATGGAGTTGTAAACAAAAAAACTTTTTATTTCATTAAACATTGTCAAAGAATATCAATGATACGTTTTTAAGAATGTTTTTGCATGTATCTTTGAGCATAAGAAGCTTATAGTTTGTATTTTAAAAGAAAATGTCTTTTGTAAAGAAATTTTTCGAGATATAGACAAAAAAATGCAACAAGCATAGAACGAATGTATGATATAAGAGCACTGATATAAGACCATATTACAAAAAAAAAAAAAAAAATGCAGTATCATTATTCATATCACTGCAAAAACTCAGTGAAAACGAAAAAGAAAATTGCAATGACGACAACAACGACACATAATGAAAACGTACAAGAACAGAAAATGCCATCAAAGATGAACATTTTGGGGCAAAATTTTTCAAAAGCAACAGCAAAATGTAAAATTCGGCAATATAAATAAGTTTTATTGCTGTGTGGATGGAAGGAGTCTAACTAAAAGACACTGTTTCCAATCGAAGTTAATTAGATCCAGTAAATTGAAGTTTCAGTACAAACAGCTTCCGATATATAAGCCAATATATAGCCTATATTTCGGGGGTTTTAACAATTAGTTATTAGTTAATTAGAATTCTAGCAAACCGGAAACGGTGTAGTTCTTTAAATGTTATACTACATACACACACATAAACACACATACTCTGAAAAATAAGTCTTGTACAAAAATAAAAGGAATTCCTCTTTAATTAATTCCAATGTCATTGATTTATAACACTGTTACAAATGTCGTAAGATTTTCATTCATTTCCTTTTCTTTCTTTCATTCGCTTTCTTTTTGTGCCCTTCACTTTTAACTGATGATGATGACAATGATGTTTGTTGCTGTTCTTAAAGAAAATGAATTATTGTTATTCATTAAACATATAGTGGGAGTCAAATAACAATTGGCTTTAATTAATTTAAACACTTTTTTGTGCCACAAAGAAAATATAAATAAATTGTTAGAGAACAATATTCTTATGTTAAAGCCAACAATATTTTTTTGGATTTATTTTATTTTTCATTTAAAATTTATTTGCAATAGCTTTTCTTGAATAGTTTTTTTCTATATCTTTCGCCCATTATTCACCAACTCAAATACAAATTGACTTGCCTCTTTGATATAGAGTTTGCTACAAGTTGCATTTTTTATCTCCTCTATTCTTAACGTTATTGATGTTGCAACTTTCGACTATTTCTTTCTTTCTTTTTTTCGGATTTTTTTATTCGAACTCAATCAACATTTGGTCAACGGTTGTCAGTAGAATGTTATTTTTTGCTGGAAAGCGTCATTAAAAGTATGATAAATATATAAAATCAAATCATAGGCACGAAAGAGTTTTTTTTTACAAAAAAACATTCTTAATTTTTATTTAAACACATTTAAACAGGCTGCTTAAGCTGTTTTTTAATTAAATTGGAAATTTTATCGAATTTAGTTGTGGAAGAAATATACTTTTTAAATCAAAAGGACTTTTGTAATTAAAAAGGGCTTTTATAAATGCTTTTTTAATTCATAAGTTCTTTTTCAAATAAAAGGTGATTTTTTTAATTAAAAAGTACTTTTTTGAAATCAAAAGTATATTTTCAAATAAATGGTGATTTTTTAAATAAAACATTATTTTTCTAATTACTCGTACGTTTCATTTTTAAGAAAAGCACCTTTTAGCAAAAGATTATTTTTGAACAAATGGTAATTTTTGAACAAAAGATACTTTTTAAACAAAATGTACTTTTTTAACAAAAAGTTATTTTTAACAAAGGGTAGTTTTTAAACAAAATGTCCTTTTTTAACAAAAGGTATTTTGGAATGAGGGGCATGTATAGTTGATCAATTTATTTGGTAAATGAATGTTTTTTAGTTCGATTTGAGATCATAAATTAATATCACTTTCTATTTAATTTATTTGATTTGATGAAGAAATTTCCGATCAGACTAAATTTTTTTCCTTAAATTAACAAATTTTGACATGCAGTTTTTAGAGCTATAAAATATATTAAAAGTTTTATGCCATCGTTGTAATGACATTTCCGTTAATTTTTATAAGTCCGTTTACAAAATTCAATTCTGTTTCTAACCTAATTGCTGTGGGGATTTCATAAAGACCACGAATATTTAGCAATTTCTTGCATATAATTAAAACCGCAGTTCTATTTTTGTGTTAAATGAATTCGAATGATTTTTTACCCTTCTAATACCCAAGGCCTCCAAAAAGTGGTCTTCAGATCTTAAGTAGTTTTTAGTTAAATAAAAAATGTTTATAGAACCTGTTGTATTATTTTAATAGATAACATAATTTACTACACTTCGCTTTGCTTTCAAAACAACAAATAATATCTAATATGACAATATCATATTAGAATTTGGACTTGAGGTAGAACAATATTCTAACTAAATATTTATGAAAAATTTTATTTTTATACCCTACACCACTATGTGGTCATTATACCCTACACCACTATGTGGTCAGGGTATTATAAGTTTGTGCTGATGTTTGTAACACCAAAAAATATTGGTCCTAGACCCACCTTGTAGTATACCGATCGGCTTAGAATTTTTTTTTTATTTCGATTTAACGACGTCCGTCTGTCTGTCTTTCCATGCATTCTTGTGCGCACTCTACAGGTCGCAAATATTAAGATGTTTTGATGAAACTTGGTACACCGACTTATGTCGGCCCAAGGACGAAGCCTATTGATTTTGGTTAAAATCGGTCCATGTTTAGACCTAGTGCCCATATAAGGGTCCCCCCAAAATTATATTGTTTATATGAAATTTGTTTCGCTGACTCACATTATAGAAAATTTTGACACAAGTCCCATTTTAACCCACTCGAATTTCGGATCCAAACATAAGTTGGCTTTTAACCAGACTGGTGTAGGGTATTGTATAGTCGGCATGCCCGACTTTAACCTTTTTACTCGTTTTTACTTGTTTTTAAGGAAAGTGGGTACTCGATATAAGTTATAATTTCCTTTCACCAAGTCAACGTGCCATCTGGAAACGCTTAACAAATATCTCTCTAACTTAAAAATCAGGAAACAGATTGTGCAATATCGCCTGAGTAAGGCGATTAATCAAAATTTTCATTTTTTGCCATAATTTAACAGCCATATCTCTTAACTTGAATCGAGTTAATTTTAACCCAGAAAACACTTTATTTTAATTCACGACTAAACGTATTTTTTTTTTTCTTTGCAGGTATGTTGCAGAAAAATATATTCAAAAATTAAAGTTTTTATACAGTAAGTTGAAATAAATCACGTTTTTGTTAATCAGAAAATAAAGTGAATGAAATTTAAGTAGATGAAGTTGAAAGTGATTATTTAATTCATACGCTGAGAAAACAGATTATTTGCCAATCGAATAGTTCAGTTGCAACAACAAAGATTTCGTTGATGTTAGTCTAGTTGAGTTGTTAACATGTTATATATGTTTTCAACTTAGCATAAGTAGACCATTATCAATAATTAACCCATCAAGGCAAACGACACTGACGATGGCTTTGTAGCGAAAGCCGAAAATACGTATTCCGTGCTGCTGGCCTTAGCGCATTCTTTAAAATTTTTTATTCTTTGCAATTTACTTGTACAAATTATATCATCTTTCTTTAATTTGAAAAATAATTTAAACAGAAAGAGATATTATATGTATGATCTAAAATCGAACGAAAACCATTAATTTTTAAAAATTTTTAAAATTTTTATAGTTTCTGCCATTTAATTCCACTTTTTCAGCATTTTCCGATCGAATGTCGGACAATTCCATAATGTTCTGTTCGATCTCCAGTCCGTTATGCGATCCAATAGCTATCATATCTCCTAGTTTTATAGGCTTCTTGGTACTACAAGCTTATGTACCAAATTTTATCTAATTATCTTTAGTATTTTATATGGACGGACGGACGGACGGACGGACGGATAGGCGGCGGTCACTTGATCGATTCGGAAAGTGATTCTGAGTCGATCGGTAGACTATAAGGCGGTAGTCAAAAACATTAGTACAAAACCAATATACCTTGTTCCAGAGATTGGTAATAAAACTGTAACATTTCATTTTAAAATTTGCATTTGGCCATTATTATCCTTAATAATATCCTTATATGTCAAATAAACATTTGCCACACCTCATAAATATCTTTTTTATAACACGTGACATTAATACAGCTTATCTGTAAAAAAAAACAACACACAACCAAATAAAACAAAAATTGAACATTGTGTATTAGTTACTGCAACAACAGAAGACACAGGAAAAAACCTGCCACACTAATTATAAAACATTACAAATTGTCAGTGTAATAATAACAATAGTAGCAGCAGTATCAACAATGTCGACGATGAAAACGACGACACCAACAATAACAATGTTAAAAACATGTTAAAATTATAAAAAAAGACTTTTTCAAAACATTGTTTGTTGTTTTATGAAACAGGAAATACAGTAAAAAAAAAAAATAATAAAACAAAAAATACAACCAACGATAAACTTTAACTTCGGTATGACATTATATGCAGTTTTCAACATAATGACACTAACAGATGTGCGTAAAATATCAACACTAACACAGTGGCAGTTACACTTACACACTCATACTTACAATGTAAGTAATACACATTCACGAAAAAAAAAACAACAGAGTGCACAAGTGTTAACATTGGATGTTATAAATAGATGAATGAACAAACATTACAACAACATAAGTACACACACACACACACACACACACACACACACACACACACACACACACACACGCGCGTATCACACACAAACACAGGATGAACAAAAAACTTATTTCCATCCTGTGGCGTTTTACATACAGCAAAAAAAAACAGCCAACAACTACAAGAACACAAATTTTTAGGAAACTTTAAATTATAACTAACTACAATTAAAACTTTATCTTTCTGTTTAATTTTGAAATCAAGTGGGAAAATTACTAGAATATTTTAAATGCAAGACAAATTTGAAGCAACCAAAAAAAATAAAACACATTAAAAGTTAAGCTCGGTCAAGACTGGCTATATGATATCCCTACACCTCAATATAACTTTGGTCATATTTCGAGAAGCGAATTAAATTCCGCCAAGGGAATTTCAGTTTACGGGAATTTTAAGGAATATACTGAAAACCAGTTTAATGTCGGACATGCAGACTATATGAAAACCCATACCTCAGTACAATTGGTTCATATTCCCGGAAGAAAATTTCAGTTAACAGTGCAACAAATATAGTGAAAAAGTGGTTTTCCAGTATTTTTGGTAGTAACACATCAGCGCATAGTAGTATATCCACATACTCTCAGAAAGAAATGTTAGTAGGAAAATTTGTAATCGGTTTTCAATTTCACTTTACTATTTTTATACTAATTGGTATTGTAGTAAAAATACGAGTATATACACTCAACCAATGTAATGGCTACTGAAAATTTTTCTGTTATTACGGGAAATTTAACAGTTTTGAGGCCAGCGGTATTTTTTGCTAATTTGATCTGTAGTACAATAAAATTAGTAGAAAAAATTATTAGCCGCTACTAAATTTTAGTAAAATTTATGTAAACTGGAATTCAAAATCGATTTGCTAAAATCAATTAAAAACTTACTAAATATCATAATTTTAGTACAATGAAATTAGTAAAAATAATTAGTTGCAGCTACTAAATTTCAGTAAATTGCTGTAAACTGTAATTTAAAATCAATCTGCTGAAATTAGCAAAAAATTGTACTAAAAAATAAATAAACTGTGATATCTACAAAAAAAAATACTAAAAAAAAACACTTTTTTTCTTTCGATTGTAACAAGCGTATAATTACTTCATCGTACTTGAAATTTGGAGTCAAAATTGCAAACGGTTCTCCAGTTATGCATTTGAGATGCAATAAAATTTTCTGGGTGTTATTTCCAAACTAAGAATATATCAATAGTAACAAATATAAACTAAACAAGAATTGTAAAAAATCAAAAAAGAAAAATATTTTTAAATTAGTATATTTTTCTGTTAAATTTAGCACTTGGTTTAGAAAAATTAGTAAAATGTTTTGCTGAAATCAGCAGCGAGAATTAGTAAAAAAAAAAAATCCGTAATTTGTAATAAGAGAATAGCAAAAATGAATACTAAAATAAAAAAATTGTGCTAAAAATCAGTATAAAAATAGTAAAGTTCGATTGGAAACTGTTTGCAAATTTTTTTACTAACTTTTTTTATATGAGTGTACTTTAGTACACATTTTTCTATTCTTATTTTACAAATTATTGAGTTTTTGACTAATGTTCGCTGCTGATTTCAAAAAATATTTTACAAGTTTTTGGAAACCGCGTTGGTAAAATTAGAAAAATATTCTACTAATTTAAAATTTTGTGTTATTATAATAACACTATGCGAAATCGGGATGGGATGAAACCAACGGGAAATGTTATATCGGTCAAAAACAAGTTATACGTGTCCCAGCGTTTCGCTAGGTAACCCCTAGGAATCGAGATATATCTTTTTTTTGACATAACTCGAGAACCACTAGTCCGATTTTGCTCAAACAATTTAAAAAAAATTAAAAATTACCATTCCTTTAATCTGTTCATATAACGTTTTTCTATATACTCAACAGTTTTGCCGGTAAAAATAAATGTTTGTTACCGCTACCATAAAAATCAATAACCTTTTGTTTATTACTTTTTTTTAATATTTTAGGCAAAAAATATTTTTTTCTTCTTAGATTTATTTTTACCGGCAAAACTATTGAGTATATAGAAAAACGTTATATGAACAGATTAAAGGAATTATAATTTTTAATTTTTTTAAAATTGTTTGAGCAAAATCGGACTAGTGGTTCTCGAGTTATGTCAAAAAAAAAGACCACCAAAGGTCAAATCGATATATTTCGATTCCTAGGGGTGACCCAGCGAAACGCCGGGACACGTATAACCCGGTAGTTTGAACACTTCCCGATCACTGACCCCTACCATTTGTCTCACAGTGTAATCAAAGACTCTACTTACGCATTTAAAATTTAACATATGCTCATCTTTTACGAAACAATCGACATTGACAATTATTTCGTCACAAATGCACGGGATACTATGACTTTTTTTTAAATAAATACATACAAAGGAACTTATTCCCTAGGGAATGAATTTCTGGACCACAAGTTGAATTTTATTTTATTTTTTAAAAAGAAGCAACACTCAGGAAATTCTTCCTATTAAAGACGTGTTGCTGTCTTTGAAAACGGGGATAGAGGAAAGATGAAAGGTGGTGCAAAAAAGGCTTCAAATATGGCAAATATAGAATTGAATGAATTCATTAGTAAATGAATGAAGTAAATTTTATAAGGGAATTAGAAAAAAATTAATGAATTCCTTCAAGATAAATCGAATGAAAACGAGCAAAAAGGTTAAAGTCGGGCATGCCCACTATACATGTTTGGATCCGAAATTCGAATGGGTTAAAATTGGACTTGTGTCAAAATTTTCTATAATGTGAGTCAGCGAACCAAATTTCATTAAAATATCTTAATATTTGCGACCTGCAGTTTGTAACCAAGCCAATTTTGGGGGACCCTTATATGGGTACTAGGTCTAAACATAAAGCGGTGTTAACCAAAATCAATAGGCTTCGTCCTTGGGCTGATATATGTCGGTGTACCAAATTTCATCAAAATATCTTAATATTTGCGACCTGCAGCATATAAACAATATAATTTTGGGGGGACCCTTATATGGGCACTAGGTCTAAACATGGACCGAGGTTCACCAAAATCAATAGGCTTCGTCCTTGGGCCAACATAGGTCTGTGTACCAAATTTCATCAAAATATCTTAATATTTGCGACCTGCTGGGTATAAACAATATAATTTTGGTAGGACCCTTATATGGGCACTAGGTCTAAACATGGACCGATGTTCATCAAAATCAATAGGGTTAGTCCTTGTGCTGACATAGGTTGGTGTACCAAATTTCATCAAAATATCTTAATATTTGCGACCTGTAGGGTGCGCACAAGAATGCATGGACAGACAGACAGACGGACGGGCGGACGGACAGACGGACTTCGTTAAATCGAATCGTTAAATGAGCCGATCGGTATACTATAAGGTGGGTCTAGGACCAATATTTTTTGGTGCTACAAACATCAGCACAAACTTATAATACCCTGACCACGTAGTGGTGTAGGGTATAAAAAGGAAATTCATTGCGTTTTCTTGCGTTCGTCACTCCCAAAATATAAATTCAGTTCTATAAAGGGAATCAGAGCCTACCCCACAACTTATC
Source organism: Leucophora obtusa (assembly GCA_949987735.1). NCBI lineage: Eukaryota > Metazoa > Arthropoda > Insecta > Diptera > Anthomyiidae > Leucophora > Leucophora obtusa. The sequence continues at coordinate 126,323,774 of OX465297.1, read as the reverse complement.
TCTAACGTGTATACCCTGATACCAAATCCATCCGCTTTGTAGCCTAGCCGAAAGGGTCTACCGAAATCGGCCCACACTCAGATACAAAAGTTAGTAATCAAATTTGTAAACAGTTTTCAATCACACTTTACTATTTTTGGACTGATTTTTAGTACAATTTTTGTAAGTGATAATTTTTGCTATTCTCTAATTACAAATTATGGATTTTTTTTACTAATCTTCGTTGCTGATTTCAACAAAACATTTTACAAATTTTTAAAACCGTCCATTAATGGATCCTCGCTACTTAATAGGTTAATATTTTTAAAAAAATTTAATTTTCTATATTTCTCTAGACTATGACCAATCTAAAAATAAATACTTCTCGGTGTGTTTTAAACTAAATTTTTAAAATTAAAACAACTAAAAACAAGAAACAATAAAAAAAATAAAATAAAAAAAAATAAAATAAAAAAAAAACCTAAAAAATAAAAAAAAGCTTAAAAAAACAAAAATTTCAAATTTCGATTTTGAGCTGACCTGCTCTGAGATTATCTTGCTACAAGTTATGGATATTCTTACAAAGCTACATCTCTGCAGTGTCAACCACAAAAAATTAGTTAAAATCGTCTCACAAAATTTCGGAAATAGCAAAAATGGCGTCGAAATTACCCCAAATTTTTAAAATGTAAAAAGTGCCATTTAACATGAAAATCGATATAAAAACCTTTAATTATGAATTTTCTAGAAAAAAAATCAAAATTAAAAAAATCTAAAGTAGAATGTTTTTATGTGTCTGTTTTATCACTTCTGAAAGTAAAAAAACAATGACATAAAGCTGAATAGCAAAGAAAATTATGAATTAGCTACACTATATTCAAGGCCTTACGTGGTTTAGATGGCTAAACTGTCGAACTCTAGTATAGTTACGTTTGTAATGTAGGAGTGCATGGGTTCCATTCCTACAGCCGACGGGTTGTTGAAAAAAATGATCATATAGAGACAATCTGACAATAAAATGTAAACAATAATCACTGATGAAGCCTCTCCATAGAAAAAGGCGGAAACTAGTCTGATTGCAAATTAATGTTTTTATAACATAAATGAATATTTTTCGTTTGATATTAGATCATATGTATATCTATTTCTGTTTAAATTATTTTTTATCTTAACTAATTTTTGGATTTATTATGGATTTATCAAATCCAAGTGATTAGAAAATGCGGCGATTGTTTTGATATACTTAACAGGAAAAATAAAAAAATTTCAAAATTTCAAAATTTTCACTTTTAACCTCGGTAAAGAAAGGATTAACGTTGTCGGACTTTTACAAAATTTTCGGAAAACAATCCATTGTATCATATTTCTAGGGGGTGAGACAGAGAGTTTGAACATTTGTGTTATTAAGGGCCACATTAATGACCTTCCAAGAAGCTGTAGCAGCAAATTATTTCGGAAATATTAATATTAATCGGAATAATATCAAGCATCGCATTGAGAGCTTCAGAGGAGCAAGTCTTTATCGCATTAGTATATCCAAAACATGACAAGCGGTACACCTTGTGCAGTTGGTTAGTAACTATCCGCTTGTTAGTCGCCTTCTACCATACAATAGAGCCTCAAGTCAATATTGGACCGGCGATTTCCGTATACATCCAGAATGCGGAACTCAAACCCCATTTTGAACAAAACGTCTTCCTACACTTAAAATAGTTTATACGTAATGACCGCTACAAATGTACGTATTTTAAAACAAATTAAATTTCACTTGAAAACAGAGCCACTAACATTTCATTAAATGGTTTTTGAATGTTAATAAAATAACAAGTGAGAAGTGTTAATAAAATGACAAGTTAGTCAAAACAACTAAGATAAATTAAATTACTTACATACATTTTTGTTTTTTTTTTTTTTTTTTTTTTTTTTTTTAACAAAATGGCTGCATAAAATGAATGTTACGCATTCTCAGTAATTTATATTATTTGTTTTTTAATAACTTACAAATTTACACCTCAATTCATAAATGCTTTGTAAAGTTATAGCAGGTTTACAAAACGTCATTTTCATCCAAAATTTGTTTAATAAACCTCCTATAATTTTACAAAGCGTTTATGAATTTAGGGGTTAGTTAATATTTACATTTATTCTACAAATGAATGTTATTTCCACTTAAAATGACAAAACTGAAATACTACTTAAACAATTAACAAATTCTGACCGCAGAAGTTCTCTGAGTGTACAACAATAGAATGCAACCGTTGCCTTCCGAACTCTGTGCTTGGTATTAAGTTTCCACGATAGTTTTGAATCCAAGAGGGTGAGTTCGTAACCCTGAAGTCGTGGTAATGTGAAGTCCAATTTGGCCCTGTTGGTAAAAAAAATACGAATTCTATTTTATCGGTTTCTACTCTTTAACATACATATCGTCATATGAAATCAAAAAAGCCGTAATTTACATTTAAAAAATTTTACAAGAGAAGCAAAACGCTTCCTAAAGTTAAAAATATTTAAACCAAATTTTTTTTGGTACGGTACATCATAATTTATCAATAATTTTTTTGTAACTTACAGCTTTTTTGATTTCATATGACGATAGAGAATAGAAGTATTGTCATTACCTGAAATGTGGGTGAGTGTCTATACTTTAAAAACCAGTATAGCGCCTTTTGACGGTGATGATTGAGAGCCATAATAGCCATGCAAATTTACACACTATAATCTAAGCACGCTTGGAACTCGCCAGTAGCGGAATTTATATGTAGTTTGTTACCGGGTGTTAGTTGAGATCGCTTTAAACAAATTAGGCTTCAGTTGTTCAGATTCTAAAATAAAAAATATAAAATAGTGAATAATTAGCTTTAAACTTATTACTTGCAAGTGCTTAGGGCCGCTGAATACAAATTTGGCATTAGGTTAGATTTCCAATATTAAATATGGAGAATTCAATATAGTGGATGGCTTTTTTTCCAAAATTGGATACTATTTCAGTTTTAAAGTCTGCGTTCGATGAAACTAGTGCACACTTGTAAATTGTAAATTTTTTTCAAATTCAAAATTTATTTTTTTTTAATCAAGATGCCTTTGCTAAATATGTACAAATCCTCATGTCAAGTTTAAAAATTATTCGATACTTATTAGCTTTGAAATGAGCTGTGAAATAGAAATTCGTGAAAAAATAATTCGATTATTTAATGAAATATAGTATGCAAATCCGGATATGCAAATCCACCTAACTGCCCAGAGCTCAGACCCATTGAAAGATATTGGGCTCTGGTGAAAAGGATCATGAAGGGTACAAAACAGATTACTGAAAACATTAAAACATTTTCAAGATAATAGTTATCATCAAGCAAAAAAATCACTGAAGACACTATTAAAAGTTTAATGGGAGGAATTTTAGAAAAAATTAAATTTTTCATTAAAAACCACTAATGTGTAATATTTTTTTATTAAATGTAAACATAAATAAGATTTCTGTTAATAAAACTTTTTTTTTCTTTTGTATATGTCAACTAGTTCAAAAGTTATTTGAATTTATTCGTGCACTAATTTCATCGAACGCAGTCTTTAAGATAACGGTAGTTGTCTACGATGACGAAACCAAAATCGATATGAACATTTTTAAATCCAAAATTTATTATAACACGGTCTTTGTCCCCATTGGCTTCCTACTTTGAACCAAAAGTAGTAAATGAAATCAACATAAAAATTTTGTTACTTTTTGAAGAAAGGAATTGTTAAAATAATATCTTTTTGTTTAAATTGATGTATGTATTTTTAAAATCAACAATTAAAGTTTTTTTAAATGAAAATATTTATTTTGGTTAAAAATACTCTACGAAGTAATTGTTGTTTTGACAAATTTTTGTCAATTAATTGAAAAAATTTAATTTGTTAATTTTAATAAATTTCGTTAAGAAGGCAGTAAAATTAATTTGATAAAATGTTTCTTCAATTTAAAAAGAAGTATTAAATCTGTAGAAAAAAGTTTAGCGTGGTTAGTTTTGTCGCGTCAATCATCATGTTAGTGTGTGAGAATAAATTAAATTAATATTTAGTGTTATTTTTTCAAAGTATTGATAACTAACAAATTCAGTAACTTATAGAGAATTATTCAGTGAGTATTTATTAATTTTAATTCAAATTAATTTATATAATTTTATAAGTTAGTATGTGAATTGTAAATTTTAAATACTATTAATAATTTTTATATTCCCTGTTTTTATTTTTCTTTATTTTATTTTATCTTATTTTATTTATGAAGGTATGTATAGTTGATCTTTTAGTTGGTAAATGAATGTTTTTTGTTGGATTTGAGATCATACAAGTAAATTACAGAGAGAGCAGGATAGAATACGTATTTTAGGGTCCCGCTACAGACCCATCTTCAGTATCCATGCCTTTATGGGTTAATGACTGATAATGATCTACTTATATTGACTGCGAAACAAATGTAAACACATCTCAATTTTAACAACTCTATTTTTATTCTTTTTATACTCCCTGAGAAGTAGTTCTAAAACTAGTAATTTTAGAACGGGTACCAAAAATTTTGCTGGGATATTATTTAGCAAAAAAAATTAAATTAATAAAATGTAATAAACAATAAAATTTAAATCAAAAAAAATAATAATGAATCGACAAAATATGAATTAATTGAACAAAATGCATTGTCCAATTGAATAAAATACATTGATAAAACAACAAAATAATTATTCTATTTGATAAAATATAAAAGTTGGCATAATTAATTTTTGTTAATACATTTGAGATATTTTGTCAAAATAACACCATATAAAATTGTTAAACGTCAAATTATAAATTTACTAAACACTAGGGCAAGGAATTTCATGCACTTAAAAATCGAAAATATGCGCCTAAAAACTGGGGCTAAAAAGACAAATATGCATTAAAAATATATAGAAAATATGCTCTACAAATGACTATTTTTACAAAAATAATGTTCTTTAAAACATAAAGATACCCAGTCAGAAATCGCCACTCATTTGGGACGCTTTGTCAGCGTTTGCAAAAAGCATTTTGCCAGTATTTGTTTTACAAAAATTTCGATGTTTTATAAAAAAAAAACAGTGACAAGGAATGGGCTTAGAGTGGTATGTTAAGGTTTGCAACCAATGGTTATCCAGTGCGACCTATTGAGAAATTTCCAGCGGTACAAAAATCAATTCACTGTTAGACCAATGATTTTATAAATAAAAATGCTGACGCTTCGTTAAAAAGGTTTGTAGTTAGACGGTTCCGAGTTCAAATCCGGTTGCAAGGAAAAACAAATTTTTTTTGTTTTTTTTAATTTAATTTTTTTTTTATAAAATCATTTTTTTGTTTGTTTGTTGGAAAGCTCCTTTAAGACCAACTTTTTTTACCAACGCTGGCAACAACCTAAAATACACATTAAATTAATTGAAAACACAAGTAAAAAAAGGACTTCTGATTTTTCATTATATTCAAACCATTTTGCTATTTATTTTCAAACATTGTTTAAACAATCCCTAAAAGATGTAAAAATAATTGAAAAGTCTGTTTAAACAATCATCAATTTTTAACTAACAAAACGTAAAAAAAACGATTTCGTGGTTTGTTTTTTCATATTTGAAAGTTTTTTTTTTGTTTGAATTTTCAAAACACTACACACACAACACACACGTTCATATTTTTATAGGCTATGTTTGAGTAAAGAATTTCTTGTAATTTGAATTGAAATAATTTTGTATATAAAGAAACCATAGCTGCTATCTTCAATTACTTTTATTTAAATTTTACAGAAAAAATTAAATAATTTTTAGTTTTTATTTGTTTCAAAAAAATTACAATTATTTTTAAATTAATTGAACGTTTTCAAATAAAAATATTAATTACCTTAATATTTATTTGGTATGAGTTAGAAATAAATATTTTTTTAATTGTTATTTTTATTTGAGAACAACTCAAATACTTTTTTTTAATTGAAACATCTTTTTATAAAATTTCAATTAAAATTTATTTCTTTAAAAATTTTATTATTAAATTAAAATATTTTAATTTGTAAAAATATAAAACAAAATTTTCTAATAAATATTTCATTTGCCTTCAAACAAAATAAAAATATATTTTTTTCAAATCTAATTCGAATAAAATATTTTGAAATTTAATTTGAACCAAAATCTAATAAAATAAAAAAATATTTTCCTCAAATTTTGTTCAAATAAAATTTTATTTTGCTAACGAAATGTATCAAATAAAAATTTATTTCAACATAAAATGTATCTAATAAAAATTTATTTCAATAAATGTATCTAATAAAAATTTATTTCAATATAAAATGTATCAAATAAAAATTTATTTCAACATAAAATGTATCAATTAAAAATTTTGCTCAACTTTTTTTAAAATAGAAATGTTTCAATTAGATCTGTTGTTAGGTTTTTTATACCCTACACCACTATGTGGTCAGGGTATTATAAGTTTGTGCTGATGTTTGTAACACCAAAAAATATTGGTCGTAGACCCACCTTATAGTATACCGATCGGTTCAGAATTTTTTTTTATTTCGATTTAACGATGTCCGTCTGTCCGTCCGTCCGTCCGTCCGTCTGTCTGTCTGTCCATGCAATCTTGTACGCACTCTACAGGTCGCACCTATTAAGATATTTCGATGAAATTTGGTACATAGACCTATGTTGGCCCAAGGACGAACAAGTTTGATTTTTTTGAACATCGGTCCATGTTTAGACCTAGTGCCCATATAAGGGTCCTACCAAAATGATATTGTTTATACGCTGCAGGTCGTAAATATTAATATATTTTGATGAAATTTGGTACACAGACCTATATTGGCCCAATAACGCAGCCTATTGATTTTGGTGAACATCGGTCCATGTTTAGACCTAGTGCCCATATAAGGGTCCTACCAAAATTATACTTTTTATACGCTGCAGGTCGTAAATATTAAGATATTTTGATAAAATTTGGTATACAGACCTACATTGGCCCAGTAACGCAGCCTATTGATTTTGGTGAACATCGGTCCATGTTTAGACCTAGTGCCCAAATAAGGGTCCTACCAAAATTATATTGTTTATACGCTGCAGGTCGCAAATATTAAGATATTTTGATGAAATTTGGTACACCGACTTATGGCAGCCGAAGGACGAAGCCTGTTGATTTTGGTGAACATCGGTCTATGTTTAGACCTAGTGCCCATATAAGGGTCCCCCCAAAATGATATTGTTTATACGATGCACGTCGTAAATATAAGATATTTTGACGAAATTTGGTACACAGACCTATTTTGGCCCACGGACGAAGCCTATTGATTTTGATGAACATCGGTCCATGTTTAGACCTAGTGCCCATATAAGGGTCCTACCAAAATTATACTGTTTATACGCTGCAGGTCGCAAATATTAAGATATTTTGATGAAATTTGGTACACAGACCTATATTGGCCCAATAACGCAGCCTATTGATTTTGGTGACATTAGTTGGCTTTTACCCAGACTGGTGTAGGGTATTCTATAGTCGGCATGCCCGACTTTAACCTTTTTACTCGTTTTTTATTCTTTTTAAAAAGTATAGCTTTTTTATGTAATGTACATGTGGGAAAATATACGGAACCGTACGATTCCGTGTAACTCAGGATTTAAACCATTTTAATAACAATATATGTGGCCTTCTCCGAGAAAAGGGACCTAGTGTGTCAAAAAACGGGTTTCGATAAAAATGAGAAAAACATTAAAATTTTATTTTTAATTTAACTTTCACACACTAGGTCCCTTTTCTCGGAGAAGGTCACATATAATATTTTTGATGGTATCAGCATTTTCGGGGCAACGAATTTAATCAGGCGTACATCTTAAATTTTAATATTTTGTGCTCTACTCAATTAAAAACCACCCTAATTTGCCCTAATTTTGCTTGTAACTTTTAAAAGTTTTTCAACTCTTTTGGGTATAACTTTTTCAGGAAATCGCCTAAAACCTTTAGCGGATAATAACTGTGATGTTAGAAAATCTAACACTTGTGGAAAAAAATAGGTGCCATCAATTAGGAACAAATGGTACGTCTCTAAAATATGTAACTATGTTTTTTGAATAATGAGCAATTTCAGAGATTTTGAATTTTTGCGCTTTCAGCATCAATGTAATTGAAAAAAAGCATCAATGTAAATAAAAAAAACGAGGTCAAATTGATTAGTGTGCCTTCAGTAATAAAGAAGATTTTACAATAATAATCTCTTCATGTCTATGCATGAAGAACTTAAAATTTAATTTTTTTTGAAGGGCACATCCGCAGTTCGAGAAATAATTAGTTGCAGTCCTGCGTAATCGGTATATATCAGTAATACTATTATTGTGTGTAAGTGCTAAATGGATCGTGCTATTATTTTGTTATCCAGAGCCATTTTAGGTTAAATTTTGTAGCTTTTCATAGATTTTTGTAGCTAAAACGGATGTAGGCACGAAACGGATAATCCGATCATTTTATTACTTACACATAACAATATTAGTGGCGATATACATACATATATGTGTCATATAACACTAGATTTACACGTTCAAGATTTTGTTTTCAAGTTGATTACACATACTGCTTGTCAAATTTAGTTGAACTTGAGTCTGTGACGTACACTAATAAAAAAAATCGTGTATAAATAGGTCAAAATTGTGCTGGCGCAAATACATTATTTCCTGTTATTTTAGCAGAATTTTTACCTATTTGTACGGGCTTTTTTAGAGAAAATATCAGAACAATTAGTTCAATTTAATCAGAACGCGTTTAACATACTTTTGTGCTAACTTTTTTTTATGAGTGTAGCCTGCACGCAACTTAATAGTCAATTTTCTTTTCAAGATGACGTGACATTTTCATGATATTTCGTGGCTATAGCGAAATATTCTTATTCCATAAAACTTCATGCCTTCTATGTTATACATACAAAGATTTGTGAATCGCAACAAATTTTTTTTTGTTTAATCCACCGTGTTTTCTTGCGGCACAATATTTGTAAAAAGAAAAACAAATTTATTTACAAGAAATTTTATCAGCTGTTTAAAACTTGACCGTCAAGTTTTCTCCCGACTTGAAAGAAAAATTGATATCAAGTTGCAGTTCAATTTTTAAAAATGTGAGTGGGTTAGTAAAAAAGTTTGAGCGTATTGAAATTTAAAAGGCAAAATTTTCGGAAAAATAAAAAAAAATTTTCCACTTGATAAAAATAATTATTTTGATTAACTTGATCCCTATAGGGTTAATGTTATCACTTTTCCAAAAAAAAAAACACCCACTAGCAAATTTACAGAATAACATTTATCATATTTTTAGTAAATTGGGATATGCGAAAGGTGTTATCCTGTAAATTTCCTAGTGGGGCGTTTTTGGCCAAAAGTATAAAAATTAACCCCATATGGATCACGTTACACAAAATAATTATTTTTATCTAGTTGAGATTTTGTTTTATAAATTTAATGGCTTTACAATCTCCTAGTCATAATTAATATTAAGTTCCATGGGGCTAAATTTTTTTTAAAGAAATGAAAAAATAATTCAAATTTAACCAAATTTGAGTGCTGTTCTTCCGAAAACCGTGTAAAATTTGATGAAAACATTAAAATTTTTAAAATTTTTGACAATATGAGCAATTTTTGTAAAATGTCCTGAAAAGCAGTCGCTCCAAACACAAACTCGAATTATCATTTTTCCAATTTATTTTTTTTCTTTAATATCAACTATTATGTGGTACAAATAGCAATCAACATCTCCAAATTAGGCATTTTAAAAAATGTTTAAAATTAATTAAAAAAAAAAATACGTTTTTGCATTTTTATCAAATTCGTGGGTCATTTTGGATTCCAGGCTAAAGTGGATTAATGATATCCGATAAAGTCAAAATTCCATGTCTGAATCATTTTGACTATATTAAATGAATAAGTGGAATAAAAAATAATTTTTCGAATTTTGGTAATTTTTAATAGTAATACACTTTTTTCCAAAAGGGGCCATTTTCGTCCAAATTTCTGCACGGGTTAAAGGTTTCCAAAAAAAAAACATCGATTTCTTCCATTTGGGACCATTTTCAATACAACTGGGGGGGTATAATGAACGAAAATCGACAAATCGCTATTTTAAGGGACAGTCTAATGTACATATATGTATATCCAATCCGTAACTTTAAGAACATTTTAAAACGCCATCTTATTTTTTCCTATTACTCACTTTTACACAAATTCACAAAATGGTTAAATACCTATAAAAATATAAAGCCAAGAAATTAACAAAAATTGTAAATTTTCTGGTTAAATTAAAAAAAATAATTGAAATATTTTGTATCAATTAAATCCTAGCAACAAAAGTAGTTGAAACATTTTTGTATCAATTAAAACATATATTCTAAATATTTCCGATTCAAATAAAACACAGCAACAAATCTATTTCATGTTTTTCTAGTTCAAATAAAAATATGAAATAAATTTATTAGAAATTTTCAGGTACAAATAAAAAATTTAGAAAAAATATTTTATTTTTAGGAAACTCAAATAAATAATTTAATTTATTATTTTATTTGCCGAATTTTATTTTTATTAAAATTATTTAATTTTTATGAAACTAGAATAAAAAATTTTAGAATTTTATTTGAAAATAAAAAAATAAAATAAAAATAAAAAATATTTAATTTGTATTCGAACTATGTCAATTAAAATTATTATTTTTTTTATTTAAAAAAGATAAATTTAAAATAACAATAAAAATTTTCCGTTTCATAATTATTTTTTTAAGGAACAGAATTTAATTGAAATTTCTTTTTATAAATATAAAATAGTTTAAATCTAATTGATATTTAACAAAAAAAAATACAATTACAAAAAAATTTATTTTTAATTGACACTTTTATTTCAAATAAACAGCTATGAAAGAAACTATTTTAACAAAAAAGAAAACCGAAAATATTTGAATTTTTTGTTTTAAAACAGAAAACAACGAAATTATTTAAATTATTTTTTCTAAAAATAGAAAACTAAATATAGAACATTTGACTGAAAATATCAACTCCTACAGACGATACATATTTTGTTGTGGTTTGTTTTTTATTGACTGATAAAAAAAAGTTAAACAATACCTTTCAATGTATTTTAATTGATTCTTCATTTGAAAACAAACTTTACATATTACTTTTCAAATAAACCTCAATCGGTTATGGAAAATATATTGTGAGTGTATTAGTTCCAAAAAATTGTTTACCAGTACAAGCATTTTAACACAGCCAATAGTTGTGCAGTTGTTATCACTCAGTTATGTGTTTAGCCACCAAGTATTATATGTCTCATTAGCTCAGTGGGTAAAGCAATCGTCTGCCAATCTGACGGCCTGGGTTCACATCCCGGCAGTACCAAAAAAATGCATATGAACTTTTTTTAAATTTTATTTTGGAAAATATATTTCCAGACCACCAATTTATTGGTTTTGCCAGCGTTTTGATAACGTTCAAAAATTTTGTTCCTCCAGTGATTTTCCAGCGCTTTTTGAACAGCCGGTACTTTTGTCTAATGATGTTATCATTTTGGAAATGGGAAAGCACTTTTTGCCAGTACTTGTACCACCTGTTAAAGTGCTTTGCCACCGCTTTCCCGATTGTATATTGCTCACTGGGTAAAACATATATTTTGATTGAATCAAAATATGGCCCTTTGTTCCCAATAGGAACCACTGGACAAATATATAATAGAAAAACCATAAATTTTTTACAAATTAAAATATGCTACTAAAAATTTTGCGCAAATATGCATTAAAAAGCACAAAATATGCATTAAAAAGGCACCAGATATGCATTTAAGTTGCAATGTGCAAAAACATGAATTTTTGTAAAAATATGCAAAAATATGAAACTACAAATCGATGCCATTTTGTTCTAAATTTGACTTGACGATTTTGATATATACTAAGTCCATATCAGTTTTGGTCTATCGAGAAAAAACATGCATTTGCATGGAATTCCTTGCCCTAGCGATCACTCGTTCTTCAATTAAATATGGACTTTAGTTGATTTCACCACTCTTTTTGGTTCGGTGTATTATTAAACTACTAAAATACTGAAACGGTAATTGCGTTGGTAAAACAAGGAAATTAAAACAATTGCCTCTTATGCATTTGGGGTTTTGATATTTTCATATCGATTGGTAAACAAATACCGTTATTTTAAAATTAAAACTGTATCCAAAGAATTTGAATTTTCTCAATTCTTAACTACGGCTACAATATAGCAAATTACTACTCTTTAAACGTTAAGTTGCGCCATTTGGGGTTTTTCCATACAACTCACTTGAAATGAGTTCCATAACTGTAATATATAATGAGTTTTAAATTTATTTCGTAAAAGAACATTGCGTTATTTTTATATAAATTTACTTGTTAAATTCTTAGAATTGAAAAAAAGCATAATTATGTTTATTTTAAGTGATTATTTCTGTTTCCTATGATTTCCATGACAAAGTTTTAATGATAAGTTTTTCATTTTTTATTTCTTTTTCCTCAACTATGTAAAACGGAAGTCATTTGGTTATGTCATCATTATCGTCAACAGCACTATCATTCTAAAAGCTTTTTTTCATTTATTTTCTGTTTTGTTCGCAAAACAACGCCTTTTCCTCAACTAATTAACAAAAATTGCACTTTAAAGTATTACTGCTCTTCAGAACAAAGTTTCTTGTTTTCCTTTAGTTTTACTCCTTCCTTCCATTTTTTTTTGTGCTCCCTGAGAATTTCTAACAATTATTAATTGCTTTGATAACCAAAAGTCAAAAACACATGAAAAATAAGAGGCCAAAGTGGTAAAAAAAAACTGAAAAATAATGAAAAAAATGTTTGTAAAATATTGAAGTTAAATGAGTTTTAAATGCCTTGATTTGTTGGAAAATGACATCACGTTTTTCTGTACTTTTTTATATTATCACGTTGTGAAAAAAATGCTGTTCCTACGAAGACAGTAGAAGGCAGTCAGTAAAGGTTTCAAAAATATTGCAACTTAATTAATTGGAAAATGGTTTTAAAATTTTATGTTTCCTTTGTATGTTGCAAAAAATAAAATTTCTCCTTCTTCTTGTTCTTTTGCCCTGTCATAAATTATTACAATAAAAATATGACAATTTATTTTCCTATTTTATTGAATGAACAAAGTGTAAATGTGTACCTACTATGAGTAGTTTAATATTCTTTGGCCATGCTGTTTTTTTTTTTTGTTTTGATATTTTATTATGCATTGTAATTCCTTTAATGCAATTATGGTCATGTTATAATAGAAGAAAATTTAACGCTTCAATTACATTAAATTAAATCTTGTTTTTCATTTTTTGCTCTCATTGTAATGACATTTTCTGTATTCGTTCGTTAACAAATTTGTATTTTATTAAACATGTCCCTCACACAACGCGTTTTTCCTTCCTTTGTGGGCGCTGTGGTGTAATAGTTAGCGCGTTGGACTGTTACACGTGAGGTTGCGGGTTCGAGCCCCAACCAAGGGAATATAAATTTATGAAATATGGTAATATGTATGAGTTTTTTCTATCCCTCATACATATCGCAGCGTCCTCCTTCGGTGTTCCCATAGCACTTAACCCCACCGAAGTAAAATATTATAACAGGGCTATGCACTAAAAAGCTTCAACAAAGTTCGCCAACTCACCATCAGATGGTGCGCAACAACTGTTCTAAAAATTCAATATCTCGCGCAATTACAGTGTTGCCATATTTGAAGCCCTTCATCTTTCACCACCTTTCACCACCTTTCACTTCTTCTCTATCCCCTTTCCAAATGAAGCAACACGTTAATTAATAGGAAGAATTTTCCTAAGTGTTGCTTCCCTTCATAAAAAAAAAAAAAAAATTATAAACTATTTTTAACAAACAATAATAGGTCTCTTATAACACGGTTTCCTTACAAAGCGGCGTTTCCTTGGGTTGAACTAATGGCGTTAAACGAGGTAAGGGTGTATTTAAATTACTACAGTTTTCTGTCCATACATTGATTCATTCAATGATATACTAACACATTGATCAGTATTTCTGACTGTTGATATTCTTTTGTATTATTCCATTCAATCATAATGTATACAAACTGAACATAATGTGACCAATACACAAAGGCAAATTTAGTATTATTTGAAGATTTGAAAAATCCAAGGGTCTCACAAGGTCCTGATGAATGGCAATTCAGGTTTTTCTGACTGCTGTTTTGTTTTTTTCTGGCAATACTGCTTCATTTTATTGGGGAGCAGTGTTGCCCGAAAAGTTTCATTCCCATTTTGAATATTTAAATCCCCAATATTATACCAAATTCATTTTAATAAAAAAAAAATAGAAGCTAAGTTAGCATCGCTCTTAAGTCCACAAAATTATTAAGAAAAGAGTCAGCAAAGTAAATAAAATTGAATATTTTACGAAGAAATATTTACTTTTTCACTCGAACTTTCAAGGCCTCAAATCTTTGTTAAAATTGTGAAACTAAAAAAATTTTATTATACGAAAGACAAATCACAATTAAGCTGAAATGTCACTGTTTCAAAATAAAAGCCGTACATTAAATTTTCGAAAGAAAAAATTCTACACAATTTTCACACGAAACTCATTATTGCGAAAAAAAACTTTTTTTCTAAATTTTGTATGGAATTTGACAAGTAAATACGAGTAGTTTTCAAAAACTTTTGGTAAAGTGTAAATCTAGCAGGTGTAAATTCTAGGGAATTTTGAAATACTTTAACAGACCCAATTTTATCGACTTTAATTTAAAATAATACGCGTATAATTTATCCGAAAATTCTTCTTATTTTCGGCCCAAAACTAAATCTTTTAAAATTTACAATTTTTAAATCTGTCCCCAAACCGACGACGAAATCCCTAAGTTGGGCCCAAATCCCCCTACCTAACAACTCTGTAAAACCTCATTTGACATAAAAAAAATCCTCCCTTGACAAAATTTCCCACATGCTAGTGACATCTACAGTTTGTTTAAAAAACTATCGATGTTGCATCTCTATATTATATGTCTCTGGAAATATCAATTTATCCAGTGATTTTCAATCAGTGGATTTATTTTTGGATTTATTTTGTTTTGTCAAAAAATTCACATTTTATTTCAAAATTTAATATTTTTATTAAAATCTTATACTTATTCCCTAATACAATCATTAGGGCAAGGAATTTCATGCACTTCAAAATCGAAAAGATGCGCCTAAAAATGCGACTAAAAAAGACAAATATGCATTAAAAACATAAGAAATATGCACTTGAAACGATTATATTTGCAAAAATAAAGCACTTGAAAACATAAAAATATATATATAAGACAGTTATTTTGCAAATAGACGCAAAAATATGCAGCAACAAATCGATGCCATTTTGTCTTGAATTTGATGATTCGGATAAATATTTAGTCTATATCGGGAAAAAACAAACATTTGTATAAAATTCCTTGCCCTAATAATTATAATGTTTTGTAAAAATCTGAACATAGTTAAATCCAAAATGGATTTATAAAATAAATAAAATACAGGTAAATCCAAAATGGATTTATAAAATAAATAAACCCGATTTCGATTTAGATTAATTTATTTCCAGAAATTACATTTTCGCAAAACATAAATTTCGGGAACTGGCAACACTGATGGCAATAGCCAAAATCTGGCAACACCATAATAAAATTTGATATTTTTTAGCATAAACGTACTCCCAAGGTTTTGATGTACAAGTGCTATTTGCTTTGTTTACAGTGAGTTAAGAAAATCAATTTGGCCAAAAATTGGAAATTTCATGAGAAGGTTTTCGTTGGATTATTTTTCACAACTTTCGACGTGGATTATCTCAACAATAATGTGTCTATGAACTCAGCTCTTTGTATGGCGATAAACCACCATCAAAAGCAATAGTATATAACTGGTATAGTCAATTCAAACGTGGTCGTAGTTCGGTAGCCGACGAATTCCGTGAAGGTCGTCCGAAATCAGTTATTGTGGCACAATACATCGATGCAGTGCGTGAACTGATAATGCAAGATCGTCATGTGACATATCGTGAGATAGAGGCATCCTTGCACATTAGTTCCACTTCAATACATTCGATTTTGCGTAAACAATTAGTTGTAAAAAAAATTTGCTCTCGTTGGATACCCCATAATTTATAAATCGTGACAGGTAACGAATCATAGATATATGCGTATGAGCCGGAAACAAAACAGCAATCGAAAGTGTGGGTATTCCAAGACGAGCGAAATCCAAGAAAAGTTTTTCGTGGAAGAAGCACGGCGTAGCAAATGATCACCTGTTTCTTCGGCCGAATGGGTCATGTGGCCACTGTTCCGCTTGAGCCACGTATGACGGTCAATTCTGAGTGGTACACGACCATTTGTTTGCCGGAAATCGGCGGAGAAATTCGTAAAATCAACCGCCAAAGACGAATCATTCTCCATCATGACAATGCGAGCTCTCACACATCTCGTCAAAAAGGTGACTTTTTGAGCAGTCAAAACATCGAATTGCACCTGTCCATAAAAAAGGCAGAAACTAGATCTAGTCTGATTTTCAAATTAATATCTCGAAAACTAAGCGATCGTGGGAGTGCCCTTATATGCCCTCACATGATATGGACTAGACCCAGGAGGGTCCGGAGACCCTAAATTTGGATAAATTCTACGACTCAGTATAATTACCGATAAAACTGTAGTTTTAAAAATGTTTTACTTAAATTTAGATTTGTTAAATTTAGCAAAAAAAAAGTGTTAAAATCAACAAATTTTATTTTAAGCCAAAAAACAGCCCAGGAAAATTTTCTGTTCCAAAGAATCGGTTGTAGGATAGCTACTTTTCATTCACAAACCCTTCTACTGTCGTTTCTAACACCGATTCTTTTTTTTTTTTTAATAATAAATACAGCATTTATTTACTTCAAATTACATAACCAAAGCCCTGGGGCCATATATGATTAATAAAAGCTACTACAAAAAAATAATTTAAATAAAGATAATAAAAATAAATAATAATAAAAATAAATAATAATAAAAATAAATAATAAAAAAATAAATAATAAAAGAATAAGTAAAAAATACAGTAAAACTATCATATAAAAAAAATACTGAAAACATTATCTTGAATAATATAAATAGATATTTAAAAAAAATAATACAATCACCAGATTTTCCTAAGTGCAGCGATAATAAAAAAAGAAAAGGTCGAGAGAGATAAAAATAGTAGCACAAATAAAAAGCTATAACTCATGAATAGCTACATAATCCTTAAGCTTTCGCCTAAAGACCTGGGGTGAAAAAGCAAAACCTCTCAGGTATAGAGGTAGATCGTTCCATATTCTTGAAAGCCTAATCTGAAATGATCGCTCGAACATAGTAGTATGATGTGTGGGATAAACCAGTTGGGGGTTTCTTTCCGAGTTGGACAAAAGAAAGTTGTCAACTATATAGTCCGGAAACCCACTAACCATTGCTTTGTAAAAAAATATCAATAACCTCATACCTACATAATTAACAAAAGAGCACCCAAGAAATTGGATTACGTACGGAGTCACATGAGAGCGAAGTCTTAGGCCAAAAACATATCTAATAATTCTATTGAAAATCTTGGTAAACCTATTAAATTCACCGCCTGTGGTACCAGAATATACCTCGACACAATATAATATATGAGGCATCAACAAGGCATGTGCCAAACGCATCCTAATTGAGAGAGGCAGATATAAGTCAAGAGAATACAACCTTCTCAACAAGAATGATATTTTCGAAGAAACGTTATTAATATGCGATGAGAAATTTAAATGATTGTCAATTAAAACTCCAAGACATTTAATCTTATCCACAAATTCAACTCTCATGCCATCGAGAGTAACCATTATAGTATGTTGCAGCAGCAATTTTTGTAGGATATATAAAGTCTAATGCCTTAGTTTTGGTCGAGCTTGGAATGCTAGACTTGGGCTGAGCTCGCCGGATTGGGGTGGTCCTTGACCTAACCAAAGCAAAAGCTGCTGTCAATAGAAACAAACTTGTTTTCATTCCAAGACTTAGGTGTAAAATAACTGTTTAGATTAACTGAAAATATATGCAAGTTGAGAACTGATTTCATTTATAATTCCGCGATTGGTGTTCATATCGCCGGGACCTAAAAAATATTCTCACCCATCTGTTTCAAATGACTTCGTGCCCATGAAGATTTTTCTTTTAGTCATTCCCTAAATTAAAAATATATACAGTATACTATTACCTATTCATCCATATAACCTCTTGCCCCACATTCCCATTCAAAGTTCTCTATTCCATTTTTAAATTGGTAATATAGTTCATTTATTATAATAAAATCCCATTACGTCTAACCTTAAAATTAAATTCTAAGTCTATGTTAAATTTTAGCTTATAGGAATTCAGATATAAATATTTACTTTACGGACCTGAACGTATCTATCGAATTATAGTTCAAAATTCATTTCAAAAATTGCCTTGTTTTTTTTTTTTTTATATGAAAATATTACATTAGTTAGTAAATAAATTTAATAAATTAAATTGTTATTGAAAAGATGTTTAGATTTGGAACTTACAGTTTAAAATCCTTGGGCAAGGATATCGATGGTCTAAAAGAACAAATGATAGGTTTTGCATGAAAATATAATACAATTCAAATTCTTAATTTAACTGGAACGATGTCTTGAGCTCAATCCATTCGTATCCTTTCATTCTGAAATTTGAGAGAACTTGATTAATAATGGTTAAAAAAAACTGTATTTTAGGCTTTGGTGTTAAAATATAAACCATTTAAAAACTTTACATTCGCTTCTTAACTGAAATTATTTGAAAATTTGCAGAAGCTATATAAAGAATTTGTCTGTAAATTCTGACATACTAAATTTGGATTACAACTATTTAATTTGTTGAGTGTAATTATTATTATTTCATAAACAACTAATATAATAATATAACAACTAATATATTAATTCATGATATCTAATACCTTTAAAAGTGATCAAATTTTATCAATTGTATTATATATCCAGATTCCTATAGAATTGGTTTATTTTATTTGTAAATTTGTAAAAAGATGTAAATTTATTTTCTTTTGGGTAATGAAAATGATATTCACAATTTAATAAGATTTGATAACTTTTCTTATCCTAAAATAAATGATTTTATAATTAAAAAATTATTAAATTATTTTCCTTCATATTAATACAAATCAGTTTACGAATCATTCAGTCTTATAATATTACCTGAAGGGTTCGTTCCCTGATTAAGTATAAATGTTAATTTTGTAAAAAAAAAACATATGTAGATAATGATCATAAAGCTTAATTATGTAAAATAACGATGTGTATATGTACTTGGGTTTACGTGAAATTTGTCTTGTATTTGATGAGAGCGCACATGATGAGTATATTGCATTATGAGAGCAGAACTTTGCAACTTCTGCGTTTGCTAATTGGGTTTAATACAAAAAAACTTGAACTGCTTGTTTTTTTTTTTTTTTTTTTTTTTTTTTTATAAAGAGAAGCAACACTCAGGAAATTCTTCCTACTAATTAACGTGTTGCTTCCTTTGGAAATGGGATAGAGAAGAAGTGAAAGGTGGTGAAAGATGAAGGGCTTCAAATATGGCAACACTGTAGTTGCGCGAGATGTTGAATTTTTAGAACAGTTGTTGCGCGCCATCTGATGGTAAGTTGGCGAACTTTGTTGAAGCTTTTAGTTCATAGCCCTGTTATATTATTTTACTTCGGTGGGGTTAAGTGCTATGGGAACACCGAAGGAGGACGCTGCGATATGTATGAGGGATAGAAAAAACTCATACATATTACTATTTTTCATAAATTGATGTTGCCTTGGTTGGGGCTCGAACCCGCAACCTCACGTGTAACAGTCCAACGCGCTAACCATTACACCACAGCGCCCCAAGTTGATGACGTTGTTGAGTAATTTTTACGTTATTATTACATGCATTTACAAACCAATACTTTCTATAATATAAATGCAAGGTAGGTTGGTTGATAATTCCTTAAAATTTGTAAAATTGTTTTATATGGGTTGAAAAAGATGTTTACACATGTCACTTCACAATTTGTATTACTTCAAATTATTGTATAAAATTTAATTTGTTTGACAAAGCTTATGAACTTTAAATTGTTACACCAACGCCATTATATGGAAAGTCGATTTTTGACAAATAATTATATGACCTGGTTGTTGAAGGTTTTGATGATAAATTGACGTATAGAGTTAGAAGATTCGCAATTTCACACGTGGTTAAAATTTAGTGACGTATGGAAATTATGATGCACTTTAAGACTCCATTTTTTTTTGTTTTTTTCAGAACTCAGACTTATATTATAGGTTAATGGTAGTGTTGAGGTTTTCGGAATGATCTGAATGGGCTACCCCATACATCTTCAATCCCTTAGTAAAACGTGGATTATGTCCAACTAATGATTCCGTAATTAACGATTTTTCTTTTTTTTTATATTATGTTGCATACGAATTTATCAGAATATACACACTTTATTTTTTTTTTCTTTTTAACTTTGGAGTTTAAACTATGTTTTATTTCACTTTATTAATTGTTCATTCAATACCTTCTAAATTATTATTATTTCTTTGAATATTTAATCATTAAATTTCAACTTTACTTGATGATGGCTGCCGAAAAAAAAGAAAAATGCAGTAATCTCTACTTTCCTTTTCGACTATGGAACCTCTATCAATAGTAATAAAGCTTTTTCTCTATTCTTTTTATATATTATAGCAAATTAATTGAAGTTGCCTAACTGGATGTGTTTAGACTTATCCCAGCAAACCAAACGATATCGTTTGATATCAAAATATCAGGCAGCGCGTTATTATATCAGTATTCCATTAGAAACGACATCATCAATGATATCGATATAATCAAAAATATATGATATCCTTAATGAACAAAATTACAAACACAAATATGATTTTTTTTTTTTTTTTTTTTTTTTTTTGGAAATTTTTATCGTTATCTAACAAAAAATATTACATCATTACAATTTTATTAATTGTATAATAAACGATATCAAAATGTCATAAAATAAGGAAAAAATCTGCAACAAGTATCAATATCGAAACCAAAACCCATTAACTTCATCGTTCTTGGATTGACAACAAAACCATTGCCAGAAGACCAAGATAGAACCTCATGTATGATGAAATTTACACCCTCTTCCAAGACATCTACAAATTGCGAATCGGCATAGCAAAGAAACTGAACATCATCCGCATAAACGTAAGACTGACATGATAGACCATTCCCAAATGTAAGAAGATCATTCAAGTAAATCATGAACAGTAGTGGGCCAATAACAGACCCCTGAGGTACCCCAATGGTTATTGGTTTCGTTAAAGAAAAAGAATCGCCAATCGAAACAAACTGACTTCTACAACTCAAAATTGTTTGAAATTGTCCCAAAAGCAACCCCTTCTATAGCTCCAAAGTGGAACCGGTGGCTCTAGAATCAATTCTGGAACTGATTCTAGGTCACCCACACCTTCCATATAGGATCCCAGGAACTGTTTCCGGAACCATCGGTTGCAGTGGAACCAGTTGTAGAATGGGTGTGGTTGGCTACCGATTGTAAAAATTTTTCCTGGGTACTTTTCATTCACAACCCCTTCTACTGTCGATTCTAACACTGATTCTTTTTGTTTGAAATTATCCCTAAAGCAACCCCTTCTATAGCTTCAAAATGAAACAGGTTGCTCTAGAAACAGTTCAGGAACTAGTTCTGGGGCTGATTCTATGTCACCCACACCTTCCATATAGGATCCCAGGAACTGGTTCCGGAACCAGTTCCATGGAATCGGTTGCAGTGGAACCAGTTGTAGAATGGGTGTGGTTGGCTACCGATTGTAAAAAATTTTCCTGGGAGGAATAAAATTTGTTAAAGCAACAAATTTTTCTGCCCAACCAACAGACGTATTATTTTGAGTGTAGTGTAAACAACAAAGTTTTTTTTTTGCTTCGAAAATGTTGGATTTTGTGCCAACAAAGCATCATTTGCGGGAAGTTTTGCTTTATTTCTTCAATTTGAAAAGCTTATCCTTATCCCAGCCAAAGCCGAATATACATGGCGCCAAGTTAATGCTCTATATTTGGTGCAACCGGAAGTGTCCCATCTATTATGAGCTGCTGAAATCAGGCCATACGATCACAGGGGACCTATACCGAACACAATTGATTTATTTGAAGCGAGCATTGGCCGAAAAACTGCCGTTATATGCGACCAGACATGAAGCCGTACACACAGAAAACAGTTTTGGTGCTGACAACCCGATTTGTTGCCAATCGAATGGTTCGGTTGCATCAAATGAATTTTTCGGTTGCGGCTACCGAATTTTTCTTGATACAATTGAAATTCCGTTGCCACAGTCAAATTAGTCCTGTCTCAATTGATTTTCTGTTGCCATAACCGAAAAATTCGGATACTACAACCGAACCATGGGATTGGCTACAATTGCGGTTATCAGAACTGAATCTGTTTTCTGGGTGTATTATTCCATCATGACAACGCTCGGCCACATGCTGCAAGACGTGTTAAAAGCTATTTAAAAAATAGTGGTTGGGAAGTTTTGCCTCACCTGCCACATAGTACAGACCTTGCCCCGTCCGACTACCATTTGTTTCGATCAATGCAGAACGCCCTCACTGGAATACGATTTACTTTAGAACAGGTCAGCATATGTTGCCAAATGATGGCAAAAGGTCATAGCCAACGGCGGCCAATACTTTGAATAAATTTATTTTGTACCAATGTTTCACAAAAAACCCCCAAAATTTTGCATAAATCCCAAATTTTTAAGTTATACACCACTATTTTGAGATCAAAATTTGTCTTTTAGTTAATTTAAAATGATGCAGAAAGTTTTACTAAATATTAGTAGAATAAATAAAAGTAGCAAAAACAAAGTGTATTCTAAAATCAAGAGAAATTTTCGCTAAAAAATAGTAAACTGCTGATGTCAGATGGGTGGATTTTTATTTGCATTATAAAAAAATCGAAAAAAAAACATTTTTAAAATGAAAAATTTTTTCTGTGATATTTTAGCTTACTAATAATTTAGCAAAACTTTTCGTTGATTTCAGCAGGTTACGTTCTTATTTTCTATTAACTAAATTTAACTTAAATATAACTAAAATTCTGTATATTTAACATTTTTATTTTTGCTGTTCCTATCTTATCTTTTGAGATAAGATAAGAAATCTGCTAATTTTAGCAGTTTTTTTCTCCAAAGTAAGTTTTAACTAATTTTTAGTAGTTTTAACTAGAATTTTTATAGATTTTTTATATTAGTGAACACTTGAAGATGCCATATCAGCTAAGTGTCTAGAACTTCACCATATAAAAACACAAGGATTGTTAATGAAAAGATTTTCGAAATAGACATACATATACAGGAGATTTTCCAAAGAAGTGGAAAATTACTAAATAAGTGGCGAGGAGATTATGTAACAGTTAATAAAAAATACTTTAAAAAACCTAAAAGAATATTGGTAAGAAAAGTCTGGGTATCTTATTAAAAAGGGCTTTTAAAAATGATGGAAATATATATAATAAGGTCTCTGCTAAAAACCAAATGCTACACTTCATTTTGTGCTCAAAAACACAAATATCAAATTTAACAGTGTTTCAGCCCTTACAAATTTCTGTTGTATTTCGATTATAGAATAAAATAGTTTTAACCTTAAATTAAGGATACCGTAATTACTTGAAAAGGAAATAACGTTCCATTACCAAAAGTTTTATAACATTATGCTGGTTTTTAATTTTGCGTCATTAACATTAACATATTACTCATGCGCTCCAGTATTCTTTTACAATTTTCTTTATTTATATTCACAGTTACACTCGTAACAATTTCTTTGGCACAAAAATTTTACATTACTTAAAAGTTTTTAAAAATAGTTGGTTCCATTAAAAATCTGTAGTTATAAACTTCATTATGTGTTTATGTACTTGTATTGTAATTTTACTAGATATAAGGATAATGGTGATTTTTTTTATTTCCAGTTCATTGACTTCTTCATTCATTCGTTCAAATTCATTTCATTACGTTTCAGCGCTTTTTAATTGAAAATTCAAATCAGTTTTAAGTCAATTTTTACTCAATGTTTGTATTCTCATTTCAAAAACTATGCTACACTCATAGAAATAAACCTGTAAAAATAGCAAAAAAGGATATAAGATAAGAAATAGAGTTCTCGTTATAATTGAATAAACTTTTAGTTAATTCAAAATAACAAATTATACTTTAAAATCTTCAGCAAATTTTGCTAAATATCAGAAAACTAAAATTGGAAAAAAATGTGATATATCTAAATTAGGGCGGGTCAAATTTTATAAAGCAAAATTTCTCAGAATCACCTAAAGATTACGTTTTTGCTATACGCTTCATCAAAAAAAAAAAAAATTAACCCGCCCTAATCTACATAGTTTCTACTATTTTTTTAAGTTATATTTTATTGAATGCAAATAGCAGTATATCCTACTTAAATCAAGAGAAATATTTGCTAATAAAATAGTGAACTGCTAATTCCAGAAGGTTTGATTTTTACTTTGATTAAAAAAAAAATAAAAAAAAACTTAAACTCATTTAGCAAATAAAATATCAACTATACATACTCCTCATTCATCTTAAAAACTTAAAATTTTTAATTTTTTTGTAATTTTTTAGTCTACTAATTATTTAGCTAAATAATTAGTAAAATTAATAATTTCTCTTAATCAAAATTTAACTAAAATTCTGTATATTTAACAATTTCAATTTTGCTGTTCGTATTTACTAATATTTAGCGAAAACAATCTGCTAATTTCAGCAGTTTTCTCTGCAAGGTATTTTTTAACTAATTTTTAGTAGTTTTAAGTAAATATTTTACAAACTTTTTTCCATTAGTGTACTATTTGATTTTAATTTATGTCCGTGGATATGGTTTTCTGCCCATGCTCATGCACTATAAATATGAATGTGTTTGTCCATGTATGGGTCTCTATGTGTCTTTGTGTTGTGGTGGTGATGTTGGTGTTACCACAATTCGATCCTTCTAACCTCAATACTGATTGTATGTTATTACTATTAGTCTATTATATCGAATCGTTTTTTTTTTAATTTTTTTTTATCGAAAATTGTTGTTAAACATGACTGAATTTGTGTTTAATGTAAGTAAGTAGCTGAACCAAAAACAAAAAACTCTAAGCAAACATCTACCGAATCCGCATATAATTTTAAGCATTTATGTTGTTTGGCATAGATTCAAACAGAGAAAATATGTACAAAATTTCATTGTTAGTTTTAATTCATTGTTTGCTTTCACAAAAAAATCAGGTAGTAAAACCAACCGCCTTTTGTGTGGTTATGCAGTTGTTGGTTTTTATCGTTGGTCGCTCATTAAGTTTTTATCGTTTTAATGGTTTTTATTTTCTATTGGCAAAATTCAATAGTGGTTTGTTTGTTGCATTTTTGTTAAACTCTAAGTGGCTTCCAATATAATTTTTGTAAAATTTTTAACAGTTTACAATGAAATAACAAAATTGTTTTTAATACGGCCAATTGAAAAGAATTTCAGTGATTGTATAAATTTTTGAAGGCAAATATAGAGTTTTCAAATTCGCGAAATTTTTAACTCCCGGGATTCGGAATTTTTTTAATATATTCGGGATTTTACGTACTCATAGAAACAAGTCTGTAAAAATGGCAGAAAAAACTGCTAAAAATTAGTTAATAATGACCTGGCAGAAAAAACTGCTAAATTCAGCAGAATCTGTTTGCCAAATATTAGCAAAATGATAACAGCAAATCTACTAAATTTTTAGATAAATCTAAATCTACTAATTTTTAAATAAGTTTTTTGCTGATTTCTTTTAAATGTAGGTATTTAGTTATTGGCGCAGCTAACCGAAGAAAAGCCTATTTTTGATAAATGCTATTATGTACAGGGTGGTCCAAAATTACCGAAGGGGTTTCAATTCCTTATAACTTTTTTATAATAATTTTTTTTTAATTTTTTTCAGTATTTTGTAAAGACGACTTGCGGAATTTGAAATGGAATAGCACACATTTGAACAATTGAATATCATGATTTTATTCTTAATTTAATTATGAGCGACAAAGCCCATTTCCAATTACATGGATTCGTTAAAAGGCAAAACTGCAGAATAAGGGCTACTGAAAATCCAAGAGTATTTCAACATCGACAATTACACCCACTTAAGTGTACTGTTTGGTGCGGTGTTTCGTTGGAAATGATTTTGAAAATGAACACTGTGTCGCCGTTTCCATCACTGGTGTTCAATATCGGACAATGTTGGGCAATTTTTTAAGGCCTCGTTAAGGGCACGTTGTTCAATTGTGTACTGTTGCATTTTAAATTCCCCAAGTCTTCTTTTTAAAATACTAAAAAAAAAATGTTTTAATTATAATAAAAAGGAATTCAAACCCCTTTGGTAATTTTGGACCACCCTGTATATAAATAATGAGACGGAGCTGTATCTGCCTCATATTTAGCTTTAGCTTTATTTTCTCTATTTTATGTATATACATCAGTGTTGCCAGAAAAGTTTTAGCTCATATCCCCATTTCGCAAATTGAAATCCCCAAAAATAACTAAAGTAGTTTTAGAAACCCCTAAAAAATTTGTTACAAAATTAAACGAAAAAATTTAGCAAAAATATTGTATTTTGTCAAGTCCGAATAGTAAAATTTTTAACTAAAAATTAGTTAGAAACTTGCAAAATTGAATTTTTTGTTTTACCAATTTTTCTAATAACTTTTTTTTTGTGAGTGTAACAATAATCGTAAATTTAAATTAAGTTTGCCATAGTCTGTCCATAATCCATTTAAATTTTTGGGACGCTTGTTAAAA
Source organism: Leucophora obtusa (assembly GCA_949987735.1). Taxonomy (NCBI): domain Eukaryota; kingdom Metazoa; phylum Arthropoda; class Insecta; order Diptera; family Anthomyiidae; genus Leucophora; species Leucophora obtusa. The sequence continues at coordinate 126,296,890 of OX465297.1, read as the reverse complement.
ATGGAGACAAGAAAATGCAAAACTACAGGAGAACAAGGCAACATTTTTTACGGATTTCACCGTAAGCTCAAGCGTGTGGAAATATTCGATGAATATCAAGAGGCATATGGAGAGAAGAGATCATCTCTTGCGACCATTCCGAAGTACAATCGGAGATTCCAGAGCGGTGGAGAGTGTGGCTCGCGAAGGTCGCTCACAATGATGCAAGAGTAGTACTGCTAAAGTCGAAAACTGATCAACATCCAAGATTGACATAGAATATGGTTGCTGATGGACTGGGCTTGAATGCCATGTCAGTATTGCGAATATTAAATAATCATCTTGGGTTCCCCTAAGTGTAAATGAAGCTCAAAATGGGGCACGTATTTCGTTTGTTCAATATTTTCTTAACAAATTTAGAAACGGAGACTCTAACGCCTTCAATAAAATTATACACAGATTAAAATAGTTTGTTAATACAATTAAAAATTTTTGTAAACACAATTAAACTTTTAATTGAAATTAAGCCTAAAATTGATTTTGTAAATAGCAAACAAACACATTTGCTGAAATTCAAATTTCGGCAAATTTAACAAACCATGTTGTTCATTTAATTGCTAATTTTGTTTTCATTAAATAGTTTATCATATTTTGTTGAAATTCAAAGAAAAATGTTCCAATCGAATTTGTTGCATCTTTTTTCAAAATTTGTTTCAATCATTTTAATATCAATCATAAAAATTACAATTTGAATAAAAGCATATTAATTTAATAAATATTTTTATCTAAAAATAGAAAACACTTCCCAGGAAAATTTTTTACAATCGGTAGCCAACCACACCCATTCTACAACTGGTTCCACTGCAACCGATTCCATGGAACTGGTTCCGGAACCAGTTCCTGGGATCCTATATGGAAGGTGTGGGTGACGTAGAATCAGTTCCAGAACTGATTCTAGAGCAACCGGTTCCACTTTGGAGCTATAGAAGGGGTTGCTTTTGGAATAATTTCAAACAAAAAGAATCGGTGTTAGAATCGAGAGTAGAAGGGGTTGTGAATGAAAAGTAGCTATTCTACAACCGATTCTTTGGAACAGAAAATTTTCCTGGGTTATTTATTTAATACGTTTTAATTTAATTTTAGCCTTTTTACCATTTTTTGTTAGCATTTACGCGTGTGTTTAATAGAGTTTTGTCTTTCATGAACGAACTAGTTCGATTGAAGTATTCACTCTTTTGAATAATATGACCTAGTTCCTCATTATTCGGTATTTTTGTTCAATCATTCCTTTCTCCGTTCGATGGATCAATTGTTTGTATCTCCTTTTAATTAAATTAAATTCTATATAATTCTATTCTAAATTAAAACTGTTAAATATACAGAATTTTAGATACATTTGAGTTCAAGTTTTGTTAATGGAAAATAGCAAATTGACCTGCTAAATTCAGCAAAAAATTTTCCTAAATAATTTGTAGCCTAAAAAATCACAAAAAAATTTAAAATTTTCGAAGTTTTTTTAATGCAAATAAAAATCAAGCCTTTTGAAAACAGAAATTTATAATTTTTTAGCAAATATTTCTGCTGATTTTAGCAGGATAGACTGCTATTTGCATTCAACTAAACTTAGCTTAAAAGTATAAAAAATTTTGAAGATATAACATTTTATTTTTGCTATTGTTAGTCTACTAATATTTAGCAAAATTTTCTGCAGATTTTCCAGTATAACTTGTCATTTTCAATTAACTAAGAGTTTACTTAAATATAACTAGAATTCTGTAGATTAGCAGTTTTAATTTTGCTGTTCTTATTTTACTAGTATTTAGCAAAAAAATCTGCTAATTTCAACAGCTTTTTCTGCAGCATCAATTTTAACTAATGTTTAGTAACTTTTTCTGCTATTTTTACAGATTTATTGCTATGAGTTTATGATTAATACATTAAAAATTCGATTGCAGAAACAAAATAATAGAGTTTCCGCATTTCCTTTAGAGTCTCAAAGATCATCAAATACCTTTGACTTAGTCTAGACACATTGAATGGTCAAACGAAAGGTACCCATGATACCTTAATTGGCTAATAAACATCGGTTTTGACATTTTAAACGAACTGTTTTTAGCCTTTAGAATCATGTGGTTCTTACCCTTTGTCTATTATATTAAATATTACATTTTTTCCTGTTACACTATGCGACAGTCAAAATCGGGATGGGATGAAACCAACGGGAAATGTTATATCGGTCAAAAACAAGTTATACGTGTCCCGGCGTTTCTCTGGGTCACCCCTAGGAATCGAGATATATCTTTTTTTTGACATAACTCGAGAACCACTACTCCGATTTTGCTCAAACAATTTTAAAAAAATTAAAAATTACAATTCCTTTAATCTGTTCATATAACGTTTTTCTATATACTCAACAGTTTTGCCGGTAAAAATAAATGTTTGTTACCGCTACCATAAAAATCAATAACCTTTTGTTTATTACTTTTTTTTAATATTTTAGGCAAAAAATATTTTTTTCTTCATACATTTATTTTTACCGGCAAAACTGTTGAGTATATAGAAAAACGTTATATGAACAGATTAAAGGAATTGTCATTTTTAATTTTTTTAAAATAGTTTGAGCAAAATCGGACTAGTGGTTCTCGAGTTATGTCAAAAAAAAGACCACCAAAGGTCAAATCGATATATCTCGATTCCTAGGGTTGACCCAGCGAAACGCCGGGACACGTATAACTTCTTTTTTACCGATATAACTTTCCCCGGTAGTTTGAACCCTTCCCGATCACTGACCCCTACTATTTGTCTCACAGTGTTATTACCACCTTCACAGACATCCTATTTATGCTATAATCTACAATTATTTATAATTGTAAATAATTTAGAAATACATTTATGTATTTCTTTTTAGTATTATTTTTCTCTTTGTAAATTTTGTAGACCACAAAAACCATTAATTTGACCAAAAGACTTTAATATTATTATGAAATTGTATTTAATATTTTCCAAAACTGTATAGTTCTTGTTCATATGGAATGTTCAAACGAAATGAATTTTCCCTTTTAACTGAATTACACACACATATAAACACATATTTGTCTATAAAATTTGTTTATGGCTAAAAACATTTCAACACTTAGAAATTAAGTTATTTTCTAGAATTTTTTTTTTCATTATTTTTGCTATAGAGCAAAAAACATACTAAAATTTTGAACAACTATAGAGAATTTCATACATTCAACAACATACATTCAGTTATAAATATACCTACTAGGGTACTCAATTAATCGGCTTCTTATTTTAATCGATTAATCGTTCAAATAATTATTCGGGTTTTTTTCTTAACCGGTTAATCGAACAAAATTTTTAAATTAATCGATTAATCGTAAAAAAATTTCTATAAAATTATTTTTTAATAATTTTAAGTATTTTTAATAAATTTTATTTAAAGAAAGCATCTAAAATAGATTCAGTAGCTCTTCTAAAGTTCATAAAAATAAAAAATGTAATAACTGATATCAGATTTTGTGAATATTTTTATTTTTTTCTATCCCCTCCCTCAAATTTTAACCAAATCAGGAAGAACCACACCGCAATGTGTTAAAGACTTAAAGAAGAATATAACACCCTGTACATTAATTTATATCTCTTTCGTATACATTGAATACATAACAAATGTTAATATCGAATTCTGTTGAGAATTGATTTTCCCTCTACGTTTAAGTACCTCCATCCCTCCTTTTTATTTTATTTCAATTTATTTTATTAATTCAGAGTGCTCACTAAGCAAGCTTTATTACATTGAGCATTGATTATAATTAATAATTATTAATGCTTTCGTTTAATATTAACTTTTAAAAAAGTTGTAAAAAAATAATTAAAAATTTATTTTAAGTAAATGGATACTACCCACTTTACTAGATCAGTCACAACAACAGAGTAGTAATTTGGAAGATGACAAAGCAAACTGTGATAATTTTATGTTTTATTTTTTTTTAACGCTCCTACTTAAAAACATGAATTTCTAATTGAGTTGAAGCTAACACATATTTCTTGATATTCTAAAAGGTCGTCCCTTGATTATTTTTAGGCCAGAATGTAATCCGGATAGACACAGCAAATTATTTATCACAATTTTTTAAATAAGTTTTGAAATTTTAGCATATTTGCTTTAATAAAAAATTGATATTTTTTAAACATTTTTGTAATTAACCAATTTCCGTTAGTCGATTAATCGTATGAAATTATTCGAATTATTCGTTATTCGAAATTTGGACATTTTAAATTATTCAAAAAATTTTTCAGCACAATTAATCGAATAACGATTAATCGATTGAATACCCTAATACCTACAGTATGTATGAATACACTCATAGAAGTTTAAGAATTTAAAAATTATATTTAGAAACAGATGTAATAACCAGAGAAGACAAAATTGCTGTTTTTTGCTTTTTATGCTTTTTATTGCTTGTTTTACTCATATTTGCTTCTTTTTGCTTTTTTTTTGGATTTTCCGTTTTTTAGCTTTAGAATAGCTTTTTCTTAAGATTTTTGAGCTCTAAATTGCTTTTTTTAAGACTTTTTGCTAAAAAATATTTTTTTTTGCTCACAAAAAAAATATATTTTCTCTTAACTTTGAATTTTTTTTTAAACTGTTGTTTTTCCAAGTTTTTTTTTACTTTTGCAGTTTTCTTGCTTTTTTTACAATATTTTTTTGCATTAAACAAATCGGATTTTGCTTTTTTCTGTCTTCTCTGGTAATAACAAATCGGTAGAATTCTAAAAGGAAATGCACATATATTCTTATAAAAATGAAAAAATATGGTTCACCGGAATTGATTCCGATGCCAAAATCTCGTAAATTCGATATTCAGTGGTCACAGACTCCTAATTCGATTGTGGCAATCGAGTTTAGTCTGAGCATGACCTAAATACCATTCTGAAAGCGTTTTTATTAATACTATAACTAACATTTGTTTTTTGAGTGTATGCAAATGTTTAAAATTCATAGTGGTCTATGATGATGTATGTATGTGTATCGTATCGTATGTGTTAAACTAAAAACATATTGCATATGAAAATATAGCCCTTAATACTCTGATGCATTTATAATCATGTTAACAAATAATTTACGCAACACTGAATATAAAATTTTATTACAAACTATTTTGGGAATTTGTTTATATGAAAAGGAAATTATAGTTAGCATTTGATATGTAAACTAAGGGCTGTGAATAAATTTTAAACTCCCAACATCGACTTATAGGACTACTCAATTTTAGTATAATTATTTTATAGTTACATGGATTGAAAATATAACTGCATAATTCATTTAAACAATGTAGTTAAAATCTAAATACATTTTAATTAAATTGAGAATTAAATTTAAAAATAAATTTCATATATAAGACATAATAAATTTAATTTAAATTGTATATAACTGAAAGGGATTTTAAAATAAACTCATCATAAATTATTTGCACTATAACAATTTTTCAAGAAGAAGAATTTCATAAAATTTAAATAACTTAAATTTGTAACATCTTGCAATGTAGAAAGTACAAATAATTTAATTCTTACTTTATTAAAGCTAAAACAAACCAAGTGTACGTATCTGTATTATTTAAAATCCAATTTTTAACCCTTTTTTTATTTGCTTGTAATCCCATTCGTAGAGTAATCTTTTTATTTGTATCTCTAGTTCAGCAACCATTTAAATCAATTCAAAACGCATAAAACCTCAAACAAGTTATAAAGTTTATAGCTTTACATTCGCACATAACTAGGATAACACTTATTTGTTGAATTATTGTTTTCTGTAATTCCTAAAATGGTATGCGTTCAAAGTTCTTGGAGTTATTAGCAGTATTAATTGGACCCAATACAAAACGAGATTTTAAAACAATTAAAATGCTAGTTCTCTGGAGTCTTTTAAATAAGCTAGCAAATAATTTTAGTCGCGGAGCCACAATTTTGGCTTAAGCTTTTTAACTCCTTTGGTCACACTTTTGGATTTGGGCATCCCTTTTGGGATATACTCCGCAAAATTATTTCCGGAGGAAGCTACAGACTACACAGAAGAAAAAAACCCGTAGCCCGGCCAAAGACAGTTATACTGAAAAAATGTCAACACTAAAGGTTTTGGACATACCGCAGTGTAGATAACTCCTAAACCCGGCGGAAGGCCATGTACGCAGCAAAACTTTACTCAGAGAAGCCACACCTAAAATAATACGTCAGTAGAAAAATTTAGATTTTAGTTATCTTCAGTGTTACTATACTAAAAATCCTCAGTAATTTAACTAGTTTCGAGTGTTAGTTTTCAAAACTTTTTATAACTAATTTTTAAGAACCCATTCGTTAAATTTTACACAATTTATTGTTATTTATTTTCCTCCCGATTTTCTAAAATGGCACATATCGTGGAAACTAAGAGAGATAGATCAAAATTAACGAAAATTGCGACTACCCCTAACCGTATAATACCCCAGCGAAAGGGATTATCTCTATCCAAAAATTGACCATGGTGGGGCCCTGGACCGTCGGGAATTTCTTATAAAAATGTTCTACTTCATAAAATGGTCCATATCTCGAAAACTAAGCGAGATAGAGCAAAACGGATAAAATGTTTGCTCCCCTGGAGTTCCCTTACATGACTTTAGATGGTATGGACTAGGCCCGCGGAGGGCCCCGAGACCTTAATTTAAACAAATTTTACGACTCAGTATAATTACAAATAAAACTGAAGTTTTACTAATTTCTTACTTAAATTTAGATTTGTTGAATTTAACAAAAGAATTAGTTAAAATCAACAGAGTAGAAAACCTTAAAAAAACTTTATTCATTGAAGAAAAACTTTATTCATCGAAGGCCACTGCAGTTATACAACAGAGTAGGAAACCACAAAGGCCGGACAAAGGGTACACAGAAGAGATTTATGACTATAGGGTACTACTTTCTTTTGAAAAAGAATCTAAAAGCTCATGGGAAGTAAGGCGAAAAATTTTCGGTAATGATCCGCAATGCCCCCATTTCTGGTTTGCGGATCATTACCGAAAAATGTCCGTTTGGATTATGACTACCCAGCAAAAAAATTAGAAGTAATGCTTTACAAACTACTTCTTTCACTGCTTCACAAGTATCCGTTAGTGTATTTTTACTGCTTTTTTAGAAGTTATTCTGAACAACTTCAAAAAATCACTTCTTTCATTGCTTCTAGAGTATCCGTTAGTATATTTTTACAGCTTTTTTAGAATTACTTCTGAACAACATCCAAAAAATCACTTAAGTATTGCTTCTAAAGAGTAATTGCTCTAAAAGTGATCGTAAAAAGTGATTCCAAACGGTTCGATTCTCGGAGGGACCAATATTTTTTTAAAATTTTTTTTTATTCTATTAATTTTTTTTTAATATTTGTAATTAATTTGTTTAAATTCAATATTGTTTTAATTTTTAAAAATATGTATATATAAAAAAAATTGATGGGAAATAGCTTTTTATGCACCTGTAAAAGTAGTACTGAAAACAATATTGAATTGGAGTGCACCTTTTACACTTAAGTACTTTTATTGAAGAGAATAAGGAACTATATCTCGCAGTAACAAAGTGGTGTTTTTATGCCAGTCAACTTTCATATCAAAGAATAGCTCAGCGGTAGGGCGCTAGACTAGCAATCATGAGGTCGCAAGTTCGATACCCGGTGGCGGCAATAAAAAACTTTTCTAAAATTTTTTTTTTTTTTAATTTTTCCGAAGAATTTTTTTTTTTTAACTTTTAATTGGTGAAAAAGAGCTTCCTTTGCACTCGTTCATAAAGTACTGCAAAAATGTTTAAGTGGGAGTGCTCCTCTCCTATGACAACTCAATGTTAAAATCATTAGTGTTTATGTTAAATAAGAAGTACATCTAGATCATCAATTGTAGTGCTTTTTCTACTGCTTCGGCATATCTTTTTTTGCTGGGCAGGGTATTCAATTAATCGACTTTTTACTTTGACCGATTAATCGTGCAAATAATTATTCGGGTTTTTTTCTTAACCGATTGAGCGAACATAATTTGAAAATTAATCGAAAAGAAATTTACGTGACATAATATACACAGTAGAGCGTACCACCTTACAGGCAAAAAAAAGTGCGCCGTACACCCTCCAATATGAAGTATTTTTGCAAGGAGATTTCAAAAAAAAATTTTTATTTTTTTTTGCTGAACGTAGGGGTCGCTATTTTACATTTTTCATTATACCTTTGCCATTTACAGTCGGATCTTAAAGTATGATACATCGATGTTTTTCTCTCGAGGAGCCCAGTGTTTTGCTCTAAGGGCTTTTTGAGCTCAATTATCCCGTTCTAGTAGTTACCCACCAGATCTCAGTTGCTACCACCCTAATGTCAGAAAATTAAAATTCGCTTAAAATCATTCAACTTTTGCTAAGGAAGTTTTTTGCTAAACCCAGTAGAAATTTCTTTCATATATTGGTTGCCGAACGTAGGGGTCGCTTTTTTAAATTTTTTTTAATTGGATTTTTACTATATAGCAAAACACTGGTTTCATTGAGGCAAAAAAAACGATATATCTGACTTTAAAATCCGATTTTAAATGCCAAAGCTATAACAAAAAATTAAAAAAGGCGACCCCTACGTTCGGGAAAAAAAAATTTTTTTGAGGTACGGTCTAATACACAGATTTGATGCATTTTTAAAAATTTTATTTAAAAAATGGAACAAAAATAATTTCAGTAACTTTTCTAAACTTCATAAGAATAAAAAATGTAATAACTAAGATCATATTTTGTAAAAATTTTTATTTTTTCTGTCTCCTCTGTGACATATTCAAATTTCATCCAAATCGGAGAATACCACACCGCAGACCTTTCTGGTAAATTTTGCATTTTGTTAGGTTAAACCGTAGATAGCCAGACGTAAAAGTAGCGCGCTGAAAAATGTTCAATGAGTTAAAGAAGAATAGAAGAACTGGTACATTAATTTGTATCTTTTTCGTTTGCATTGAACGCATAAAAAATGTAATTGCAGTGAGAAATTCTGTTGAGAATTGATTTTCCCTCTACGTTTATGTCCTTCCATTTTGCGCATTAATTATCATTAATAATTATAATAATTATAATTTATATTTATAATAATTATTAATTAAAAAAATATTAATGCTCTCGTTTAATCTCAGTATTTGAAAATCGCCAAAAAAAAATAATTACAATTTTCTTATACGTAAATAGATACCACTACATTGCTAGATCTGTCAATAAAACAGAGTAGTATTTTGGAAGATGACAAAGCAAATTGTGACTCTTCTTCTTCCTGTAAATGAATTTAGAAAAATTCTTTAGTAACTAAATATAATATTAATTATGATTGTCTTATGTGACGCTTAAGCCTTTATAACACTAGCTTTTTTTCTTACTTTTTCTTTACCTTTTTCCAGCGTTTTTGGTTGTTTACGAAAATGTTAAAAAGGAGCAGAAAAAAATCAAATAAAAACCGTAAGAAAAGTTAAGAAAAAAAACTAGTATCATACGGGCTTTACAAACGCTTTACTAAACAACAATGTTAAATTTTGCCCAAGCAGCAACGTCATCTCCAATCAACACTTGATATCCAACTATTGAATGCGAATAAAACACATCACAATGTGATAATCACTTGTGAAAAAGGATTCAAAAGATTAATCATTCTAATTGAGAAATAAATTGTTCATGTATTATTTAATTCTGGCTCTTCCGACTACAAAACATACATCGTGAACGCTGTGATTGGCAAAAACTTCAATAAGTAACACTCATCGCTGTGCCGACCGTGGTGTATCTCGTTAAAAGGTGATGCTACGAGTCATAGCCTTTTTTAAGGGTTGCCGGTTTGATTCCCGGTCATGGCATACACGAAAAGTTTTTCATATAGAGACAATTTAATAATTAAAATTACAAATGAACTTTAGAAAAATTCTTTAGTAATTAATTCTAATATTAATTACGATTGCCCTATGCGACGGTTACAAACATTTTACTCGTAATTTTTTGTTGTTTTTTTTAACATTTAAGATGAAAAAATAAATTCTTATTGAGTCCAAGCTAACAACAATTTCTAGAACTTCTAAAAAGTCGTCATCTAATAATTTTTTTAAGCCAGAATTAAATCCACACTCTAATAAATTTTTATTGAAATCTACTCTATTAAAAGTAGGTAACTTGATACCTACTATAAATTGGGCAAAAATAGGCACAATGTTTAAAAACAAGTATATAGACACATTGTGTTTAAAAGTAATAGGCACAATGTGTTTAAAAGTATTTTTATAATTGTATCAAAAAGGTTTAGCAACATTAAAATTTTGTTGAAATTTAAAATGTATGTGTCTAAAAACGCTATATTTAATGCATGAACCTACATTTAAGATGTCAAATAACACATTTAAATAATAATGCATTCAATAAAATAAAACAATGCATTTTCAAAAACATTAATGCTTTATTAAAAGAACAAGTTTGAAATAAAACATTTTATATTAATATTCTCAATTACAGCAAATAATTAAAATATGTATAAAAGTCGGAAAATATAGAAACAGCCTACAGAATGCGATTATTTTCTACAGAATGAAATTCCTCAGAATCTTAAGTATTCCTCAAAATTTTAACAATTTTTCTATAGGAAAAAGTCTTAAGAATCTGATAGAAAAATTACAGAAAAAGATCCTCAGAATCTGAGGGTTTCCTACATAAATCTGAATCTAATAACATTACCATATATTTAGTTAGAATAATAATAACATTACTATAGGAAAAAGTTCCCAGAATCTGCAAGTTTTCCTCTAGAAAAAACCTAAAATTTAGAGTGTTGCCTATGAAAAAAGTCATTAAAAAAGCTACTTAACTTTTAAAGTTTATCTAAAGAAACAATCATCATAATATAAGTTTTTCATTAGGAGAAAAGGCCCCAAAATCTAATGGCTTTTATAGAGGAACGAAATGTTTTGTACGTAAGGGTTTTTCATAAGAAAATTCCTTATATAAAAGGAAAAATAACATAAAGTTTGGAGTTTTCCCATAAGAAGTGGTGTTCAGAATCTGATGGAGAAAGACCTTAAAATTTTTTTTGAAGAGGAAAAGTCCTGTAAATTTTAAGTTTTTGACTAAAATTTCTCCAATTGTAAGGTATTTTTTATTGGTAAAAAATTTTTTTTAAATGTCCTGCAAGTTTGGGAGGTTCTTGAGAACCTGAGTCTTTTTCTATTAGAAATAATCCTCAGAAGAAAATTTTTGCTATCTCTTTTATAATTATTTAAAGTGCTGCTTCCACGTAAGGGAATGAGTGGTATAAAATATATACTACTTTATGCTACACTTTTCGAACAAAAATCATGCCTTATTTAAACGCGAATTCTAGTGCTTTTGGTTCAATAAATGATTTTTGCTTTTTTTCAAAATGCCCGCATTTGCACTTGAATAATGCATGCGTTTTGTTCGAGAAGAGCAGCAAAGAAGCAGTAAATGAATACCTTACATTACTCCTTCTTTTCGTCACTCATTGCCTTACATTGAAGCAGTACATTTTATAGAAGCGTTTTAATAAGATATGAAAAAAGCGGTAAAAAATTTTAATACTGCCAAGCAAGGAGTAACTTTTTCTGGGAATCCTCAGAATCTTTGAGTAGAAAATAACTCCTGCCCAAAGAATCTGAAGCAACAGAATGCTAAACTAATGTATACCGATTTCGATAAAACTTTAACAACCCGAGTAAAAAAAATTATATATAATCATATGTGGCATATATTACAATATATAATTAGACATGTCGTTATGTATATCCATATATTATTATATATGACGTCTTTTTCCAAAAATTTTCCATATATTATGCCATATATAATTTTATCTAATTAGATACCGGCCTTTATAATATTGGATATGGTATATATGATTATATATTACATAGCATGGCTGATCTTATTGCATATATAGTTGTATAGGGTTGTTCAACAGGGACGCTACAAAAGTAGAAAGACAGGGACAGCAAACGACGCCATATTTCTTGCCGCTCTTTTGACATTTCTCTTCAGTAAGGTTTGCCATTTCATGATGGAAAGATATACGAGCCAACAACGAGTCGAAATTATTAAAATTTACTACCGAAATTCGGAGTCAGTGGGCTCAACGTTAAGAGCGCTACGTCCAATTTATGGTCGTCATAATCGTCCTAGCAGATCAACAATTGAGCGTGGCTGCGTCAAATCTATGGTCTATGCCAACAAGCCAGCGACGATTGATGAACTTCGTACGAATATCGAACGTGAAATTGCAGCAGTATCGGCCGATTTATGCTTGAAAACCGTCGAAAATTGGGTTCAGCGTCTAGACTTCTGCAAGCGTGCCCGTGGTGGCCATTCAAAAGAGATCGATTTCCATACATAATGGCATCGAACGTACTTTCACAGGAATAAAGAATTTCATTGATATCCAAAACCGTTTTTGTTTTAGTTAAACTTTTTTACTTTTGTAGCGCTCTTATTGAAAAACCCTTTATATAGAGCTATATCTTAATATATATGATGGCATTTTAGCAATATATAATTATATATGGTATCATTTAAACAATATATAACTATATATGGGGCCAGTTAAACCATATATTATGATATATGTTGCCATTTCAACAATATATGGTCATATATAGTACCTCATGAACAACATTTTTTATACAGTTCCAGATATGATAATATATGCCACTATATATTGTATAGTACCATATACTTTGATATATCGTATCATTTAAACAACATACCATGTATGGTACCATTTAAACAATATATTTTCATATACGGTACCATTTAAACAATGTATTGTCATATATAATAACTCATCAGCAACTACAATATTAACTGTATTTCAGAATCTATTAATTGTATTTCAGAAATTATATAGTATTTCAGAAATTATCGAATGTATTTCAGAAATTATTAATTGCATTTCAGAAATATTCAAATCTATTTCAGAATTTGTTGATTGTATTTCATAGTTAATAGAGGAAAATTTCTGAAATACATTTCATAATTTCTGAAATACAATTGATAATTTCTGAAATACATTTTGAGAATTTCTGAAATACAGTTGTGAATTTCAGAAATACAATTAATAATTTCTGAAATACAATTGATAAAACTGAAATTCAATTGACTAGTTCTGAAAAGCAATTCATAAATCTGAAAAATAATTGATAAGTTCTGAAATACAATTGATTAATTCTGAAACACAATTGATAAATCTTGATACAATTGGAAATGGAGTAGAGCGTCAAAAAGATGTAAATAAAATTATTTTATTAAAAAAATTCAATTTAATAAAAAAAATATAATTTTATAAAAAAATGTATAGAAAAAAAATTATAATTTTATAAAAAGAAATTCATATTGCAAAAAAAAATTTTTATCCGAAAAATGGTGGATCGTACTGCAGTAATTTAAATCCACCTTGGATCTAATATGATGAAATACGATCCGAAAAGCGAGTTTATCTAATTATATAAAATTGGATGTGACATAATGATAATCAAGAAGTAATTTCAATAGAATGGACAATTTATTGCAATCTGAATGAATTATTTTTGACTAATGGTATCAAATAAAATGTAACTTTTTGTATTAAATCTAATTTTATATAATTAGATTAACCCATTTTTTCGATCTGCCATTTTTCGGTTCAAATTAGATCTAAGTTTATCCACAAGTATATTGTTGGATCTAATTCGATCTGCCATTTTTCGGATCAAATTAGATCTAAGTTTATCCACAAATATATTGTTGGATCTAATTCGATGTGCCATTTTTCAGATCAAATTAGATCCAATTTTATCCCCAAATATATTACTGGATCTAATTCGATCTGCCACTTTTTCGGATCAAATTATATCTAAGTTTATCCACAAATATATTGCTGGATCCAATTCGATCTGCCAAAATTGAGATCAAATTAGATTTAAGTTTATCCACAAATATATAGCTGTATCTAATTTGATCCGCCATTTTTCGGATCAAATTAGATCTAAGTTTATCCGCAAATATATAGCTGGATCCGCCAATTTGCGGATCAAATTAGATCTACATTTATCCCCAAAGATATCATTGGACCTCCCAATTTTGAGATATAACTTGATCTCAGTTTATCCCTATATATACAATGAGATCTAATGCGATATGATTGGATACACCCAATTTTGAGATCTAATTGGATCACCTAGATATTACAGCAGATCTAAAACAATATCAAATTGGATATAATTAGATATTGCGCGAGATCAATTTTTTTTACTCGGGAATTGTTTTTTTATCTCAAGTGAAGACGGTAAAAAGGGAAATCGTAAACAAATGCAGCTCCTTCTTCCTTCATTGAATATCCAAATATTTGCATCACTTTAAACCAGTTATTATTTTTACTGCGATAAGTCTAATAATATTAGTTGAACAAATTTTTTCCTTTATGACAGCTACTTGATACTACAGGAGGTGAGGGCTATCTGAAAAAAATTATATTAATGATTATAAGATATGAAATTCAATGCTCTTAGCTGTAATCTTTAAGCTACTCACTTCTAATGCGAACGCTGAAAATTTGTTTATATTTTCCACTAAAAATTATGCTTTTCTCACTCACTTATTTAAATAGAATATTAAAGTTTTAATTTTGGCTGTAAATAGCGTGGAAATAGGCTTATTTATTTCGTTTATCAATAATTGTGAAATATTTTATTTTTATTTGATTATATTTTGACATTTTTTCTGTTACTATGAAAGTATTTACAATTACACACTTTATGTCTATCAAGAAAATTCAAGGATAATGTGTGTAATTATAAAGAGTTAATGCTTATAAGCTTTGAAACATGTTTACCAACATACAAAGTACTACATTTTGTGCTTAGCTTTGTAGGCAAAAGTGCTTAAATAAAATTTTCAAGCATTTTGTGCAAAAATTTAAGCATAGTGTTTTAGTCTACACAAATATTTACACATTTTTAACAGTAATATTACAAGTCTTTTTTAGAGTGCAGCTAGGTACAAACCTACAGCAAATTGTTTTTCACAATTTGTTAAGTAAGTTTTGAGATTTATTTACTTTAATAAAAAATATATAATTTTTAACATTTTTGTAATTTTTTACCTATTTCGTTTAATCGATTAATCGTATCAAATTATTCATTATTCGAAGTTTGAACATTTTAAATTAATCGAACAATTTCTGATAAAAATTTTTTCGATTATCGAATAACGATTAATCGATTGAATACCCTAGTTATAACGCACACAAAAGAAAAAACATGGTTGGGATTACATATTATGAAATACCTTTTTTACCATAATATGATCCATAATTACCACATTATTATTCCAAAATGATCCCAATATGATCATTAGACCGTACCGCAAAAAAAAAGTTCGCTGTACACCCTCCAATATGAAGTATTTTTGCAAGGTAATTAAAAAAAAAAAAATTTTTTCCCGAACATAGGGGTGGCCTTTTTTAATTTTTCGCTATAGCTTTGGCATTTAAATTCAGATTTTAAAGTGTGATATATCAATTTTTTTGCCTCGAGGAGACCAGTGTTTTGCTATAAAGGTAAAATCCAATGAAAAAAAATTTTAAAAGGCAACCCCTACGTTCGGCAACCAAAAAATAAACAAATTTCTACTGGGTTTATCGAAAAACTTCCTTAGCAAAAGTTTAATGATTTATTGCGAGTTTTAATTTTCTGACATTAGGGTCGTACATAAGGGTGGTAGCGACTGAAATCTGGTGGGTAACTACTAGAATAGGATACACTGGTCTCCTCGAGAGAAAAACATCGATGTATCATACGTTAAGATCCGACTGTAAATGCCAAAGATATAACGAAAAATATAAAATGGCGACCCCTACGTTCGGCAAAAAAAAAAAAAAAAAAATTTTGTTGAAATTGTCTTGCAAAAATACTTCATATTGGAGGGTGTACGGCGGACTTTTTTTGCCTGTAAGGCGGTATGGTCTAATGATCATATTATTGTCCTACGTATTATCCCAGACAGAAATTACCAACGATACCAATAATACTACCCTGGTTTGATAAAATTACTACCCTTAAATGAGGTTTAAAGACAGGAAGTCTCGAGTTCAATTCCGTTCACTAGCGTGATTTTTTTTTTATAATTGTTATTTTTAAGTAGGGCATACACGTTCAATATTATTGATCTATTTTTGATTGTTAACAAATTATTTAAAGGTCTGTACCCTATATTGATTTTGTATCAATTAAATTGAAAAATTGAAAATGTTTTGGATTTTTGTTTTCCAATTTCATATTATTGAAAAGTGTGTGGCCAATATTGAAGTGTTAGTTCTTTTAAATTTGTTTTTTCTTGAAATTAGAAAAGCATATAAATCATTGCAAAATAAAAAAGTAATAACTTTAAATGTGGTTTTATTTTAAAATTAGCAAAATTTTGCAATTTTTCATTGGATGGAAAATATTGATCAATTTAATTTTAACTTAACATTGAAAGTATGTGTGAAAAGATCAATAAAATTGAAATAAATTATATTGACAGTGTGTGCTCGGCTTTATAAAATTTAAATTTTTATAAATTATAAAAATTGTATAATTGTCTGACAATCTGACGGCCCGGATTCGAATAATAATTTTATATAATTTTCGTTTTCTAAAGAAATTTTGTTGTAGACCATACATTTTTTGGTTTTGCCAACATTATGCCAATGTTGGCCATTCAGCGGCAACATTGCTTTTGCCGTCGCTTCTAAGTTCGCTGCACTATTATTATCACTCATTAAAGTTGGTAGCTATCATACATTACAAGTCTCGTTAACATAGTGTGTAGAGGTCTCTGCTGACGATATGGTGGCCTGGGTTCGATTCCCATCAAAACCATATTTTAGAAAAAATATTAAAAACTTATTTGTTTTATTTTGTAAAAAAAAATTATAAAAATCTATTTTTAGACCACCTACTAGTATTGTTATTCCCACGTTCTACCAACGTATAACCAACCGTCGCCAATGGTTTGCCAACATTGTGCCGATCGTATTTTTCTGCCTAGTATACTGTGATCCCTATAGTATTTGGCAAACTAAGTAGACAGCAAAAGCTATGCGAATTTGGTTGCATATACTATATTCCTTAAGAGCATAATATTAGCCCAGTGAACACATTATGGTAATGTAGAAAATGTTGTGATAATTTAATCATAATCATTAGGAACGTATTATGATCACTTCGTTTAATTTTTTTTTTAAGTTTTGTCCTTTTTTAGTTTTACTTTGCTAACTAAATTCTTGCACACTCCTTATTAAAGACGCTCTTGAAGAGTGTACAAAAAATTAATCACTTTTTTATCACTTTTTCTGGAATTTGCTAGAAATTTTTATTTTTCCTACTAAGAATGATCTTAAAAAGGAAAATAAGTGCCACCGTCTACCACACTGACTACAGCTTGTAGTAGAATATAAAGTGGAAAATATTACAATCCCTTTTTTTATAGTTACAAGTATTAAACTGCTTGCCTTTATGTATTTAGTTTAGAGGCAATTTGTTGATTTGAACTTATTGTCACTTTAAGTGTCTACTTGTCTGACTGTCTATTTAGTTTGCCTGTTCAAGCTGTCTTGTTTCACTTGTTTTTATGCGTTTTATTTTAGAAGTGGTTTGTTTACCGCTATTTTTCAAGTGGTATAAAATGGTCTAAGCTGCTATAAGGGGATTTTAGTATACGTGCAATTCAATTGCAAGGCGTTAAAGAAACGAAATCGTTTTGAATAAGATATATATTTTAAGACAATTAAATTTAAACTATTAAAGAATATTTACTAATGTATAGGCAAACCTGGTTGACCATTCTCTGCTTAAGTTGTATTGAAGATCAAAAGTCTTAAATATTATTTGTTTAATCCTCAAAATAGTAAAAGAAAATTTAAGTATTTTAATATTTTATGTAATTATTAGGGCAAGTTTTTTTTGGCATTTGTCATTAAATGCCATTTTTTCTCTTATTTTATAAAAATGCCATGTTTACAAATCCTTGCCAAAAAAAGCCATTTTGTATATTTTTTTTAGACTTTTCACTCAATCTTTGTCAATTTCAACTTTTTTTGTGCCATTTTAAACTTGCCCTGGTAATTATAAATATGAGTTTTCCACTAAATTTAAATATTTTTTATCTCAATTAAAATTATGTTCTAATAAAGGCCCAATTTTACAGTGAACAGTTCATTTTTTTTAAATAAAATGTTCAACTGTGCTCCGGGCACCTAACCTAATCGACATTATCCCAATATCCGTTTTTGGGTTTATATCCGAAAAACTTTCGTTCATTATCTCAATAATGAAACTGGAGGTTGTGACCGTTTGCAAAACTGTGATAATGCCAATGGGTATTACGACCATTTATATAGGAATTATATTCGAAATATTATTTGAAATATCGTACGTATACTAGGGCATTTCACCAAAAAATATTTTTTTGGATTTTTGCAACTCTTAACCCTTAAATGCATGGTGTAGCCAGTTGGCAACATACCAGTTTTTTATTTAAAAAAACCCACTTGATGCACAAAAATGCATTTTTGGGCATTGGGGCCCATTCTGTACAAAGTGTTCTTTTAGTTTAGCTCAGATTTTTTAAGCAGTTATAGAAAAATCTTGGTTTTTCTTCGTATGTTTGTAAAAAATCTAAAACACGCGTTTTTTTTTGCAAAAAGTGTAATATTCAAAAATGTTTGTTTAAATATTTGAAGTGCTATTCTTGCAATAAAATTAATTTTGGCGACAATAATTGTAAAACTCATAGTTTATATATTTTTTTTGTTTTTTTTTTTTTAATTAAAATAATCACAATTTAGGTATTTAGCATATTTTTCAATACAAGTCACCTTTTTTTAAAAATATTTTTTTTTGTTGTATTTTTCTTGATATGTACACGCCTTTAGAAATTATATATAAAAAAATGGTTAAAATTGAAGAGATCATACATTTAGGGGTTAAAGCAGAATATGAATGCTTATGGCTGAAAAGATTTTTGAGAATTTTTTCAGATTGTTTGAAGTCCCCAAAATGATTTATTCAAAAAATGAGGTTATGGAACATAAGATTTTTTATTTATTTTTTTTTCTAAATTTCAAAAAATAAATTTTTTCTCTTATACTTTGTTTCACAAAACCGGATAGGCCATGTTCAACCTCAACAACTCGAGAAATGGGCGATATAAAAGCGAATCTTAAGCGTACATTTACACTTAAAACATGCTTTTTTACGCACAAATTTAATAAATTAACACACTAGTTTAAAAATTATATTTAATATTTGCGCACTTTTAATGCAAAATTAGAAATTACTTGTTCACCAACATAGAAATAATGTGCGTACTTTTTTATTTATTTTTTGTTTTCAATTATACACATAGAGTAAATGTAACCAATTTATAGTAGCAGTGTGTTAAGTGTTTAGTACAGAAAATACGCTCTTATTAATATTTCTTTAAATTTTCTCAACTTATAGTAGAAAACTGGACTCCTACTATAAATATGACAAACCTATTCACGCAAATCAGAAAAAATTACATAAATACTTGATGCGTAAGTTAATTACACCCAAAATATGCAAAATTTACATTGAAAATGCGTAAAAGTTTTGCAAAAAAAAGTGTGAAATTCTATAATTTTTATGCGTAAATTTAGCAACTAAAATACGTAATGTTGCCGTAAAAAAAAATAAAATTATTTTTAAAATATTTTATTAACAATATTTAATTTAACTACAAGCTTTATGTTCTGAGGAGATTTTTCTTTCGAAACACATTAAATTCAGAGTACTTTTCGCATAGAAAAAGCCTTTAATTCTAAGCAATTTTTCTTCAAGAACATCACATTATGATAACTTTTTCCTATAGAAAAAACTATTTCCTTAGGAAAAACCTTAGAGTACTTATGTGTTCTTTTTTCTACAGAAAAAACATCAGTTTTATAAAAGTTTTCCTATAGAAAAAATTCAGATTTTCTTAACGAAAAGGTCCCCAGAATCTTCGGATTTTCCTATAAGAAAAAATCCTCAGAGTCATCTGATGTTTTTTTTTTATTTCTATAATATTTTATTTTATAATTTTCAATTTCTCGAATTTTTTTAAATGTCAATATGTATGTATTTTCTTTACTATTATAAGTTTGTAAATTTACAAAATTTGTACGTAAAATTTAAATTGATCAACAAAATAAAAAAAATTACGCACAACTAATGTTTAAACAGATAATGCCTATAATTACAATATATGTGTATTTTGGGATATAAAATTTTCTACTAAATAATTTTACGCATTTTGTGTTTATATTTACTCACTATGCGTTATATTAAACAAAAATTTACTCATTTTATAGTGGCAAACATACATACAAGCATTTTATATAGTGTACCGTAAGCAACCACCAGGCTTGCCAGATATTTTTTTCGTTATCCCCAAACAAATCTAAAAAATCCCCAAAAAATCCCCAACCAGCTAAAATGTTGAAAAAGGTTATTTAATTTGCTGAAATTAGCATTATCCGCACCATAATTGTACAAATAAATATGACTAACAATACTGGTGATTTTACACATTCTAATACTGTTTTCATAAAAATGTAGTAAAATCCTCATAATTCAGGGACTTTTATAGAGAAACACTTGGATATTTGTTACCTCATTTAATAAAAACACCAATCAAACTTTAAAAAAATTTCTTCTGAAATTTTCCAGATTTTAAATATTTTTTAAAATAATTCCAGGATTTGAATTTTTCAAGTTTATCTATTAAATACAGTAGACTTTTATTCACTATTTTTATTCAATGTCACGGTTTTCTATAAAAAAAAATTATCATTGAAATTATGTGCACAATGTGGTTTTATCATTTTTAGGTGCCTATTCCTACTTGTGACTCATTGTGACCTTCATAAGACTATTTTTAAAACTGAGAGTTATAGCTTTTCCTACAAAACAACAATAAAATTCAAAAAACTCAAATTTTATCCTCAACATTCTTTACGTTTTGAAACAAGCAATATTTCTTGGGAGCCTAAAGTTAAATATTTAGGTGTTATCTTAGATTCAAAACTTAACATTAAAGAACATGTTGCTTATGCCATCTATAAAATAAACATAGCCAAGAGAATACTTTTCCCTTTTATTAATAAAAAATCTGAGCTTAGTCTTGAAAACAAAATAATTATGCTTAAGGTTATATTTCACTCAATTATGTTTTATGGGGCTCCAGTTTGGGCAACCATAGCAAAATCTCACATAAAAAACTTACAAATCGCTCAAAATAAGTTACTAAAAATGATGTAAAACCTTCCATGGCATTTCTCCACTAGAAGATTGCATAATATCAACAGTATCGAAATGGTAGACGTGAAGATACAACGGCTAAAACTTAATTTCGACCAAAGATGTCAATTATCACAATATCAGCATATCAGCAACATCATGGTAGCATCTTTAGACTAGTTTATTTTTAAGTTTATTTTATCTTGATTTTTTTTTTTTTTTTTTTTTTGTCTTATAGAGTTTTTTATATAAATTTTTCTCTAGATCTCAACTGTTAATTATTTATAATTAGTTTAATCAGAAAAAAAAAGTATTATATTTGAGTAGAAAAGATCAATAATAAATGAATTGAAAAAATTGAACTCAAATTTTATTTGTCAAAGTTAAGATTTTGTCGATAGCAATCCAAGTAAACAATTTTTGATATAGGTTTATACTAAATATATAAATATATCTTTCCTCATATTACACTTCATATAGTGCAATATATAATAATATCCAGTTATATATCTATCTATATGTCTCCACATATGCTACATATAATTAGATATTATTATATACGAGTGGATATATTTGTATTACATTATATTAATTTGATACATTTGAGTGGGAACAGAATGAGGATCAAATTGTATAAAACTATATCTTAATTAATCAAATTATATCTAATTGTACCAATTTAGATCTTACTAAACCAATTTAGATATAATATGATACAGTAAGATGTTCTCATTTTTCGGATAAAATCATGTATACCCGATTAAAAAAAAATTGATTTGGGGCTTAATATAGTCATACGTAATTTAACATGTGTCTTTATACAATTTTATCCAAGAAATGGGCCCATATAATTACATAAGTTTGCATTAAATCAGTTACCATTTGATAATATCAGATATAAATCTATCTGAATAATGCCGCGATCCGATCTGATCAGATATTATATAGTGGTATAATATTAAAGCTGAACTGATAAGAACATAGAGAAAATCATATATTGTTGTGTCCGGTTTAACATGCGCGGCTCCAGCAATTAATATAATGGGGAAAATCATATGCCACAGTGGCCAAGTCAATTGGTGGTTTTTTTAATCACTGGATTTATTTTTGGATTTATTTTATTTTGTTAAAAAATCCACATTTTGTTTTTTAATTTTCAAAATTCTATATTTTTGTCCAAATCTAACACTTATTCCCTAATATAATGTGAAAGAAAAAATTTAAAGTTTGCGAAAATGCAATTTCTGGATTGAAATTAAGCTAAATCCAAAACGGATTTATTTATTTTTTAAATCCATTTTGGATTTAGATTATTTCAATTCCTGTGTTCACATTTTTAAAAAATTTAATGATTTTCTTGCACATTATATTGGCGAATAAGTATTAGAGTTTGATAAAAATTATAAATTTTGGAAATTAAAAAACAAAATTTGGATTTTTTAACAAAATAAAATAAATCCAGTGATTAAAAAAAACGGCCAATATGTTTGTCTACGATACATTTTCTTATAGCGAGGCATTTGACTTGGAAAGCCCCATATGTATTTAAAAGTTCTAAGTAAATAATACTAGTCATACGCACTGTTGGCACTAACTTTTAAAAAAGTTTTAAGTTTTATATAAACAAAAAAGTTTTTAATTTTAATAATTATTATTTATATTTAAAGACTACTTTTTCAAAACTTCATTACTAAATGTCATAATAACTTAAAAATTAAGGCTTTTAATGCAGTTTGTCATGTTGAATTGTAACTTCTGTAAACTAAATAACTTAGAACAGTACGTAGACAAGACTTGATAAAGTTTACTTTACCTGCATTAGTATGTTGACAAACTTAAGTTTTTCTTTTATTTTTATAAAAAAAAAAAAAATAACGGAAAAATTCTGCATTAAAAATTTGTCAACATGTCAACAAAGTTTTAGTTTTGTATATTATAACAAAAAAAAAAACAATTTTTAATGGAAAATTGAATTTAAAAAAAATATTAAAAAAATAAAATGCCTCTTTCATTTAAAATATATCATTTACTTGCTTTACAAAGGATTCCAAAAGAAATGAAACCAATTTCCTCTCATTGTAAAAGCATTTAATAAATTAAGTGTGAATTTATTATACTCGTACTCTATAATAAATTGTTATTTTTGTCAACAGTTTGTACATATGAAAAGAAAATTAACAAATTAACCATTAATGAAAAGTTATTTTTCATGTATTTTTTCTGCCTTTTTGCATTTAATGACTGCCAATATGTAAATAACAAAAAAAAAAAAATATTGGGACAAAACCCCATAAGTAACAAACGTATTGAAAACTATACTGATGTAAGCTTAAGCTATAATACGACATAAATTACAAACAAACACATTATTTTATTTTTATTTATTATTATTTTATTTTTAATTTCATATATGTAAATAATACAAAAACCCTGTATAAAACAATTATTGATTATAAGCCCATATCGTATTTATTTTTTGTTTTTCGTTAAAACAAAAGATTCATTATGTTAAAGCATTTTCTGGGTACAACAATATAAACAATACATGCATAAACATGCATGCATTCATTCATTTTTTTATATATGTATGTGCATCTGCTTGATATTGAAAACCTATAAATAATGATGAACAAATTAATTTTCATTGAAATGTGATGCAAGCGGCAGCAGCAAACACATAATACTATTGTTAAGCACTTTGTTGTTGTGGTATGCATACACTGAATACTAGTTTAACGCGAATAAGGAAATAGAGAAAAAAAATTATTTTAATTCTTTTAGAAAAAAAAACTCGAATCTTCAAATAGTGAAATTATATTTGAAGTTATGTTATTTCTATAATTTGCTTAGGAGAAACACACTCATAAAAAAAGTCCGTACAAACAGGTCAAAATTGTGCTGGCGTAAATACATGTACTATTTCCTGTTATTTTCCGTACCTATTTGTACGCACTTTTTTTAGAGAAAATAACAGAAAAGTTAGTTCAATTTAATCAGAACGCGTTTAACAGACTTTTGTACTAACTTTTTTTTATGAGTGCAGTTGTTAGCTAGTTTCATAAATATCCCCGCAAAAACATGGTTTCATTAAAAACCTTGATCTATAATATTCAACATGTATGTTTGCCTTAAAAATCCATAAAATTTACAACAATAAACAATACACAGAATTTTTGGGCGATATGAGATTTTTGTTTTTGGGCTTTATAGTGTCGGGCCGTTAATACACTCATAGAAATAAATCTGTAAAAATAGCAGAAAAAGTTACAAAAAATTAGTTAAAAATGATGCTGCAGAAAAAACTGCTAAAATTAGCAGATTTTTTACTAAATACTAGTAAAATGAGAACAGCAAAATTAAAAATGTTAAATTTACAGAATTTTAGTTATATTTAGGCTAACCCGTGTAAAAAAGTTTAGATCTGATCAGATCCTTTTGGATCTAAATAGATATGATTGAATCTAAGTAGATTCTGTACCAGATCTTATCAAATATGATCAGATACGGCATATGTGATAATACGTTAAGGCACGATCTGATCAGATCTAGTGCCAAATCTGTTCAAATCTAAAGTGATCGGGACAAATGCGCCAGATATGCCTAGATCTGATCAGATCTCAAATTTGTCCCCAATTTTGAGATCTAATTAGATCTGGTACGATCTACTTAGATCTGGCCAGATATGCCTAGATCTGATCAGATCTAATTAGATCTCAAATTTGTCCCCAATTTTGAGATCTAATTATATCTGGTAAGATCTACTGATATCTGGCCAGATCTGATCTTTTTTACACGGGAACTTTTAGTTAATTGAAAATAGCAAATTTTGCTGTAAAATCTGCAGAAAATTTTGCCAAAACTTTGCAGACTAAAAATAGCAAAAATAAACTGTTAAATCTACAAAATTTTTGCTATTTTTAAGCTAAATTTAGTTGAATACAAATAGCAGTTTATTCTGCTAAAATCAGCAGAAATACTTGCTAAAAAATTGTAAACTGCTATTTTCAAAAGGCTCGATTTTCAATTGCATTTTAGGCTACTAATTATATAGCACATTTTTTGTTGATTTTAGCAGGTTAATTTGCTGTTCTCCATTTACTAAAACTTAGCTCAAGTATAACTAAAATTCTGTATTTTAAACAGTTTTATTTTTGCTGTTCCTATATTACTAATATATAGCAAAAATAATCTGCTAATTTAGCAGTTATTTTCTGCAGCATCATTTTTAACTAATTTTTAGTAGTTTTAACTAAATTTTTTACAGACTTTTTTCTATTAATATACCTAACACCAGATAGAATTTTTCTATAATGACTGTCAAAAAACCGAGATTTTAACCATTTACAATAGGATTCGTCGTTGGGGCAATGCAAACTTACATACCAAATGTCCTTTAATTATCTTCATAATTACAACTGGAAAGACGGGTGGACGTACAACGTTAAATTGACTAAGAATGTGAGTACTATAAGGTAGTTACAAACAGCACAAACTCAATATATGTTAACCTATTCCCCATAATGTTGTAGGGTATAATGACTTCAGCTTTACCACAGACTTCTTAAAAACTTCTTTAAAATACTAAAAATATTAATAAAAAGTATTTCTTTCTTTCCAGGTACGTTTACAAAAATATTAAAATTTCCACATATTTATCGTAAGTAATAAATACGTTTATTTAGTCCTTAGTGTAATATATATATATATATATATTTTTTTTTTTTGTAATGAAGTTTAAAAACTAAAGTTGAAAAGTTTATTGATCTACAATAAATAAACAACACAAGATGAATTTTCCATATGAAAGTGTCCTTACACAACAATGAATGTTAAACGATAGTATTGTCTATTTGTTTTAAGAGGATTAATTAAATTCATGTTTTTTTTTTGTTCACATACATTTACATTTACAAATGCAAAGCTCTTTACGTCTTTATTTTCATGTTTTATTATTATTCAAATGATTAAAGTTTATTAACAAAGTAAAATTACAACATAAAAGCAATCAAAAACTAATTGTAAGACATAATAGTTCATACAAACAGAGACTTAAAAATAGTAGCAGTGTTCCCCTTTCTTTGTTGTTCGTTTTATTATTCATTGTGTAAACACGATATATTGCTCACACAAAAAAAAAATTATGTCTTTTTTTTACCTTTTGTTTACCTTTTGACCTCAAAAATAGTTCATATGCAAAATAATTGAACCCTAGATGGTACTACAACATACATAGTTATAACTAGGCCAACCAAAAAGAAGCCAGAGCATGTTTTTTATTTGAAGAGATAGAACAGTTTAGATTAAATACAAGTTCTGATCTTAAACATATAAGACTTTTGAGCTATATTTGTTAGAGCTTTTTTTGCTTATTTTATCTAATTTTGCTTGTTTTTGCTTATTTTGTAAATATTGGCTTATTTTTGCTATTTTCTTTGAAAAATAAGCTTACTTTAGCTTTTTTATGCGAAAATAGAGCATATTTTTTGCTTTTTTTTCATTAAAATTTTTTTATTTAAAATTTGTTCTTTTTAATTTATTTTATATTAAAAAATCTCTAGTTAGAATAAACTTTTTATTTTTCCAACCCGAATTCTAATAGTAAAAATATGACAATGACGATTTCCTTAGGCAAGAATGATTTTAGCACATTTAATTCTTTAATGCATTTCCCGATGAAAATAAATTTAAGAATGTCACAACTTTGTCTGATTCCTGAAGTTCCAAGGAATGTAGCATTGTATTAAATAAAAAATTTAAATTTTATGAGGATTTTAATGAAGAAGTGATGAAGTTTAAGGGCTTATTTTTGCATTTTAACTGCTTATTTTATTGTTTTTTCGAGCTTTTTTTAAGAGCTCAAAACATTGCTTTTAGAGCTTTTTTTTGGTTGCCCTAGTTATAACTTTTTGCAATTGTATTTAAATTCATATTCTCTTACATATCCAAACACACAAAGAGTAGTAAGTAGAATATACAGCGAAAATTTGAGATAGCAATTTCAAAGTTATTTTACTACGCTGAAAAAAAAAATGCTTCAAATTCATATATCACTACAACATATTTAATAGAAAATTATATTATGTTTGTGAAGTCTTTACCAAAGCTTCATTAGACAAAAAATGAGATAAGTTTTAAATAAATATAAATATAGTAAAAAAAGATTAGTGCAAAAATTAACAACAAAAAATTACGTAAGAATTGGTTACAGGTTTTAATTTAAAACTGTATTAACTCGGTAACCTTTTACATAGACCTACTACCGATAATTTGATTTCAATAAACTTGTCGTTGGGTTATATTTCTGTACGTTTGTGTTTGCCGTTCTTTTTTGTTTGCCATTGGCTGAGTTTATTTACCATAGTCGTTGCACTATTGATTGCCCTACAAAAGAATGAAAACAAAAATCTAAAAAAAAGTAAAATGTTAAAAAAATACTCGTAGTAAAATATTTAATTTTGTTTTATAGAGTTCAATAAAAAGGAAATTTACTGACTAAGCAAAATAAAAAACATAAAATAATAAACTTTGATCTTTCAAATATTATTATAAAAATGTTTTTATTGTCCTCTTTTTTTAAGGTTAAATTTGTAAATTATGACATCAGAAATACAATGCGTATGAGTCATATTAATTGCATTGCGTATGAATGATAAAGAATTGATATTTATAAATTAAATTCATACTAAAAAATATTGCTTGTCAAAAAGATTGTCGTTAAATATAAATTAAGTTAGTATATCAACATTTCATTATATATTTTTAAAAATCCGACATATATGTATGTATACTAGAGCGTATCACCTTACAGGCAAAAAAAAAAGTGCGCCGTACACCCTCCAATATGAAGTATTTTTGCAAGGAGGTTTCCAAAAAAAAAAAAATTTTTTTTTTTGCCGAACGTAATGGTCGCCATTTTACATTATATCTTTGGAATTTACAGTCGGATCTTAAAGTATGATACATCGATGTTTTTCTCTCGAGGAGACCAGTGTTTTGCTCTAAGGGCATTTTGAGCTGAGGTATCCCGTTCTAGTAGTTACCCACCAGATCTCAGTTGCTACCACCCTAATGTACCACCCTAATGTCAGAAAATTAAAGCTCGCAAAAAATCATTAAACTTTTGCTAAGGAAGTTTTTCGCTAAACCCAGTAAACATTTTTTTCATATATTGGTTGCCGAACGTAGGGGTCGCCGTTTTAAATTTTTTTAATTGGATTTTTACTATATAGCAAAACACTGGTCTACTCGAGGCAAAAAAATCGATATATCACACTTTAAAATCCGATTTTAAATGCCGAAGCTATAACGAAAAATTGAAAAAGGCGACCCCTACGTTCGGCGAAAAAAAATTTTTTTTTTAAATCGCCTTCCAAAAATACTTCATTTTAGAGGGTGTACGGCGAACTTTTTTTTTTGAGGTACGGTCTAATGTATACCTAAAGGTTTAGAGCATGCAGAACGATTGTTTTTTTTTTTTTTTAATTTTACTTAATTAAGAAATATTGAAGCAAAATTTCTTAAGTACTATTGAAAACGAAAATCGTTCATTGCCCTTACTATTAAATTGGCCCTAGGATATATAAAAATAATGCATATGTTATTTTTATATATCCTAGGGCACTAATTTAAAAATTTAAAAGCTAAACACTCTAATTGGCAAATGAGTATTTTAAATTGTGTTGTGAAAAAATGTTCATGTTCACTAATATTGGGAAAGCAAGCAAATTTTGAAATTAAAATTCCGTAAAATTAAAAAAAACTGTTATTTTGGAGCGAAACTAATTTTCCAACAACTAAGAAACATATACGAGGGGACAGTCAAAAGTTCGTTTAGTCCCAGCAACAAAAAATTAAAAATCATGCTTTACAAACCACTTCTTTCGTTGCTTTAAAAGTATCTGTTAATGTATTTTTACTGCTTTTCTAGAAGTAATTCTGAACAGATTAAAAAAATCACTTCTTTCATTGTTTTCAAAGTTTCCATTAGTATATCTTTACAGCTTTTTTAGAAGTAATTCTGAACAACATTCAAAAAATCAGTTAAGGAGGGTATCGACTATATAAATTTATTTTTAATTTTTTTATTTTATTTGGATAGGGCATACTCTTCACTACACTGAGAGAATTCTCATCTCTTCAGTAATGAATTTCTTCATAGTTTCAATGAAAATTGTCACTGGAACTCGCCCATTGAAACTTTTCACAGAATCTATAAAACAAGTTTGATTAAAGTCAATGTTAATGAAAAGTTCATAAAATTAATGAAACTCTTCATAAAATGAATAGACCACTCCTCCAATGAATAAATCATTCAGCCAATGGAGAGCTTCATAAAATCTATGAAGCCATTTCATTTATTATTATTTATTATAGTTGGTTGTTGTCCTTACTAAGCTGGAGTGGATAAATAAAAAAATATTTATCAAATGTAAAAAGCGTTATAATGTTGTAGCATATTTTACGGATGTACAAAATATATCTAAAGAAAGAATTCATTAAATTAAAAAAGTTTCACAATATTTTATAATAAGCTTAAGTTAATTAATGTAATTCCTTATTAGTGTTTCGAAAAAATTAATATTTGATAAATAAAATTTCATAGCCCAGAATTAATAAAAAAAATTAATTTAAAAAAAAAATAAAAGTTATAAAAGATAATTCTCTCAGTATGGAAATTAATGCACATCACTAAAACTCGGCCTTATGGTTACATAAAACTATTGTATTTGAGAATTAAATGTTTAATATAAAATTCTAATTGTATGAAAACTTTTAAAAATTAATGAAATGACGATATTTTATAAAAAAATAAAAAAAAGTAAATAGTATTGAATAATTTTATATATATGAAGAACATTTTCATTAAAATTATGAATATCTAATTTATGAAAATCAATAAATTTTTTTTAATGAAATTATGAAATTTAATGAAGAAATACTTTGAAAAATTTCATAATATTTATTAAATGTCATATGCATAATGAAATTCTTTAATGATTCTACGAAAAAAATTTTATGAAATTATAATTGAATGAATACAATTCCCCTAAAATTCGAAGAAATAAAATTTCCACATGTTTTTTTGTAAAATATGTTGTAGTCTCAAAGTAAAATTCTATGCGTTATCGTTATGTATAATATTTTTTGTTGCATTTCTATTTCATTGTTTTTATTAGAGATATTGCATTACATAATACGGCAGAACAAAAAGATAAAAACTACATCAAAATATGCAAAAATTGCACGCAATCTTTAAAGAAAAGCCAATGACGATTCTTCGGTATTGAGGGCTTTACATAAGCTATGAAAATAATCAACGTTTTTAAGACTATTAGAATTAATATAAAAAATATCCTTTAACCGTTCGAAAAACTGGGAGATCTATATTTTGTTCATAAAGGTTTTTTTTTTTTAATTTTGCTGTTTTCTTAGCGTAAAATTAACTTTATACTGGTTTTTCCCACAACCATGAGTTCAAAATCGGCTGCCACTGTACAGTAGGAATACAACTGTTTGCAATTTTTGTAAATATAATTTCTCCCAAGGCAAAATTAAGTAAAGCATGCACTTAACCAAAAAAGTCTGTAATTGCTACTGAAAAATTTGCTGTTATTACGGGAAATTTAACTGTTTTGAGCCCAGCGGTATTTTTTTGCTAATTTGATCTGTTGTACAATAAAATTAGTAGAAAAAATTAGTAGCCGCTACTAAATTTTAGTAAAATTTATATAAACTGCAACTCAAAATCGATTTGCTAAAATCAGTTAAAAAACTTACTAAATATCAATAATTTTAGTACAATGAAATTGGTATAAATAATTAGTTGCAGCTACTAAATTGCAGTAAATTGCTGTAAACTGTAATTTAAAATCAATCTGCTGAAATTAGCAAAAAAGTGTACTAAAAAATAAAAAAAAAGTGTAAAATCTAAAAAAAAAAAATTATAAAAAAACCTTTTTTTCTTTCGATTGTAATAAGCGTATAATTACTTCATCGTACTTAAAATTTGGAGTCAAAATTGCAAACGGTTCTCAAGTTATTACCTTTTTATGCATTAGAGATACAATAAAATTTTCTGAATTTTATTTCCAAACTAAGAATATATCAACAGTAACAAATATAAACTAAACAAGAATTATAAAAAATCAAAAAAAAAAATTTTTTAAATTAGTATATTTTTCTGCTAAATTTAGCACTCGATTTTGAAAAATTAGTATAATGTTTTGCTGAAATCAGCAGCGAGAATTGGTAAAAAAAATCCGTTATTTGTAATAAGAGAATAGCAAAAATGATTACTAAAAAAACTATTGTACTAAAAATCAGTATAAAAATTGTAAAGTTCGATTGGAAACTGTTTACAAATTTTTTTACTAACTTTTTTATCTGAGTGTGGAAACATTTTAAGAACTACGATTTTATTTTTTCGCGATCATGAAACAAGTTCTCGCACCAAAGGCATTGAAGTTTTATATAAATAACTTTTTTTTAATTAAAAAAAGCAATATTTCACTCCAAATTAGTGAGCTTTTTATAATACAAACGTCAATGGCATTTTGACAAAAAAAATTTTTTTTAAACAAAAATAAAAAATTAATTATAAATTTATTAATTCAGTTCGAGGCCAATTTCCTTATTATGAATTAACATAATAAGTACTTGCTCCATTCTTATTTTGTTGATGTAGCAGACTACATTTAATATGCGATTTTGATGCTTTGAATTTGCATTGCTCTACGCCACCACTTTCTAAAGAAAACTGATAAAGGGGACCTGGAAAATTCCCGAAACGATCGTCTTTTCATTCCTGAAATTGTAGATGTT
The DNA here is from genome assembly GCA_949987735.1 of Leucophora obtusa. Lineage (NCBI taxonomy): Eukaryota > Metazoa > Arthropoda > Insecta > Diptera > Anthomyiidae > Leucophora > Leucophora obtusa. Next base: position 126,264,752 of record OX465297.1, on the reverse strand, counting down.
TTTGAAAGCAAAAACTATGTGAAGTATTTGTCAGGAGAGTACCCTGATGAAGAAAAATAGCAGTTTTTGAAAAAAGTACTTATTATGTTTATTTATGATAAGGAAATTTAACTCGAACTGAATTAATAAATTTCTAATTTATCAACTAAAAGAGGTCGAAAAAACCATTTTTATTTTTTTAAATAAAAATTAAAAACCAACATTTTTTCAAAAATAAAAAATTTTAAACATTTTAGAAATCGCTTTCGGTACGGGAGGTTTGTTTTATCAAATTGATATAAAAAATCTCTTTTTGTTCTTATCAGAACAATATTATGTATTAGGTATTGCCTTGGGAGCTTGCACCCCAAAAAAATTTATATCCCTACGGTACAACATGCGCGGCTCCAGCAATTAATGTAAAGGGAAAAATCATACGCCACCGTAGAAAAACACATTGAGTTGGGCACTGTGGCGTATGATTTTTCCCCTTATATTAATTGCTGGAGCCGCGCATGCGGTACAACCAAGGCGGGTTAACCGATTTCGATTTTTTTCTTTTCTAGGCAACAAAAATATCTAGTTCCTATCGTGGCTCTATTTTTGAATATTAGACAAAAAATTTTATATCCCCAAGCAAAGGGGATATAAAATTTTTTTCTTCCCTTTTTGGGATTTTTTTTTTTGTGTAGCGAGCTTGTTAAAAAAATTTTTTTTAATAAAAATCAGGCCACGATAAGGACTGGGGAATTTACCTGGGCTTAAGTCACTTTACATTTTTATTTTCCGCTAACACTGCATGACACAGGAAAAAATTAAGGCAGATCTGACCATCATCTCTATATTTTTCGGACATGCTGATTACAATGGCGTACTTTATTTTTCGATCTAAGGGACAGAAATTATAATACTAATTTCAGTAAAAACTAAACAAAATTTATAGTATATTTTTGGGATGAAATAATAAACATAAATGTTAACAATTTACATACAGTGTTAATTTAAAATTAAATCCTTAAAGTATGCTATAAAATTTGTTTAGTTTTCACTAAAATTAGTATTATAATTTCTTTAATACGATACTATCCTTAGTGATACGATACTATACTATATTTATTGCGATAACTTTGGCAAATGGACAGTTTTTTGTTTGAAATTTTGCAAGAACAGTTTTTAGAGGTAACTCCATATTATACTAAAAGTTGGAATTTGGGGGGGAGGAGTTCAAATGTTACGCAAAAATTTTTTCCATCAAATTCTCTAAAGACATCAAAGTTGAAAATTTAAGTTCAATGCCAGAAATAAGTCAAAACTTAAAATTAATTTAAAGGTTAATTTCGTACTTATTCAGAATTGGTGCTCAAATATACCACAAACCTTGATTTTAGGAGGAAACAATGTGATTGTTCCATTTTAGGTGTAGGATGTGTTCAGCGAACTTATGAAAATACTATGAGGAGCATTTCTGTGGAACATTTTAAGCCTCTAACTCTTCAACTTACGGGTCTTTTTTGCCTTTTTTAAAAAGGGGTAGCAAAAGTCCCTTTAATTAAAGAGTTATAGGGTTAAAAGGTTCCACAAAAATTTTCCCAGTAGTGTTTTACAAAGTTCACATAGTTTCCTAGTGCACATACGAGTATCTAATAAATCTAAAACTCAGACCTTTTTGTCATTGAGTGGACGAAATATTTAAAAAAAATCTTATTTCGTTTTTAATCTACACTAAATTTCCCGTATTATGCTATGAAGAGTGTACGTATTTACAGATCTCCAAAATTAAATGAGAGACATTCACAATTTAGTTTTGACACGCCCATGAGTGGGTTAAAAGTTTGTATAATGAAACTGTTTGCCTTTTCATTGTATAAACAACAGCTATGTAACTTAATCACCAGAAGCTTCTAGTTTAAGAGTTATAGATAGATAAATCCATGAACCTTTTTTAGGGTAATTTTGAGGACCTGGCCTAACTTAATTTTTGCACAGAACTTATTTTTTACTCTCAGCCTATCCGAAAATGTGCAGGGAACTGGAAAAATAACACTTTTGAAGATATGGGTGATCTAATATACTGGTTTTGCCAGCGTTTTGCCAACGTTCAAAAATTTTATTTCTCCAGTGCTTTTCCGGCGCTTTTTGAACGGCCGGTCCTTTTGCCTAATGATGTTATCATTTTGGAAATGGGAAATCACTTTTTGCCAGTGCTTGTACCACCTGTTAAAGTGCTTTGCCATCGCTTTCCCGTTTGTATTTTCCTGACTGGGTACTTTTGTTGCCTTTGTAACTGCCATTTTTTGTTTTAACTGATATTTTTAGTTGATTCTACCCACAAACTCTTTTGAGTGTAAAAATAATTATCCGTCAGTTATTCCTTTCATTTAAGTTACCACGGAATCGGCTTTAGTAAAACCAATTGTAAAATTGGTGTAGTTGACAACAGATTGTAAAAAAAATCCGGTTTTGAAAAGTTCAACTTTTTCTTAATTGATAGAGCAGTTTTATCATTCGGTAATAGAATATTTATAATTTTTCTGTGCGCTATTTTGAAAACCACTCCTTACAGAAAATTTATAATCTGGGGAAATTTTTTTTACATAGGTTTTGTGGAATAGAAAACTAAAATATGAACGTTTCATCTTACAAAATAAGCCTATAAAAGCCTTTTTTGCCTCCATCATAATTATGCAAGTATTACGTTTTATATCCAATTCAAGTGTTTTCCATGATAGTATGTTCTTTTTGTTGTTTTAGTACTACAAATACTCTTATCATTAAACTTTTCAACATTATTATTTAAATAAAATTCCTAAAACACTTTATGTCATTTGTTCTTTGTTTAGCAAACTCATGCAATATATTCAACATCTTTATAAACTACATACAAACACACACACACAGTAGTCATACGAATACCCCATATATGACGACGCCCCCAAAAGTATACTATACGTATACATACTCATTTAAATGTGAATACTTACGAGCCACTTTGAAGTGCACATATAAAATGGCAACAAGCGCGCTTGTATTTTTTGAAATTTACTCAAGCATAAGTTTATGCAGTTATTTTACACATTTTAAAATGCACAACATATCTACATATAATATAAGACTAAACTATACACACCTACACTTAGATTTTGACGACTACTTGTATAGAATAAATTTTTTGAAACTAAACGTTAATACAGTGCAAGTACTCGTATGTTTGTAAACTCGTGTCAGTGTAAAAAGGATAAAGGATATACTATATGTGTGAGTGTTGATATAGTGATGTGTATATGAGTAGTAGTATTTTTCAAGCATTATACAAAACAGTACTTGTCACAAAAGTGCTTCAGGCATAATAGTGAATACACAATTTTTTGTTTTTGATTCTACTACTGTTGCAGCTACTGCTTGCTTGCCATTACAGCCCCTAGAGGAAATATGTATCTTTGTATGGAAAAAAACAAAAAATAAAGCATACAGTAGCATAAATTTACAGTATAAATACCAAATATTTCAAAAAGATGAGCAAATACAAAAAATTACGTACACGTATTGTGTATAGAATTAACTCAGATTCAAAAGCCTATACATACTCCTTTATACAGAAATATTACTTTATGTGCTTGTGTTTGTTTGGATGAACGGATGTGTTAAGTTAAGAAATAACAATACAGGCATAATGTGATATTGCACTTCTAAAGCCTTTGTTTTAACATTTTTAATACGCTATGAAGCAGTACTATATAATATGTTAAATAATAATGATCTTGAGTTTGTCATGTAGGTAACATATATTGTAGGGTGATCGAGCCGATTTTTAAAAACCGGTTGACACCGTTTTTTTATCGCTTCAGATTTTTTTTGTTATCGAACGTCCTTTTAAGATTTTTTTTTTTAGTTTTTGTATATTAAAAACTGTACACAGAAAAATCTGTAAATCTCGTTTCGATGCAAATATTTTTTTGCTTAATTAAAAACTTAACTTAATCTGGATCTATTAACGAAGTTGTTATGGCAATTAACTTTTTTGTAAAATACTAATTAAAATTTTAATCATATCAATCAAAAATTTAAATTATATTTGTATAGCTCAAAAATTTTAATTTAAATTATTAAAAAATTTACTTAAAAATCGGGATAATCCCAGTAAAAAAATTGGATGTCAAGCTTAACAAACAACTTCTTTCACTACTTCAAGTATCAAGTATCCATTTGTGTACTCTTACCGGTTTTTAAGTAGTAATTCTGAACAACTTTAAAAAACACCATATGTTTCCAAAGTATCCGTTAGTATATTTCTACAGCTTTTTTAAAAGTAATTCCGAACAACATCAAAAAAATCACTTAACGCTCTAATCAGCAAGCCCGCCTCCAGTCGGGGTGTATTAAATTGGCCCCAAATTGGTCATATGATTATTTTATAATAAGCAATTAAACTATTTCGATAAAAAACAAAATTTACTAAGTTTTTTTGTAAAAAAATTTTTAAAATTTTAAAAAATAAATATTTTAAAAATATTTTTTTTTGTAAAAAAATTTCGTAAAATTTTAAAAAATAAATATTTTAAAACAAAAATTTGAAAAAAAAATATTTAAGTTGACCAAAAACCATTAATAATGGTCACAAAGTAAGATTGAAGCATTAGCTTTTACTCTTACTTTGGTCCAAGGATATACTGGATTACATTAGGATACATTTAAAAGACATCATCAAAACTTGGAAACTAATGGACGTAAAACAAATATTGAAATCAAGGTGCGTTATCTCTAAATTTCGAATTTTCCCGAAAACGAAAATCGCTATATCCATTTAGGTAACAGCCCAATAAATTTTTTTTTTTTTTGTAGTTATATCTTAGTAAAAGGAATAATTTATGCCTAAACCTACTACTTTTTATGCAGTCGTTTTGAAGATTCACTCTTAACCTATTTTGGCCCATATTGTCTAAAGTAGACAACGAAAAAAAATTTTTAACTTAGTAGATTTGAGGTTAAGAAGAAGAATAAACCTAAAAATTATAAACACTTTAATTTGCAAATCAGACTAGATCTAGTTTCTGCCTTTTTCTATGGACAGGCTTCATCAGTGATTTTCCGTTAAATTGTAGAAATCGAATCTGTGCCTATTCCTAGATTACAAACGTAACAATACTAAAGTGCGACAGCTTACACTGAAAGAATTAACCTTCATGATATTAATGATATAATTTCATAGAAGTTTTTTCGCAGAATCAATGAAGAATTTCATTATGTATATAATACTTAACTAACATTATGAAATTTTTCATAACTTTTCTTTCATAAAATTTTATAATTTCGTTAAAAAAAAATTCATTGAATTTTATAAATTAAATCATAAATTTAATGAAAATGTTCTTTATATATATGAAATTGTTCAATAGTATTTACTTTTTTTAAATTTTTTTATAAAATATCGTCATTTCATTAATTTTTAAAAATTTTCATACAATCAGAACTTTATATTAAACACAGGGTTGGCAGGCAATACCGCTAAAATACCGTTATCGATTCAAAACCCTTTAAACTGACTACCTTTACCCCTAAAATACCGTTACCGAAATAACTTAATTAACTTAATTAACTTAATTACCGTTATCCTTAAAATAACGATACCGAAATAAATGAAATATCAATACCCTTAAAATACCGTTACCGAAACAAATGAAATATCAATACCCTTAAAATACCGTTACCGAAATAAATAAATAACGTTATCCCTAAAATACCGTTACCGTTATTTTTAATTTTCTGCTTTTGGTAATTTCACGTGGTTATTGAGTATTTTTTGTATATTAAGTTGATAAATTGGTTCTGTTTCTAATCTCGTTTGTTTTTTGTAAAAATAATTACGGGATTCATCGAAATAACTGACTACCGTTACCCTTAAAATACCGTTACCGATATAACTGAAATACCGTTCACCTTAAAATACCGTTACCAAAATAACCCAAATATCGTTATCTTTAAAATACCGTTACCGAAATAACTCAAATACCGTTACCCTTAAAATACCGTTACCGAAATAACCTAAAATATAGTTACCCTAACGACAACCGCATTCGTTTCGGTTACCATCCATGATTAATCATTTAATTCTCAAATACAATAGTTTTATGTAACCATAAGGCCGAGTTTTTATGAAACATTTTAATTTAATGAATTCTTTCATTGGATATATTTAGTACATCCGTAAAATTCGCTACAATTTTATTACGCTTTTTGCATTTGCTAAATACTTTTTATTTATCCACTACAGCTTAGCAACGACAACAACCAACTATAATAAATAATAGTAAATAGATTGCATGAAGCTCTTCATTGGCTGAATGATTTATTCATTGGAGGAGTGGCCTATTAATTTTATGAAGAGTTTCATTAATTTTATGAACTTTTCATGACCATTGACTTTAATGAAACCTGTTTCATAGATGAACTTTCAATGGACGATTTCCAGTACAATTTTCATTGAAACTATGAAGAAATTCATTACTGAAGTGATGATAATTCTCTCAGTGTAGCCATCTAACCCACGTGAGGCCTTGAATGCAATGTAGCTAATTCATAGTTTTCTTTCCTCTTCAGCTTTCTGTTATTGTTTTCTACTTCAGAAGTGATCAAACAGACACATGCAAACATTCTACTTTTAGATTTTTGTTTATCTTCCAATCTCCTCCGTGTCTCCTTTTTCGCAAATATTGCCACACTGATGTATGGTTTTTACGTTCAAGAGCAGGCAATTTGTGTATATTGGAGACGGACTGCCAACAGGGCAGTTCTAAAACATGAATGCTCTAAAATTTATCCTAAAAAGTTATTTTGATACGTTTTATTTACAAAAACAGATGATCACGTGTGCGATTCCCGGCGAGACCAATATTTTTTTTTATTAATTTATAATTAATTTGTTTAAGTTCAATATTTTTATTTGACAAAAACTGACAGTGAAGTTAAGGAGTTGCAACTCAGCAAAATTTAATTTTGTTTTTAAAGTTTCCAGAAGATGATCTAAAACTTAGATCGAAATATTGAAGACAATAAATGCAATAAAAATTGAAAAAACTTTACACAAAGTATTTCTAGTTTTTATTTATTTTATAATCAACAACCAATGACCTTAAGCCAAACGAAAATCACCACATAATTTTTAAAAATATATATAAAAAATAATAAGAAAAATTCCTTTTTATGCAACTGTAAAAATAGTACTGAAGACAATACTGAATTGCAGTGCACCTTTTGAACTCCTTTAATAAGTACTTATATTGAAGAGAATAAAGCACAATATCTCGCAATAACAAAGTGATGTTTTTATGCCAGTCAACTTTCATATCACAGAATAGCTCAGCAGTAGAGATCTAGACTAACAATGTTAAGGTCGCAAGTTCGATACCCGGTGGCGGCAATAAAAAAAATTTGTAAAATAAAAAAAATATTATATTTTTTAAAGAATTTTTTGGACTCGTTCAAAAAGTATTCAACAAATTTTGAATCGGTAGTACTCCTCTTCTATGACAATTTAAAGTTAAAATCATTAGTGTACCTTTTAAAAAAGAAGTACATCTAAGTCATTAATTGTAGTGCTTTTCCTACTGCTTTGGCATTCTCACATATTTTTGTACTGTAACCACATTTAAGTTTTTAAATCTTCTTTTCTTTAAGAAAAACTCTTCATAATCTGCGGATATTACTGATAATATTTTTATAAAGTCCATAGAGAATTCACAGTTTCTGACCAATTTTTCCTTTTAAAAAAAATAAGATTTTTAGGATTTTTTTTAAATGGAAAAAAGCTCAGATTCTGACCACATGTTCCTTTAGATAAAGTATCAGACTCTAGACGTTTCAATAGAAGGTTTGAGGCCTTTACAATTATTGAAGAAACTTAGATTCTACGCATTTAAAAAAAACATCAGATTAGGGAAACGTTGCCTTCTTTTTTCTTTAGAAACATCCTCAGGAAGAAGACTTATTGTTTATAGAAAAAAGATTTGTGTATCGTAAAATATAAACATATGTTCTTCTATTATATCAAAATAATTATAAACAAAATAATCACTTAACAGGTTGCGATTAGGCACCAATGCACTATCGATGTTACTGCGCAAGCTACCGCAGAAAATATTAGCACACTTTTTAGTAAAATGCCTAATAAATCAAGTAAAAAAATTAAAGTCTGGCATGCCAACTATAAGATACCCTGCACCAGTCTAGTTGAAAGCCACCTAATGTTTGGATGTTTGTACTAATGTTTGGACTTGTGTCAAAATTTGTCTATAAAATAATAAGAAAATATTGTAGAATAAAAGTAAGAAATTTTGATTTTACTCACTACGCATTATGTTAAACAAAAATTAAATCATTTTATAGAAGTAAATTTACAAGCATTTTTTAGAGTGTACCTTAACCCTCTGATGCCCAAGGCCGCCTTTTGGCGGTCTTCAGATTTTAAATAGTTTTTGGCTAAATAATAATATTTTATTCAACAAGTTGTATTAAAAGTGAATGTAAAGTGAAAATTTAGAAAATTTGAAAAAATTAACTTTCTAAAACAGAAAAAAAAATTGCCAAAAATTATGATCTGGCGTACGTTACCGATAATAACACAGCTAGTTTAGAGCCTCTAATTGTAAAATCAGTTAAAAATTTTTCTCCAATACTCACAGCATAACGCCAGGATACGTTGTAAAAATATCTCTCTAACTCAAAAACTAGCCAACAGATTTTCTTGAAATTAAACACAGATTATATAATCAGAAGTAGTTGTAAGCAGAACTAATTTCGTCAAAATTTATTGATGTTTAGTGGCAAATTCGCCAAATTTCGTAATTTTCAAAAAACTTTTGAAATAACAACAATTGATCAACAATTTTCGGTACGTAATTTTATTTTATTGATAGTGTTATTTATTGCCAAAACCAAAATTATTTGACTACAGGGTGTCAAGATAGGTCTTCAACCTTTGTTGTGCTATATCGCCTAAATAAAGCGATAAATTAAAATTTTAATATTGTTCCACAGTAGATTTTCAAAGCCAAATATATGGTTTAAATATTATTGTAATCAGAAGAAAGAGCATTAGTGGGTTAAAATAATATTATTTAAATTTCAACTGCTATTCCTTTATTTCAATTGTATTTTTTAAATACTATACAGATGCTTTTTCAAAGTATTTTGGATTTCTTTATATATTAATTTAATATGCAACTATGCAAATTAAGTAATTATTTTTTTAAATAGTTGTGGCATAAAAAATTTATATTCAAAATATACCAATTAAAGTTAAGAAACTATTTAATGAATGTTTTTCGTTCAATTTGAAATCAAATATTATCACATTTTCCTTTAAATTATTTTCAAATTAAAAAACTGATGATAAAATGTTTACAATTAAATTACACAGAATAAAAATTTTTAAAATTGCTGGACAGAATACGTATTTTCGGGTCTTGCTACAAACCCATCCTCAAAATTCTATGCCTTTATGGGTTAAAAATTGGTGATGATCTAATTATAGCGGTGTTTTCGACTTAACTATATCCGTTAACTCATAAAAAACTCAAAGTGCATAAAAATGCGTTTAAGATGAAAACTAACACATTACTTTTCGTATGCACGTTAACTTTCAACACGGATATTTATCAAAGCTGAAAATTAAACGTTTATACATTTTCACATCTAACATAACTTATTCCCGTTACTTCCTAAAAACTTTCGCTGACGTACGTTCGATTATAACGGAAAAATTATAAACATAACCTGTTTAAAATTTTTTTATAAGACAATCGGTTTAACGTAGATTTGCTTTAAATATTTAATGTTGATAGGCATGAGACAAAATACAGCTTATATTGAATTGAAATAAATAAGAAAATTGAAACAACTCAATTAGATTAACATCAACGAAGTTCTAACAATGTTATTTTTAGATGCTTCCTATGGAATTTAGCTCTGATCGACAACTTATGTAGCACAGATTTATGAACGACAACGTACCGTGCATTTTAAATGCATATTCTACTTATTTTTTGACCTACAACATAAATCCATGTTGATAGTAAACAATTAGGCATACACGCTGAAAAAAATCGCCCTGCAGGAAACATAATTGCTGGTGATATATATATGTTTGGAAGAATTGTCAAAATATATTTGCCGTGTTTTTAATATAATATGTTTGCCAGCAAATATAATATTTTTGCCTGTAAACATATGTATTTTTGAATTATATGAAATACTTCTACTCGCAAATATATAAATGTTTGCAGGAAAACATATATATATTTATCATTATTATATTTGCACTCCACAAATATAATAATGATAAAATAAAAATGCAAATATATTTTTGTTTAAGTGGGAAAATATGACTAACACATTACAGTGTTTGCCTGGAGAAAATAAAATAAAATAATTGGAAACACACCTCAAATATAAGTATAGTAGTTTAGAAACATATATATAATTGTCTGTAAATATATCCAACAATCTCTTTTTTCTGCGTGTACGTATTAAATTATATTTTTCACTATATATTTCATAAAATTACTACACTCAGAAAATAAACACAGTCACTTTTTTTTAGTTGTTTCTGAAGTTTTTCCGTTGAGTTATTTTTAAAGTAATAACAGTTGTTCGTAGAAAAAAAATAATTTTTAACTTTTTTCACAAGTTATTTAAAAATTTAACTAAATGAAAATACGAATATTTCGTAACAGTCAAATTTTCTAGTCAATTTTTATTGTTTTAAAGTAAAACTAAAAACATGAACCAAAAAAAGGTATTTTGTAGTAAAAGTTGTTTGAAATAAAAAAACACCAATACAATTATTTGAATTGTTTTTATTTTAAATTTTTAGTAAAATCAAATATAAATTTAGTTCTTCGCACCGTTTTGTTTGTTATTTTTATGGTAAAAATAAATAAACTTTAAGTTGATTTTACGGTTTCTTATAGTCAATTATTGATAGTCAAAAACAAATAAAGAAATTGCTAAATTAAATGAAAATGTTAGTAGACCGGTTTTCTACTGAAATTTTATTCGTTTTAAATTGTATTTTAGTTAATTTTACCGTCATAATTTTTTGTGTGTACTTGTCTCAACACAAGTGTTGTGTTATTCACAAATAAATATATGCAAAGATTGAAAACAACTAATGGTGGAAGAAAAAAAATTAATGATTGGAAGAAAAAAATAACAGTTTTCATTTATTTGTTGTGTGTGTCGGCGACAGTCTGAACACTGAAAAGATTTCCTTTTATACTTTTTTGACAACCAGACAATTACAGCATACTTTTTGTCCAACTTCTGTGAAGAAAAGTATAAACACTTGTGTGATAATGTGAACGGGGCTTTAATAATATTCTAGTGTCGATTTTTCTAAAAATCTTTAAGAGGATTTGCCTAATAACTTGTGTGAAGAATACTCACTTTTAAACTTTTTTATAAAATAATTCTATATGGATATATCTGAAAATCTGCACAAAAACAAAATCTTTAGAAATACAAATTTTTGAATTCCACATTTAAGAAATACTTAAGCAAAAAATCTATCTTAGTTCTGATTATAAAACTAGTCCGCCACAAGTTTGCACCGATTAACAATTCCCATATATCCTGAAAGAAGGCAAGAAATTAAATACCCGTGTCTTTCACTTTTTCTATATCTAGTCGTTTAACCGTCCCAACCGCGAATATTTCGTTAATAGCCGCTTTTTCTAATCACTTGGATTTATTAAATCCAAAAAGTAGTTCTAAAAGCGCTCAATAGATGGGGTTAGATTCTCCCTATTTTAAAAACAATTTTCTGTCCGACACTTCTTTCACCCTAATTTTTAATACTGAATTCGATGATGAAGGATTTTACTTTAACTTTTAAGTTTTAATTATATTTTGTATAAAACAACGGTTGACAGCCTTTTCAGTTTTATCACTTCAATTTATATATTTACACAATTGAAAAATTCCATTGCAATATTTAATATTCACTAATTGGATTTAATTAAATTACTTACAGTAGAGTGAAAAATTGCCATTTCTATTTCAGCTATTTCTCCATGTCCAAGATGGAAAATATGTATTTGGTGAGGTGTAGTTTTTTTCTAAACATATTTCATAAAAAAAAAATTTAACAAAGACCTTTTATTTGTTAGGTTTTTAATTTTTTTTTGTTTCTCTTTTAATTTTCATTTGTATTTTTTTCTGACATTAAATTAATAGGCTGTTTCATATATTTGTGCTTTTATTGTGGATTTATTAAATCCATCTTTTTTTCTAAATCCAGGTGATTAAAAAAAACGCAAATATATTTCATTTTAAAATTAAGATGGCCTTCCATATAAATATATTACCTAAATCAGGGCTGGTAAAACTATGACACGCGTGTCGGTAGTGACACTCGACGTTTTGTTGGATATTTTCAAAAAATTGAAACTATTAGAAGACCAGCAAAAAATTCAGTTAAATGTTAAATTTCGCTACAAAAATCTGTGTTTTAACTCCATAATGATGAAATTTTTCATAGAGCTTGTAAATAGTCTTTTAAAATGAATAAAACTCAGTATTGTCACCATTTTTTGTTTAAAGAAATATGGTTAATACAGAACTTGCAAATTCGATTATCAGAAAATTCTGGGAAAATTTCTAAAATTCTAGATTGAAAGGAGTTTAAATGTTTTGATGAGAAAATGCCTTATAATCGGAGAAGTAAAAAGTACCAGAAAATTGCACAAAAATGGAAAATAACTTATAGTAAAATTGGATCTAAAAAATAATTTTTTTTAGGGAAAAATAGGCGTTACGAAATAACCTCTCAATTAAATAAAGGCTGAAAATAAGTTTCATAATGGAAAAACCCCCTTTGTTGGAATTTGAAATTGGGTTTTGATCGTGTTTCGCAAAGCCGTTTCATCTGAAAAAGAAATTTCTCTGTTCAAATCCATAATATTCGCTTCTTATTCATTATTATGATGATAAAAACCGCGCGATTTATTCTAACAAAATCAAATTTTTGCCCGAAGCACATTGTTCAACAAGTTTCTTACGTACCCGAGTAAAAAAAATTATATATAATCATATATGGCATATATTACAATATATAATTATACATGTCGTTATGTATATCCATATATAATTACATATGACGTTTTTTCACAAAAATTTTCCTTATATTATGCCATATATTATTTCATCTAATTAGATATCGGCCTTCATAATATTAGATATGGCATATATAATTATATATTACATGACATGGTTGATCTTATTGCATATATAGTTATATATAGAACTATATCTTAATATATATGGTGGCATTTTAGCAATATATAATTATACATGGTATCATTTAAAAAAATATATAGTTATATATGGTAACAGTTAAACTAGATATTATCATATATGGTGCCATTTAAACAATATATGGTCATATATGGTACCTCCCCGGTGAAAAATGTTCATATACGCTCAAACATCTTCATATATGGTTTATGTATGGACACATATGAACAAATATGGATTTTTTATGAACATATATGGATTTTATATGAACATATATGGAAGTATATGTTATTCCATATATGGAAAAAGATTTCATATACAGACATATATGGATGCATCTGCTATTTCATATATGGAAAAGGCACTCATATATGGACAAATATGGAAGTATATGATATTCAATTTATGCAAAAGTGACTTGTATATGAACATATTTGCAAGAATACATTTTTCCATATGTGTAAAAGGAACTCATATATGGATAAATATGGAATTATATTTAATGCCATGAATAAAAAAAGGAACATATGTAGTGCCTAATTCGAATGTCATACATAAATTTATATCTATAGTACAACCTTATAAAAAAGGACAGCAACGTCCGCATGTATTCGCATATATTTAATAAATGTATATGTTCATATATGTCCATATATGAACATATACTTAGGTGTTACCTCATTTTTCGGATCCATACATATATGGTTGAACCATAAATGTTCATATATGGACATTTTTCACCGGGTCATTAACAAAATCTTTAATTCAGTTCCAGATATGATAATATATATAGTGCGATATATATTTATATATGGTGCTATTTAAGCAATATATTATCATATACGGTGACATTCAAACCATATATTATCATATATGGTGCCATTCAAACCATATATTATCATATATGGTACCATTTAAACCATATATTATTATATATGGTGCCATTTAAACAATATATGGCCATATATGGTACCTCATGATGAAAATTTTAATACAGTTCCAGATATGATAATATATGATACTATATATAGTGCCATATATATTTATACATGGTGTTATTTAAGTAATATATTACTATATATGGTGCCATTTCAACAATATATGCTCATATATGGGACCTCATGAACAACATTTTTAATACAGTTTCAGATATAATAATATATGCTACTATATATGGTGCAATATATATTGATATATGGTATCATTTAAACAATATATTACCATATGTGGTGACATTTAAACCATACATTATGATGTATGGTGCCATTTCAACAACATTTTTAATACAGTTCCAGATATGATAATATATGACATATACTTTGATATATCGTATCATTTAAACAACCCGAATAAAAATAGTTACATATAGTCATATATGTGATTAAGTTATATCTGTATAAATATACAGTTTCATCCGAAGAATGGCCCGATATATTTTTATCAATTGTTTGTCAATTTTTATCTAAATGTATCAGTTTAGATCAGACCTGATTAAATTATGTGTTAATCAGATGAAATTGTATCAGATTTTTGACCTGATACAATTTTATCGGTTTGATCGTAATTGGTTCAATTTTATATAAATAAAATATAATTGTATCCGACATTTACCTTATGCAATTGTATCAAAGTTTTAATCTGGTATCAGGTCAAAATTGGGATATAACTATATAATTTTGTATACAAATATATCTATTTCGACCTAAACTGATACCATGTGATATAAACCAATAAAATTGTATCAGGTCAAAAATCAGATACAATTTCATGTGATTAACACATAATTTAATCAGGTCAGATCTAAACTGATGCAATTAGATAATAACTGATAAACAACTGATACAATTTTATCGGGCCATTTTTCGGATCAAATGGTACATGGATGACTCTAAGTTATATATTACCATATAAAGCTCCATTTTATTTTTTTTAATAGGGAACATACCATATATGGTGCCATTTAAACAATATATTGTCATATATGGTGCCATTTAAACAATATATGGTCATAAATGGTAACTCAACTAAAATATTAACTGTATTTCAGAAGCTATTAATTGCATTTCACAAATTTTAAATGTATTTCAGAAATTATGGAATGTATTTCAGAAATTATTAATTGTATTTCAGAAATAATCAAATCTATTTCAAAACTTGTTGATTGTTTATCATAGTTAATAGAGAAAAATTTCTAAATTACATTGCATAATTTCTGAAATACAGTTTGATAATTTCGGAAATACAATTAATAATTTCTGAAACAGAATTGATAAAACTGAACTTCAATTGACTAGTTCTGAAATACAATTCATAAATCTGAAAAATAATTGATAAGTTCTGAAATACAATTGATAAAACTGAAATTCAATTGATTATTTCTGAAATACAATTAATAAATCTTAAAAACAATTAATACAATTGAAATGGTGTAGAGCGTTAAAAAGATGTAAATAAAATTATTTTATTCAAAGATTTCAATTTAATAAAAAAATAAATATATAATTTTATAAAAAAATTTATAGAAAAAAAAATTTTAATTTTATAAAAAGAAATTCATTTTGTAAAAAAAATGCATATCGAACTCGAGACCTTCTGAGTTTAAACCTTATTTTAACAAAATACTGTAATTTTTATAAAATCAGTGCTCTGCCAGTGTATTATTTTTTGAACAGTTGGCAATATATGCCTGGGATCTTATTTAATCCCAAATAAATGGAGATCTTACGTAGTACCAAATATAATGCGGCATCTAATTTTATCTGTCATTTTTATGGATAGTTTTAGATGTCAATCCCCAAATATATTGCTGTTTCTAATTCTATCTGCCATTTTAATACCTAAATAAATTGCTGGATCTAATTCGATCTGCAATTTATAGGAAAAATTAAGATTTTACCAAATCACTAAATATATCACTGGATTCAATTCGATCTGCAACTTATTGAAAAAGTTAAGATCTTACGCAATCCCGAAATATATTACTGGATCTAATTTCATCTGTTATTTTTTTCATAAATTTAGATCTTACGTAATCCCCAAATATAATCCTCGATCTTATTCGATCTGCCGTTTTCCAGATAAAGTTAGATACAACTTAATCCCAAAATATATATGTGACCTTCTCCGAGAAAAGGGACCTAGTGTGTGAAAATTAAGTTTTGAGAAGAACGCATTTAAAGTTTCATAACGCATTATCACTTTAAACACACCTTCAGTTGGGAGATGCGATTTCGTATGGTTAGGTGCCTCAACTCATTTCATCTTATTCTACACCCTTTTAGGTACCAGAATCCACTCTTAAGTCCAAACCCGTTTTTTGACACACTAGGTCCCTTTTCTCGGAGAAGGTCACATATACCTAGATCTACTTTTTCGTATAAATTTAGATCCAAGTTTATCCCCATATATATTGCTAGATCTAATTCGATCTGCCATTTTTCGGATCAAATTAGGTCTTACTAAATCCCAAAATATATTGCTGGATCCAATTTGATCTGCCAATTTTCTATTCAATTTATATCTAGGTTTATCCACAAATATATTGCTGGATCTAATTGGATCTGCCATTTTTCGGATAAATTTAGATCTAAGTTAATCCACAAAATATATTGCTGGATCTAATTTGATCTGCCATTTTTCAGATGAATTTATATCTAAGTTTATTCACAAATATATTGCTGGATCTAATTCGATGTGCCATTTTTCGGATCAAATTAGATCTAAGTTTATCCCCAAATATATTGCTAGATCTAATTCGATCTGCCACTTTTTCGGATCAAATTAGATCTAAGTTTATCCACAAATATATTGCTGGATCTAATTCGATCTGCCAAAATTGAGATCAAATTAGATATAAGTTTATCCACAAATATATAGCTGGATCTAATTGGATCCGCCATTTTTCGGATCAAATTAGATCTAAAAATATCCCCAAATATATAGCTGGATCCGCCAATTTTCGGATCAAAATAGATCTAGGTTTATCCCCAAAGATATCATTGGACCTCCCAATTTTGAGATATAACTTGATCTTAGTTTATCCCCATATATACAATGGGATCTAATACGATATGATTGGATACACCCAATTTTGAGATCTAATTGGATCAGCTAGATATTACAGCAGATCTTAAACAATATCAAAATGGATATGATTAGAAATTGCGCGAGATCAATTTTTTTTACTCGGGTACTTAAATAATTTATGGCGCCCAATAATTTAACTTTTTTTTAACAATATGAATCTATCACCAAATACGGAAAAATGAAAGGGCAATTATGTTCAAACTGTTTTAATTTTATTTCATTGGGGATTTTTCATAATGAAATAATCTCAATATTGAAAGATTAAATAAACCTTCTTGGATGTTATTTAAGTTTTCCCTTTGGGGGTTATCCGTAGCGCTGATAAATATGTACATCTGCGATGATATTTTTGTTAGAAATTTTTTAAATTTGTAAAATTTTTAAAAAAGGACTTTTAAAAGAATTGTCCGTTTCTGGCACGCTGGTAAAAAAATCTTGCCACCCCTGACCTAAATAGTAATTTACGATTTCAACTGTTAAACGAATTGATCTAGAAAAAGTGGAAGTCGTGCATATTTTACATTTAGCCCTCCTTTCAGAATATATGAGGTTGATTTAATCATGGGTACAACCAAAACATGAACTTTGTCGGACGGTGTTTTAATATAAATCGAGTTTTTCAAGTACAACATATGTCGGATTTATTTATTTTCTAACGAACGGGAATTCCCGGGATCCCGGGAAATTCAGAGAAAAATCCCGCTGTCCCAGGAAATGAAAAAGTCCGGGAAAAGAAAAACGCTAATTAGGATAAATTTAAAAGACATCATCAAAACTTGGCAACGAATGGACAGATTTTATGAAATTTGGTGGAAAAAATTTATTTTGCATTAATAGTACAGCCTTGAAAAAATATTAAAGTCAAGGTGCGTATTCACTTAATTTCGAATTTTCCCAAAAACGAAAATCGCTATATCCATTTAGTTAACAGCGCAATAAATTATATTTTTTTTGTAGTTATATCTTAGTAAAAGGAATAATTTATGCCCAAACCTACTAATTTTTATGCAGTCGTTTTCAAGATTCACTCTTAACCTATTTTGGCCCATATTGCCTAAAGTAGACAAGGAAAAAAATTTTTTAATTTAGTAGGTTTGAGGTGAAGAAGAAGAATAAACCTTTTTCTCTAAAAATAATAAACACTTTAATTTGCAAATCAGACTAGATCTAGTTTCTGCCTTTTTCTATGGACAGGGTTTATCAGTGATTTTCCATTAAAATGTATTATTGTTTATATTTTATTGTAAGATTGTCTCTATACGAAATCGAACCTGTGCCTATTCCTAGATTACAAACGTAAATAGCCATCTAACCCAAGTAAGGCCTTGAATGTAATGTAGCTAATTCATAGTTTTCTTTCCTATTCAGTTTTCTGTTATTGTTTTCTACTTCAGAAGTGATCAAACAGACACATACAAACTACTTTTTTATTGCAGGGAATCGCACACGCGATTATGTGTGCGATTCCCGGCGAGAGCAATATTTTTTTTTAATTTATAATTAATTTGTTTAAGTTCTATATTTTTAAAAATATATACATATTAAGAAATTTTTAAAAAAGTTGCTTTTTATGCAAATGTGAAAATAGTACTGAAAACAATACTGAATTTCAGTGCGCCTTTTCCACTTGTTTAATAAGTACTTATATTAAAGAGAATAAAACACAACATCTCGCGAGTCAACTTTCATATTACAGAATAGCTCAGCGGTAGAGAGCTAGACTAGACCCTGTCGCGGAAATAAAAAAAATTTATAAAATAAAAAAAAATAAAATTTTTTTTGTAAATAATTTTTTTCAACTTTTAATTGATGAAAAAAGTTTCCTTTGCACTCGTTCAAAAAGTACTGAACAAATGTTGAATCGGGAGTACTCCTCTTCTTTGGTAACTAAAGTTAAAATCATTAGTGTTCCTTTTGAAAAAGAAGTACATCTAAATCATTAATTGTAGTGCTTTTCCTACTGCTTTGGCATTCTCACATATTTTTGTATTGTTACCAAATTTATGTTTTTAAATCTTCTTTCCTTTAAGAAAAACACTTCATAATCTGTCATACCAACTATATGATACCCTACACCAGTATAGTTGAAAGCCAACTAATGTTTGGATGTTTGTACTAATGTTTGGATTTGTGTCAAAATTTGTCGATAAAATAATAAGAAAATATAATAAAAGTATGAAATTTTGATTTTACTCACAAAAATTTATTCATTTTATACAAGTAAATTTAAAAGCATTTTTTTGAGTGTACCTTAAGTATGTAATAAAATTTACAATATATCTTCTATAATCACTTTTTTCATTAGAAAATATTTTGAAATTGTAGATGTTTTTGTAGCTTACGAGTACTTTTGAGCGAAAATCATCATCTTTACTTGCGTGGCTGTTCTTATTTTATGATAAAATTTTACAATCGGTTAACTGGTTTTTTAAAATACTACTTATTTGAATAAAGCGAAAACCGCGTTTCGAAAAATATCGAATAATCGAGCACCCTACTATATAGATTGTATTGTTCATGTTAGTTATATAAATACTTAATAGAAAATAATATAATAAAACGAAGAAAAAGAAAATTCTTCAAAAGAGTTTGTTGCATTAAATATTTGAGTTACAAAGGTAATTCTATATGCTTAAAACTTTATAATAATTAAATCATTTTGAAGTTTTATTTATCACATACATAGATTGTTATATATACACACCGTTACTAACGTACGTATTCATATATGTATGTGTGCCGCATCCTATGAGATGCAATACACATATAATCCATTTGGGTTTTAATTAAAATTCTTTGTTTTATTAAATATAGCTGAGAGTTTTAGTAAAAAAAAAGAGAAATAAAATGTTTAAAAGTAAAATAGTGCTCCAGTTTTATAAATAATGGTAGCAGCTTGTTGATGAAGAACAAATTTGTATGATATAATTCTGCCATTTCTTACCAGCTGGTCGAATTATCATCAAGCTTTGAACACCCACAGTCAGCATAATTTCGAGACCTATTGGGAGCTTTACCACTAGTCTCCAAAGGAGGGCACTGAAAGCATGCAAAACTTTGAGAAGTTTGGCAGTTTTCTAACTGTGAGCCGATTTTATAAAATATGTAGTAGCATTTTTTAGTCTGCCCGAAAAGGCATAAAGAAATTATGCCAACTCATGGGGGTTATCTTTAAAACTACTTATCTCAGAAAATCACAATAAAATCTTAACAATAAGCATGAGAATTATTATGCTATCTTTACGTTCACTACAATCGTTGGGTTTCGAACATAGTTTCGAAGACCATAGTAAACCAGCTGATGGAATTTGACGTTTATGTGTAATTTTACCATAATAAAAGATTAAAATCAGTTTTAAACTATTTTATTAATGGAAAATATTATAATTATATTAAAGCATGATGCAAGCCTTAAGTTTCGAGGAGATTTCCCCATGGAAAAACCTCAGATATTATTAGCGCTTTTTCTTTTAGAAGAAGCCATAGTACTTTTTGCTATAGGGAAAGTCTTAGATTCTGGGCAGTTTTTGGGAACAAAACATTAGATTATGGGAACCGGTTCATATTAAAACAGCCGTCCGTCTGTAGAAAATACCTTAGATTATGTTGTAGAAATCTGAAGGTTTTCTGCTGGAAAACAACCTCAGAAACGGAAAGTTTTTACAGAAAAAAATTCTCAGAATTTTACAGTTTTCTCTGGAAATGTGTTCGGAATCTGGGAATTTTTGCTTACACTAAGAGAATTATCATCACTTCAGTATTGAATTTCTTCATAGTTTCAATGAAAATTGTCACTGGAACTCGTTCATTGAAACTTTTTATAGAATCTAAGAAACAGGTTCAATGTTTATGAAAAGTTCATAAAATTAATGAAACTCTTCATAAAATTAATAGGCCACTCGTCCAATGAATAAATCATTCAGCCAATGAAGAGCTTCATAAAATCTATGAAGCAATTTCATTTACTATTATTTATTATAGTTGGTTGTTGTGGTTGCTAAGCTGGAGTGGATAAATAAAAAGTACTTAGCAAATGCAAAAGGCGTAATAAAATCGTAGCATATTTTATGGATGTACAAAATATATCTAAAGAAAGAATTCATTAAATAAAAAAGGGTCATAAAAAAATTTCGGAAAAATTAATAAGATTTATAAAAAAAATTCATAGTCCAAAATTAATAATAAAAAATTAATTTAAAAAAAATTTAAATTATAAAAGATTATTCTCTCGGAAATAACGATATTTTATAAAAAAATTAAATTAAAAAGAACATTTTCATTAAATTTATGGAGATCTAATTTATGAAATTCAATGAATTTTTTTAATGAAATTATGAAATTTTATGAAAGAAAAGTCATGAAAAATTTCATAATATTAATTAAATATTATACACATAATGAAATTCTTCATTGGTTCTACGAAAAAAATTCTATGAAATTATATCATTAATATCATGAAGGATTATTCTCTCAGTGTAGGAAGAAGTCTTTAGAATCTAAGAATTTTTCTATAGTAAGAAGTCTTCAGGTTCTTAGGGGGTTTTTTACATGAAAAAGTGATCACAATCTTAGGGTTTTTCTTTAGTTCTCAGAAGCGGATAGTTTTTCTATAGGGAAAATTCTTTACAATTCTTCGAATTTTCTAATAATTTTTTTTCCTGAATTCACAATTTCAAAAAGCGAAAGATTTTGAGATGAAAACTAAGAGAGATAGACCAAAATTTATGAAAATTTCGACTACACGTAACCATAGAATACCCCCGTGAACAGGTTATCTCTATCCAAAACTGGACCTTGGGGCCTTGTCTACTTCTTAAAATCGCGCATATCTCGAAAACTAAGCGAGATAAAGCAAAGCGGACAAAATGTTTGCTGCCCTTACATAATATGGACAGACACGGGGAGGGTCCCAAGATCCCGAATTTGAAAAAATTTTGCATCTCAGTATAATTACAAATAAAACTTTAGTTTTACTAATTTTCTAGTTAAATTTGGATTTGTTAAATTTAACAAAAAATATTTTAAAATCAACAAGTTTTATTTTAAGTCAAAAAACAGGAATAGATTTTGTTAAAGTAACAAATTTTCTGTTCAGCCAACAGACATATTATTTTGAATGCTTGTACAAAATAATTTTACGCATTTTGTGTTTATATTTACTCACTATGCACTATATTCAACAAAACTTTACCCATTTTATAGTAGTGAATTTACAAGCATGTTTTTATAGTGCCTTTCTAGTTTTTTTACATTTTATAGAGAAATTTTTACACAATTTCAACCAATTCAAATTTCGTATTTAAACATTAGTTGCCTTTCAACCCGACTGGTGAAGTATATCATATAGTCGGCGTGCCTGGCCTTAATATTTTTTAGTCCTTTTATTTCCATTGTACCCGTATAATATATTATGCTTTATGGTTTTTATTTTGTGAATACCCATAAATTTACGAAACACTTCATATTCCAGAAATTACAAACAACCGATTCTCTTTTTCGTTCAAGACTTAAATTGTTTTAGAATTTTCATTATATTCGGGATTTTTCATAAAAATTGAAAACTAAACCATATGTATTTCATTTTTAATACAACTTGTTAAATAATCAACTTCAGCTTGATAACTTACAACTTTTTGTTTCTTTGTTGTTGTGAGTTGTTTCTGTCTTTTTTTTTCTGGCATCTTTTTAACATTGTTAGTCTTAAGTTGCAATGTGCTGTATCATCTTAAAAATGTTCAGCTAAAAACGTTTGGAGATATAAAAATATAATACAACTTTATAATTCAAAACTTCACTTACACATGCTACTTGTAGTTGTAATAAGTTTCTCATATAAGAATAAGTGTAATTTTCAATGTGATAGTCTTGCTTTTCTATTTGTTGTGTAGCTGTTGTGTAATTTTAAAGTTAACACATGAGACCATCCATCCAACATTAAACTCTTCTCAAAAAATATAGGAAATTTTTATATTTGAAAAGTGTTTTGTTTTTAATATGGAAATAAAATATGTTTTTGATTTCTTTACTTCAAAAAAAAAAGAATCTTATAGTTTTTGAACATATTGTATGACACTATACGAGTACATGTAACTACCTTTTTCCTTTTGGCTTTGTTAACTAAAACTTTTAAGTAACACTTTTTTGTTGTTGTTACTTCAACTCCTGTTGTTGATATTGTTGCATTTTATAGAAAAGCGTTTGTTTCATATCTGGTATCCTTAACTTTGTGAAGAGTAGATTGTTTTTTGCCACTTATTTTCCACTCTGTTCTTTACTACTGTTTATTAGCGTTTGCATTAAAGTTGATTAAATTTTCAACAACATCATCATCACCGTCATCCTCTTCTCTGATGTCGTCATTGTACCCCAGAAATGCACAGGAAACAGAATGCATACATTTATTAATATTGTATAAGTATAATGGTTGCACAGTAGTGGTGAAATTACCGGAAAATATGTTTTATTTAGTTGGAAAAAGAAAAGAAACTTTTCTTTATTGTATTTCTAAAAAAAAAGTCAGGTGGTAGTTTACTGAAAGGATGCCAGACTGAGGCCTTTTACATGAAATTGTACTCTGTGGATAATTGGTTTAAAGATATTTTAACTTAAGCAAATTGTTCCACAGGTTCATCGGTTCTAGGTCCAATATTTGTTGGTGTTACAAACATCATCATAAACTTATTGTACCCTGTGCACGTAGCACAGTGCTTTGATCCCATATAACGATTGGACAGAAATAGAAGGAGTGGAGACAGAGATTTGAAATTTGGTATACTGACATAGTTAAGAAAAATTTTAATTTGTGGAAATATCGGGCCAAGGACACGCCCACCTCCCATATGTCCTGAAATTTAAAAATATTATACTAGCTACATAAATGGACGTGAAATTACAAAAATTATCCATTGAGATGCACATAAAACTGGAAACGTTTGTGCAAATTTTTATAAAAATCGAAGCATGGACTCTTAGTCCTGCCATATATCTTTTATTTTAAAATCTTTATAAAACCTTCAAAAATTATCCGATTGCGATGAAATTTGGCACGTGAATTTTTTTTTACATACCTTTGGATAAATTTGACAATATGATACTCACTCTGTTTTAAATATGGCAGAGTTACAATTTTGATGTGAGAAACTTCTCACATAGTTACAAAAACCGGTACTGGATTTTGGGACGATTTCAAACAAAATTTATCAGTGTTAAAATTTATAGTGGAAGAGGTTACAAAGCGAAAGTAGCTATTCTACAACCAATTTTGTGTTCCAAAGAATTGCTTATACTTATAAAAAAAAATGCATTAAATTCAGAAAAACCGAAATTCAGCAAAACCGAACCTCTCCAGTGTTTTTGTTATAAATGATACAAAAAAAAAATTAATGAGAAAAAGTTATAGAGGTGAATCAAGAATTTAGAGATTTTTTGGATTTGAAAAACATTTTTGTGGTGGAAACAATTTTTGAGGTAAAACAACATTGCATGGTGAAAAACCGTTCGTGGTGAAAAACAAATTTTAGGTGAATATAAATTATCATTCAGCTCTAGGCGACTGATGAAAAAAATATAACAACATTTTTTTTCAGCAAACGCTGCTACGAAATTGTTTTATGAAATTGTAGTGTAATGGTTATCGCGTTGAACCGTTACACATAAGGTTGTGGGTTGGGTCCCCAGCGACGGCAGCATCAATTTAGAAAAATAATATGCATGACTTTTTTTATCCCTCTTTCGGTGATCACATATCACATAACCCCACGAAAGTAAAATAGAATAACACGGCTATGAACTAAAAAGATTCAACAAAGTTCGCCAAAATTTCATCAAATGGCGCGCAACTTCTGTTTTAAAATTCAACATCTCGAGCAATTACAGTATTCCCATGTTTCTTTCACCACCAATTCTTCTTCAATTCTTCTCTGTCCCCTCCCCAAAGAAAGCAATATGTTAATTAATAGAAATAATTTCTTAAGAGTTACTTTTCTTTAAAAACCCAAAAAAAAAAATGGTGGTATTAAAAATTTAGAGGTACTTTCATGTTTTCCCTCACAACTTTTTAACCTCTGTTCTGACTTCGCTCACTTTCAATACCAAACTGCTCAAAGTAAAAATGACAAACAGACGGACATAGCTAGATAGGTTTAGAATATCGCAATGATCAGTAATATTAATGCTTTATGAGGTCTTAGGCCAACATGTTACAAACGGAATGAAAAACTGATATATCCCGTCCCATATATATGGTGGGAATAGCAATTAAGTCTTAAAGGTATTATTTTCTCAGTCTTAGGCCTGGTATCTTATGTGATATTAAACAATGATTAAGAAGAAAATCATTGTTTAGCACTTAATTACAGTAACTCATCAAATTTTAATCACTGATTTTACTCTAAACATTGCTTAAATTTAATTACAAAAATTTCTGTGATTAAGACCTTAAACGTAGATTTTCCACCCTACAATTCATGTTAGTATTAACATTTTTTTCTAATGTTGGTAACTTTTTAAAAAGGTTTACGTAGACCAATTAATTTGTAAATAAACACCGTACAACATCTTTATGTACCATCTAAATAATGAACATCTTTAGTAACTTGCACATATATATTCTCTAAAAATAGCAATTGGAATTATGAAAATATTTGGGGGAAATTTTAATAATATGACATAATATTGGATTCTGTACGAATTGTTTGTTAGAATCGGTCATCATTTTGATCTTTATTTGACCAAACAATGTGTTTAAGGTGTTTCACAATAATTTCTTTAATTCTGCCGTTTTTAATAACAAATAATTTAAATTTTAGAATTTTCTGTAAAAATATGAGCTATATAAAGATATAAGACATACTTCACGTGCTCCTGCAATATCTTAAATTGCAGTTAATGAGTATAGTTTTTTATTAAATTTTTAATTTTGCTTATTTATTGAACCAATTTTTACTATTTAATAAAATTTAACCATAAAACTTAATCTACTACATTCTATTAAAAAGTGTTGAAATTTCGGCCAGGGTCAGTTAACAGAGGTTAAAAATTTATGCATACTGTTAAGATTCTATGGTAGTTGTTTAGACCAGTTAAATATTTCCTGCAGTACAATTTTTATGTACGCCGTATATTTTTTCCTCCGAGGAATATTTTTGGATTCATATCTTTTATTTTCCACAAAATTAGAAAATTCTAATTTTTTCAATTAACACAAAATTTCACAGACTCTTCAGCATATTTTTGCTTTTTACACAAAATTGTTGGAAGATATCTTAAAAATAGAATCAAGAAAATCAAGCGTTTAAGTTTCGCGGTTTGTAAAAATTTACTGCTTTGGGAGATGTCACTGTAATTTGATCCAGATATATTTACCTAAACGAATAAGAAATAATATAGAGGCATAGTTATTTTACTTTTCCTTTAAACCTAGTTTTCTAATAAATTCTGACTTTAAAATTTGTATTGAATGTATCAAAAACATCAAAAATCATCTTGTCCTTCATAAATATTTCTTAATAACACCTTTCTGGACTAAAAACAAATTTATAATAATACACACTTACCCAATGAAAAAAATAAGATATGCATGTAGCATGGAAAAAGACTTCCTATTTGAGGCATTTAGCGATTGATGACAACAATTTGGTCATCCATTTTATAATTTTATGAGCCCGTATCATGCGAAAAATTCATTAAAAAACTCTTATTTCGCGAGTTTCCAAACTTTTTTTATTTTCTTTTATTTCTTATTCGTATTGTCAAATGAAAATATCTAAAATTAACAAATCATTGATTAAATTTTTGTAAGTTGCCGATATTATTTTAAGTAAGTTTAAGGGCTAATCAATGATTTCTAAATCAATGATTAAAGTAAACTAAGCATTGAAGATAAGATACCATCCCTTACAATTAATTTATATTTTGCGTCATTTTTAAATAATTCAAGTAAAATATAAAAAATCCCTGTACCATAATGTAGGATATAATTCGATAAAGTCGCGTTTAAAAGGTACAAATCCCAAAATGTCGATAGTGCACTTTTCTGATTTTTTCGGTTTGTTTTTGGGGGTCTTGAAGATTTATGTATAAACTTTTATCTTTTAGCTATCGGTTATTCTTCAAGTTCTGCTCTCCGAATTAGTACGATTCATTCAAGATAGAAAACATCACGAATTATCAAATCCTGATTTCTCCGGTATTCAGTTAGATTACATATTCTAGTTTCCGAATTGTTGCTTTTCATAAATATCGAGACAAATTCAAAAGAGACAAGCACTCATAGTAAAAGTTAGTACAAAAGTCCATTAAACGCGATCTGAGTCAATTGAACTATTTTTTTTTTGTTATTTTGTCTTAAAACTTATGATTGAACTAATATTTTTTGTGAATATAATGAAGCATAACAATTACTTTTGTCCGTATTTAAACAAATTTTGCATGGTAATTTTTAGAAAATTGCGTTTCTTAATTTTACAAATTTTTCAGCCAATTTAAAATACAATCACTTCGAAATGATTATAATTTTGTGTCTCTGCTTTCGAATTAGTAATAGAAATGGCGCTATAATTTAAATTTTTTTATTGTATAATTACTTCCCAGCAAAATCTTTCATTACCAAATAAGTGGTTATATAATAGAAATTCATAGCTCCGCACAACTTATTTTTTGGCGTCAAACTCATTATTTTTGTTTGGCGTGGTCGTTTTTATAAGTAGTCACGCTTACCCGCTCGCTTACGAAAAAATGAGAAATAAGTAGTTATAAGATTTTGAATAATAAGTGGTTACACACATGCTTACAAAAAGTTTAATTATAAGTGGTAATCCGATTGCTTACTTGATTCTTAAAAATAAGGATTTAGGCAAATACTATTAGCCTTACGAAATACATTCAGAAAAATTTAAGTTTTCTCTAGTGTGTAATTTTAGGACTCGCCATAAAAATTTAAACATAAAACATATTTACATATAATAAAAAAATTTAACTGTGTAAAAAGTACTTATTTAAACTAATACGAGTAATTCATTATTTTATATTTAGAAACAATGAATACAATAGGCCGTTATTAGGAAGTCATTATTTTATATTATAAAATAATGCAAAAGGTAATGATATATCATTTTTGGTAATGCAGATAGTAATGAGGTGTCGTTACCAATATTTTGCTGGGTTATATCTTATATCTTGGAAACTAAGCGAGATAGATCAAAATGGACAAAAGTTCATTACTCTGTACGTACACTCAAAATAATAAGTCAGTTGGCAGAACAGAAAAATTTGTTACTTTAACAAAATTTATTCCTGTTTTTTGGCTTAAAATAAAATTTGTTGATTTAAAACATTTTCTGTAAAATTTAACAAATCTAAATTTAAGTAAAAAATTAGTAAAATTACAGTTTTATTCGTAATTATACTGAGTCGTAAAATTTGTTAAAATTTAAGGTCTCGGAACCCTCCCCGGGCCTAGTCCTTATCATCTAACGGGATGTAAGGGCACTCCGAAGGAGCAAGTGGCTTTTTTATGAGAGTATACAGTAGAGCACCCATATATGCAAAAGTGTTATTTTTCCAGCTTCCCACTAAATTTGGGATAGGTTGAGAGTAAAATATAAGATATGTGTAAAAATTGGGTTTCTGCGATGTAAACTGCCCAGGACGTTTCCATTTATGTGCTCAAAATTACCCCAAAAAAGGTTCATGGTTTTATCCATCTATAATTCTTAAACTATAAGCTTCTGGTGATTAAGTTACGTAGCCGTTGTTTGCACAATGAAAAGGCAAACATTTCCTTTATACAAACTTTTAACCCTCTCATGACCGCTAGTAGTGTTTTAAGAGGTAAACATCAAAATTTGTGTCAAAACTAAATTTTGAATGTCTCTCATTTAATTTTGGAGATCTGTAAATACGTATACTCTTCATAATATAATAGGAAATTTAGCGGAGATTAAAAGCAAAATAATTTTTTTTTTTATATTTCGTCTATTCCATTATATAGATTTTTTCATATGTGCACTAGGAAACCATGTGAATCTTCCATTTTGGGTATTGGATGTGTTCAGCGAACTTTTGTAAAACACTACGATGTACATTTTTGTGGAACTATTTAACCCTCTAACTCTTTAATTAAAGGGACGATTTTGGCCCCGTTTTTAAAAGGGACAAAAAGACCTGTAAACTGTTAGAGGGTTAAAATGTTCCACAGAAATGATCCTCATAGTGTTTTTTATGAAATGAAAGATTCACATGGTTTCCTCCTAAAATCCAGGTTTGTGGGCATTTGAGCCCCAATTCTGTAGTAAGTACGAAATTAACCCTTAAACACATTTTAAGTTTTGACTTATTTCTGGCATTGAACTTAAATTTTAAACTTTTATGTCTTCAGAGAGAGAGAATTTCATCAAAAATATTTTTGTGGAACATTTTAACCCTCTAAATTCTCAATTAAAGGGACCTTTTGCCCCTTTTCAAAATGGCCACAAACGACCCGTAAGTTGAAGGGTTAGAGGGTTCAAATATTTCGCAAAAATATTTGTCAAAAAATTCTACTATAAGTCTCTGGAGACAACAAAGTTCAAAATTGAGGTTCAATGCCAGAAATAAGTCAGAACTTGAAATATGTTTAAGAGTTAATTTGTGGGCGTAAAAAATAATATCCCCGCGAAAATTGATCTTCTCGGATTAAAGCAGGCCAGTCACCCGCGGCTTTTAGCCCTGAAAATGGACTAAAATTAGTTCAAAGTTTATTTGTGCATAACTCTTAAAGTAAAGGTTTTACAAGAAATACTCAATAAGCATATCTTCAGACAATAATGTGGCTAGCATATTTCTCACACACATTTTTGATGTGTGGATGACGCGTCATGATGATTTATGTGGTTAAAATCAAAGTCATTTATATGGTTAAACACAAATTTTGACTTAACCACTAAAAGGAGCTTTGAATTAATTTTAGTCCATTTTTAGGGCTAAAAGCCGTGGGAGACTGGCCTGTTTTAACACAAGAGGATCAATTTTTGCGGGGATATTATTTTTTACTGGAAAATGCTTGGGGAGGTGAAAAAAATAACATTTTTGCAAATTCCATATATTTCATGGGTGCTCTAGTATACAGTTAATTCAGAATCACTTTCTGAGTCAATTTATCGCTGTCCGTCCGTCCGTCTTTCGATAGAATCGAAGATAATCGGTCGAAATTTGCTGCAATGCCTTTAGGAGTTTCGACCTAGTCGCCACAGAAAGGTTCTATCTAAACTTGAATGTATTTAGCCTAAATGGTATTAACCAACCAAAGCGATTTTATGCGATTTCTTGCAGGTAAGTCATATAACTTTATTCATTCCGGTCAAAAAAAAACCTCCCAGGAAAATTTTCTGTTCCAAAGAATCGGTTGTAGAATAGCTACTTTTCATTTACAATCCCTTCTACTGTCGATTCTAACACCGATTATTTTTGTTTGAAATTGTCCCAAAAGCAATTACTTCTATAGCTCCAAAGTGGAGCCGGTTGCCCTAGAAACAGTTCTGGAAATAGTTCTGGAACTGATTCTACGTCAATCACACCTTCCATATAGGATCCCTGGAACTGGTTCGAGAACCAGTTTCATGGAATCGCTTGCAATGGCACCAGTTACCAGTTGTAGAATAGGTGTGGTTGGCTATCGATTGTAAAAAATTTTGCTGGGCTGCGTTTAGACTCTGTAAGCTTTTGTCCACTTTTATGAGTTTAAAATCTACCATTTTACATAAAAATTTTAAAATATTGTAACAAATTTGGTTGGCAAGCAAAGTTCCATCATATAAATATTTTAACATTTTTCCAACCGACATCTTTAAAATGTCAGAACTTCGAAAAGTAGACGATAATCGTCATTTTTATAGAATCACTAGCCTGGGTTCCCTCGATTCTTTTGCAACAGCTCTTGAAAGTCGAAAAGTTCGAAATATTATGAACATTTTGTTGGTCTTTTGTGTTTTACTCATTCTTTTGTATAAAATTGTTGAATAAGTCACAAGTACAGCAATGTGGAGAGTAGAATTTGAGGCTTCAACACTAAAATACTTGTCCCGACTTAAAAACCTAAAAATTTGACGTGTAAAGTTTCAAGAAATGTAAAAATAGCTAAAAAAGCTACTAAAAATTAGTTAAAATTACCTTAGTGGAAAAACTGTTGAAATTAGCAGATTTTTTTGCTATGTACTAGTAAAATAAGAACAGCAAAAATAAAACTTAAATTTACAGAATTTTTGTTAGCTTTTAGCTAACTGAAAATGACAAATTTTACTGCAAAATTTGCAGAAAATTCTGCTAAATATGTTAAAAAAAATAGTAAAAAGCAGATTTTAGAAGGCCCGATTTTTATTTACATTAAAAATATGGAAAAAAAATTTGAAATTTTTTAATTTTTTCGTGATTTTAGCAGGTTAAGTTGTTATTATCGATTAACTAAAATGTAACCTAAATATTACTAAAATTCTGTACATTAATAGTTCTATAAAATTTTTTTTTATAAAAAAATATTCTTTTGCCTTTCACATCATATTAGTTTTCTGCAAAAATAATCTGCTTATTTAAGCAGTTCAGTAAGTTTTAGCTAATTTTTAGTAGTTTTAATTGAAACTTTTAGAAATTTTTTCTATTAGTGCATATTTGTTTTACGAGCACCCTTTAAATTTTTTTCAATAAAATGATAATTTTGCTGTCAATATCTATTGTACATTAAATCTCTTGTGAAATAAAATATACCCACAAGAACTTACTTATTGATAAATTTATCAATATAAAAATGTATCTTCTTTAAAGCCGTTATAAAATTATTTTCTTTTTATTGTGGAGCGTTGATACTTAGTTGGCTTAAAATTATTGACAAGGAAGGTATTCCAAAGATCTTGAGTTATCTTGGGAATTTGAGGGGTAAAAACGGGTTATGTTGTTTTTTGTTACATTTCATCGATACCCACCCAGGAAAATTTTCAGTTCCAAATTATCGGTTGTAGAATAGATACTTTTCATTTACAACCCCTTCTACTGGCTAACACCGATTATTTTTGTTTGAAATTGTCCCAAAAGCAACCACTTCTATAGCTTCAAAGTGGAACCAGTTGAATCAGTTCTGGAACTAATTCTAGAACTGATTCTACTTCAGTCATACCCTCCATATGGGATCCCAGGAACTGGTTCCGGTACCAGTTCCATGGAATCGGTTGCAGTGGAACCAGTTTTAGAATAGGTGTGGTTGGCTACCGATTGTAAAAAATTTTCCTGGGTAGGAACTACATTAGACCGTACCACCTTACAGGCAAAAAAGTGCGCGGTACACCTTCAAATATAAAGTATTTTTGCAAGACAATTCCAAAAAAAATTTTTTTTTTGCCGAACGTAGGGGTCGCCTTTTTTTATTTTTCATTATAGGTTCGGCATTTAAAGTCGGATTTTAAAGAGTGATATATCAATTTTTTTGCCTCGAGGCACTTTTTTGTTGGTGTAGTGAAAAACTAATATACTTACATTGAGCTACTTTATCTGAAAAATTATATTGCTATCAGTATTAAATCCATTGTATGCTTAAATTCATTTGTTTCGGTAAACTTCCCTTGTAGGATTTTTTTTTATAGTAATACTTAGTAACAAGTAAATTATTATATCCTGCAACTATTACTAACACAAGTATTATAACTACTACGATTACTTAACTACCAACAGTAAATGTCATTGTCTTAATAGCAGAGTTTCTTTATGATATTTCCCTACGATGATACATTAGTATCTTTCTGGTAGCACTTTTTAGCACTAAACGCAACTTTATACGCCTTTTTATATCTTTCACCACTACTCTGAGAAGGTGTAATAAGTTTCTGCTGATATTTGTGGCTACCGAAAATAGTGAACATAGACCAACCTGGTAGCACGCAAAAAAATTGGTTGAACATGTTCCAAGAGCATCATATATTTTTGAATTTTTGACTGTCAGTCATATTATTAAATACCTTTTTTAATCATAATATGATCTTTATATTATGATCAGCGTAAGGAACTTTAAATACATATTCGTTGTAGTTAGTTTGAGAACAGGATTAAGTAAATATTTT
This sequence comes from Leucophora obtusa, assembly GCA_949987735.1. Classification (NCBI taxonomy): domain Eukaryota; kingdom Metazoa; phylum Arthropoda; class Insecta; order Diptera; family Anthomyiidae; genus Leucophora; species Leucophora obtusa. The sequence continues at coordinate 126,231,321 of OX465297.1, read as the reverse complement.
AGCGAATGAATAAATTTGCAACAAAATTGTATCGATTGTTAATATATCGATACCATAGATTCAATACTCTATATCTGCAAAAATACAATTGTTCAGGAGAGCAATAAAACTAATTCACTTGCTTATAAGATTTTTTGGATCAATCTGTATTCTAGAATATTATTTAAAAATGGCAACTTATTCCTATATATACTTATTTTGAAATTATTTGCGTTATTTACGTCGCTAATGCAGATATAGAGTTCTGAAATAAAATTTTTATATAATTTTATGATAATACTAGCAGATATGTAGTTTTGATAAATATAAAAAATATGCATTATTAGGAACAAATGACCATCTAAATCTCTATACTTTTTGTGGAAAACAATAGTATGTTCCTCCAAACATCAACTAACACAGAATTGTTAATCAGGGATGGAAAAGTCCCGTTTTATTGAAATTAATAATCCAAGAACTATTATAAACATATCTTATTCCAAAAATTATTGGTTAGTTTGGAAAAAAAAAATTGCGAAAAAAAATTTCCAAAAACAAAAAAGTTTGCATTATTATATTCGTTTGCAAAATGTTAATCGCTGATTAAGTTTCTTAATTCATTTTCTGCGGCATAAATCCTTTCATTCACAATCCGCCATTAGTTGGAATTTTTTCAATGCTGTGTATTTTAATCCATAATCGAAGACTATTACACTCATATCTTGCCCAAAGTTTGGTGGTTAGTTTGCAAAAAAAATTTTTGCGAAAAGGATAATTTTACACCAATATATTCGTTTGCACAATGTCAATAGTTGTTTAGCTCTTCTAAGTCATTTTCTACGCTTTTTCGCATTCCGCCGTTATTTAGCAATTTTTAAGTGAGATTCTTAAAATCTATAATCTAGGGATTGCAAAAAAGTCAGGAAAAAATTACAAAAAGGAAATCTTTTGCATTAATATATTTCTTTACAGAATGTAAATCGCTGACTAAGATTTTTAATACAATTTTTGTACCATAACCACTTTTTTCCGCGTTCCGCTATTATTTTGCAAATTTTCGAGTGCGCTTTTTTAAATTTATAATCTAGGGACTATAATATACATTTCATAAAACAAAGTTTGGTGGTTAGTTGCAAAAAAAAAAAAAAAATTGCGAAAAATAAAATTTGCAAAAATCAAAATTATTCCATCAATATATTTGTTTGCAGAATGTAAATCGCTGATTAACTTTTCCGCCCTTTTCCGCGATTATTTTGCAATTTTTTAAGTGTGGTTTTTTTAGATCTTTAATCTTGGGAATATAATACCAATTCCACACCAAAGTTTGGTTCTTAGTTTGCAAAAAAAAAATCGCGAAAATATTTTGCAAAAAGGAAAATTGGATCATTATATTCGTTTTCAGAACCTTAATCGCCGATTGAGCTTTTAAATTATTTTTTTCTACCATAAAAGCTTTTTTAGCATTCCGATATTATTTTGCAATTTTTTAAGTGCAGTTTTTTTTTTAATTTATAATCTAGGGTCTATAATGCACATCTCCTAAAATAAAGTTTGGTGGTTAGTTGCAAAAAAGAAATATTTCCGAAAAAAGATATTCTGAAAAAGTTTTTATGTGTAAGGTACACATAAAAGAATTCAAATAATTTAAATTTATATGCAGATATAGACTTCTGTATTTGAAAATAAATTTGTTTGTATATATGGGAAAATGTAAAATGTTCAAAAAAGTGGCAAAGAATGGATATTTTGCTTCCAAATTGATAGCATAGATGGATATAATATCAACAACGATTTTGCCATCAAAAACTTATTTTGGCCAAAATTGCAGATATAGAGTATTGAATATAGTGTCTCGATATATTTTTGCATATTTGGCTTAATATATATGGGTGATATCAAAAAATTTGATAAAACCATGTAACCAGCTAATTTCTAATGCATGGATTACATTTGAGTTATATATTTCGATATATTAGCGCATTGTCACCTGTTTTACAAAATTTATAACAATCTGACCAATTTTTGGTTGATACATAAAATTTGTGACCAATTTTATACGCCAAATGTAAACTCCGTAACCAGTAACTCATAAGGTTTTTCAACTTTAATAGCTTATATTTTAATAAACAATGAAGCGAAACTGTAAGAATTTTTATGAAGATGAAAAGTAACGCTTTTAACGAAAATTAATACATTTTACAAACTTTTTCGTATATCTATGCTAACACGACTTCAACTTTGTAACGATTTTTCGTCATATAATTTTTGATAAAATGCATACACCAGAATTTTGGAGTTATCTATTAATTATATTGCGAAAACTATAATGTTATTTATACTGAAATGATCGTTGGACTGTAAATAATCATCTAGTATAACAGACTTGAAGCTTTTCTGCAGCATGTAACATTCTCGAGATGAAAAATTATGTCTTTAATAAGATTTGAAAAAAATGTTGTAAATAAACTGCGTTCCTAATTTTACACCAAACTATTTAACGAGTGAGAAATACAATGTCATATTTGGATTCACCTTGTAGGCATCATACGATTTTGTTTCTGAAAAAAAATTCTGACAAAGCGTTTCTGAAAGAAAGCGAAAAAAGTAACCAAATGTAAACTCCATTACTGTAAACTCCTTAACCAAAATTGTTTGCATCAGATTGCATTAAAAAAAAATGTAGGTAAATGTTTAAAATATTTTGAAATAACCATAAACAGAGGTGATTCAACTAATATTTATGCGTCAAAAGATGATTCAACTAATAATTTTGCGTCAAATCAAAAAAGTTGTCAGTTTTTTACTGCTGCTTGTATAAATGAAGTCTCCGTTACCACAAAAAAAATTAAAATTGTGCAAAAAAAGTTATTGCGACAACTTGTAGAAGAGATTTTTTGCAATTAGGTTTATAATGACCAAACTTATTGATTCCATTAAGAAAAAACCGCAATATTAGCTCTTTTTGCTTCTCACAAATTTGGCCCAAAAACTTATAACATTTTTTTATTTCACCCATATATTCGGTAGATTTTAAGCAAAAAATATTGTGAGTGTACAAAAAATGTCAAAATAACTAAAGGTTTTGTAAAATAGACGAAAAATTGTTGAAATTACAAAAATTTTTGTTGTTTTGACAATAATGTCATATGTATTTCTATGCATGGATTATTAAAAGTGTAAAAACTTGTATTGCGATTTTCGTATTAAAGAGGCCAGATTACAATTTGGCTGTAAAAAAATTTTCTACATAAAAAAAACACAACAAAGAGTTCCAAAAGGGTTAATAAACAACTTCAGTTTGATGCTGAAAGAATGATTGAAAATGTTTGGTTTAACTCTATAAAAGTCTTTAATTCAAAATATTTAATTTTATGAGAATCTCTGCCATCTGATATTGATACTTCGTAGTAGTATGCAGTTGTTGTCTATCTCGTCTTGTCGGTATGACATCCTTATTTCTCTTCCTATGTTAAAGAAGGCGTTTTTATTTTTTCCTTCCATTTTTTGTATCTCTAAGTATGTACTTTAGACATTAAGTTCATTGGCTTCTTAAGTTTTCTGTTTATCAATACTGCAGTCAAGATATTTTATGGAATAATAGAGTTGTTTTGACAACTTATTCGTTTTTTTTTTTTTGCTTTTGAAGTACTTTTGTGTTTATAGAGTTCGAACTTGGTTGTACATATTATGCACTTTTATATAGTTAAATTTCTCTGTTATATACGATATATATTAATGTCGGAATATATATTAAAAGTATATTTATTCATACTTTATGTAAACAACTTAAATGATTGTAAACACTTAAGTAGCAAAGTTAAGAAAGGACACATTTGTTAGTTAAAAAAATGCGTTAACATTAAGAACTTGTTGGTAATTATTAGCGGTGTGAAGAATTAACGAGCGAGATTTTAAAATAAAAAAAAACACAACTATACTATGAATACCAGTTTTTTACCAGTGCGTAAATGAAAAAAATTACATACATGATGTTTAAGTTCATTACACACAAAATTTGTAAATTTACATTGAAAATGTGTAACACAAATGTGAGAAATTATGCATTTTTGTGCCTAAATTTACCAGATATTCGATGTATAACTTAAAAATTCAGGATTCGCAACAGATGGCGTATCTTTTACACATGGTTTATGTCTTTAATAACTTATATGGCATTTTAGAGGCTAAACATCTGCCATTTATTCTCACTTACATAGGGGTTACACGATCAATTTTTGCCTTTCAAGTTTCAATACACTCACATTTTTTTACTAACCCACTCACATTTTAAAAATTGAACAGCAACTTGATATCAATTTTTGCTTTCAAGTTTTGAGAAAATTTGACGGTCAAGTTTTAAACAGCTAATCAATTTCTTGTAAATTTGTTTTTCTTTTTACAAATATTGTGCCGCAATAAAACACGATTGATAAAATACGGAATGTGAATATTTCGGTATATCGACTAAATGATTTTAAAATAAAAATAAATAAAAAATCAATTTCTGCTGACATGAAAATGTCTGTGGAATATGTGAAGAAAAAAATAAAGTCTTGTCGAACAGCCTGCAGTGCGGAAACAGCCCACAGAGGCGAGCATTTTTAGTTCTTTCCTTGACGACGGCATCTTGAAAGCAAAATTGACTATCAAGTTGCATGCAGCCTACGTTACAGCTTCAAGTTTAACTGAATTTGACAAGCAGTATGTATTATCAACTTGAAAGCAAAATCTTGATCGTGTAACCTCACTGTTAGTCATTGAACGAAATAGTGTAAACAACAATATTTAGTTTTGCTTCGAAAATGTCGAATATTATGCCAATAAAGCAGCATTTGCGGGAAGTTCTGCTTTACTTCTTCAATTTGAGAAAAAATTCAGCTGAAGCACATCGCTTGCTCACCGAAGTTTATCCTGAATATGTTCCATTGATTGGTGATTTTCAACCGGAGGACAAAGACCGCGCAGTTAAAAACCGGTTAAAAATATTTAGAAAATAGTGATTGGGAAGTTTTTCCTCACCCGGCTTATAGTCCACACCTTGCCCCGTCTGACTGCCATCTGTTTCGATCGCTGCAGAACGCATTCATTGGAATACGCTTCACTTTAGATCAGCGTATCCGAAATTGGCTTGATTCGATCTTCACCTTAAAAAGTAAGCAGTGCTTTTGGCGCGGAATCCATATTTTGCCAGACAGATGGGAAAAGGACAATACTTTGAATAAATTTATATTGTACCAATGTTTCATGTTTATACACCCATTAAAATACGTTATCAGTTTTAAAATATTCAAATCAGTATTTAATAATCATATTAAATCAGTTTTAAAATATTTTATTAATACAAAATGTTAAAATTATATTTAAGCCTACCCAGTCAGAAAAATACAAACGGAAAAGCGGTGGCAAAGCACTTTAACAGGTGGTACACGTACTGCAAAAAGTGTTTTCCTATTCCCAAAATTATAATATCATTAGACAAAAGGACCGGCTGTTCAAAAAGCGCCGGAAAAGCACTGGAGGAACAAAATTTTTAAACGTTGGCAAAACGCTGGCAAAACCAATAAATAGGTGGTCGGAAAATATATTTTCCAAAATAAAATTTAAAAAAAGTTCATATGTATTTTTTTGGTCCTGCCGTGTTTTGAACCCAGGCCGTCAGATTGGCAGACGATTGCTCTACCCACTGAGCTAACGAGACATATAATATTTGATGGCTAAACACATAAATGAGTGATAATAGCTGGACAACTACTGGCTGTGCCAAAATGTTAGTACTGGCAAACAATTTTTTGTAACTAGTATGCCAGTGTTGGGAGGGCAAAAGAAAAGTGGGTCCTGAAGGAGCTTTCCCACAAAAAAAAAATTGGTTTTATAAAACAAAAAAATTTTTAATTAAAAAAAATCCAAAAAAAATTTTTTGCTTGCAACCGGATTTGAACTCGGAACCTTCTGACTACAAACATTTTTTAACAAAGCGTCAGCATTTTTATAAAATCATTGGTCTACCAGTGAATTGATTTTTGTACGCCTGGTAGCATTTGCTAGGTAGCACTGGATAACCACTGGTTGCAAACCTTGGCATATCACTCTAAGCCAATTCTTTGCCAGTGGTTTTTTTTATAAACCACCGGAATTTTTGTAAAATAAATACTGGTAAAACGCTTTTTGCAAACGCTGGCAAAGCGTCCCAAGTGAGTGTTCTGCCAGTCATTTATTTTTAATACCGTGGTTACCCAGTGGTATGCCAGTGCTTGATTTTTTGTACCACTGGCGATTTCTGACTGGGTAGTGCAAACCTCAGATTTTGAGGAAATTTTCCTTTTTAGAAAAAGCCTCAGTACTTCTTCTTATATGAAAAGCCTTAGTTTTTCTGAAACTTTTCCTGAGAAAACAGCACGTTGTGGCGATCTTTCCCTATAGGAAATACCTTAGATTCGGTATCCTTTTTCCTGTGGAAAAAACATCTGATTCAGAGAATTTTTCCAATAAAAAAAAACCTCAGATTTGTACAAAGAAAGTATTTACAAAATTTTAATTAGTGAAAATATTTCTCATGCCGTTTTTGTAAATACAAAAAAAAAAAACTTTATAAAAATACACCAACAATGGAATTTTTAAATCCAAAAAAAAAAAATTTTTACTAAACAAATTAATCTAAAGTTTGAGCTAAGTTAGCTAATTACAGATGTCAAATTCCATGTAGCATTATTTTTGTAACTTTGAATTTTTATTTGTAAACAATTTTTATAAGAAAAATAACAATTTACAAAAAAAGTTCTCGAAATTGGATGGTTTTTCTTTCGGAAAAATTTCTCGGAATCTAAGAATTTTGTTATAGGAAGAAGTCCTCAGGATCTTAGGTTTTATTTACAGGAAAAATTCATCATAATCTTATAATTTTTCTTTAGAAAAAGCTCTCATTATGCAATAATTTTTCTATAGGACCAACTCTTCACAATCCGCGGGATTTTCGGATTATTTTTTTATAAAGCCCATGTAGAATTAATAGTTTCTGAGCACTTTTTCATATTGAAAAAGCGTGTTATTTTTATATGCTTTTTATATAGAAAAATCTTTAATTTTTTGCCAACCGAATTGATTCGGTGCTGCAACCGAGCCGAAATTCGGTTGTCACAACGGAATTATTTTGAGAGTGTATATGCGAATATATGTTTGTTGTTAATATCTACTTTTGGTATAAAAGTTATATATTTTGGTAAAAAATTAAAAAAAAAAATAAAAAATATTGACACCTATTTCATAATAGAGTCGGAAAACAATAAGGTTGTTCATAAGGGGTGTGCTATTTGTTGCATCGTTGTAACGTCCTAACAAAAACAGAGTTGTTAAAATTTAAATTGAAAAAAATACAACATTTGAGAATGGCAGTATATAACATTTTTACGTATGTTTAGTGTCCTATGTTTGAGTGTGTAAACAGATAGAAAACCCAATAGAAAATCGTTGTTAAAGTCAAATAAAAATTTTAACAACTCTGTTTTATGTTAGGACGATGCAGCAGATAGCACACCCCTTGTGAACAACCTAAATCTCTTCCATCAAAAATTTCACGAGATATTTCAAATCGCCTTAAGAAAAAAACTTTAACCTCCATCCACTATTATATCTATTCGACAGCAATTTCTGTAAAAAATTTTTCTTCTTTCAATTGATAAAACTATTACACTAACAAAATGTTCATACAAATTTTCAGCATTTGCATTATATCATGTTTAAAATTGTATGTAATGCTGTTGCTGTTGTTGTTATTATAGCTTAATTCATTCAAACAACTATTATCTTTTAATTCCCTTATTTTCCTACAATCAACAATACTTGTTATTGTAAGTGTCTGTGTGTTTTGGCATTTTGTGAAATAAACTATCTGTATAACATATTTACTAGCGGCATTATTTTGTGTTAGCTTTTGGTTGTACAGGGTGATTCAAAACAGTTACAAAATTTTTTATAGCAATGCCATATTAAAATGTGTGTGTATATGGTAGGGTATTCAATCAGTTAACCGGTGCTCGATTAATCGATAAGTTTGTATCAAATACTTCTTCGAGTAATTTAAAATAGTCAATTTCGATTAAAAAATAACTCGAGTAATTCTAGTCAATTAATCGAATAACTCGAGAAAATCGAAAAAAATGTTTTTTCCTTGTTTACACTTATTTTTTAAAATACATTTACAATTTTAACTCGATTAATCGAGTGAGAAATGTTTACTTTTTAAGAAAAATTAATGAAATAAAATTGCTAAAATTATGCGAGTTACTCGATTAACTATAAAGCCTTACTCGATCAATCTAGTAAGTTGAAAACCTCAAAATCGAGTTACTCGATTAGTCGAACAAATCCGAAAACCGAGTAATTTGAATACCCTAGTATAGAGGCAAGTGAGCTGGCTCTTCAATCAGATGGTTCTGAGTAGAGAGGCACGTGAGCAAAATTTTGCGTGATTCACGTGAGTGAGCGTGAGTAGGAAAAATTTTTTCGGGTGTGAGTGAATGTGCGTGAGTCAAATTTTTGATTGAATGAGTTTGTGAGTCGAATTTTACCATTTTTTTGGCTTTTAATAATTTTGTTGCCGATTTTATATTTCTAGATTATTAAAATACAAAATAAGTGGTAAAAAAATGGTCGTAAGTAACTCTGCATGACTGGAATTTTTTTTCGTGAGTGTGTTTCAAAATCCACTCACGTCCGTCTCTAGTTCTGAGTTACATTCGATCGACCAACAAAATTATTTTTTAAAATATTAAATATTTGGACTATTAAAAGCCACTTTTAAAATATAGCCTCCTTTCGAAAAACCCTTTTATATTCCCCCCTTTTTTCTGCAGTTCTGCCTTAAGTCAATTTTAATCGTATTTCGTTTGTTGTTTTGTATACTACAATTTTTGTTGCGAGTACATTTAAGCCATATGTTATATGTACTAACTATTAAAGTATTAGATTAATTGATGTTTAATTGTGCTTGTTATTTAAGCATTTTAAAATCTTGTTGCTTGAAATACTACATGTTATTTGTTGTGTTAAAAAAAAACACAGAAAATTAATTCGAGTACAGTTGTTGAGAAAATAAAATCTATCCATTGATCTATAATTATAAATATGAATGAATGAATGAATAAATGTGTTGAAGCATGATAGATTGATTGAAAACAATACTTCAAAATATTATAAATTCAATTTCATTGGATTAAATTTGTTACAATGGTTTGCAGTTTGTTATACAAGTATGGTCAGATATATTTAAAATGTATTATAACGTTAAGGATTATCAAAAATCAATGATGTGGAATAATAATGATGGATTTTGTTATTATTTAAGATGTCGAAATGACGTTGTGTTAAAAAAGGGAAATTATTTTAAATATTTTAAATATTGTTGGTTTTTAATTTTTATTTAAAAAATAAAAATTGTTTTTTCGACCTTTTTAATTGATTAAATTAAAGAAATTTATTAATTCAGTTCGAGGCCAATTTCCTTATTTTGAATTAACATAATAAGTACTTTTTTCAAAAACTGCTATTTTTCTTCATCAGGACACTCTCCTGACAAACACTTCACAGAGTTTTTGCTTTCAAAAACCTCTACACTTTCAGTAATGAAAAGACGATCGATATTGTCATATATTATTCAGAATATTGCCATACCTCAAGTCCAAATTCTAATATGATATTTTCATATTATTCATATCATATTTCAAAGGTTTTTCATTTTCATCATAGATAATACAATTGTTTCGTTGGCATTACCGCAACTCATCAGTTGTGGGCAATAATAAAATGATGATTGGAACACATAAACCGAGACATTACACTCATACAAATAAGTCCGTAAAAATAGCAGAAAAAGTTACTAAAAATTAGTAAAAAATGATGCTGCAGAAAAAACTGCTAATATTAGCAGAATCAGTTTGCTAAATATTAATATAATGAAAACAGCAAAAAAACTGTTAAATTTACAGAATTTTAGTAATATTTGAGCTAAGTTGTTGTTAATTGCAAATAACAATTTAACCTGCTAAAATTAGCAAAAAAAATTGCTGAATAGTAGTTTAATAAAAATAGCAAAAAAAAACTGTTAAATTTACAGAATTTTAGTAATATTTGAGCTAAATTTTTGTTAATTGCAAATAACAATTTAACTTGCTGAAATCAGCAAAAAATTGCTAAATAATAGTAGAATGAAAATAGCAAAAAAAAACTGTTAAATCTACAAAATTTTTGCTAAAATTTTCTGAAATCAACAAAACTTTTGCAGATTACTAGTGGACTGGAAAAGGTAAAAAAGGAGCGAATGAAATAAAAATTAATAAACAAATAATAAATGTGTATTTAAAAACATACTTGGGACCAGTTTATTGAATGTGTCAATTAATTGAAATTTTTTCAATTGGCATTGTTCAATGCCTAAATGCCCATTTATAATTGATGAAAGAAGTATTTGTTTTCATGTTTTAATAAAAGAATAAATTAAAAAAAAAAATTAAAAATTTGCGTATTTCTTATATTTTTTTTATATTACAATGCTTTTTCTTCAATTATGTGTACATTTCATTACCATTGTTTTCATCAATGGAAATTGAAAAAAATTTCATTGGCATTGAATGGTGATGAAATTTGTTGGCATTGAAATTGAGATAAAGTAATGCCAATTATATTTCAATGCCAATGAAAATTTCCCAAGAATGATTTTTTGTAAAAGTGGTAATATTTATAGACAATAATATGTTAACCATAACAAAATGTATTTCAGAAAACCTTCTTTTGATTTTCATTGTTGTTTGCTGATCGGATATGTACTTCCGAATTTAGTTTCCATTTTCACCTCTAAAGCTCCACCCACAGGAAACAAGGTGTGGCCGATTAAAAATATCGTATTCTTTAAATAAGCTTAAAAAGTACAATATTGGGGGAAAAAATTAGGGTCATCCCCGTAAACTCCACTTGCTCACAAGAGATACTTTTAATCACAATTTTCATATTAAAATCGTTCGTCCAAAATAAACCTTGATCTTTGAAAATTAATGTATTACGATAAATAGAAACTTTTCTCATAAATTTTAATAATTTAGATATTTTATGAGTAGTACAAATTTTCAACCATTTCAATTTAGCTTTATTTAAAAACTTTTTGCATTATTTTTGTCGAGTTAAAAATATGCAGTAATTTTTATGAGTCATTTAACATTCTGTTTATAAGCGCTCCAAAATTGGTGGTTTAGTTTACAAAAAATTTGTAAAATTAGCAAATCTTCTGTTAAAAATTAGTAACTAAAATTCAGCAAAATACTGTAAAGTTAGCAAATTTATTGTTAAAAATTAGTAACTAAATTCAGCAAAAAAAAAAAATAGCAAAAAAGTTTGTAAGTTAGTAATGTGGAGGTAGCAAGAAAATTAACTAAAAATTAAATTTTAACTAAAAATTAGTTAAAAGTTTGTTAAGTTGAAGTACAAACAGTTTTACTAACTTTTCTACAAACTTTTTTCTATGAGTGTACATAAGGTTTTTCAGGTGTAGTTCAACGGGACGAGAATTTTGTACTTTTGTATATGAACTGTCTGATTTGCTAGAACCAGTCTACAAAAGTACAAAATTATCATTCCGTTGAATTTTTGCACCTTATGTAATTTCTCGGTTTGTGTGTTCCAATCATCATTTTCTTATTGCGGACAACTAACGAGTTGGGGTGATGGTCACGAAGCAATTGTGTTGTCTATCATGAAAATGGTCAACCTTTTTGAAACAACAAATAAAATCTAAAGTATGGCACACACGTTACAACCATTGGTACAATTTTAACCGGCTTTGCACGAAATTGTAAAGTGTGTTGGCTAGTTGTATGAAGTTGTGGCTTGGTTGTACGAAAAATCAAAAAGTTTTGATTTGTTGGTCAAAGGATGGCCCTGTTTTAAATTATTTTACGCACCTTATAAGTATCAAATGAAAGAGAGGATTCTCTACATTTTAGCAACAGCTTTTGGTTTTTGTTTTTTTCTCTCCTAAGACAAAATTATGTTATAACATCTTTTGAATTTGTATATTTTGTAAAAAATTACATCATTTCAAGACTATTGAAAATTTGCAAAAAAGAAAAATCTTCCTCTTTTTTTTAATTTAAGTTATGATAAGTGGAAATACTCCACTCTTATTTTGATACTCATTTTGGATACAAGTGATAACAAATATGTTACTATTATAGCATACTGTGTAATGTTTTTAAGCCTTTTTAAGAGGACATCTGACATAACGAAGAAAACCCGTTTTACTCCACATGGCCTCTACTTTCACGGCTATATCAATTTTTGAATGGGTGAGAGCAAAAGTAGAAAATTGGCACGGTGTTGTTTGTAAGTTGGTGCACCCAAAAAATGTAAATGTAAATTTACCACAGCGTGTCCAAAAGCACTTTTTTTTAACAAATAATATTTCAGGCCACAATTCTTAACGATTTCAAAATTTTGTTTTTGCATTTGAGATTACAAAATTCGGCACAAATCTGTCATGGCCGATTTTAGAATTTCAATTTCTAAATATTTTTATTTTTTCGTGAATGTCGAAAAAAACTCATTTTTTTAAGTTTTTCTCACAAAAATCAATACGAATTAGGGGAATTTAAATAATATTTACCTTTAATTTATTTATTTACATAGGTGGACTCTTCTTATCATAAATTTTTTGCATTTATTTTATATATACTGATATGTACATTAAATCAAATGTAATTTAACCCTCTACCGATCCCCTTAACCAAGCTTTTTTTTTAAATTTCTTAAATTAATGTTTTTTGTTTGATTTGTTATCATACAAGTTAAATACAGAGAAGAAAAATTGAGAAAATTCGATAAGGCCAGCAGGATAGAATACGTATTTTCGGTCCCGCTAGAGACCCAACCTCAGTATCGTATGCCTTTATGGGTTAATATTTAATGATTTATATTGAATTTAAGCAAATAAACACATGTGAATTTTTAGCATATGTTTTTGTGCAAAAAAATAAAAAAAAAACATTGGTTAAATGGATCGATAGAGGATTAAAATACCTTTAATTTAAGGTACATATCAGTATATTTATATAAAATAAATGCAAGTATTTTATGATAAGAATAGTCCACTTGTTTTTGAAAAGAAATTAAAAAAAAATATAAAATATATTTAAAATTTTTGGCAATGTAAGTTGTAGTAGGAAGAAGTAGTTGTCATATAAAAAAAGATCTAGTGGAATATGGCACAAAATAATGTCGATAAAAGATATCTAATTATATATTTAAAATACATAATTTACATAATTTGAAAACATAATTTGCAGATTGACACAAAATGGTTTAATCTTTTTAAGATCTCTAAAATCTATTCCTACGAAAAGTCTGTGTCTCTTAGTTGTGACTGTGTTTGTTGTTTGTTGTTGTAAATTATATTTATTCAAATTTTTGTTTGAAAACTTCAAAAAAATTAAGACCTGGTATCGACACAATCATAACATTGACAAATAAAATTTGAATTTTTTCACCATGAGTCACAAGTAGCAATAGGCACCCAAATTATGTTAAAAAAAGTAAAAAAAAAAATATTTTTTTTTCTGGCCGAGCTGGGATTTGATAATATTACCTCAGTCACATATCTAATTATGTGTCTGTTATCCCAAGTTACATAACTTTTAGGTGCTGTTGGCAGAAAATGGGTTTTTAATCCATATTCTCCTGAATTAAGAAATAATTGTGCCACGAGTTTGAAACTTACCCATACTACTTAGGGCCCTAGGAATACGAAACTGAAGTTAAAACTATTTTCTCGTATATAGAACCGGAGTTATTGCATGTCGTCATATGACGACGCTAGGAGAATGTGTACAATTAATACTAAAAAAATCAAAAAAAATATTGTTAAGAACAACATGAATATTTATTAAAAATAACTTATTTCCATTAAATGTATAGAAAACGAGTAAAAAGGTTAAAGTTGGGCATGCCGACTATACAATACCCTACACCAGTCTAGGTAAAAGCCAACTAATGTTTGGATCCGAAATTCTAATGGGTTAAAATGGGGCTTGTGTCAAAATTTTCTATAATGTGAGTCAGCGCACCAAATTTCATTAAAATATCTTAATATTTGCGATCTGCAGTTTGTAACCAAGGCAATTTTGGGGGGACCCTTATATAGGCACTAGGTCTAAACATGGACCGATGTTCACTAAAATCAATAGGCTTCGTCCTTGGGCCAAAATAGGTCTGTGTACCAAAGTTCATCAAAATATCTTAATATTTGCGACCTGTAGCGTATAAACAATATAATTATATGGGCACTAGGTCTAAACATAGACCGATGTTCACCAAAATCAATAGGCTGATATAGGTCGGTATGCCAAATTTCATCAAAATATCTTAATATTTGCGACCTGCAGTTTGTAACCAAGCCAATTTTGGGGGACCCTTATATGGGCACTAGGTCTAAACATGGACCGGTGTTAACCAAAATCAATAGGCTTCGTCTTTGGGCTGATATAGGTCGGTATACCAAATTTCATCAAAGTATCTTAATATTTGCGACCTGGAGCGTATAAACAATATAATTTTGGGGCGACCCTTATATGGGCACTAGGTTTAAACATGGACCCGTGTTAACCAAAATCAATAGGCTACTTCCTTGGCCTGACATAGGTCGATGTACCAAATTTCATCAAAATACCTTAATATTTGTGACCTGCAGCATATAAACAATATAATTTTGGTAGGACCCTTATATGGGCACTAGGTCTAAACATGGACCGATGTTCACCAAAATCTACAGGTGTCGTCCTTGGGCCGACATAAGTCGGTGTACCAAGTTTCATCAACATATCTTAATATTTGTGACCTGTAGAGTGCGCACAAGAATGCATGGACATACAGACGGACGGACGGACAGACGGACATCGTTAAATCGAAATAAAAAAAAAATTCTGAGCCGATCGGTATACTATAAGGTGGGTCTAGGATCAATATTTTTTGGTGTTACAAACATCAGCACAAACTTATAATACCCTGACCACATAGTGGTGTTGGGTATAATTAGCACTATTTTCCGAAATAAATTGAAATATAGTTTAGTTTCTCAAAACATTATTAAACATAATTCGTTTAATAGCAATAGAAAATAAAAATTATAACTCTCGTAAGTGGCATATATAAATAGAATATCCACCATCACATTTGGAATACTCTGGCCGAACTATTGATTTAATATCGAGGTCTGGACATTGTCTTTGCTTACCATTGTGGGTTCTTTTTAAGAAGTATTATATTAGAACATAAGGTAAAGTACCTACTACGGGAAGTATTAGGCTATTTTCCTGCCGATCTTGTTATATTCCATTCTGAGGTAAGATACGAAGCTCCAAACCTTGTCAAAGACAGCCCAAAATGACTATATTAAAAATAAATACAAATAAAAATTTTGTACACATATTCTCCTAGCGTCGTCATATGACGTCACCCAAATTCATTAAATTATACTACCTCTGTTCCGAAAAAAAGGTTAACATTTCTATTGATTTTTTGTTCCAAAATAAAGTTAACATTTTACTAAGCAAAGTGTTTTTATTCAAATAAAAGAAACTAAGTTAAAATAACAAATCATGTGCCACTATTGTTGTAGAAAATAATATTGTATTGTTATAAAATTAATGAACAATATTTTGACGAGCTGTTGCTAATGTCTCTTCGCTGTATTTAATATAAACCAGTAAAATGCCATCTCGGCTAAGACTTTATTTACCCATACGTCGAATTTTGTAATTATTACCATATTTGTTAAGCATTATAGATTCGATACATGTTTGTAATGTCGAAAATACGTTTTCTAGTTTATCTGAATGCTGTTAATTTTTTCACACAAAATCAGAGAATTATTTTAATTCTAATTTTCAACTTTGACATCGAATTAAGAAAAAACATTGGAAAGCTATCTATAAATTCAGAATCACTTTTATGTCCTAACAACTATCCAAAAAAAAAAAAAAAAATAGTTTTTTTAAAAAACCTCCATAATCCCAGCAAAAATATAGAAATATTGACCTCATTTCGGAACGGAGGTAGTAACATTTTTCCAAATTGCGATGAGGCCATGTAGTTTTACCAATATGGAGCAAATTTAGTTGGTTTTTAAGAAAACCAAACAAGAAAAATATATTAACCCTTTCACTAGCGCCTTTTTTTGCGAATGTATCGTTATTTTGACTTCAGCTTCTTGTTAAGAGTCCTCAAATTAGAAAAAAATATGTTATATATTTTGCCCGAACGTCATTTTTGGTGGGTAGGAGGAGGAGGCTCCTACCCACCAAAAATGACGTTCGAAAATCGGTTTTTTCAAACTTCTGAGCCCCGAGTAGCCAAAAATCCTTTGGTTGGTTTTCTTCTCGTCATAAAGCGAAGATATATGCCAAATTTCAATTATCTATCTTCATTAGTTTAGGAGAAGCACCAAAACCCCCTTTTCACGGAGGTTATGATATATTTAGGGTTTGGGATTTCCCGGACTTTTTTATTTCCCGGGAAACGGGAATGAAAAAATTTGATTCCCGGTAAATATTTTTGAACAAAATTGTTAATGAAAACCACCTATATAAGTAATTTTTATTAAAAAAAACACCATTTCAGTACAAATGCAGTCTTTGTAGTGAGAATTTACAGTAAAAAATATCAGAATGTTGAACATTTGATTTCACATAAATTACTCGCAGCACTTCCCAATGAATTGCATGATTCCAGCAGAAAGCACCTACTACTGGACTGTCGGAAACAAACCGTTTCATCACACTTGGCCTATTAGATATGGTGGCCACAATGTTATTTTCCAAAGACAAATAAAACTCTTCTATTCTTATTTCTACAATTCTTCTTATTTCATCAGCATTAAACCTTCCTGATATATAAACCAACCCCAGGTTATAAAATGAATTATTTCCGTTTATAAATATGTTCAAATATCTCTTTTGTGATATTCTTGTCCATTCATCTAAGATTATAGTAAATCTCCTATTGTTAGAAATATTGCTCGATATTTCTTTTATCGTGATAACTTTTACATGATTGTAGTTTCATTTTTTTGCAATGCCAGGTTTTTATTATAAAAACTTTCTCGAATAAACGAAGATCTAGTTATGGTGCGGATTGACTGCGGCTAATTTGGATACCATTTCAGGAAATGTTTGCCTACCATAAAACCGTTAATGCCTATTCAGCTTACACTTTTTTCCTAATTTTAGCTGAAACGTTATTCTTGTTGTTGTTTTCTTCAAGAGAAGTTGCATGACCATTTTTTTTTTTTTTGTGAACCAAATTTAGATGTCGGATAACCAAATTTAGATACCACCGTTAACCATTAGTCTTTTCTTTTCACATTTATTAATGAAAACGTTACTTATAAAATTATTGACCCTTAATATAAAGGAGTATTTTAAATTTAAAGTCGACTTAATTTTTAATCAAACGGTTTTGTTCATTTTGTGTATGAAAACCTTACAAAAATATTTATATTTTCAAATATTTTGTTTGGTTAAAAATAAATTAACCAATCAGAATGCTCCAAAAACAAACCAAGTCAAGGTATACTGCCACCCAATATTTTAACTAAAGTCGACTTTACCTAAATTATACATTTTAAAAATTTAGATAGTAAGGGCGATTACTTGTAAGAAACAAAGCTTTTTTTCATATTTCTTTTAAACATTTTACCAAGTTTTTAGGTTTTACTACTTAAATTTTGAATAAGTTATGGGAAAAATCTTTATTAGTTGATATGCTCCTAATTACTTGGCAAAGATTTTATTTGTGTGTCAAATAAATGCATTCCCTTTTAAAAGATTTTAACAATGACATTTTTTATGACTAAAATTAAAAAATCCTATTCGAAACAAAAACAATTTAAAAAATTTAATATTTTTAAAATATCCCGTTTTCCCGGGAAAAATATATTATTTTCCCGGGAATTCCCGGCAAACTTTTCCCGGGATTTCCCGAACCCCAAACCCTAGATATATTTAAAAAATTTGACTTCATTTACAAATATCGCGACCATATTGCCATGTTGAACTGCTTATACATATAATGATTTTTATTTGAAGTCCAAGATCCTAGTAAACTTATTTGTAAAAAGTATAAAGTTTTTTTGCACTATTAAATTTTATATATTCTTTTAAAGATGTGTACACTGTAGTGTACAAGGGTAGTGAAAGATTTTTTCCGTCTTTATTGAAAGAAATCATAATTTTTGCAGTTTTGGAATTTTCGTGATTTTCGGCTATTCACTATGTCCAGAAACAACGACCAAAATCGATAAAATAAACATAGAATGAATATTTAACATTTTTTGTTTACAAAACTCTTAACAGATCTCCATCTAAATTAAAAGTAAGTGTAGGCCCAGAATAAGAGCGCAGAGGCTAGCGATTTACGCTCTGAGAAAAATAGCGCCCGAAATAACGACGTCCAGCGGCAGCGACATAATTGAGCATATGTTATATATAACAATGAGATTTTATGCCACTCATATGTCTCTTAGTTTACTGCAAACATAATATAAAATGCTAAACGATGAACTAACGAGCTACTAATAATGTTCAATACCTCAATTGAATAAAGAAAACAAAATTTTAATAATTTAAAAATTTTATTTTTTGTTTTGCAAAAAAAATAGAAAAAGAGTCAGAAGAGCCATTGATTGCCTTTGTTAGCTGTACTCTTTGATGTAGTGAACACCAGCAAAAATAACAATAGAGTTGACAACATTGGTGAGAGTATGAGAGAGAAAAAATGGGAGAATAACAAAAACCGACATTAAAATAAAATAGATTCTGGTGGTGTTTCTAGATGACGTTTTGCTTCACACGAACGAAAATACAATAACAAAATACATGCAATACAAAAACAAAATACATGTAGTCACTCATTCGTGTGACAACGAACGTCTTCTAGAAACCCCATCTCTATCTCACAACAGCTACGCCTAGCAATTTTTAAATGTCAAAATGTGTGGAAAAAATCACTGCGCTCTTATTCTGGGCCTACACTAACAGTATTATGCACATTTAAAAATAGGCCTTTTTTATGTCGTCATATGACGACGCTAGGATAATATGGGTTCAGATTTGTAAAAAAAAAATATTTACAAGTAAATTAAATTTAGTTAAAAAAGTAAAACAAAAAAATTTTTTTTGTGCCCAAGCTGGGATTTGGTAGTAGGATCTCTCAGGTTATGTATGACCATATAAAATTATATACTAAACATATAGAAAATATTATTGACGTGGGATCATATATAATCATATCTCAAACTATATTGGTAATCTTGCATGGAATCGTATATGATTATATCTTATAGCATTTATAAAACTCGTTAACTGTTATTTCATACACATTTTTCTGTAAGTTTGTTTATAAAATAACTTCTTTATATACGAGTACTCTTTTGACCAAAGTACACTCAACCAAAAAGGTCTGTAATGGCTACTGAAAATTTTGCTGTTATTACGGGAAATTTAACTGTTTTGAGCCCAGTGGTATTTTTTGCTAATTTTAGCAACACAAGTCTGCTGATCTGTAGTACAATAAAATTAGTAGAAAAAGTTAGTAGCCGCTACTAAATTTTAGTAAAATTTATGTAAACTGCAATTTAAAATCGATTTGCTAAAATCAGTTAAAAAACTTACTAAATATCATAATTTTAGTATAAATAATTAGTTACATCTACTAAATTTCAGTAAATTGTTGTAAATTTTAATTTAAAATCAATCTGCTGAAATTAGCAAAAAATTGTACTAAAACATCAAAAACTGTAAAATCTAAAAAAAAATTTATAAACAAAACTTTTGTTCTTTCGATTGTAACAAAAAACGGTAAAATCTAAAAAAAAATTTATAAACAAAACTTTTGTTCTTTCGATTGTAACAAGCGTATGTATAATTACTTCATCGTACTTGAAATTTGGAGTCAAAATTGCAAATGGTTCTCTAGTTATTACCTTTTTATGCATTAGAAATGCAATAAAAGTTTCTGAGTGTTATTTCCAAACTAAGAATATATCAATATTAAAAAATATAAACTAAACAAGAATTGTAAAAAATCAAAAAAAAAATTTTAAATTAGTATATTTTTCTCGGTTTAGAAAAATTAGTAACATGTTTTGCTGAAATGAGCAGCGAGAATTGGTAAAAAATCCGTAATTTGTAATAAGAGAATAGCAAAACTAATTACTTAAAAAAAATTGTTCTAAAAATCAGTATAAAAATAGTAAAGTTCGATTGGAAACTGTTTACAAATTTTTTTACTAACTTTTTTATCTGAGTGTAAGTGAAATACAAACAAAAATCAATTTCAAACTTATTGTTTTTGTCGACATATTCTCGTAAAAAGAATAGTTAATATTAATAATGCAGTATACGGGGTTATATTGCTTTGTTGGGGTATAAATATTTCATATTTGCCAAAAAAATTTTATTAACAACAAACAATAACATTAAACTGTCTGCGAAAAACATCAGCATCACTTATGTTGACCAAAAAACCAACAAACCAAATATAATATCTTTTACTTAAATATAAAAATTTTGTTTTCTCCCCATCAAGTAGAACATAGATGCCATTTTGTTAGAACCTACTCTGTGAGCGGAAGTATGAGTTAGGGTTATACTATTATGTATTGTCCACTAGGGTGCCTCGTTTTGTAATTTTTCTTTCGGAGCTAGATGTAATAGCGGCCATATGTTGTGGCACCCCATAGATATTACAGATATATTTGTATAGTCTACACCACAATAAAAATAGATATGTCCATCCACTGTCTTTCTCCCTATTCTTGTACGCACGGAATAGGTCGCGATAGTTAAGATATTTTCATTAGAGAAGTAAAAGTCGATTGCTGTTTTAATAACTCGACTATTCTGATCTCAAATATGGCCACTTTAATTCTCTAAACCCATAGGAAATATCTAAACATCGGTCATAATCGACAAAATTGCCCTTAGTTTTTTTCATATGGCAACTTATTTTTAAACAGCTGCCTTTTTTCAAATCGCCTTTTATATTTTCAAAATCCCTTCTGACTTAAATTCTGAACAAGTTCAGAATTTAAAATTATATTTGTTCTTAACGCTGATGTCAAAGATGCAATTTAAGAAATTGGGACAAAAATTTGCGAAAACTCTAAAAAAATTTTAGTTTCGTGACTTATATATCGTTAAATACTTAAGACAATAATACATAACTATTTTTATTAACAAATCTATAGATCAAATACGAGTAAAAAAATGCTACTTAACCTTTTTCAGCTCAACATTAATTTTTATATTTTTTTAAACTAGGTAAATATTTCAAAAACCGATTTTAACTGCAAAATATGGCGATAAAAGAAAAACTAAAATAAATAGATCTATAGCAGTAGATTTTAATTATACATCAATGGTTAAAAGAAAAGTGATCTTCAAAAAACTAGGCGGAAAAGTATAAAAAATCGCTATAACTACATTTTTGGTCCGACATTAATGATTTATATGTCAGTATAATCTGCTAACCAGGGTCTTTAAAGGTGATATTAGATAAATAAAATATAGCTTATACTCGTAGTAAGTGTACAAAAGTCACAAAAGAAAGAAACTACTCAAATTTGGCCATAGATATACGAGTATCATTAAAATCTGATAGTATAGTATATCTATTAACTTCAGTTTTTCGCTGCACACTTAAACCTGTCGAATTCTTATTTGCAATATTTTGTTTACTTTAATCTCTAAGATGAAAAAAAGAGAAAAGAGAGAAAAAAGAGAAAGAGAAAAATAATGTGTTTAATAAAATCAAGAATAGATATTGCTAACATTTTTGGTTTGGTTAATAAAATATTTGAAAATGGAATTTTAAGAACTATGCCAAAATCAAGTTTTTTGACCCTTGGTTGAAAAGGGTTTAACGTTATAACGGAGTTATGACCTAGATACAAACCAAAAAATCCTTATAAGTAATTAGTTTCAAAAGCATTGATTTGTTTTTTGATTTTTTTGTATAATATTGACTATTTTTCGTGAAAGTCCATCTACTTATTACATCTCACTTCAAAGGAAAGTGGCAAAATGAGGCACCCTATTGTCCACTTTAGTTGTCAGCTTAATATTTTCATATGACATAGGACTTTTTTCTGCCTTGCTTTTTTCTATCTTTTTGCTTAATGTGAATGGAAATTTTTTGCCAGACATAACAAAAAAATTTATGCTTATGTTTAGAATTATTTTTTCCTTGTTTTTTTTATTACTCCTACAAAAACTTTTTTTTGGTATAGAATTTAAGTAAAGAGGGTTGTTGTCTTCATAAAATATTATACTTATTTATGCAAAAAAAAATATTATTTGTTAAAATTATGGCAGTAGAAATTTATCAAAATGTAAGCATATTTTATGTTGTAGAAGTTAAGTTATTTAAGTTAGAAAATGAAATATTTTTCTGCTAATTAAAGGAAGAAATGTAAGTAATTTACAAATTTTTTTTTGTAATTTAACTTCATATAATAAATCACAGAAATATATTTTGTATGATTAGAGTATGAATTTCACGGCAAACTTTAAAGGTTGCGGAATAAAAGAAAGCGGGAAAATGTACCATAATAATCAGATAGGAACTTAACAATCTGCCTAAATATCTTCATTAAAGACTTGGAGAATAACCTTAGATATAACTATTTTGTCTTTACATAAAACTTTAATATTACCACTTTGTTAGTTGAATTTTATTTTTTATGTTATATACTTCGTTTTTAAATACTTTATTTAAAATAATCAAGGTTCCTTTTGGAGCAATTATGCACATCCTTGGAACTGCTTGCCTACACCGAGAATTATCGGTATGATGTTAATGATTTTTTTGCATAAAACCAATGATGTTTTACTGGAATTCGTCCATTGAAACGTTTTTTCATAAAATGTTACGAACAATTTTGTATTATTTATTAAAAGTTTTCATAATATTTATTAAAAGTTCGAAAAATTTTCATTAAAACCAGATTCAAAAAAACATACATATTAAGCTTTTTTATCAAATTTACAAATTTTTTATTTACTT
The DNA here is from genome assembly GCA_949987735.1 of Leucophora obtusa. Taxonomy (NCBI): domain Eukaryota; kingdom Metazoa; phylum Arthropoda; class Insecta; order Diptera; family Anthomyiidae; genus Leucophora; species Leucophora obtusa. The sequence continues at coordinate 126,208,245 of OX465297.1, read as the reverse complement.
GATGAAGAAAACTACATTACCCAGCAAAAAAAATTGCAAGTAAGTGCTTTACAAACTACTTCTTTCAATGCTTCAAAATTATCCGTTAATGTATTTTTATTGCTTTTATGAAGTTATTCTGAACAACTTCAAAAAATCACTTCTTTCATTGATTCCCAAGCATCCGTTATTATATTTTTACACCTTTTTTAGAATTACTTCTGAACCACATCCAAAAGATCACATAAGTATTGCTTCTAAAGAGTAATTGCTCTAAAAGTGATCGTAAAAAGTGATTTTGGTATCATTTGGTATTTCCAAACAGAGGGTCCCGGGTTCGATTCCCGGCGGGACCAATATTTTTCTTATTTTTTTTTAATTTTTTTTTTATTATAATTTTTTGTCAATATTTATAATTAATTTGTTTAAATTCAATTTTTTTTTAATTTTTAAATTTTTAAAAATATGTATATGTGACCTTCTCCGAGAATAGGGACCTAGTTTGTCAAAAAACGGGAACTTGGGAAAATCGATAAAAATGAGAAAAACATTAAAATTTTAAACTTTAAATGCGTTCTTCAAAACTTCATTTTCACACACTAGGTCCCTTTTCTCGGAGAGGGTCACATATATAAAAAAAAAGGTGAGAAATTGATTTTTATGTACCTGTAAAAATAGTACTGAAACCAATATTGAAACCAAATAAGTGCTTTTATTGAAGAGAATAAGGAACAATATCTCGCATTAACAAAGTGGTGTTTTTATGTCAGTCAACTTTGATATCAAAGAATAGCTCAGCGGTAGATCGATCCCCGGTGGCGGCAATAAAAAAAACTTTTGTAAAATAAAAAAAAAAATATAATTTTTTTTGTAAATAATTTTTTTTTATCTTTTAATTGGTGAAAAAGAGTTTCCTTTGTACTCGTTCAAAAAGTACTGAAAAATGTTAAAGTCGGAGTACTCCTCTCCTATGACAACTCAATGTTAAAATCATTAGTGTTTATGTTAAAAAAGAAGTACATCTAGATCATCAATTGTAGTGCTTTTTCTACTGCTTCGGCATCTCTTTTTTTGCTGGGTAGTTTACTGAAAAATTTCATTAAAACTCGTCAACAAAATTCTCTCCATATGCTCGTAGGTGACAGCTGCCTATCTGCAAAAATTTATATAAAACCGATGAACCAGTAAAAAGTTGCGAAACTGTTGGGTGTATAATTTAAAATTGTGGGATTGTTGGAAAATTTTGGGCGTTTATTGTGAAACATTGGTATAATTAGGTTATTCACAAGGGGTGCGCTATTTGTTGTATCGTTGTATATATATTTGTACCTTTTACTCCTGCAAGGAGCATAGGGCCGTTGTATCGTCCTAACAAAAAACAGAGTTGTTAAAATTTTTATTTGGCTTTAACAACGATCTTCTTTTGGGTTTTCTATCTGTTAGTACACTCAAACATAGGACACTAAACATACGTAAAAATGTTGTATCGTGCTTAAGGTATTCAATCGATTAATCGTTATTCGATTAATCGAACAATTTTTCTTAAAAATTGTTCGAATAATTTAAAATGTCCAAATTTCGAATAACGAATAATTCGAATAATTTCATACGATTAATCGAAATTGATAGAAAATTACAAATATGTTTAAAAAACATAAATTTTTTATTAAAGTAAATCTGCAAAAATTCAAAATTTTTTTTTCAAAAATTGTGATAAGTAATTTGCTGTTTGCTTAAGCGGGCCATACATTTGCAATATTATGGTACAGCTTTCCAAGTTGTGTAATCATATTGACCGTGTAGGTATTAAATTGAAGGTTGAGCAATATTATGTAGTGAATCAAATCACTTTTGATTTTTATTGGACAGCTTGAAATATTGCATAATCTATTGGCAACACTGTGCAGTTTTAATTTTGCGCTGTTTATGTTTGTGTGCATTTTGAGGTTATGTTGAATTCATATACTGCATAAAATATTATGGCGATCTTTTGTTACATATATGTTGCAATTTATTGTATGGTGTGTGGCAAAACGAGAAAAATACTGTGCCATTATATTGGACATAATATTGCAAATGTATGGGGGGATTTATACTTACCCGAATTTCATTCTTCCATAAGAAAATAATTAAGGGGCGACCTTTTAGAATTTCTAGAAATATTTGTTAATTTTAACTCAATGAGAATTTCATGTTCTAAGTAGAAGGGTTAATAAACATCTTCATTCCCAAAGAAAAAATAGAAACAACATAAAATTATCACAGTTTGTCATCTTCCGAATTACTACCCTGTTTTGTAACTTTTCTCGTAAAGTATAAAGTTTATATTAAATGAAAGCATTAATATTTATTGTAATTAATAATTATTAGAATTATCAATTATAATTAATGCTCAATGTAATAAAACTTGTTTAGTGAGCACTCTGAAATAATAAAATAAAGGGATGGAGATACAGAAACGTAGAGGAAAATAAATTCTCAACAAATATCCTCACTAACGTCTTTATTTATTCAATGCATACGAAAGAGATACAAATTAATGTACGGGGTCTTATATTCTGCTTTCGGGTGTGGTCCTCCCCAATTTGGATAAAATTTTAATATGTGAAAGCGGGGACAGAAAAAATAAAAATATTGACAAAATCTGAACTCAATTATTACATTTTTTTTATTTTTATAAATTTCAGAATGTTACTGAATTTATTTTAGTTTCTTTATTTAAATAAAATTATTAAAAACACAAGTGTATGTAGATTATTTTACAGAAATTTGTTTCGATTAATCGATTAATTTTAAAATTTTGTTCGATTAACCGGTTAACAAAAAAACCCAAATAATTATTTGCACGATTAATCGATTAAAATAAAAAGCCGATTAATTGAATGCCCTAATCGTGCTATTCTGAAATGTTATATTTTTTCAATTTAAATTCTAACAACTCTGTGTTTTGTTAGGACGATACGACGATACAACAAATAGCACACCCCTTAATATAAATTTATAAAGTATTGCCCACCAGTAGCTATCACCTTTTCTTATATTTCTGGCAACATATGGATTCCGCGCCAAAAGAACTATTTCGGATACCCTATTCTGAATTGAAGCGTATTCCAGTGAGAGTGCTCTGCATCGATCGAAACAAATGGTAGGCGGGTGAGGCAAAACTTCCCAACCACTATTTTCTAAATAGTTTTTAACCGGTTTTGAAACATGCTCATAGTAGATACACTAAACCAAAAAAGTCTGTAGTAGCTACTGAAAATCTTGCTGTTATTACGGAAAATTTAACTGTTTTGAGCCCAGCAGTATTTTTTGCTAATTTTAGCAACACATGTCTGCTGATCTGTAGTACAATAAAATTAGTAGCCGCTACTAAATTTTAGTAAAATTTATGTAAACTGCAATTCAAAATCGATTTGCTAAAATCAATTAAAAAACTTACTATATATCATAATTTTAGTACAATGAAATTAGTAAAAATAATTAGTTGCAGCTACTACATTTCAATCTGCTGAAATTGGCAAAAAATTGTACTAAAAAATAAAAAAACTGTAAAATCTAAAAATTTTTTTTTTCTTTCGATTTAACAAGCGTATAATTACTTCATCGTACTTGAAATTTGGAATCAAAATTGCAAACGGTTCTCCAGTTATTGCCGTTTTATGCATTGGAGATGCAATAAAATTTTCTGGGTGTAATTTCTAAACTAAGAATATATCAATAGTAACAAATATAAACTAAACAAGAATTGTAAAAAAATAAAAAAAAAAATATTTTTAAATTAGTATGTTTTTCTGCTAAATTTAGCACTTGGTTTTGAAAAATTATTAAAATGTTTTGCTTTAAAGCAGCAGCGAAAATTAGTAAAAAAATCCGTAAATTGTAATAAGAGAATAGCAAAAATGATTACTAAAGTACTTTTTACACAGTTAAATTTTATACATTTTTATTTATTATAAGTAAATACACATGTTTTATTTTTAAATTTTTATGACGAGTCCTAAAATTACACACTAGAAAAACCTTAAATTTTTCTGAATCCTTAAGCTAATAGTATTTGCTTAACTCCTTATTTTTAAGAATCAAGTAAGCAATCGGACAACCACTTATAATTCAACTTTTTTTAAGCATGTGTGTAACCACTTATTATTCAAAATCTCATAACTACTTATTTCTCATTTTTTCGTAAGCGAGCGGGTAAGCGTGACTACTTATAAAAACGACCACGCCAAACAAAAATAATGAGTTTAGACGCCAAAAAATAAGTTGTGCGGAGTTATGAGTTTCTATTATATAACCACTTATTTGGTAATGAAAGATTTTGCTGGGAGTAAAGTTCGATTGGAAACTGTTTACAAATTTTTTTACAAACTTTTTTATCTGAGTGTAGGTAGCTTCTTCTCCCACAAAATACAGAGCAGTACTTCAGCTTTGTCGTTGATTACGCTGGTTGGCCGGCCTTTACGTACGATTTCGTCCCTTTCGGGTTGTCGTAATGGATTCGATTCAAAAATGAGTTTTTGTTTATGACGTTCAAGCAGCACATCGGATATGCAAAATCGTCTTTCAACGTTTCTCGGCTCAACTCGTTGCTTTTGGAGGAATCCTGCTGCTTGCAAACGTTTTGAAGTTGCTGCTTAAGTGACTGCCAATGATTCTGCAAGTTCTTCTTGACTTTGACATCAATCCTCATCGAGTAATGCCTCCAATTCATCATCTTCAAACTTTTTTGGGTGACCTGGGCAGTCTTTGTCTTCCGCATTACCACTTCGGAACCGCACAAACCATCTCTTGCATGTTGAAATCGATGTAGCATATTTACAATAAGCTTCGGTGAGCCATCGATGTGCCTCAGCTGCACTTTTTTTCAAATTGAAGAAGAAAGTGAGAATAAATGACAGATATTTACCCTCCAAAATTCCATATAAGTTATTAAAGAAAGAAATCCAAAACAGGTAACTTAAGTCAGCAAAAATTGTTGCTGTGTCAACAAAAGTTGGTAATTTCAGCAAAAGGGGTTTACTGAAAATCAGCCAACTGATTTCTACCAGAAAAAATAGTAATGTCAGCATAAGTTTTGCTAACGCTTAGTCGATTGCAAATGAAAAAATCCTTGCTAAAATCAATACAACTTGTTGCTGAATATTAGTAGACTAAAAAAAACTCAAACAAGTTGTGTGGAAATTATACTTTAAATAATTTATCTGCTGAAATTTTAATTCTAAAAAATTAGTTTTTTGGTGATTATTTTGAACATTATTTAGGCAACTTCGCAAAATATAAAAATGTCCAGATTACCACATTAGTAGACAATTCTAAATAGCAAAGAAGTACACTCAAATAAAAAAGTGTGTAAACAAATTTGTAAACAGTTTCCAATCCCACTATACTATTTTTATACTGATTACACTATGCGACAGTCAAAATCGGGATGGGATGAAACCAACGGGAAATGTTATATCGGTCAAAAACAAGTTATACATGTCCCGGCGTTTCGCTGGGTCACCTCTAGGAATCGAGATATATCTTTTTTTTGACATAACTCGAGAACCACTAGTCCGATTTTGCTCAAACAATTTTCAAAAAATTAAAAATTACAATTCCTTTAATCTGTTCATATAACGTTTTTCTATATACTCAACAGTTTTGCCGGTAAAAATAAATGTTTGTTACCGTTACCATAAAAATCAATAACCTTTTGTTTATTACTTTTTTTTAATATTTTAGGCAAAAAATATTTTTTTCTTCATACATTTATTTTTACCGGCAAAACTGTTGAGTATATAGAAAAACGTTATATAACAAGATTAAAGGAATTGTAATTTTTAATTTTTTTATAATTGTTTGAGCAAAATCGGACTAGTGGTTCTCGAGTTATGTCAAAAAAAAGACCACCAAAAGTCAAATCCATATATCTCGATTCCTAGGGGTGACCCAGCGAAACGCCGGGACACGTATAACTTCTTTTTTACCGATATAACTTTCCCCGGTAGTTTGAACCCTTCCCGTTCACTGACCCCTACCATTTGTCTCACAGTGTTATTAGTACAATTTTTATTTTTAGTAATCATTTTTGCTATTCTCTTATTACAAATTACGGATTTTTTTACTAATTTTCGCTGCTGATTTCAGAAAAACATTTTACTAATTTTTCAAAACCGAGTGCTAAATTTAGCAGAAAAATATAATAATTTAAAAATATTTTGTTTTTGATTTTTTACAATTCTTGTTTAGTTTATATTTGTTACTATTGATATATTCTTAGTTTAGAAATAACACCCAGAAAATTTTATTGCATCTCCAATACATAAAACGGCAATAACTGGAGAACCGTTTGCAATTTTGACTCCAAATTTCAAGTACGATGAAGTAATTATACGCCTGTTACAATCGAAAGAAAAATTTTTTTTTTTTAGATTTTACAGTTTTTTTATTTTTTAGTGCAATTTTTTGCTAATTTCAGCAGATTGATTTTAAATTACAGTTTACAGCAATTTACTGAAATTTAGTAGCTGCAACTAATTATTTATACTAATTTCATTGTACTAAAATTATGATATTTAGTAACTTTTTTAACTGATTTTAGCAAATCGATTTTGAATTGCATTTTACACAAATTTTACTAAAATTTAGTAGCGGCTACTAATTTTTTCTACTAATTTTATTGTACTACAGATCAGCAGACATGTGTTGCTAAAATTAGCAAAAAATACCGCTGGCCTCAAAACAGTTAAATTTCCCGTAATAACAGCAAACATTTCAGTAGCCATTACAGACTTTTTTGGTTGAGTGTAAGTAAACGGATTTTATATTATAAAAACCTTTTCTTAAAAAAGCGAAAGGGAACACAAAAAAATTGCCCAAACGAATGGAAAAAATGTCTATCTTTGTATTTCACATAATCACTATTTATTAACATACATTCACATTTTATATTTATCTTCATTAAATTTAAATATTTTATTTTGTCTATAATTTAAATCATGCTTTATCTTATTGTGTTATATTTTTATGTTTTCTTTTGGCGTGCTTTTGTTTTATGTATGAAAGACAGATATAACAATTTTTCTCGGTTGTATTTTTTTCAGCACAATTTTGGTAGCAAAATAAATTAGTAAAACATTAGTTGAAAATTTGTTTAGTTTAAAAAAAATATAACCAAAATTTTTGGTGAAACACAATTTCAGCAAAAAAATTGCTGAAAACTATTTTTCTACTAACTTATTTTTTTTGAGTGTAGCAGCATTGTATAGAAATGTTATCTTTAAGCTTTATGATCTCGTTTACTGAGTTTTAAAAGAATTTAATGGTATTTTTGTTAGTGCTTTCTTTTCTAACTTTTTTAGCATTTTTTTAGTTTTTGCATAAAAATACGATTTTTGCATTTTTTTTTTGGACTTTCAATATTTTTATATATTTAGTTAGAATATTGTTTTATCTGACAATATCATATTGGATTTTGGACTTAAGGTAGAACAATATTAACAAATAATGAGAGTTAATGAGAGAATTGTGAAATTTTCGTCATGAACATAGAATAGATCAGTGGTCGGCACAAAGAGAGAATGTGAATGTATTGCGTTTCTACACTGTGAGAAATTAGTTTATCATTTTTAAATTTTTATTTGTATATTAAGCACATGAATTAATGAAGAAATGTAATAATGAATGAATGCATGAATGAATTAAAGAAATAAAAAAAAATATTTTATAGTAATTTAATTTTTTTAAATAATTCATAATAAATTTTATTATACACCTTATCGTATTTAAAATATATTTATTTTTTTGTATATAAATTATTTATTCTTAAAAAAGTATTCCATTAGTTAGTAAATTTTAATGAACTATAGAAATAAAAATAATTCATAATAAATTTCCTGTTCTTGTAAAATTTTAAGAGTGTAATATTTTTCTAAAATTTCGTAGCTTTGTTGAAAGCTACCATGCTACTGAATAAATTTTACGCTCTTAGTTGAGAGTTTTGTTGCCATTCGTGTTGTGTACGTGTGAAAAGCCGATTATGATCGGCCACTGGTGGCTATGGGTGCCGACCACTGGAACAGATTCTATTCTGGTGAAATTTAGTCAGTAGCCCGGCCTTTCATAAAAAATATATGGTACATTTTTTTTGCTTTTAGTTTTAACTTTGATTCTGTTTCTACTATAAGGCTTTTACAACATTTACTTTGTGGTAACCCCGTTTTATATATAATGAGCGCCATTGTTTCAAATTTAACCATCTCGAGGCTAGACAGCCTTAGGTTTTTTGAAAGACCAGTTTGCTTTATTTAAAGACTAATTTGAATGATTTTAGACTTCCGGCAATGTGCTTGATGAGATAAAAAAAAATTTTTAGAACAAGTTCAGAATCAGAATTTTGATTTTTTGAGTTTTTATGAATTAATTTTTAAATATTTGTAAAATGAATATGGTACTAATGTAATTGTACCGTATTTTAGGATATTTGTGCACGTTTGCGTATGAGCAATAAACACTGAACATTATAAGTGTCACTTATAGTAATCAATTTTTTTAAAAAAGAAAACTATATATAAAATATCTGGGCTCTTCTAAAATTTTTAAATAGCAATATTTGGCCTTATATATCTGTAAGGATTAACAAAAAATTATCTAAAACTTTAGGTTTCATTTCCCTGTGATTTTTTAGGGTGACTCTTATAAAAATAGGACACTTAACGCAGGTGACATTTATAGAACTTTTAGTGTATATGTGATACAATGTTAGCGATAATAAATATAAGCCGAACTAAATTGTAAACCTATAAAAGATCATGCCGATGGTCATATGTAGCCAACCCTTTGCTGACAATATATTCAGAACTTGAGATATGCAATGTGATAAAAAGAATCAAATAATTTTCATTTTGGCTTATATTTTTTTGGGTTTTCGGTCAACAATTGCGATGTGTTAAGAGAAAATTTTTTAAATAATGTTCGAAAAGTTTTGCGTAGTTATCTCTACCCATAGAGTTTTAATTAATTTTAGATATAAGTAATGGATTTTTAGGTCCTAGAAAAGGAAATATTATATATTTGACTGCGAATCTTCTAGGAATATAGTTTGTTTACAATACAGAAATTTACACGAAAAACTTAAAAATGGGTGTCTTGTTATATAGTTTATATATTTTCATTTAATTTAATTCAAATTATGTTTCTTTATCTTTTTCAGGTACATAAAAAAAATCTTCATAAACTAAATTCGAATGTAAGTACATTTATTTTTATTCATTTGATCAATTTTAAATTGCAACTTTTTCCTTAAGTATTTATTTCATAAATTTATTTTATACATTTTAACCTTTATGCTATCAATTAATTGTTACCATTTAATTAATAAATAATATTTTATTTATTTTTATTTGTCAGCATAATATTAAACATGAAATTTGTTTGCCATTGATAAATATAAACAAATTAATAAATGTCATAAATATGCATTTTTAATATTTAATATGAATAATTAAATATATTTACAATAGCAGAAAAATAAATAAACCATACGTTCATGTATTTTAAATATAAAAGAAATCCAATTTGATATTTCCACAAGGAACTTAAACAAACGTAAAAAGTAGAACATAAAAAAAATAAAATAAAACAACCACTCATCCTTAATAAACAATGGCCAAGCAACATGATGTGGGGCAGCCACATTCATGTGGCATATGTAAAAAAAGACATACATATACACACATATGTATATGCAGTATGTGTTCTTTTTTAATTTATTAAATAAAAATGCAATAAAATATTATTTTTGCATATACCAAACAGATTTACACAGGACTTTAAAAGATTGTTAGCATTAATTAGCACTCAATTGAAATACTTTTTTATTGCAAAGATAAGAAAATATGTTAGGACAATTTCTGTCCCAAATTAAATTTATAAAGGTCGAAAATACACTCTACTTTTTATTTCCCAGCAAACAAAGATGAGCCTTGATCACTCAGAAATAAGATCCAAAAACAATTTTTTCACTTTTTCCTTTGCAAGTGGTCTGCCAAAGAGGAGTCCCTTGTGTACTCAGAAATAACTCAAAAAACAAAAAAAAAAATAATGTATAAAATCGAAATCTTCCTCATAAATTTGAATCATTTTTGAATCTTTTTTGAGTCTGAAAAAATTAACAATAACTTTTGGAATTGTTTTCTGAGACTTTATATTTTCTACCAAGAAAAGAGTGTTAAAAACAATAATCATTTTTATGAGTCATTTAAAAAACTTATTCCTAGGGCTCCGAAATTACTGTATGGGCTCACTGCAAATTTTTTTTAAGAGTTTTGTTAATATTGCAAATTTTCAAAAATATATGATTACAGTAGATAATAGATACTGCTAAATTGGATATAGAAGTAAAAGAATAATTTTCCAAACAATTATTAGAAAATATCGTAATATATTTATGCCAGTTTATTTAAAATCACATTATTAAAAAATAAAAAGAATTTGTAAATTAAAGTTCTGCAGTGGGACATTACATCCTTGCATTTTATGCACGCCTATTTATACAACAACATAATTTTATTTTGCATGTTTAATGCTGAAAGAAAGCAAAAAATATTATGGTTATCATCGTCATCATCATCATCTTTGGTAAAGCAGTATGTTGTGTTTAAAGCCAGGGATTTTCAGTAAACACGCGACAAATATCAAGTTAACTGTTGCACAGTCATAGGAAATATACCAAAATCCTAATCGAAAATCTTTTCATCTTTCTTGGTGAATTTTTAATGTACCAAAGAATTTTTTACGAACCCAGCCAGCAAAAGGACTAAAAAATTAATCAAAAATAGGCTAAAAAATTACTACTAGAATTTAAAGTTTTCTATGAAATTCAGTGTTGCCAACTTTTGAAGGCAGGAAAGCACCGTGAGCATTGTGAAAACGGGTAAAAATTTACCAAAAATTGGGTAAAAAAGCACGATATAAATTTTTTGAAAAATTGAAGTCAAGAATTTAAAAACACATTTTAGCTTTGTAAAATCGTGTTAAAAAAGTTCAAAAATAACCGAAACAGGGGTAAAAAAGCACCAAACTAATATCTAAAAATTTTGAAGTTTAAATATATCGAAGTTGCTATTTAAAATTGTACTACAAACTTTGTGAAAAAATGTATTTTTTGTTTAGTTCGTATTATTTTTTCAACCTTGACAGAAAATTAAAGAAAAATATTAAAAAACGCGAACAAATACCAAAAATATGAACTGTACAAAAAGCACTAAAAGCACTACCAGAAATCTGAAAAAGCACTGTAAATACCCGCTTTCTTTAAACGGGTATTTGTAAAAAATCATTGGGTACAAGAATGAAAAAAGCACCAAAAAATACCCGAAAAGAACTGAAATGGCAACACTGATGAAATTGGTTTATCAAAGAGATGTTACTTTTTGAACTGAAAAATTAGTGTATCAGGCAAAATTTCTCTCTTAAATTAGAGTCTTTTATGAGCCAGAAAAATTTATTGAGAATTTGCTTGCAGAATAGAGCAAATTTTTAATCAATTTTAGGGTTAACGAGTAAAAAGGTTAAAGTCGGGCATGCCCACTATACAATACCCTACACTAGTCTGGGTAAAACCCAACTAATGTTTGGATCCGAAATTCTAATTGGTTAAAATGGGGCTTGTGTCAAAATTTTCTATAATGTAAGTCAGCGCACCAAATTTCATTAAAATATCTTAATATTTGCGATCTGCAGTTTGTAACCAAGCTAATTTTTGGGGACCCTTATATGGGCACTAGGTCTAAACATGGACCGATGTTCACCAAAATCAATAGGCTTCGTCCTTAGGCCAACGTAGGTCTGTCTACCTACCTAGTCGCAAATATTAAGATATTTTGATGAAACTTGGTACACCGACTTATGTCGGCCCAAGGACGACGCCTATTGATTTTGGTAAACATCGGTCCATGTTTAGACCTAGTGCCCATATAAGGGTCCTACCAAAATTATATTTTTTATACGCTGCAGGTCGCAAATATTACGATATTTTGATGAAATTTGGTTCACAGACCAAGAACGAAACCTATTGATTTTGGTGAACATCGGTCCATGTTTAGACCTAGTGCCCATATAAGGGCCTACCAAAATTATATTGTTTATACGCTGCAAGTCGCAAATATTAAGATATTTTGATGAAATTTTGTACACCGACTTATGTCGGCCCAAGGACGAAGCCAATGATTTTGGTGAACATCGGTCTATGTTTAGACCTAGTGCCCATATAAGGGTCCTACTAAAATTATATGTTTTATACGCTGCAGGTCGCAAATATTAAGATATTTTGATGAAATTTGGTACACCAACCTATGTCAGCCCAAGGACGAACCCTATTGATTTTGGTTAACACCGGTCCATGTTTAGACCTATTGACCATAAAGGGTCCCCCCAAAATTGGCTTGGTTACAAACTGCAGGTCGCAAATATTAAGATATTTTAATGAAATTTGGTTTGCTGACTCACATTGTAGAAAATTTTGACACAAGTCCCATTTTAACCCATTCGAATTTCGGGTCCAAACATTAGTTGGGTTTTAACCAGACTGGTGTAGGGTATTGTATAGTCGGCATGCCCGACTTTAACCTTTTTACTCGTTTTTACTGATTTTAGCAGTTTAAGTTGGTATTTTCCATTAACTAAAATTTAATTCAAATATAACTCAAGTGTTGTATTTCTAACAGTTTTAGTTTTTTACGGTTCCTATCTTACTAATATTTAACAAAAATAATATGCTAATTTCAGCAGTTTTTTCTGCAAAGTCATTTTTAACAAGTTTTTAGTAGTGTTAGCCATTTCATGCCCGAATTTTAATGGCTGGGAAGTTCCCGAGCAAACTTCGTGGAAATATAGATCTGTGCATATATATATATTTACTGCTTTAGTTTTAACAATTGGTATTTCATTTAATTTTCTTTTTAACTTAGGGTCAATTTTTTAAATTTTTATTTATATTATCAGAGTTTTTGAGGTAATTTTCTAATTTTTAATTGATTTTTTAATTTAATTATGGCCAACGCAAAAAACGAGTCAACTGCCATTAAAGGACCTATCCCGTGACCGCTCAATCGGGGGTATACTGAAGGCACTTCCACTATATTTGTGTGTGTGTTAGTGTTATTTTCTTTTCTATTTTTTTCCTTTCCTTTTTTTTATTTGCTTGTAGTGTTTGTTTTTTCCTATTCTTTTTTATTTGAACAGAAACGAAAAATATATAACTTTACCATCAGCCAGCCATCACGCATAAGCAACATAAGCTCAGACGGTAGAGCGTTTGCTTACAAGCAGGAGGTTGTGTTATCGAGCCCTACTTCGATGCCAAGTAGATTATTTTTAATTCTTAATTTTTTATTAGTTTATTTGAAAAGCTATTTTTAGACACACCACCTTACTGTCACAAGGTGTCTAAACTGTGGCAATTGGTCATTTCCAATGACAACGCCATGTTAAAGTGATATGTCCCTTTCAAACATAAAGACCGATCAACGACCGGTCTCCGCCCCCTTGGGACCTATCCTGCGTGTCATCTGGGACCGGTCCCTTTCCCCGTAGGGAGGTAACCAGTTCAAAAAAATTTTATTGGTCAGTGAACAGGGTCATCCAAAATAGCCTTTTTTGTGTTTTTTTTTGCAAAGTTATAAATTTTTTAGATTTTTCCACAGTTCAAATATTCCTAGTTTTTTTGTTTTCAAAGATATTAATTTCGAGTAAATTTTGTTTAATTATCCGTTAAATAAATTGCTAGCAGGTGTAAATTTTTTTATTCTACATTACTCAATAGTTTTTTTTATAGTTTTTAAATTCGGGTATGTTTTTAACGAAAATTTTCGCGTTTATTGGAGCATAACTAACGTGGATCAAAAGGATTATATCGCAAGAAAGGCCATATACCCCTCTAATAGTGCATACCAAATACTTTTGCGCAGGTTTGCGCGGGGAGGAGCTAGAGCCATTTTCGATAAAAATTCATTATCATTATCAGACGAAGCCTATTGATTTTGGTGAACATTGGTCCATGTTTAGACCTAGTGCCCATATAAAGGTCTCCCCAAAATTGGCTTGGTTACAAACTGCAGGTCGCAAATATTAAGATATTTTAATGAAATTTGGTGCGCTGACTCACATTATAGAAAATTTTGACACAAGCCCCATTTTAACCCATTCGAATTTCGGATCCAAACATTAGTTGGCTTTTAACCAGACTGGTGTAGGGTATTGTATAGTCGGCATGCCCGACTTTAACCTTTTTACTCGTTTAATAAACATTTAATAAGGAAAAAAAATACTTTAGCAATTGTATTCCTTAACGTAAAATTAAGAAACGTTTATGCATTAGAGACTTAGGGTGTGTGCGAACTGGCTAAATACAATCTAAACTAAATTCAGGTTTCCAAATTTCTATGAAATTTTAAAAAGTTTTCAAAATATTTTCAAAGAAATTTTAAACCCTTTTATTAATTTGTGTTTAGTTTAGAATTTATTTAGCCACCTCGCACAGGGCCTTAATATATAATTTTTTTACTACTAGATTTTTACGATCTATATCGGCAAGTAAAGCTAAAGGTTTAGGCTTTCCAACAAAAAAAACCACAACTCTTCAAAAATTATGGATTTTTGACCGCCTTCTCTGAAAATGTACCATTGTGCACTGCTGTAAGAACCCACGTAACAAATTTCAAATTATTGACGTAATTTTGCCCCTCTAGGTCTCCGATTTTATAAACGCGAAAATTAAAAAATAGCTAGTACATCATTTAATTAAGGTCACACTCTCATAATATAAATGAGGTATTTAGATTCGGGAGTGATGCCGATTGATTAATTTTTATGAAGCAGATTGATTAATTTTTATGTTTATCCCATATTATCGGACAGTACTTTTATGATAGCATTTAATGCGGCAGAAAAAACTTTGTTTTAAACAACCAATTTAAATCATAATGTGTTTCATTTATCCTAATACGAACCACTGTGCAATGTTATTCGAGCTTATATATGTATATATTGCATGCGCCTTCTGCTATGATCCTTGTTAGTTAGTTTTACTTGTTTTATTTTAATTTTACGGAAATTATATTTTATTGTATAAAATTTACGAGAAAAACAAAAACGAAACTGAATATATGAAGAAAACAAAACATTGGAGTCATGTTCAAAGGAAATCTGATGTTGCTGAAAGATATAATATTTTATACTTTATGTGGTTCATATATGACGACGATGATGATGATGATGTTTTTTTAACAAATTTATTATCCTCAAAAAAGGAAAGGGAAATGCTAGAAATAGGATATGAAAATAAAAAGCAAAAGATAAATATTTTATCATTTAAACAGATTTCAAGTCAAAATGCATTTAATTAAAATAAATATGATATGAAAAGTTTTAATGACATCAAATATAACTTCATAAACTTTACATTAAAGAAATTGGAACATTTTAGACTTTGATTATCTCGGGAGATAATCCAGATATAGTTTATACTTTTGAAGCATATTTATAGCTTATCTGTTTTATTTTAATTTTATTTAAATTTTGCTCTAATTTTCAAGAAAGCTACTCGAAATTCATTAGACATTTGTTATGTCTATAAATCTACTTACTGCAAAACACTACGAATGTACTAAAAGTGTTTTGCATATTAATTGACACATGTTTGTAGAATAGCAAATGACACTAAATGAACAAAATATCGACCAAACAAAAACCCTAATGATCACTACTACTCATGTGTCATGTATAGATTTTACCATACTTAGTAAACCTTAACCATGCCAATACCCTACAAATATTGTATAATATGTTCAAAGAGAATTTGTCATTGTTTGTTGTATTTCTTGATTTAGATTAGGATAGTGATTTCAATTTAAAACGGTTGATAGATTTTCGAAATGAATACCTACACTTAACATATATAATACGTCTGTAGAAAAATCTATCAACCGGGTTTCAAATCGATTTGACTAAAAATTTTAAAAATATATTTTAGTTGAAACACTAATTTAAATAAAGTTTCTGTTATCTTCGTTTAATACTATACTAAAAATCCTCAGTACCTTAACTAATTCTCTGTATTAATTTTCAAAATTATCTACAATTAAATTTTAAGAACCCATTCGTTAAATTTTGTGCAATTTATTGCTAAAATATTTTTTCATGTTTCAGTTATTACCCGGAAGTTGGCGCCACCAGTGTATTCGTAGTTTTAAAAATGGCGCCATTTCTTTTCCTCCCGATTTATTAAAATGGCCCATATCTCGAAAATTAAGAGAGATTGAGCAACGTTTAGGAACATTTCGACTACCCCTAACCATATACATAACACCCCGTGAAAAGGTAAACTCTATCCAAAAATGGACCTTGGAGAGGCCTCTGTATAACCGTGGTATTACAATAAATGACTGGAAAAGGACTAATTTGGGACGATTTGTCAGTCTTTGTAAAAAGCGTTTTGCCAGTATTTGTGTTACACAAATTTCACTGGCAAACAATTGCCTAGGAGTGATGTGCCAACGTTTTAAGAAAGTGGTTATCCAGGACTATCTAGTCAGAAATTCCCAACGGTACAAATCCGAATCACTAGT
This sequence comes from Leucophora obtusa, assembly GCA_949987735.1. Lineage (NCBI taxonomy): Eukaryota > Metazoa > Arthropoda > Insecta > Diptera > Anthomyiidae > Leucophora > Leucophora obtusa. Next base: position 126,191,656 of record OX465297.1, on the reverse strand, counting down.
AGAGCATTGGTTTTCTAGAAATGAAGACAAAATTTGGCATACTGATTCACATGGACACAACGACAAAGTCTACTGAGTTTTTTTACAATCTGTCCATGTTTACACCTAGTGCCCATACGAAGGTCCCCCAAAAATTGCATCTTTTGCTTGTTTGCACGCTACAGGTCGCATATATATAAATATTTTATTGAAATTTGGTATGCTAAATCACATGGACCCAGGGATAGTATATGTTGGTCCATATTTGGACCTAGTCCCCATATGGCATATATTTCCATCTCTTAAATACACCTAACATTCGGCAAATTCAAAATTTCTTTCTGATATTTGTTACCGTTTTATATATAAGTTTTGACACTATTTCAACGCATTCAAATTTCAGCCCCAAACATGAATTACATGCTCGGCTTAAATTTTTTACTCGTTTTTTTAATACAACTATTTCAAAAACTATAATTCTATATAAAACATAAATAATTTCAACAATTATTTTAATTTTTGCATTAGAAAATACAAAAATTGTTTATTCCGACTTTCTATATTTTCATACACTTAGTTAGAATATTGTTCTACCTGAAGTCCAAATTCTAATATGATATTATCATGTTAGATTTTATTTGTTGTTTCAAAAAGATTGATAATTTTCATGATAGACAATACAATTGTTTCTCACCAGTTGTCTGCAATAAGAAAATGATGACTTGAACATACAAACTGAGACATTACATAAGGCCCAAAAATTCAACGGGACGAGAATTTTCTACTTTTGTATATGAACTGTCGGATTTGAACTGAACTGATTTGGTAACACCAGCCATAAATCAACACTTTTTGAAAGCAATAATTAAAAAAGAACCTTTGGGTACTATTTATATGTACGTTTGTGTTCGCATTGTCAATCACATTTGTAAAAACAACGAGATTTATTCCAAACAAAATAAATATTTTGAATGAGACATAGCCGTGGTATACTTTTGTTCAACAATTATTTTAATTTTTGCATTAAAAAAAAGCAATAATTGTTTTTTTCGACTTTCTATGTTTTCATATATTTAGTTAGAATATTGTTCTACCTCAAGTCCAAATTGTAATATAATATTGTCATATTAGATTTTGTTTGTTGTTTCAAAAAGGTAGATCATTTTCATGGCAGACAATACAATTTTGAAACAACAAATAAAATCTAATATGACAATATCATGGAGGTAAATACAAAAACTAAAATCTACATTATAACTTAGAGAGAACCCCATAAACTCAATCTAATGGTAGTGCTTGGTAGCACTTTAAAATGTCTTTAAATTAAACGTCAACCATTGGTTATAGGAAACTTTTTTTCGTAAGTTTTTTCTCTATTTGTTGTAAAATAAATTGTGAATTCTATTTGGAATTTGTCACATTTGATCTTTGATCTAAACCGAACCAAAATAACACTCATTGTAACATTCTTCAGATAAACTACAATAAAATCTACGGTAAAGAAATAAATATAAATAAAAACATTGAACTAGATGCTGAAAAACTGCTTTCAGGATTTCTTATAAAAGTTTGTATAAGACGAAATTTTTTGTATAAGTTTTTCAGTTTGGTTTAATTTTTTCTTTAGAAAGGGTCAGGTTTTCTGATTTTACTTGCAAATAAATTCTTTGATGAACTTTTGACTTAAACTTGGCTATAGTTAAGGCGACCAGATTTTGAAAAAGAAAAAAGATGACATTAAGAAAAAGCTAATATTTATTTGAATTCAAAATTTTTTACATAAAAATTTTCATTCAAATATGTAAATATGTAAAATTAGTTAAAGAAGCAACAAAAAAAATTTACATTTACATATAAATATAAAGTAAGTTAAAAAAAATAACGAAACTTAAAAAATAGGATAATAGAACCAGGGCTTTAAAGAAATAAATCCTTTTTGGAATGAATTCCTAAAAATTTAATTCAATTCTTTAATTCAAGTAAAGAATTCATTAATAAAATATAATCAGGAATTCATTCCTGTGAAGCAAGGCACTAAGCATTTGAATTAAGGAATTCATTCACTAGAGAATTCATTCACTAAAGAATTCATTTACTAAAGAATTCATTCAACACGTATGAAATTAAGGAAAATAGTTTTATTACCTATGCCGATGGGTCATTTTACTATAGAATTTTGCCTATTGGCAATATAATTTCTACTATTGTAAATAGGTAACTCTTCGAAAAATAATTTCTAAATTTTAAATATCAATATTTAAATCAATTTTAATTATTTTATCCAAAACTAAAAAACAAACAAAAATATGGAGCCAAAAAATAATTTTTAAAATTGTAAAATATGACAATTACAAAAAATAAATAGGTAATGCATTTCATCTGCGTTAACAAAAATGTGGATATATCAGGATATTTTTACTGCGATTTGATAAGCATAATTAACACATGGGCCAATAATGCACATTCTATCCAGGTAAATATCACCGCATTTTCTACACTAATTCTAAATAATCAATTTAAATATTAACCCAAAACAACACTCGCTTATTATACTCCAGAACGTTGATGATGAGGATGATTAATTTTCAACAATATTACTGTCCATAATATGTAATTAGTCGTACAATTCTTTCATTCTTTTGAAGACTATAAGCTTCTGTTTTTCAAAAACGAGCGGATTAATTCCGCCTGTGGAAAACAGGGTACGAATCTGTACTACAAATTCATGAATTCTAAGTAATCTCAGTAGGAAAAAGCCTCAGAATCTGCGGGTTTTTCTATAGGAAAAAATCCTTAGAATCTTTGTGTTTTTTATAGAAAAAAGTCTCAGGATGCTCAGCATCTCAGGATTTTCCTATAGGAAAAAGTCCTTAGAATCTGAGAATTTTTCAACAGAAAAAAGTCCTCAGAATCTGAGAATTTTTCAATAGGAAAAAGTCCTAAGAATCTGAGAATTTTTCTACAGGAAAAGTCCTTAAAATGTGAGAATTTTTTTATGGGAAAAACTCCTCAGAGTCTGAGAATTTTTCTATAATAATCTGGGGGTTATTTTTTAGAAAGTCCTCAGAATCTGAGGGTTTTTCCTGTTGAAAAATTCTCAGACTCTACGTACCTTTTCCTATAGAAAAATTCTCAGATGCTTAGGACTTTTTCCTATAGAAAAATCCTTAAATCCTTGAGATTGTTCATATAAAAAAACACAAAGATTCTAAGGATTCTTTCCTATACAGATTATGAGGGTTTTTCTTTAGGTAAGTGCTCATGATCTGAGCATTTTTCTATAGGAACAAGTCCTCAGAATCTGAGGATAATACCTCATTCATACTGAACCCAAAACTAGTAGTTTTCAAATTTATTTTGTTTTCCATTGTCAATTCCCATACAAATTTCTAATCGAAAACTTAAAAAAACGAAAATTTCTAGTTTTGGGTTCTGTATGAATGAGGCTTAAGATAAGTTTTCGGAAGCGAAGGATTTTCTATATGAAAAAGTCCACACAATGAGAATTTTTCTTTAGAAAATGCCTATTTCCTATAGAAAAGCCCTCAGATCTTGGGGACTTTTTATAGACCCCACCCCCCAAATTCTGAGAATTATTTTATATAGAAAACTCCCACGTTTTAAATTTACATCTATTTTTATATAATTTTTTAATAAATAAATCTAGATTTAAAAAATAAAAAAAAATTTGTTATTTATGGAGATTTTTGCAATAAAAAATGTCTAATATCAAAGTTACAATATTTCACCTACGTTAAAATTGGGAAGACACCAATTTTTCTTAGTTAATTTAACTTAAATTATAGGTGAATTTTCGAACATGAAAGTCAAATTGAAATTACCTATTTTTTATGGTAATATTGCCGTAAAGCATAGCAAACTCTATGTTGCCTATGATAATGGGTAATATCACCCGATTACCTCTGGTTTTTTTGTGTGTAGGAATTCACTTAATTCTAGTTAATTCAACTTTTGGTCAAGGAATTCATTCAATTCTAACGAAACGAAAAAAATTTGAATTAACTAGAATTGAATGAATTCCTTGACCAAAAGTTAAATTATTAACTTAAATTATTAAATTCTAGTTAATTCAAATTTTTTTCGTTTAATTCCCTAAGGAATTAAATTTTTCCGTTTAATTCGATAAGGAATTAAATTTTTTCGTTTAATTCCCTGAGTTCTATTATTAACATGAGGTAGGCCGAGAGCGATTCTCAGGAATCAATTTTTATGAACAGTCACGGTGACCCACGTGACTTTTTTATAGAAATGGATTAATCGGAAGCGTTACAAGACCTGGCCTATTTGCATTATTGGGGTGTGTTAATAGTCCATAGGAGCAAAAACTTCCGTTTTGCTCTATCTTGCTTAGTTTTCGAGGTACGAGCCATTTTAAAAAAATCGCCATTTTACAAAATGGCCTGTATCTCGAAAACTAAGCGAGATGGGCATTGAGTGAAAACTTAAATTCAGGGAATTAAACGAAAAAAATTTAATTCCTTGACCAAATGTTGAATTAACTAGAATTGAATGAATTCCTTGACAAAAAGTTGAATTAACAAGAATTGAATGAATTCCTTGAATTGTTGAATTAACTAGAATTGAATGAATTATTCGACCAAAAGTAGAATTAACTAGAATTGAATGAATTCTTTGTTGAATGAATACATTAAATTTTATGAAGGCATTAGAAAAAAATTAATGAATTCCTTTTAGATAAATCGAATGAAAGAAAAAGGAATTCATGCAGTTCCTTAAGTTTGGTCAGGGAATTCATTCCCAAAATATAAATTCAGATCAAAAAAAGGGAATTAGAACTAAATTGAATAGAACTAAATGTTTGCAATGTATCAACCCTGTACTCATAAAGCTTACAGCCCATACACGACACTGCATGTCGTCCAACTTTCTGGACGGACGTGTGCATTTTGTTTTTGTAATAGTCGTCAAACAAGCCCATACACGATCAAAATCACATTTTCATCGAACAAATTGTACAGCATGCAGTATCGAGTATGCCCCCCCCCCCCCCCCCCTCTTACAAAAAGAAAATAAGTGCTAAAATTTATTTTCAAAAGCGAAAGTTAAGTAAGAGTAAGAACAGAACAAGCACGGCACGAAATAAAATTTGATGTATTTTTAAAGGAAACCGTCCCTCGTGCCGAGCTTGTACTGTTCATACTATAAGATCAATAATAAAAAATATTAATCATGCTTTTAAAAATAAAGATGACAAAAGATGACGGATTATGAAAAAGATGACAGAAAGAGGACACAAATTTTATAGATGACAGCGAGTGAAAATAGATGATTGTCCTCTAAAAAAGATGACGTATGGCTTACTATAGTTAATCCGCCTTGCAATTTCGAACTATGAAGCTGGGGCATCGAATGCGAACTTGGGAAGGAATTTGCGTAAGGCAGGAATAGACAAATTGTGGATAGATGTTATTAATATTTTTTTAAAGTTTCAGCCAAATAGGAATTCGCCTTCAAAATAATATTTTCAATTAAAAATCTGAAGTTTTCAAACAAAAAAATTTTTTTGAATTAATTTTTTCTTAAATAATTAATAAATAGTCACCCAGGAAAATTTTTTACAATCGGTAGCCAACCACACCTATTCTACAACTGGTTCCACTGCAATCGATTCCATGGAACTGGTTCCACATCCAGTTCCTGGGATTAGTTCTAGAACTAGTTTCAGAACTGATTCTAGGGCAACCGGTTCCACTTTGGAGCTATAGAAGTGGTTGCTTTTGGGACAATTTCAAACAAAAATAATCGGTGTTAGTGTCGAAGGGGTTGTGAATAAAAAGTAGCTATTCTACAACCGATTCTTTGGAACAGAAAATTTTCCTGGGAAGTCACTTTTAAATAAGATTATTTTTTATATTTATATTCGATATTTCGCTATCCTCTGGAGAGCATCTTCTGGAAATACGAGTAACAATAGTCAAAAATAAACGATACAGAGGAATTTACATTTAATATTGCACTATTAAATGTAATAAGTGCAATATTAAATGTAAAGACGTTTTTATCGTTTATTTTTGATTATTTTTACTCGTATTTCCAGAAGACGCTCTCCAGAGGATAGCGAAAAATCGAAAAAAAATCTTATTTAAAAGTGATGTCGCGCGATTTTTAAAAAAAAATTTAAATTTTTTGGTACATTGTGGTCATATTTGAGTTCGTAAGGAAATTTCCGTTCCTTTGAGTACCCATACTTTATGATTATTAACTACACTGAGAGAATTATCTGCAGAATATTAATGAATTTTTGCATAAAAATAATGAAGTTCCACTGGGACTCGTGCATTGAAATTTTTCATTGAATTATGGTATTTTTCATAAAATATTGTAAAAAATTTCATTTATTAAAACTTTCATACACTCAGTTAAAAAGTTTCATTAAAACTAAATTCATAAAATATATGAAGCTTTTTCATTATATTTATGAAATCTTTCATTTACTTTGTGAATAAAACTTCATTAGTCATTTCACTGAAAAACTTCATTAAAACTCGTCCAGCAAAATTCTCTCTGTGTGGTTATTTTAGACTCCTGGGGGGTCTTAAATGGATCTAGTGGGAGCCACATTGAAATCGTGATTTGAGTCGTCACACTTACCTTTTTATGTGTGTTTCAGTTTTTTACACCTATCGGGTCCCAAGGGCCCCGGCCCCCATAATACAATATAGAAAAACTTTATAAATTTATTTTTGTTTCAGAAATCTGAAGACTTTTGAGACATATTGTATACATTAGTATATGAATACTCAATTCATGCATACAAATTAAACAGAGACAAACGCAAAGCCATACAAACAGAATATATTAACACACATTCATGTAATATGCACAGCATAAATGTCTGTAAGTATGTATGTAGTTGTATTTAGTAACTAGTAGACATTTTACAATGATGTGATACCAATTCATGTTGCAAGTGTCAGAAAACAATAACTTGACATCAACAAGATGCGTATATTGCAAAGAGGACGACTATTCCAAACATATACTCATATAAAATGAAAATACACTCTCACACATGTTGACATTAATACAGTGAATTGTCTCCTGGCCAAAACTCAATTAGAAGAAAAAACAAAAATGATAATAACAACAACAACCCTTTGTAACCATATTAGTAAAACATATAGACATAGTTTAACTTTGCTATATTTGTGTGTGTATTCATCTGACGATAAGAACAGTATTACACTATATAAGCCTATAAACTACTGATATTAGGTTGTACAGATACAAAAGAGGTTATACTTAGATTTTTATGTATTGTATATCAATGTGTTGGTAGTTAGTACAAAAAAAAACGACAATACAAATGATTTTCGGATATCCACACAGTTTTAGCTAAAGTAAAATACAATATTACTTTAAGGAGATGTTGTATCATGTCCGAGAAGCTAAATAACAAAAATAGGAAAATGTTGAACCTTAGCCTTAAGAGAAGAATAATTCAGAAAAATAAAGGAAATATTAAAAAAAATTTTTACATACGAGTATTACAAGAAAGCAATCTGGATTTTTAGGTTAAGTGAATACTTTCTGGAGGATTTTGGGAGTGGAAAATTAAGAAAGCATTATTCGGTAGCATGTACAAAATTTACTAAATTTCATATAAAATCTACTATATTTTCAAAATTTCATAAAAAAATTCATTGAATTGCACAAATTACCTCTTCGTAAATTTGATGGAAATCCCAGTGTAGAAACGGTAATGACATATCATTATTTTTTGGACTACCAGTAATGACACCCACTTACCTTCTGCAATATTTCAAAACATATAATAATGAGTTACTGATAATGACTTATTTTTATCATTATTTCAAATACAAAATAATTTTCTAGATTTTTTTGAAATCTATTTTTAGACTCAATATTTTTTAAACACTGGTAAGGATATATGTAACCACATATTTTTTGATTTTTTGTATGTTGTCGAGTAAGCTTACTTGTGTGCAGCAGGTCAATTATGTTTCTATCTATTAAATATTACATGTCGATATAGCTCAGATGGTAGAGCTATTGACTGGCAATCTGTAGACCCAGGTTCGATTCCCGCACCAGCAAATTTTATTTAAAAAAAAATACAATAAAAAATATTTTTTTTATATAATTTATTTTTTTAAAAATCTATTTTTAGACTCATTATTTTTGTCAGTACTGGTAAGCACATAGGTAATGATATATTTTTTGATTTTTCGTATGTTGGTGAGTAACCATAACTCATTATTTTTCGCGACATCGCCATATAAAGGTAATAGGAAATGTAATAACAAAAGTAACTAGTTACCATTACCAAGTATGTAGTTACATAACCACATATCTGGTAATGATTTTCTACACTGGGATGTTCTTTATAAATATGAAGTTGTTCAAAAGTATTTATTTTTTATTTACATATTAAACTTTATATTAAAGATTTTTAGTTCTGAAATAGTTCTAAATAACCACACTTAAATAATAAGTCAGTAGAAAAATCTCGCAAACCGGTTTCACATCGATAATTTTTAACAAATTTTTAGTTGAAACTCTGATTTAAGCAAAGGTTTTAGTTATCTTCATTTAACACAATACTAAAAATCCTCAGTACTTTAACTAATTTTGAGTGTTAATTTTCAAAATTATTTAAAATTAATTTTTAAGAACCCATTCGTTAAATTTTACAAAATTTATTGTTAAAATATATTTTCATGTTACTGATATTAACCGGTAGATGGTGCCACCAATGCATCCGGAGTTTTAAAAAATGGCGCTATTTCTTTCCCTCCCGATTTTTTTTAAAATGGTCCATATCTCGAAAACTAAGAAAGAAAATTAATTAAAATTTCTACTACGCCTAACCATATAATATCCCAGTAAAAGGGGTTATCTATATCCAAAAATGGACCTTGGCGGGGTCTTGAATCCTAGGAAATTTTTAATAAAAATGTTCCACTTCATAAAATGCCCCATATCTCGAAAAATAAGCGAGATAGAGCAAAACGGACAAAATGTTTGCCCCACTGGAGTGCTCACATAATATGAACTAGGCCCGGGGAGGGTACCGAGACCCTAAATTTGAATAATTTCTACGACTCAGTATAATTACATATAAAACTGTAGTTTTACAAATTTTTTATTTAAATTTAGATTTGTTAAATTTAACAAAAAAAAAGTGTTAAAATCAACAAATTTTTCTGTTCAGCCAGGAGACTTATTATTTTGAGTCTATATAATGTAATTATAGGCATTACTTGTTTCTAATTAAACATGTTCGGCGTAAATTTACTAATTTATAAAATTAACTAAATTACATAGAGATGGACATTTGAAAAAATTCATGAAATTTTAAATATAAAATAAAATATTTTAAAAATAAATTGTCTCAATTAGAAATTTATTAATTCAGTTTCAAGGCCAATTTGCTTATTATGAATTAACATAATAAGTACTTTCCCTTTTTCTCCAAAAACTGCTATTTTTCTCCATCAGGATATTCTCCTAACAAATACTTCGCAGAGTTTTTGCTTTCAAAAACCTCTACACTGAAAAGACGATCCTTTCGGGGATTTTCCAGGTCCCCTTCTTCAGTTTTCTTTAGAAAGTGGTTGCAATAGTGCAATGCAAATTGAAACATCAAAATCTTATAATAAATGTAGTCTGCTACATCAACGAAATGAGAATTTAGCAAACAATAAAATATGTTTTCGAAGTCTCTGCAAAGACATAACCAACAATAGAAATATTATGAAAGTTTTCTGCTTTTGTATTTCATACCATCGGTATAAATAAAATACAAATTTTATTTTTACCCACTTCTTTGTCAATAAAAGAAGATGCAAAAAAACATTTCTCCGTACTGTGAGTGTTGTCAAATCCCCGAAACGATCGTCTTTTCATTCCTGAAAGTGTAGAGGTTTTTGAATGCAAAAACTCTGTGAAGTATTTGTTAGGAGAATATCCTGATGAAGAAAAATAGCAGTTTTTGGAGAAAAAGGGAAAGTACTTATTATGTTAATTTATAATAAGGAAATTGGCCTCGAACTGAATTAATAAATTTCTAATTGAACAATTGAAAAGGTCGGAGAAACAATTTTTATTTTTTAAATAAAAATTAAAAACCATTATTTTGAATAAATTGTCTCATTAGAATTTTTTACTAAAACGTGTGCTAAAGTAATATGCGGTGACTGGAGCCCGACCGGTACGAGTAATTGTGATATGCTTTAACGATAAATTTTGCTAGTCGATTCCGTTTCACACTTTTCTTTCTCGTCTGAGTCTCGTAAATCAAACAGTCCCATCGAAGCCTATTAACTTTCGAATTAATTTGATATGGATGCTTCAGTTGCCAAATAGTTAACTCCACTTTCTGAATTTTATAAAACTTCAATTTCAAAATACTTAATTTATTCCTAATTGTATAATATTCAAAAGAAATTTCTCTGATAATAAATATTAACACTACTAAATAAGACCCTGTGAGAGGTGGCTAAATGAATCCTAAACTAAATACAAATTGATAAAAGTGTTCTAAATTTCATTGTAAAATTTGTGAACCCATTTTCGAATGTCATAGAAATTTCAAAACCCGAATTTAGTTTAGATTTTATTGCGCCAGTTCGCACCCACCCAAAATGACAAAATTTTTAGTTAACAGGAATTTTAAAAAACAATATACATATTATGGTTCGTCAAAAAAAAAATCTTTGATTTTCGGATATCATCACTTTTTTTTAAAGATTTTGCATAGACAAAAAGAATGGCGTTTTTTTTTTCTTTTTTATTTCAACTCCTTCCACTGGCGCAAGTCGGCCAAAAACGCTGATTTGGAGACCCATTTTCTGCAGAGCAAAAACGGCTGCATTTCTGGGAAATCTGATTTTACCATTCGTTTCGACAACAAAAATTAATATAAAAAACATTTTTTTGCGTTTTGTGAATACAGCAGATAGTCATTAGAGTGGTCCAAAAATCCACTTTTTTTCAAAATTTTAAAAAAAGTTACTTTTTTATAACAGGCATTGAAAATGTATTCCTTGCTGAGAATATTGGTACAACAATTTTTGATATACCGCGACCGGTTAAAAAGTCCCTGAACTTTGTTTTTTATGAGAGTTCAGTAACCTGTCCTAAGATTTGTCTTGTGACACGTCACAAGGAGTCAATTTCCCCCTCCTATGACAACGACATGTAAAAGTGACCAGTCTATTTCATATAAAGGGGCCAGTTCGGTGACAGTTTGTTAAAATTTCCCGTAGGGATCTTTTAGATTTAATAATTTGGCACAAGTTTTTGTGTTTTTTTTTTTGACAAAAATTTTTAAAATTTCAAAATAATGTGTTTTATTTGAATAAGTTTTGATTCATAGAATAAGAACCCTCAAAAAAGTATCCTAATTTTGATTAAAAAACTATAAAAATTTTGAAATTTTGACTTTGAGCGACTATACTTAGAAAAGTTATTGAGATATTGATACGCACTTAAGTTTGAAAAATAGGGCACGTAATTAAACTTAAACTGTGTAAAGCGTTTTCTTTCCAAAGCTATAGTTACTAAATTATAAATTTTTTTATTGAAAAAATCGGCAGAAAAATTTAAAAAATTTAAATCGCAAATTGTGCAAAAGCTAGAGCCAATTTGATGAAACTGGTGGCAGATTTGAAATCAGCATCCCCTAATTATCCTAAATCCACTGCAATATCATTCAGTTTTTGTTTTTTTTTTTGTAGAACAGTGTAGTAGGAATGACTACTCACTATCCCTATAAATTTCGAATAAATTAATTATTATGCTGTTATTTCATACAATCATTATTAAAATTTATTACATTCAGCAATTAATTTTTTTAAATTAATTTAATACTAACAAACAAATGATAAAGAAACTATGTATAATGACCCTTAACTTGCTACTAATTAGTTTAACAAATTTTTTTTTTTTTTAATTTATTCTCTCATTTTGTTTTACGTTTTTCATTTTTATTTATTTTTTAAATTCAGTTTTAACATTTATCATTGTGTTTGTTGAGTTTTGAAACCCACATCATGTATAATTTTTTTAATTGGTCTCATTAAATGAAACCCTTAACATTTCAAAAAACTTTTTAACCATTCTATCTGCAACAACGTAAACCCAAAAGCAAACACCATCATTATTTGAAGCCACACCATCACCAACATCATCAAAACTTTATTAATGTATTAAATACGTTTGTTTGTAAGTAAAATGTAACTAAAACGTTTAAACGCACATATTTTTCTCTTTGTTTTTCATACAGTTTTGAATGATGCCGCATACCGCCGCCGACTGTATTGACATTTAAAGCCTTTGTTTTTCTTTATTCTTTAAAACCTCTGCATTATACTGTGTATACTTTGACAAAAAAATTTAGTGTTTGCTAATAGAGTATACTAGTAAAATGTTTAAATATTTCAACGTTTAACCCTATGAACCACAATATATTTAAGGACAAAATTTGAGTTGGGATTTTAATGTCTGCTAGTATCAAGTTTTTTTTTTTTATTTTTTGTGTGCTAATTTTAAATAGAAAACGAAGCAGGGTGTTATAGGTTTTTAACATTTCATATTTATTTTAAGTCTCTATTATTTTTAGTTATTCTTTCTAAAACGTTTAAAATTTTATTTCACACAAATTGTTCATTGAACGGTTAAGTCATTTTTGCTTTGATTTGTTTTTCTGGTTTAACTAAATAAAGTTTTTTCTGATTTTTGGGTCTGGTGTTTTTATTCTAGATGTATCGTTAGCATTTAAATGCATATTTATCTTCTGGGAGGTTTTTAAGTTAGTTTAAGTGGTTATATATGGGTATGTGTATGTGTGTGTGTGCGTGTGTGTAGTATATGTGTTTGTGCGTGTTTATCTAAATATAGGAGGTGTGACAGTGTTGCTTTGTGTTAATTTGTTTAACACTTGATATATGCGCAGTCAGGGATATGGTGACATTTATTTATAAATGATATCCTTGTTGTCATTAGTCCTTTAAATCAAATAACATAAACAATATCAATTAAAATTAATTACAACAGAATTACAATTCAAATAAAGAAAACTGTTAATATTCTATTTATCAAATTTTTTTTTGTATTTGTTAACACAACTTACTCTTGTCGTAAACTATCATTCGCTAAAGTAAATCCCGCTAACTTAATGTTAAGCTTTAGTTTCTTCTTTTTTTCTTCATAAACTTTTTGTTTTCTTTACCTAATTCCTCTTTTTAACTTATTAAAACATGACTTTGTATAGTTAGTATTATTTGTAGGTACATAGTGGCAAAAGTTTCTGGCTATAAACGTAGCACTGCACTTAAAACTCCTTGACAGCATAATTATTTAACTCTAAAGAACACCTGTTAAGTGTAACAAAACTAAAATAAATTCGCATTAAACAACAAAAAAAAAATATTCAGAACCAACTTTGTTTAATACTACTAACTATACACAGAGAAAGTTTTTAAACTAATCACGGTACATAAACTTTTGACTTTGGCAAGACAAAAAAAAGGAAGTAAATCAAAAATAACAACAAATAGTTTTTGATAAGATTCTTATTGTATATAGCCATTGTTGACAAAACTAACAACGAAATATCCAGCGAAAAAAGAGGTGTCATAGCAGTAGAAAAAGCACTATAATTAATGATCTATATGTACTTCTTTTTTAACAGAATCACTAATGATTTTAACACTGAGGTATCATAGGAGCTCTCCCATTTCAATATTTTTTTCAGTACTTTTTGAACAAGTGCAAAGGAATCTCTTTTTCATAAATTTAAAGTTTGTTTATTTTTAAAAGTTTCGTTTATTGCCGCCTCCATGTGTCAAACTTGCGAACTAAAGATTGCTCGTCTAGCTCTCTACCGCTGAGCTATGCACTTACGGATATTTTTGAAGCAATGCAAGAAGTGGTTAGTAAAGCATGACTTCCAATTTTTTTTTATGGGTAACACTGCATGATACTCGAAAAATTAATGGAGATCTGACCATTAGTTCTATACAGAGCTTCGAAGAATTAATTCCCTAATTCCCTTTTTTTTGAACTGAAATTATATTTTGGGAATGAGTTCCCTGACCAAACTTAAGGAATTGAATGAATTCCTTTTTCTCATTCGATTTATATTAAAGGAATTCATTCATTTTTTTCTAATGCCTTCATAAAATTTTATGAATTCATTCAACAAGGAATTCATTCAATTCTAGTTAATTCAACTTTTGGTAAAGGAATTCATTCAATTCTAGTTAATTCAACTTTTGGCTAAGGAATTCATTCAACTGTGCACTTAATTCAACTTTTAATCAAGGAATTCATTCAATTCTAGTTAATTCAACTTTTGGTCAAGGAATTCATTCAATTCTAGTTAAATCAACTTTTGGTCAAGGAATTCATTCAAGTTCAACTTTTGGTCAAGGAATTCAATCAATTCTAGTTAATTCAACTTTTAGTCAAGGAATTAAATTTATTTCGTTTAATTCCCTAGGAATTGAAACTTAATTCAGGGAATTAAACGAAAAAAATTTAATTCCTTAGGGAATTAAACAAAATAAATTTAATTCCTTGACTAAAAGTTGAATTAACTAGAATTGAATGAATTCCTTGACCAAAAGTTGAACTTGAATGAATTCCTTGACCAAAAGTTGATTTAACTAGAATTGAATGAATTCCTTGACCAAAAGTTGAATTAACTAGAATTGAATGAATTCCTTGTTCAAAAGTTGAATTAAGTGCACAATTAAATGAATTCCTTAGCCAAAAGTTGAATTAACTAGAATTAAATTAATTCCTTGACTTCAAATTGAATTAAATAGTGTTGAATGAATTATTTAATTTTAATTCTTTACGCTTTGGTCAGGGAATTCATTCTATAAATTTGAACTCTTTGAATTCATTAACAGGAATTAATTCCTGCTTGTCTTATTGATGAATTCATTCCTTGAATTAAAGAATTGAACTAATTTTTTGGGAATTCATTCCAAAAAGGAATTAATTCTTTAAAGCTCTGGTTCTATATATTTCGGAAATGCTGATTATTGTTCGATCTAAGTTTGGCGGTTTTCCATTTAATTTTTTATATACAAAAATGTTCACATGCAATCAATATAAATTTTTTGTGGTTAAATGTAGGTACAGGATCTGTATGCATATTTAAGCTTAAAATTTGATGTATAAAACTTGATATTAAAACCACTGTTCGCGTTTTATATGGATTTTGACGGTTTTTTAAGGTTTTATCCAATTAAATCGCTGAAAGCAAAATCGTCCTACATAAATTTTTCAGCCAACCAGCGTTATTTAACATAAAAAATGGGTCATTTTGACACCATGCTCTCAAATATGTTAATTTTGATTTTTTTTTTTTCTAGATAATGCTTAATTAAAGGTTTTATATCGATTTTTATGTCAAATGGCACTTTGTTGCATTTCAAAAATTTGGGGTCATTTGTGCTATAAGGGTTATAGGTCATGTGCTATAAGGGTTAATTTCTAGTTTTTTATTACTATGTATAAAATTTGGTGTTAACAGAGTTATTTGGACAACTTTCACCAAATTCTGCAAGAAACAACACATTGTTTTGATATACTTCCCGGAAAAATCGAAAATTTTCAAAAATTTGACCTTGGTAAAGAAAGGGTTAACGTTGTCAGAGTTTTACAGAATTTTCGGAAAATAATCTCTTGTATCAGAATTAAAAGAAATCGGAAGTAATTTTGTTAAAGCTAGCTAAATACACAAAAATTAATACCATTATCTAAATTATTAATTAAATTAATTAATTAAATCACACTCTTCTCTAAAATTTTCAAATTTAAAACGCTGTCACTGTTAAGTTAAAAGAGGGATGTGTGTAAGTTTCAGTAGAAATGTCCATTTTTTATATTTTTGTTGAACAAAATTTTAAAAAACTCAAAACCAGAGTTTTGCAAATTTATAAAAAAAAATCTCATTTTGACCATACTGAGACAAGAGAGACAAATATTTATATCTGAATATTTGTGGATCTTGGAAATAAAACTAGAGTATAACATTGTAAGTTTTTGAAAAAATATTTTATTTTTTACGATTAATTGGGGATATGTATAGTTGATCTTTTATTTGGTAAATGAATGTTAGAATACGTATTTTCGGCTTTCGCTACAAAGCCATCATCAGTGTCGTTTGTCTTGATGGGTTAATCATTGATGATTATCTATTTATTCCAAAGTTGAAAACAAATATAATATGTTAACAATTCAACTAGACTAACATCAACGAAATCTAACAATGTTGTATCTTGCTGGCCTTATCGAATTCTTTCAAATTTTTTATTATTTGTAATTTACTTGTGAAAATTTTATCATCTTTCTTTAATTTCAAAAATAATTTAAGTAGAAAGTGATATTAATTTATGATCTAAAATCGAACTAAAAACATTAATTTTTTACGATTTTCATAATTTATCTCATTTTAACCCCACAATGGTCTGAGGAAATTGCATTTTATAAAGATATTTTCAAACCGATTTTGGATTTTTATACATTACCAGAATGGTAATTCAGTCTTAATAATGATTCTATTTATTTACATTTTCAAAAAATACAGTTATTTAAGAGCCAGTATTTTCAAAAAAAGACTTAAAAGTGATTTTTTCGCCTTGTAAATCGTGTTTCAAACTTCATGGCCGAGGCGGCACGTGTTCCCGTTATCCGATTACCTTTACCCTTAAATACATGGTGTAGCGAATTGGCAACATACCAGTTTTTTAATAACACTGCAGGACACTAAAAAAATTAATGGAGATCTGACTATCAGTTATATATATTTCAAAGGGATTTCGGGGCTATTGCAATTCTTAGAATTGAGTCACAAAATCATGTGTTGTACTGTGTTAGTGAAGTTGAGGTGTGTTTACAAAAAGTTACGATACCTCATTTACCTCACTTTACTACCAAACTAATTTAATATTTTCTATGCCTTTTTATGTTTTTCATATTCTTTCAAAAGCATGGAAAACTATAAAATGCTCGTTTTTGTTATTTTTTTCTGTCTTCACTTATAAAAAAAAGTTTGTACAAAAGTCTGTTTAACGCGTTCTGGTACAAATGAACTGCTTTTTTCTGTTATTTTGTCCTAAAATTTAGGATCGGCCTAATATTTTTGTAAATCCAATTTACACTCTAAAAAAAGCATGTAAATTTACTGCTATTGAGTGTGAAAATTGTTATTTAAAAAGACGCAGAATGCTTGTTATTAGGCATAATATGTTTAATTATTTAATTTACACACTTTTCATTTAGAATTAGGCACATTATGTGTCAAGGGGTATGCTTATAAACATTTTTCCGATTTTATAAACACATATAAAAGTAAATTACAAATTTAATACAGTAAATGTTTATATATACGCATTTATGTTTGATTTTAAATTTAATGCGTAACTAACAATTGTCAATCAATATTAGTATTTATTCATTAAATAAAAAACCTAATGTGTTCTTGAATATGCAGGAAAAACTAACATTTCTTCTTAAAGTACCATGATGTGAAGCTGCATTTTTTAATTAAGTATATACATATAAAACATTGCACATTTGGTCGTGAGAATTTTTGTCGTATTAATAAAGATATTTGTAGGATTAATTTTTATCCTTTCGATCAGAAATTCAACGTTTTTGGGCTAAATCTAAATCAAGAACCAAAAGCGTAATTGAAAGGACATTCAAGCCAGTGTGAAATCAATTATGCCAGATTATTTCAGAATGAAGAATTTGGAAAAAAAATTAATGGTCGCAACTTTTCTGTACATTTTTTAACAGCGAAATTTTAGTGGCAGTTTACGAGCAACGTAGTTCAGTGAGATTCCAACTATTTCGATGAAACGTATCCGTTTAATAAGATAGACCTTTATTTTGGATTTGCATTTTATCATTCAAACAAGAGATTTAAAAAAAATAAGTGGCTGAACTCTTGAGTACTACCTTTCACGTTAATAACATGTTTCGACTTTATTTTGGGGTTCCTAATAGGAAAATTTTGGAGTAGAATAGTCCTGAATTTGATATTTAGTTGGTAAGAGTGTATTTCATGGTTTGCTAGAAACGTATTAACATATGTTTTTTCAGCCTTTTGATGAAAATCTTGGACAAACATTCCTATTCTAACTAGCTATTGAAAGGCTAATAAAGATAGTGTTTTATAATGGTTGGATAAAACTGATTTTGTTGTTAAAAGAACAATACAAATTTTTTTTTTTTTTTGGGTAATCCACTAAGAGATTTTGAAGCTTGTGATGTACTTTAGATGTTTGGGTTAAGTTTAATTTTTTCCATTTTCTTTGAAATGCAGAAAATCTCACAGTACTTTAGGATTTTCTCTTAAAACAAATATCCAGATTTTTTCGTTAGAAAAACTATTATATTCTGACAACGAAGGCCTGTGTGCATGGTTCCCTCAGATTTGGATGAATATTAGATATGCGATAGAGAAGACAGAAGAAATAAATCACCTTTTAAAGACCCAATCTCATATTTACCTCTTTTTCGTCCTTTTACTTCTTCGTGTTGGTTCCAATTAAATGAATACACATTGGGTATCAAATAAAAGTTATGGTCAGGATCTGTTAAATAGTGTACTAAAAATATTAAAAAGTTATTAAACAAAGAAATTTCGAACAACTTTGCAACTCATTTTAAACCTCTAAATATCAATTTTGGCAGACATATATAGAACCAAAATTTATTAATTTTGTCCCACCTATGATATAACCAAATTTCCTCAAAATCTGCAAGAACCTAGACTCTCCTTATGCGTAACTTTTTATTTTTAAAACAAGGAAGCCCTGAAATTCTGATGTAATTTTTTATAAGGTATTGTAATATCCTGAATACTATTTCTAATAGAAATCCCCTAACATTTGAAGAACTTTTCCCAATATGGAAATCCCCAGGTTCGGAAGTTTTTTTTCACTTTGATTCTGTAATACATTGCTTAATACCTTTTTCTATAAAAAAAATCGCCAGATTTTAAAAAGATTTTCTAGAGAAAGGACCTCAATTTCTGATAACTTTTTCTATACAAAAACCCTCGAACTCGGAGAACTTTTTCCCTTAAAAATATTAAATTGTTAGGTAATTTTTGTGGAGGTCGCCTAAAAGTTCTGCGGTCTTTTTCCAATAGAAGATCCTCCGCAATACGATCACATTTTCTTATTGAAAAACCTGTATATTTTGAAAGATTTATTGCTATAGAAAACCGCTTAGATTCTAAGGATTTTTTACAAAAGCAAAACCTTCAGATCCTGAAGACCCTTTCAACCCACCGAATTCTCAGAAATGTTTCTGTAGACTCTGGCGAAAAACTTTTAGATTTACAAAAAGCTTTAGATATAGATGGATTTTTTCCATAGTAAAACTTAAAGATTCTAAGGACTTTACGGATTTTTCCTTTAGAAAAACCCTCGGATATTGTGGTGGAGTTTTTCTATTAAAAAACCCTCAACTCTCAAATTCAAAGCACTTTTCCTATATAAACACTTTAAGATTCTTGAGAATTTTTCATACGGAAAACCCCGGATAATAACGAAGTTTTTTTCCCAGATTCACGTGACTCTTTTCTAAAGAATAATCCCCAGGCTCTATGGATATTTAACATAGAAATTTCTTTGGAGTTTTTCTTTTAAAAACACTCTCAGATTTTCTAATGACTTTTTATATGGAAAATCCATTACATTTTATAAAGAAGAATCCTTGTTTTCTGATGAAATTTTTCTATAGAAATATTCTCAAAATTTGAGGACTTTTAGTGGTTGTCTATACGAAAAACCATTCGCAACTAGGTGTACGTTTTAGTTACGTATTTTAATTAATATTTTTCATGTTACTCGTTATTATAGTGTTAATTTTTATTGTTTTCTTGCCTCAAAAAGTTTGTTAATAAAAATACTTAAGGACAACTTTTAAATGCTTTTTTTTATTTTAAGGGAGTACAATATAAAATATTTAATAGAAAAACATATTAAATGCAAATATTCGCATTAATAAGCGTCTTTGTAGACATTTTAATTATAGATTGAAGCATTTAATATAGCTTTTTTAGACACATAAAGTTAAAATCTAAACAAATTTCAAAAGTTGCTAAACCCTTTTGATACAATTAAAGACGTATATTTACACACATTGTGTTTACTATTTTTAAACACAATGTGTCTATGTATTTTAATTTTAAACACAATGCCTATTTTTGCCCAACTTATAGTAGGTAGCAAGTTACATACATTTAAAAGAGTAGATTTCAACAAAAATTTATTAGAGTGTAGCATAACAATTACTTTCATCCGTATTTAAACTAACTTTGCATCCTAATTATTAGTAATTTATGTTTCTTAATTTTACAAATTTTTCAGCTAATTTAAACCCGAATTATTTCCCAAAGTTTATATTTTTGTGTCTCTGCTATCAATAGCACATAGAGATGGCGCTATATTTTCATAATTTTTTATTGAATAATCACAAAATGACTTATATCTCAGAAACTAAGCGAGATAGAGCAAAATGGACAAAAATTCGATACTATGAACTTATCAATCTTTGTAAGCCACCTATACACCCAAAAATAAATATGGGCCTGTCTCGGGACAGATCCGTAGAGCCCAGAAACAAAGACTGTAAGCTATATTTTAGCAGAAATTTTCAGTTAAGTCAGGTGATGTTTCTGTTGAATTTAGCTCAAATAAGAAATTTGAGCTACGTTAGCTGGAATTGTCTGTGTGTAAATTTTAGCAGTGTGTAAAATTTAGCTTACCTAAATTTAGCAGATCATAATTCTCAACTTCATTGAAAATTCCGCTGGCGCAAATACAGGTACTATTTCCTGGGGGGTAACCGCGTAACTCGATTCGAAAAAAAATTTTCGAATTCGTAAATCTTGCAAATATTGTTAAAAATATAATTCTGTTTAAAAATTCTTTTAATTTATTTTTATCCTAAACCTTGTTCACTACACATAAAAATTCAAAAAGTAAGATTTTTGCTAAAAATTTTCTTTTTACGAAAGGTATAAAATTTACGAATTCGAAATTTTTTTTTTCGAATCGAGTTACGCGGTAACCCCCCTGTTATTTCAGCAGAATTATGAACTATTTGTACGGGCTTTTTTTATGAGTGTTCATCTTTCCATTAAATTTTCAGTTTCTGATAAACTTTCATGCTAAAAACATTTTTCTACGGTTTTTGGAATCTTCAGTTTTATGTCCTTCTATTTTTGATATTTGGTCATATTTCTATTCTACATAAAAACTAATCCTGTCACTGAAAAAGTGGTCAGTTGAAAAAATTTTGCTTTCTCATATGTCCGCAACAAATGCTTGGCTGCCGTTAACAATACATCACTTTGCATTTGACATACCGGATGTAACTCTTCTTAATGCAACAACCACTGAAAAAGGATATGTGGATAGATGAATGGATAAATGACGACATTACCTCAATTGTTTGTAGTTTCTGTTTTACTTTATGCACGTGAGAATTTAACACCAACTTAATTCGAACATATTCATGAACTTGTATACATACGAGTATAAAATATATTACTGATATATCAAACATAAATACAAAGTTATATGCCATATCCAGGGAACTCCCTTGACAACAAAATTGTAGAAAAGAATCAATTAAAAAATGTACAATACAACATGACTATGACATGTGACTAGATGGCTGACTAGATTTGGGGGAATAAAATAACTATGTAGACTTACAACTACAAAATATAGTTTTCTGAAAGTATTAACCAACAAAAAAAAAAACTTATAAAACTTTTATACTGACAATTTTATAAGGGATAGAAATTTATCAAAAAATAAAGTTTTTTTTTCCCATAAACGTATACACGTAGTATACCGAAAAAAAAAACACTGTTACATTTAACAAATATAAGCGGAAGTGTTACTTCCAGGCTTATATGAATTTGGTGATAAAAACCGAAATGCTAACAAATCCAAAAATATAAAAAAAATCCACCTTTTTTACTTAGTATGCCATTTTGCAACAGCAAATAGCTTACATTTGTTGTTCTAAGAACAATATACACTCTGTTTTATAATGCAAAAAACAACTAAAACAACATTGCAACACCCATCACACAAAATCCTACAAAAAAATAAAAGCTGATTTTGTGAAAATTCACTTTGCAACTTCGGAGAATTAACAAATAAAAATAGAAAGAAATAACAAATATCAAAAGTCAGACATCACAAAACATGATGTGTTTTTTTCTCGACCTGTTTTATAGATGATAGATGTTAAGGTTGAACAAACCACACGTACTACAGGCAATGCACAAAAGTACAGGTGGATGTTGTGCAACGATAACAAGAGGTTTTATATTCAGTAGCAAATTGAAAATAACATGAAGATGACATTTATATAATCAATTTAGAGTTTTACGAATAAAAAACTGCCAGAAAAATAACATAAAGAAAAGTTTAAGTATTTGTTTTATGAAGACACAAGTAACTACCCTGGAAATTTTTTTACAACTGGTTCCTAACCTCACCAATTCTGCAATTCAGTTCTATTAGAACTGATTTAATGGAATAAGTTCAGTAGCCCATTTCATGGATCTTATATGTAGGATTAAATAGACGGCGAATCAGTTTTATAACTAGTTTCATAACTTATTTTAGAGTAAGCAGTATCTCTTCGATGCTATAGAAGCGGTTGCTTTTGGGACAGTATGCAACAAAAATCATCCGTGTTGGAATTGACAGTAGAAACGGTTACAAAGATAAAATTGCTATTCTAAAACCAATTCTTTAGAATAGAAAATTTGCTTGTGTAGGGTGGCGTATGTGGAATATTTTAACTTGCTAACAATATTCCTCATACCCGAATCCCGGTTGGCAGGCATTACCGCTAAAATATCGGTATGGATTCAAAGCCCTTTACTGGCTACCGTTATCCTTAAAATACCGCTACCGAAATATGTGAAATAACGTTACCCTTAAAATATCGATGCCGGAATAAATGAACTATCGATACACTTAAAATACCGGTACCATTAATTTTTTGGTAATTGCATGTGGTTATTCAGTAATTTACATGCATTTAGTTGATAAATTGTTTTGGATTTATTCTAGATTGTTTTGTGCAAAAAAACAAAAAAATGGTGGTACCCTTAAAATATCATTACCAAAATAACTGAAATACCGTTAAATTTAAAATACCGTTACCGAAGTTAACGAAATATCATTCTCTTACAATACAGGTAACGAAATAGCTGAATTATCGAAAATGCCGATGCCGAAATAAATGAGACTGTGTTACCCTTAAAATTTCATTACCGTAATAATCTAAAATAACTTGGACATTCAATTGATTGCTCGTGTGTGATTAATCGAACAATTTTGCTGAAAAATTGTTCGAATAATTTAAAATGTCCAAATTTCGAATAACGAATAATTTTAGTAATTTAATACCATTAAACGTTTAACGAAATTGGTAAAAACGAGTAAAAAGGTTAAAGTCGGGTATGCCGACTTTACAATACCCTACACCAGTCTGGGTAAAAGCCAACTAATGTTTGGATCCGAAATTCGAATGGGTTAAAATGGGGCTTGCATCAAAATTTTCTATAATGTGAGTCAGCGCACCAAATTTCATTAAAATATCTAAATATTTGCGATCTGCAGTTTGTAACCAAGCCAATTTTGGGGGGACCCTTATATGGGTACTAGGTCTAAACATGGACCGATGTTCACGAAAATCAATAGGCTTCGTCCTTGGGCCAAAATAGGTCTGTGTGCCAAATTTCATCAAAATATCTTAATATTTGCGACCTGCAGCGTATAAACAATATAATTTTGGGGGGACCCTTATATGGGCACTAGGTCTAAACATGGACCGATGTTCACCAAAATCAATAGGCTGCGTTATTGGGCCAATATAGGTCTGTGTACCAAATTTCTTTAAAATATCTTAATATTTGCGACCTGCAGTTTGTAACCAAGCCAATTTTGGGAGGACCCTTATATGGACACTAGGTCTAAACATGGACCGGTGTTAACCAAAATCAATAGGCTTTGTCCCTCGGCTGCCACAGGTCGGTGTACCAAATTTCATCAAAATATCTTAATATTTGCGACCTGCAGCGTATAAACAATATAATTTTTGTAGGACCCTTATATGGGCACTAGGTCTAAACATAGACCGATGTTCACCAAAATCAATAGGCTTCGTCCTTGGGCTGATATAGGTCGGTATACCAAATTTCATCAAAATATCTTAATATTTGCGACCTGCAGTTTGTAACCAAGCCAATTTTGGGAGGACCCTTATATGGGCACTAGGTCTAAACATGGACCGGTGTTAACCAAAATCAATAGGCTTTGTCCCTCGGTTGCCATAGGTCGGTGTACCAAATTTCATCAAAATATCTTAATATTTGCGACCTGCAGCGTATAAACAATATAATTTTTGTAGGACCCTTATATGGGCACTAGGTCTAAACATGGACCGATGTTCACCAAAATCAATAGGCGTCGTCCTTGGGCCGACATAAGTCGGTGTACCAAGTTTCATCAAAATGTCGTCATATTTGCGACCTGCAGCGTATAAACCATTTAATTTTAGTACGACCCTTATATGGGCACTAGGTCTAAACATGGACCGATGTTCACCAAAATCAATAGGCTTAGTCCTTGGGTCGACATAAGTCGGTGTACCATATTTCATCAAAATATCTTAATATTTGCGACCTGCAGCGTATAAACAATATAATTTTGGTAGGACCCTTATATGGGCACTAGGTCTAAACATGGACCGATGTTCATATACAAAAAATATTTTAAAAATATATTTGTATACCCTACACCACTATTGGTCAGGGTATTATAAGTTTGTGCTGATGTTTGTAACACCAAAAAATATTGGTCCTAGACCCACCTTATAGTATACCGATCGGCTCAGAATTTTTTTTTATTTCGATTTAACGATGTCCGTCCGTCCGTCCGTCCGTCTGTCTGTCCATGCATTCTTGTGCGCACTCTACAGGTCGCAAATATTAAGATATTTTGATGAAACTTGGTACACCGACTTATGTCGGCCCAAGGACGACGCCTATTGATCTTGGTTAAAATCGGTCCATGTTTAGACCTAGTGTCCATATAAGGGTCCTACCAAAATTATATTGTTTATACGCTGCAGGTCGTAAATATTAAGATATTTTGATGAAATTTGGTACACAGACCTATGTTCGGTCCATGTTTAGACCTAGTGCCCATATAAGGGTCCTACCAAAATTATACTGTTTATACGCTGCAGGTCGCAAATATTAAGATATTGTAATGAAATTGGGTACACAGACCTATATTGGCCTAATAACGCAGCCTCTTGATTTTGGTGAACATCGGTCCATGTTTAGACCTAGTGCCCATATAAGGGTCCTACCAAAATTATATTTTTTATACACTGCAGGTCGCAAATATTAACATATTTTGATGAAATTTGGTACACAGACCTATGTTGGCCCAAGGACGAAGCCTATTGATTTTGGTGAACATCGGTCAATGTTTAGACCTAGTGCCCATATAAGGGTCCCCCCAAAATTGGCTTGGTTACAAACTGCAGGTCGCAAATATTAAGATATTTTAATGAAATTTGGTGCGCTGACTCACATTATAGAAAATTTTGACACAAGCCCCATTTTAACCCATTTGAATTTCGGATCCAAACATTAGTTAGCTTTTAACCAGACTGGTGTAGGGTATTTTATAGTCGGCATGCCCGACTTTAACCTTTTTACTCGTTTATTATTCGAGTTATTCGTTATTCGAAATATGGGTATTTTTATTATGCTAAAATCCAGAAACTTAATTAAAAATTTGTGAAAAATGACTTTCTGTATGCTTGTACCCATCCAGATTTCATTATTGCTTTCCTAGGGAAATCATCAGGGGCGGCTGTTTGGATATTTATAAATGTTTATTAAGTTAAGAGGAGTAAAATTAAAAAACTTAATTAACAGTATTTTTATTATTTTATCTCTTTTATTTAAAAAGCATGTTATTGTGGTATTTTCAAAAACTATTAGTTTTAAATTTCCCCAGCCAAAATCGCCAGGGTTGACAGTGCATTACTGGTCTTTTTTAAAAAAGCTAAAATCGGCTGCCACTGTGCAGACTTCATTATTTATCAGAAAATAAAAATGTAAAATGCTTCTTAATGACAGATAAATTTCATAGTCCTCCTCTTGGCGTGATTTTATTATTCTAATTTTTTTTTTTTAACAAAGTTGCCACAGAACTTAAAAATCTCAAAGAAGGCAAGAAAAAACGAGTAAAAACGTTAAAGTCGGGCATGCCGACTATATAATACCCTATACCAGTCTGACTTAAAGCCAACTAATGTTTGGATCCGAAATTTGAATAGGTTAAAACGGACTTGTGTCAAAATTTTCTATAAAATCATAAAAGAAGAGAAAATCGAATATATAACCCATATGGGCGATAGGTCCAAATATGGACCGATCCTATCTAAAATCCATAGGCTTTTTCCTTGGGACCATGTAAGTCAGCGAACCAAATTTCATTGAAATATCTTCGTATTTGTGACCTGCAGCGTGTAACCAAGCCAATTTTGGGGGGACCCTTATATGAGCACTAGGTCTAAACATGGACCGATTTTAACCAAAATCAATAGGCTTCGTCCTTGGGCCGACATAGGCCTGTGTACCAAATTTCATTTAAATATCTTCGTTTTTGCGACCTGCAGCGTGTAAAAAAGAAAATTTTTGGGGGGTACCCTTATATGGGCACTTGGTCTACACACGGACCGATTTCAACCAAAATCAATAGGCGTCGTCCTTGGGCCGACGGAAGTGAGTGTACCAAATTTTGTCAAAATACCTTGATATTTGCGACCTGTAGAGTGCGCACAAGAATGCATGGACAGACAGACATAGAGACAGACAGACGGACGGACGGACATCGTTAAATCAAAATAAAATAATTCTGAACCTATCGGTATACTATAAGGTGGGTCAAGGACCAATATTTTTTGTGTGTTACAAACAGCAGCACAAACTTATAATACCCTCTCCACGTAGTGGTGTAGGGTATAACAACTTTGCTTGGGAATATAAAATTTCTTTGAAAGAAATTCAAGAAAAGGCCACGATAAGGACTACAGTTTTTTGTTGACTACGAAAAAAACTACATCGGTTTACCCGTTTTGACTGTACAGTGGCAGCCGATTTTGAGCTCATGGTTGTGGGAAAACGCGTTTAAAGTTTAAAATTAATTTTACGCTAAGAAAACAGCATTTTAAAAACTCGAATATGAATAAAATTTAGATCTCCTAGTTTTCTACATGTGCACCAAATTTGGGACGAATCGGTTAAAGGGTAGTTGATATATGGTACTAACCCTAATAATCTTAAAAACGATGGCAGAAAAATTACACAGTACAACATTTTTTAGCTCATTGATGTGGGACTCAATTCTGAGATTGAACGTGCAAGTAGCGCCAAAAATAAGAACTTCTGCTTCATTCGCTTTGTCAAGTTGTCTGCATTAAAAATTTAATGGCCATACGAATTTTTTGGTTCAAGGTGGATTTTTAGCACTTTTTCTATATTTTAACACGGTTATATCTGCAGCCAATATGACAAAACGAATGATGCAGAATTGAATCCTAAAATCACGTGTTGTACTGTGTTATTATACATTTCGTTTCGCTCAAAATACAATAATTTTGTACAATTTTTAATTTATTTTGTATTTGTTTCTTATTTTTTATACACACTGATTACTTTTTTTTAAAAGAGAAAATATGTTTTTCAAAAAACATAAAATGAATGCTTCACTTGCCAAGTCGATTAACTCCATAAAGAAAAATGAACGAGTCTCAATGAGGAAAATGAGAAAATAGTATATATTGTTTTTGAAAATTCCTGTTAAATAATAAATTTTGTCATTTAGTGGTGTTAATATTTATTATCAGATAAATTTGTTTTGAATACTATACAGTTAGAAGTCAATAAAGTGTTTTAAAATTAAAGTTTTATAAAATTCAGAAAGTTGAGTTAATCGATTTGGCAACTGAAGCATCCAAATGTTGTTTAATGTGTACAGCTTCTTATAGCCCTTACATTATTTTCGCTTACTATACTCGTTTTTAGCCACTTTAAAAGTTATGTCATATCATGTCGTACTATTTGAATATTTGCGTTTATATTAAACAAATTTCTAATTCCCCTCCTACAAATAACCTTTTTTATCTTTTTTTTCAAATGACTTTTCTCTAAATAAATCTGTCTACAAAAATTAATTATACCGCACTATTAAAGTAATAAATTATTATTTTAATTTAAAAAAGGATTTCAACCACACTTAACAAACACTACACATATGATAGAGCCTGCCCTCTTTTGGCAAACTCTTTGCCGTGGTACGGTGCTATGCCACATTGCTTACCATAATCATTTTCTTAACAAAACTTCTAGTTCTTGAATATTTTTTTAATTCTATTTTGCTTTTTTTTCTATTTACAGAAATAACTTTTAACTTTTGTTTGGGGAAACCGCAGTAATAACTCAAGGAAGCAGCCGAGCAGCCGTAGCAAGACAAACAACAAGACATTAAAAAAGAAAATAAACTTTAAGAAACGTCAGTAACATGTTGAAGAAAATGGGAGGCGTAGGCTTGTTAGCCTGCGGTATTTTACTGTTATGTGCTGTCAGCAGCGTCAACTCTTATTCAAGTATGTAGCTAAGGGCAAACATGCCCACAAATAACAAAAAAATAAAATAATATATAAGAAAAGCATACAAAACTATAACAACAACAAAAAAAGTTCAAAATTTCTTCACATTTTTATAGTTGTTATATTTTCCCTTCCTCTAAGAAATTATAAGAGACAAGTGTTGATGTTATTTTTTTATACACGAAAAATTTATAAATTTTTTTTTTATATTTTTGTTGAATCTT
Organism: Leucophora obtusa; assembly: GCA_949987735.1. NCBI lineage: Eukaryota > Metazoa > Arthropoda > Insecta > Diptera > Anthomyiidae > Leucophora > Leucophora obtusa. Next base: position 126,162,689 of record OX465297.1, on the reverse strand, counting down.
TCTCAGTGTAGTTGTTATCTTTTTTAAAATTAAACTTTATAGATTTTTTGTTCAACCAAATAAAATATTCTAGTTTTGTATGTTTTTTTACAAGGGTCAATTTCTATTGCTAGTTTTGAGTTCAAATAGTTTAAATTTAGTTTTCATTACAAATTTATTAAATCGTTTTGTTTAAAATTAATAATTAAAATTAAATTTAAACAATTGCTTAAAAACTGATCTCCTTAGTATATGGGTTTTTGTATATAATTGCTTTTTAATGAAACGTGGTGGTTAGGGATTTTCAATAGAAAATGAATTATTTTCTTTTTTAATTTAAAAAGCTGAATGTACTAGGTATGTATACACTAATAGAAAAAAGTCTGTAAAAGTTGTAGTTAAAACTACTAAAACAAACAAAAAAGTTGTAGTTAAAACTACTAAAATTGGTTTAAAATGGCCCTGCAGAAAAACTTGCTGACATTAGCAGATTATTTCTGCTAGATATTAGTATGATAGGAACGGCAAAAATAAAACTGTTAAATACACGAAATTCGAGTTAAATTTTAGTTAATACAAAATAGCTTAACATGCTAAACTCAGCCAAAAATTTTGCTTATTAATAAGTAGGCTAAAGAAAACACAAAAAAATTAAAATTTTAAATTCTTTAATGCGAATAAAAATCTGGCCTTCCGAAATTAGCAGTTTACAATTTCTTTTAGCAAATATTTTTTTTTTGATTTTAACAGAATAGGCTGCTATTTGCATTCAACGAAATTTAACTTAACAAAAATTTTATAGATATAACAGTTTGGTTTTGCTATTTTTAGTCAAAATTTTTGTTATGTTGAAAGTTTTATTTTTGCTGTTCTTATCTTACTATTATTCAGCAAAAAAATCTGATAATTGTACTCGTTTTTTCTGCAAGGTCGTGTTTAGCTAATTTTTGGTAGCCTTTTCTGCTATTTGTAGCGGTTTAGTGTCCGACCGAGTATTCGGCTTCGGCTTCGGAGTTCGGCCAAAAAGTGATGTTCGGCCAAGTTCGGTGTTTGGCTAAATTTTGGCCGAATACCGAACTTTTCTATAAATCAATATTTTGCTATTTAATTTTGTATAGTAACTTTTAAATATGTCCATATTTAACTTAATTTTTACTTAAAGAGCGAAAAATACAACGTTTTTAGGTTTTTGCAATTTAGAAATATTTAGAAATTGGTTTCCGCATTTTTGAATTTGAAAAAGGTGCATGAAATTGTATTTTTATTCCATGAAATAAACAAAAAATATTTAGTACTAATCGATAGTACTTTTTCACAAAAATATCATTCTAAAATTTTAGAATAATTTTTCTCAACAATTTCTTTCTTTAATTAAAATTAATTTTCTTGAAAAGACTTTCTTTGAGAAATATGTCACACTTAAAAATGCATAAGTTTATCAATTCGGCTGGTTTATTTGTTCACAATTGAGAATCTAAGACAAGGGCAAGCTGTTCAAAATAATACAATTTGAACTCAAATATAAAAAATTGCAAGTACACATGACCAGAAAATGTCTTTCCACAGTAGTCAAAAAGTTCTACAAGGAATTAGTGATTGCAAGAAAGCTAGGATGAGTAAAGAAAAAGTACCCAATAAAGAACTCAAAGCACATAAAAGGAGAAGGTTTTGAAGACACTTCCCAACAGTTCTGGCTTTATCACCTGAAGTTCAGGATTTTTCCGGATAGATAAGCTGAGAAGTACGTTGATGCCTAAAAAGAGTAAAACTCCATTTAAACATAAGAAATTTTAATTTTACCTAATGTTAGGTGTCTTTAAGAAAATATCGGAAAAATATTTCATATGGGCAATAGGTTCAAATATGAACCCATCCTATCTAAAATCAACAGGCTTTGTCCTTGGGCCCATGTGAGTCAGTGTACCAAATTTCATTGACATATCTTAATATCTGTGACGTGTAGCGTACGGAGGAGCCAATTTCGGGGCGACCTTTGTATGGAGACTAGGTTCAAACGTGGAACGATTCAAAATCCATAGGCTTCGTCTTTGGTCCAATATAAGTCGCTGTACGAACTTTCATCAAAATATCTTCATATTTGCGACTTGTACCCTGTGAAAATGTCTATATATGTGGGACCTTTATACGGGCATCAGGCCTAATGGACTAATTCTAAGCCAAATCAACAGACTTTGTCCACGGGCCCATATGGATTCGTGTACCAAATTTCATTGAAATATCTTCCTATATGCCTCTTGCAGAGTGCGGAAAACCGATTTCAGGGGGATATTTATATGGAAACTAGGTCTAAACATGGACCAATCAAAATAGACTTCGTCCTTGTGCCGATGTAGGTTCACCGTGTTTCATCTACATATACTTATTTACGACCTGCAGCTACAAACAAACCAATTTTTGGGGGAACTTTATATGGGCACTAAGTCTAACCATGGATCGATTTTAACCATAATCAACAGAGTTCATCCTTAGGCCGATGTTATTCGTCGTACCAAATTTCATCAAAATATCTTAATATTTACGACCTGAAATGCCCATTTTTTGGGGGTCCTTTAGGCACTAGGTCTAAACATGGACACACCACATTTCATTAAAATATTTTTGCAGTGGGGATCTGTAGCTTGCGAAAAGCCAATTTTGGGGGACATGTGTACATTAGGGTGTCCCTTAAAAATAGATTTGTCATTACACCCCCCCAGTTTTATTGGAAATGGTCCCAAATGGAAGAAATCGATTTATTTTCGAAAACGTTAACCCGTGCCGAAAGTTGGACGAAAATGGCCCATTTTGGGAAAAAAGTGTATTACTATTAAAAATTCCCAAAATTCGAAATTGCCAAAAAAAATTATTTTTTATTCCATTTATTCATTTAATATAGTCAAAATGATTCTTGACTTCATCAGATATCATTAACGCACTTTAGCCTGGAATCAAAAGTGACCCACGAATTTGATAAAAATGCAAACCCGTGTTTTTTTTTTTTAATTACTTTTAAAGATTTTTTAAAATGCCTAATTGGGAGATGTCGATTACTATTTGTACCACATAATAGTTGATATTAAAGAAAAAGAATAAATTGAAAAAAATGATAATTCGAGTTTGTGTTTGGAGCGACTGCTTTCCAAGACATTTTACAAAAATTGCTCATTTTGTCAAAAAATTATACAAAATTTGAATGTTTTCATCAAATTTTACACAGTTTTCGGAAAAACATCACTTAAGTTTGGTTAGACTATAATTATCTTTACACTTATTTAAAAAATATTTAACACTTAGTGGCCTGGGGTCAGAAAAGACCCATGAAACTCAATATTAATTATGACTACGAGACTGTAAAGCCATTAAATTGATAAAAAAAATCTCAACTGGGTAAAAACAATTATTTTATGTAACAATTATCGAATGTAATTCCCAAATTGCTCATTAAAAGGTACGAAATCGAACGATTAATTAAATTTCCGAATTTTCATTCGAATGAGTAAGAAATCGAATGAATTTCTAACGAATGAATTCATAAAGTATTCCGAAACGGTGATGAATTTTTAATTGAATTGAAAAGGCAGTGGAATGCCTTTTATTACTTCAGATGTTATGAAGTAATAAAAAATCATGGATTTGCAAGAAAATATTGAATATTTAAAGCTTTTCTTTGTTTATCTTCTAATCTCATTAAGAATTGCAAATGTTTTGAAAACCAGAATTTCGACAAATTTTGTTGAAAGTTATATTTTCATTGTTGTACATTAAGGAATAGTTTTTTTTTTGGAAGATAATTTACAATAACTGAATTTAATTAAACAAAATAAAAATCTTATGCTGGTTATGCGATTTCAGTTGCAAACGTTGTAAACACCGCTGTATATACATTATCCCAAATTGCATTGACTTTCTTTTTTACAGTTCAGCCATCACGTTTCATTAAAAAAATACTCGTATGTAATACAAACAACCTTAGGATCAAAAACTACAAAATACATTTACATATATATTTTTTTACATTAATTGAGCACTTTATCCCTTTATTCTTATCCGAAATCAAGCTATAAAATATGTTAATAAAATATTCTAAATGTTGTTTACTTTTTCTTCAAATCATCATCAGAGAGTTCTCATCATTAATGTATAATATTTATTACGTATTTATGATTTTTTAATAATATTTTTGTTTTCGTTTTCTTCCCTAAACTTTTTTATTTTCAAAAACAAACAACTTTAATTTCCCTATCATAATTGTGTTGCCATTAAATAATTTTATTTTTATGTAAAAAAAATCATATGTTTATTAAATATATGAACATAATAAAATCTTTAAACACCAATACTACAACAAATAATTACTCGTTACCGTCTACAACAACCAACAAACAAAAAAAAAAAAAAACCACAACTACAAAACTTATATTTACTCAATCAATCACTCAAAAATAATAACTGCATTAGAGTATGGGCGTGGTTGCAATGATATTGGCTGCTTGCCCACTGAGGAATGTGTTATTAATCAAGATTCCTGCAGTTACTCGCAACGTGATGGCAAAGATTGTGGCAGTTATCCCACTTGTAAGAGGAAGATTGGTGGTGTCAGTACCTCTTCATCATCTTCGGTTAATCCCTCAGGTGACTATTTCTTTTTATTATGTTTTTATTTTTTAGTATTATTTTTTTAAGATTATTTTTTAAATCTTAGTTGATTATATTTATTATTTTAAGTATTTCAATTTTATAATGAACGTAAGCATTTTTGAGTAATTGTGCAAAGTTTGGTCACATTTAGAACGACAATATATTTAGGGATACGACGACAAATGTTATTTAAGAGACATAGGCCCGTTTACTGAATATCCCATTTACCATTTAAGATTTACTTTACATTAGCAACAAATTTTTTTTTTTAAGTACTGGCGAAATACTCAACCGGTAAGCAACAATCACAATAATAGAGTACTCTACTCCAATAACAATGTAAATACACTGTTAAGATTTGTTTGTTTTAACGCTAAAAGTTTTTTTATTGCCCTTTATCTTCCACTTTTATGAGTAATTTAACCCGTTTTTAAAAAGGCAAAAGTAGACCACTACGATCAAAATAAATGGGAGATAACGGGCTAAAATATATAATGAAAAAATTACTCGTAAAATTTTACTTTACCCGGTAAATCAACAATTTTTTCAGAAATACATTTAAATTGTTATTTTGCAGTATACGGGAATGTCGTGTACCTTGAAACGTGTGTAGCTTGTAACTTTGCATTTCTCTCCTATTTGATGATGTTTTATTTAGAAGTCTTATTCTATGAAGATTTTTATTTTGCCTTATATCCCTTTTAAGATACATAAGTTTTCGGATAAATATTCGATAAATTCGATGCGTGTACCTTGAAACGACAGAAGTAAATTAAAAAATGTAAACTATTTTTGCAAAAACAAAGATATTTCAAGTTTCGGGCTTAAGTCTATTTAAAGCATATAATTATTTAAGCACAATAACCAGTTAATAGGACATGTTCTGTATTTCACTTTTGGGTGAAAGTGACAATTTTTTAAAAAAATTTTTTAGTTCCATTTGGCTTTATTAAAAATTTAAGTGACTTGCGATTGTACATTGGTCTTTTTATCAAAAAAAAAAAATTGAAATTGAATCAAATAGAATTTTAGAACACAGTGTAATAGCAACTTAAATTTGAAATCACTTCGATATGCAGAATATATCCGAATATTTTAAGAAATTTGTACAAATTAGGAAAAAAAATATGTCTTTTGCAAAAATGAAAATGCGTGTAACTTGGACGTTTTTGAATATTTTCTCTTCTATATATCCAACCAATTTAAGTATATGTGACCTTCTCCGAGAAAAGCGACCTAGTGTGTCAAAAAACGGGAACTTGGGAAAATCGACAAAAATGAGAAAAACATTAAAATTTGAAACTTTAAATGCGTTCTTCTCAAAACTTCATTTCACAAGCTAATTGTGCTTTTTTTCGTTTGATTAGGTTCGAAATAATCTTTCAGTTAAAATTTCCGCCATCTTTTAAGATGCCTTTTTAATGCAAATGTTGATTCGTATTGTCTCATTCCAAGTGGATATCCATTCTACTCCAAACAGTGCAATCAATTTTATTATGAAGCAGTTTTTTTTTAACGAAATTGGCTTAATTTTTACGACTTCCAAGGTACACGCCAAATTGTTCTTCGCATTTCTGAAAAAATCGAAATTTCTAAAAATACATAAAAATTATTAAAGTTTTTAATACGTCCCATCTATAACAAAAGTACCAAGGTACACGACATTCCCCTACATTGTTAAATATAAAGTCAGCCTTTTAGGATTTTAATTATTAAAATTACTAAATTAAAATATTCTGTTGAATGAACATCAAGATTAAGCAGTGTCAGTTATACTTAAGGGACTAGTCCCGTGAACGCTGAAACAAGCACATAAACCTCAATTGCCACTAAAGTAACTACTCTGTGATTGGTGAAACGAGGACATAGCAGTCAATTTCTATCAAAGTAGGAAATTCTCGTGACTGCTATAATTTAAAATTCCTGTAGGCTAGTTATACCTAAAGGATGCAAAGTTATACCTAAAGTATGCAAGAGTAAGGTATACAGTAAGCAAAAAAAAAAGTGCGCCGTACACCCTCCAATATGAAGTATTTTTGCAAGGAGGTTGCAAAAAAATTTTTTTTATTTTTTTATGCCGAACGTAGGGGTCGCCATTTTACATTTTTCGTTATATCTTTGGTATTTACAGTCGGATCTTAAAGTATGATACATCGATGTTTTTCTCTCGAGGAGACCAGTGTTTTGCTCTAAGGACATTTTGACCTCAAGTATCCCGTTCTAGTAGTTACTCACCAGATCTCAGTTGCTACCATCCTAATGTACGAACCTAATGTCAGAAAATTAAAGCTCGCAAAAAATCATTAAACTTTTGCTAAGGAAGTTTTTCGCTAAACCCAGTAGAAATTTTTTTTATATATTGGTTGCCGAACGTAGGGGTCGCCTTTTTAAATTTTTTTTAATTGGATTTTTACTGTATAGCAAAACACTGGTCTCCTCGAGGCAAAAAAATCGATATATCACACTTTAAAATCCGCTTTTAAATGCCAAAGCTATAACAAAAAATTAAATAAGACGACCCCTACTGTCGGCAAAAAAAAAATTTTTTTTGAAATCGCCTTCCAAAAATACATCATATTGGAGGGTGTAGGGCGAACTTTTTTTTGAGGTACGGTCTAGTATACAGTTTAGTTAAGCCTTCCAGTGATGTTATAGGTAACACAATTTCAAACTTCGATTTAAGTTTTTTTTTTTTTTTAATTGGTGACATATTATTTTGGTTTAGTAAGGTGTCATTTCACGAAGTGCTTTAGACCTGGGGGTTATCAATTACATTTTGTAATTAATTGCACATGTAATTAAAATTTAAATTTTTCAATTATAATTAAAAATAATTGTTACTGAAAATATAAATTACAAAGAAATGTCAATTACAATTACATTTTATTGGGAAATGAAATAATGACAAAAAGAGCGAGTTAGGGATAAACCCAGCCTATTCGTGCACTCATAGAAAAAAGTCCGTAAAAAATTAGTTAAAACTACTAAAAATTAGTTAAAAATTATGCTGCAGAAAAAACTGCTAAATCAGCAGATTATATTTTCCATATATTAGTAATATAGAAACAGCAAAAATAAAACTGTTAAATGTACAGAATTTTAGTTATATTTGTGTTAAATTTTTGGAAATGGAAAAAAGCAAATTAACTTGCTAAAATTAGCAAAAAAAAATTTTACAAATAATTAGTAGCCTAAAAAATAAAAAAAAAAAAAAATTTTCGAAGTTTTTTTCTATTTTTTTTTTTTTAATAAATTGTAAACTGATGTTTTCGAGCCTTTTGAAAACAGCAGTTTACAATTTTTGAGCAAATATTTCTGCTGATTTTAGCAGTATAGACTGCTATTTGCATTCAACTGAATTTAGCTTAAAAATGGCAGAAATTTTGTAGATATAACAGTTTTATTTTGCTATTTTGAGTCCACTAATATTTAGCAAAATTTTCTGCAGATTTTACAGTACAATTTATTATTTTCAGTTAACTAAAAGTTAGCTTAAATATAACTAAAATTCTGTAAATTAAACAGTTTTAATTTTGCTGTTCTTATTTTACTAGTATTTAGTGGAAAAAAATCTGCTAATTTTAGCAGTTTTTTCTGCAGCATAATTTTTATCTAATTTTTAGTAACTTTTTCTGCTATTTTTACAGATTTATTTCTATGAGTGTAATTATAATTGAATTGATACAGTTATAATAATACAATCACAATAATTTGTAATTCAATTAAAAATTGCACGTAATAGTTTTTGTAACTGAAGTCCCCCAGGTTTCGTTAGGTCACACGTAGTTTTTGGGTTAGTCCAGTGATATGCCAAAAGGTGTCTAACCTGTCACTATTACTCCCCTCCTTGCCATGATAAAGTTGCCAGTCTCTTTCAAATAAAAAGATCACTCAAAAACTCGTATTTGCCAACTTGGGACTTATATATGGTGTCATCTGCATGCACGGTTCCAGCAAATAATATAAGGGAACAAATCATAAGCCACCTTAGACAGAACACAACACATACAGTGACTTGGACACGGTGACGTATGAATTTTCCCCTTATATTAATTGCTGAAACCGCACATGGTCATCTGAGACCGATCCCTTTCCCCATGGGGATAGAGCAGACTTTACTGTTGTACACGACTAATATTATCATTTCTTTTTTTATTATTATTTTAATTTTTAAGTTATTATTAATTTATATTTATTTATTTATTAATTTTTCTTACTACTATCTCCTATATAAATCTAACATTGCATATAAGTAAACTTACTTACTTACTCTCTCACACTTTAAGTTAAATACAACATTAAATATTATAAATCTCAAAATGGTGGCATTAATCCAGATTGGAAATATCAGCAACAAACACATAAAAAAGCAAACATCTTACCAAAAAATCAAGCATTAAAATTTACTAGAGGACATTAACACAAAAACATTAAAAATTCATTACAAATCACATAGATACTGGCTTTTACACTAAATTTGAAAAACAAAATAACACGAAAATGGCAAATAATGGAAATGAAATATTAATAATGAAATGTAAAACACTTTAATAAAACAAGGCAACACATTTTATAAATTTTGATTTTAGTTTGGTTTTTCCTTTTTAAGTTTCCTTTCATTTTGTTGCTTAAAATCATTAGAGAAATTCATAATCATCAAGTAGTTTGTTGGTAGATAATCAGCGTGTTCGTTTACTCGAAATTCTTACTACTTTTGCTACAATTGTAAAGTTTTGTTTACTTTTTGTATTGAATTATTCCAGCTGTAGTAAAAGTAGTAACTTGTAGTAAGTAAACGAACACGCCTAATATTGTGTTTTGATTGTGTGTTATTGAGCAAACCTGGCTTAATTAATTAAGGAAATTTTAAATGCAATTACCTACTTCCCAGCATGCTTTAAGCTATGGTAAAATATATGTAGCAATTGTAAATAATATATAAAGAAAAAAAGTCATTCGAATTACATTGATATATCATTACTACTAACGAGAAAACATTATATTTTGTCTTTTTCTCTCTCTTTCTCTCGTTTTTTGAATTCTCTTTTTTGCTTACTCAAAACAATCTATATATATGTGTGTGTGTGTGTATGTTAACAGGATCCAGTTTGAAACCTGGTCCAGAAATTAGTATATTCTCATCCGGTTCATCATCATCATCGAATCCTACATTAAACACTCATGCTTATATCAATCACAATGGCAATGGTGTTAAACCAGGAAACCAGGGTAACAATGGTTATCAAACTAGTAACGGTTATATGAATAAGAATAGCGGTAGCCATAGCAGTAATAATGGTGGTTATAGTAATCACAATAACAATAATTATAATAATGGTGGCAATGGTGCTCCAAATGGTAATGGCCATAATGGTGGCAATGGACAACAAAATAATAACAATCCATCTATCATTGATCCCCATTACGTGTTTGGTGCACCGCAGTCAATACCAGTTTTACCCAATTTACCTATATTCCCCTATAACTCACCTACTCTTGCTCCATCTTTTCAACAATTTCCACAACCCAATCATCCAGGCAGTGTTTTGAATCCTGGCGTTCCACAAGGCCTACAGCCGGTGAATCCATACAATCCACCATTCGTATTTGGACAGCAACCCTTCTACAATGCTCCCGGCGGTACTGGTGGACCTCCTGGTGGCAGTGCTGGTATTTTAGGTGGTAGTAGTGGTGGTGGCTTGGCCCCCTATCCCGGTGGCTATCCTAGTCCAAATATGTATAAGCCTCCGCCACAATATCAAAATCAAAATCCCTACAATCGTCAGACACAAACACATCCAAGTTCAGCTGGGCGCTTAATTGGCACTATGAAATTATCATTTTACTTTGCTGCAATCGTTGTTATTATGCAGAAACTTTCACAATTCAGCACGTAATATTCTATTGAGTTTTATTTAAATTTCTTTTGAATTGTTACAACTTTATTTTTGGTTTTAATTTTTATTTTGAATTTATATTTTTTTATACATATATAACTACAGGTATAAAAATAAAATTTTTTGAAAATGTTAAAAAAAATAAATTGTAATAGCAAAACTAAGGGAAATTAAAAAAAAATGATCAATTTAAAATTAAAGTTTACATATTACATCCCAAGAAAAACTCTAAAAAATTAGAAAATTATAATAATAATTTGAGCATACGTTGATTTAAAATTTAATTTCTAAAAAAACTTAAGTTATTCGGTTATAAGATTGTATTTTTTTAGCTTAAGTCCCATCTCTGTATCTCTAGTCCAAGTTGAAATACTTTAAAAATTTTGCGTGCTTTTTTAAAAAAAATATTTTTCCAACTATTAACATTTTTACAAAGCTTTACATTTTAAAATTATTTAGCCTGGTGACCCCCAGGGACATTAACACCATTTCCCATATGGGGACTGTGAACGAAATATTTCAGATATAATCCACAAACAGAAAGGGGTAATATAACGATTACAAAGTGTTCAAACAAATTTCTAAGTTAAGAAATATTAAATCCAAAAAACTTTCTTACAAGGGGTACACACCGATTTGGAAGGAACTTATAAATACCCTGGAAAATTTTTTACAATCGGTTGCCAGCCACACCTATTCTGCAACAGGTTCCACTGCAACCGATTCAATGGAACTGGTTCCGGAACCAGTTCCTGGGATCCCAGATGAAAGGTGTGATTGACGTAGAATCAATTCCAGAACTAGTTCCTGAACTGATTCTAGGGCAACCGGTTCCACTTTGGAGGTATAGAAGTGGTTGCTTTTGGGACAATTTCAAACAAGAATATTCGGTGTTAGAATCGACAGTAGAAGGGGTTGTAAATGAAAAGTAGCTATTCTACAACCGATTCTTTGGAACAGAAAATTTTGCTGCGTATGTTATATACACTTAAAATATTTTGTATGCAAAGATCACTGCCGTGTATATAAAAATAAATTTAATTTCACTTGAAAACAGGACCACTTAAACTCATTAAATTCAACTGACATTTTCTTTTGTTTTTAACTCTTAATAAACTGAACCACAAATTAGTCAAAACAACTAACAAGAACTAAATAATTATTTGTTTTTTGGTTTATTTCAACAAAATCTTCCATTACCAAATAAGTGGTTACATAATGAAACTAACATTTTTTAATAGTTATTATTCGGCGTCAGTACTAGTTATTTTTGTTAGGCGAAGCCGTTTTTATAAGCAGTCTAGCTTACGCGCGACTACTTATTTATTTATAAAGATAATGTGAATTTGGTAACTACTTATTTTTTAACCACTAGTAAGTATATAAGTAAGTCGTATTATTTAACAACTTGTAACCACATATTTTTGAACTGCGTATAAGCACACGAATAACTACTTAGTTTGGTAACTACTTATTTTATATACTTTTGTAATGCAGCGGATAAGTGGGTGCACAAATTTTGTGCGTTTTTTCATGCAGCGAATATGGACAACTAGTTACAAAAATGACCTTGTCGAACAAAAATAATGAGTTTTGACACCGAATTGTACGCAGTAGACCCTAATTCTACTTATTCTTATTATTTAGATATTAGTAATAAGCACCCATTACTGAGATTTTGCTGGGATGTTTTTAACAAGTAAAATAACAGAATAGAATGAATGCTACTAATTCTAATTATTTTTTTTACTGATTTACGAATTTAGTTAAAATTTTCATTTCTTCAACAAATGAATGTTATTTCATTTAAAAACCAATTAAATTGAAAAATTTTCAATTAAAACTTTACAAAAAAGTTTAATTGATATAACGTTTTTGTTAATTGGTCCGAATTCAATTAAAAGTTTAATTGTATTTACAAATACCTTAATTGAAACTCGATTTTAATTTTTTCTGTGCTCATAAAACTAGCTACGATTTCAGAAGGCCTAAAGCTTTTTTTAAGAGTCTTTTCAGACTCCAATTGTACACTGGGTTATTTTTGTAAAGACTATTTTTTTTTATGGTGTTCACACATGTTTTAATTGCTAAATCAGGTTTTTTAAGTCTTTTAAGATTTGAGTTATTTTAGTTGAGTTAATGATATTTGAACACTTTGAAGGAATTAACAGTTTAAGTGTTAATGTGCTATCTTTGTAAAATAGCATGGTTTTTGAAGTTTAATCCATGGAAGGTTGCCAAATTTACCATAAATGCTAATTTACTACTTAAAATAGCATAAACTGTGAATACCCTAATTGTATTAATTTGACTAAAACTTTTTAAAACTGATAAATTATTCAATAAGTTTAAAACAGAAGCTCTGCAATGCTTCCTCTGATGAATCTAGTAACGCTAAGGAATCAGTGGTCTATGCGAGTTCTTTGACCATCCAGTACAACCTTCCTCTGATGAAACATTTCATTATTTTATCATATTTTGTGAAAAACAAATCATCATATTCATAAAACATTTTATCTTATGATTTTAATCTAAATAAATCTTTTTAAATCATACCATTGCCAACTGAAAAAAAATTTTTTTTTCAATGTAGTAACATTAAACTCCCATTCCTATCTAACTTTAACTTACACACCCTACTAAAAAAAATTGTATGACTTTTGATATTATATTATATCCGAAAAATGAGAACATTTAATTATATCAAATTAGATCGTATTATGATCATATTAGGTCTAATTTTACACAATATGGGATGATACAATTTTATCCGGATTTTGTCCTCATCCAAATGTATCAAATATAATATAATCATATCCAACTGGATGTAATGGTATATAATTCGATACAATTATGCATAATTATATCAGGCATATGTAACTATATACAGGTCTATATATAATTGGATATTATAATATAATGCAATATATAACAAGAAATAGTTATATATATAATTATACATTTTATATGATAATATATGACTATATTAAAACTTTTTTACTTGGGTAGGAAAAATTATTTGTAATTGTTAGTGCAGTTTCCATTAAAGCTGTTACATTTGTATTTACAAATTGTGTTGTCGAAAAATAGCTTTTTAATATTATTGTTAATACGACTATTACAAAACCTTTAATTGAGATGGAACCAACAATTAAACATTATTATTTCTGTGTAGTTTAAAAGACTCTTGAAAAAAAGAGAATTGGAAATCACTCTTTAAATCTATTAATAACAGATTAATGCAAAATCTTCATTTGTCAATCCAGATTACACCACAAAATGTTTGTGGTTACTTTTTACTGAACTACTTAATTAGTTAAACTTTGTCAGATAGATCAGTAAGGCAGTTGTTTTTTTTTTATTTATTCCCGACATTGAACAACACATGCATTGCAGAAACTTTATTCTTACATACACAATATTCTTTATAAAGTTATTTTTTGTTTTTGCTCGTTAGAGACCAGAGAATGGAATAACCCACAAGGGAGGAATGACAATGAAGTTTCCTTTTTTAAACATATGCAAACGTATGCAATTAAATTACAATTCAAATAGAAAGGACACTTTTTTTCTTCTTTGTAGTTTCTTTCATAAAGCCATTGGATAGCAAATGAAAAAGAATAATAAAATCATCGGAAATTAAAAACAGAATAATTTATTCAAGAATTGCATAACAAAGAAATTTAAATTGATCAGTTTTTATGGGTTTTCTTTAAGATTTAATAAAAGAAATTAAAAATATATATAATAAATAACATGTTTTAGAAAAACAATCAAAGCAAAATATACCTACAAATAAAAAGTTAAAAAAATTAAAAATAATAAAAATTATGCCAAAATTAAAAATGTGTAAAATAGTTTATAAAAAAAAATTCAAAAACAATAATTTTGTATTTAAAAAAAAATAAAAAATATTTCAAATAAATGTAAAACGAAAATTTTGCAACTTAAGGTTTTAAAAAAAATTATAACTTTAAACAACGAACAATTTGTAAAACTAAATTTTATTTTTTATATGTAAAAACAAAATAAATAAACAAAAAACCGTGTAAAAAAGATTATACATCATTAGGTCTGTATAGGTCTAATAAGATATGATTGAGTCTAATTATAACTGGGTGGTAACCGAGTAAGATATTTGGAAAAAAAAAATTCGAATTCGTAAATCTTAAAAATATACAAATTAACTTAACCCAAAAAAATTTTTTACAATCGGTAGCCAACAACACCCATTCTACAACTGGTTCCACTGCAACCGATTCCATGGAACTGGTTCCGGAACCAGTTCCTGGGATCCTATATGGAAGGTGTGGGTGACGTAGAATCAGTTCCATAACTAGTTCCAGAACTGCTTCTAGAGCAACCGGTTCCACTTTGGAGCCATAGAAGGGGTTGCTTTTGGGACAATTTCAAACAAAAAGAATCGGTGTTAGAATCGACAGTAGAAGGGGTTGTGAATGAAAAGTAGCTATTGTACAACCGATTCTTTGGAACAGAAAATTTTCCTGGGTAACTTTTAACTTTTTTTATTCTTAATCTTGTACACTATATGTGACGCGCAAAATAGAAAGGGACCTAAGGATAGAAAGGGACCTAAGGTCAGGAGAGCATGAGATCGGTCTCATTCGATGCTTAGATGTTGTCCACAAAAAAAAAAAATTGATTTTTTACCCTTAATTCCCTTTCTCTATGCGCTGTCACATTTATAAAAATTAAAAAGCAAGATTTATGCTAAAGCTTTTCTTTTTACAAAAGGTATAAAATTTACGTATTCGAAAAATTTCGTTCGAATCGATTTACGCTGTAACCCTCCTGATTCCAAATCTAATCATATATAATAGGATTTGGCTAATGTGATACATTTTATGGCCATATGTGATCAGATCTAGTGCCAGATACTTTCATATTTAAAGAGATCTGGAAAGTTGGATAATTTTTATGGCAAGATATGTTCATATCTACTACCAGAACTGTTCATATCGTCTTTCTAGATCGTATCTATTTTTAAAGCATCAAAATAAAAATGTGTATAAAACAAATGTCTAAAAAATTATCCGATAGAAAGATAATTTCACAGACAGACATATATTTTTTTAATAATAAGTCTACATCAAAAAGCATCTGATTAGATATGGTGCGCCACATCTGCCTAGATTTGATTTTATCTGGTACAATCACACCTAATAAGATTTGATCTTTTTTACACGACAAGGCACAATTTAATTAATTAAATTTTAAGGCACTCAAGCATATTATATGCGAAATATAATAAAATCAATTGAAATCCGCCAAATATTTTTTTTCCTCATTCTCTATAATTTTTATTAAAATTGCTAATGCTAAATTATAAACTGTGTGTATTCTGTATGAAAAACAAAAGTAGAATAGAAATTCAATCTCAAATTGTAATAAATATTAAATTACAATATAATATATGTAGGTAAATTGCGGGCATTTGGGTTAATATTAGTAACTATATTTTTATTATTTTATTAATATAAGTAAGAGCAAAGGAGATACAATTATGTAAAGTGATATATTTATAAAATATGTAACAATAGTCACACATTCATGGGGCAAAAAAGCTGTTTTTAAGCTTATTTTTGTTGTATGTGACCTTTTTGTCATGATTTTGTCATTGTCAAACAGTGTAATAAGGTATTAAATGCATTTAATTAAAAAGTCTAAAGTAGCCATTGAAGAATAGTTTTAACTGTTATATGATCTTAAACTAGATAAAAATTTATAGCTCATGACATCTGTAGAAGAAGTTATTAAAAAAATAATGTTATTTTCATTTTAAATTGGTCCAATAAAACCAGGCCATAGATTCTATAAAAATTGACGATTATCGTCCACTTTTCGAAGTTAAATTTCTTACACTTGAAGAATGTCAGAATGTCACACAAAGAGAATTTTATTAGGCTAGTTTTAATGAAATATTTCATTAAACTATGAGGTTTTCTTCGCTAAGTGAATGGAAAATTTCTTAAGTTTTATAGAAATGCTTCATAATATTTTTGGAACTATTTTTAATGAAACTTTTTTATTAGGTATATGAAATTTTTAATAAACCATTTTATAGAAAATTCCATTAATTCAATGAAAACTTTCAATGGACAAGTTCCAATGAAATATCACTGGTTTTATCCAAAAATTCATTAAGATCAAGCAGATAATTCTCTCAGTGTAGTTTTAACTAAAATTTGTGCAGACTATTAGGTGTAGTAAAAAGTTGTCAAATAATTTTGGTGGTTAAAAAAACCAACAAAAATTCAAATTTTACTGAACGAGTTTTGATGAAATTTTTCCGTAAATTAATGAAGTTTTCTTCACAAGGTAAATAAAATATGTCTTAAATTCATCAAAAAGCTTCATTTATTTTATGAAACTAGTTTTAATGAAACTTTAAATAAATAAAATGAAATTTTTGACAATATTTTATGAAAAATTCCATTAATTCAATGCAAAGTTTCAATGGACGAGTTCTAGTGCAACTTCATTGGTTTTATTCAAAAATCCATTAATATCATGCAGATAATTCTCTCAGTTTATACAATAAGTTTTACAATATTTTAAAATTTGTATGTAAAATAGTAAAGTGGATGATAATTCTCTAGGGTCTTATATAATGTGGAAATTGACTTAGGTTTACGGTCTAAAATACTTTCGAATGCTCATTAGATCGGATATTTTTTGCACAAAGAATATGCAGTGGTGGCCAGTAAATTAGAAACGATTCAAATTTTTTCTAATTTTATTCTCGTTGCCTTTATTTTTAGAGATCAAAATAGTGGCTAAATCACCACGAAAGACAAGGAGATGGTTTTGAAAATTGTACAGAATTTTTAGGTAATGTTTGTTTTTTCATTTTGTCACTTGTTTTATGTGGGCGTGGCTTTTAGCGATATCAACCTATTATCAAATTACATAGTAAACTTTAGGTAGTACTGATCGGTTCTGTACAAACTGTATATTTTTAGAAATCCTATAAAATTTCCTTAAGTATTGCATTATTTTTATCTACAAATAGTTGGCAGACTTAAAAGTGCATTACTTTAAACATGGCCAATATTTTTATTTTAATATAATTTTTTTTAAACAAACACAATTCTATAAGGAAATTTCCCAGAAACGAAGGAATTTTTCTAGAAAAATGTCACAAAAATAAGGTGTTTATATAGAATTTTGTCCAAATGAAAAATATCTAAGGTTGTAGAAATTTTCTTCAATCGAAGAAGTCGATTACTTTGAATAAAGTTACGCAACTTAAAATTTACCACAGATATATAAAGATTATTTTTTCTGGTTTTGAAAGTCTATCATAATAAAATTCAATTATTTTCACTCAAATGAAAATTTTTGTCGAAATTCCGGCATCAGTTTGGCCTACATTTATGACGCAAATAGTAATATCTTTCAACAACAAGATATATAACAGTCAAATTAGTGTTACAGAGATGTATAAAATAAATAACAATTAAAATATGTTTTTTTTTATAAATATTTTTCCAAATATTTAGTTACATATAAAAAATAAAAAAATATGATTTATAATAATACAAGAAAACATTTGTTTTTATTTCATTACATTTTTAAGTCAGTATTCAGTTTATCATCACATTCAAATAATTTTTGTACATATCCGTCCGTTAGAATTGAAAAAATAAACATAATTTCATTTAAAATTATAATACTGGTGAAAAAACAATTAATAATTTATAAAGCATAACCATAATGCAAAACATTAAATATGTTACTAACAAAAACAACAGCAACAACAAAAATAACTGCAATTAACTAACAACATTAACAGGGTTTAACAAAAAAAAAAAAAAAAAAAAAAACAATAACTGCTATTATAACCAACGCATGTGTTCAGTTTTTATTAATATTTAACAATTTTTAGAAAAAAACCAAATTAATATGTATGTAAATATTATCTAATGAATATATTTAAAAAAAATTAATAAGACTTATTATAAAAACTTCAAGTTTTTTTTTCTACGATAAGATATATAATTATTAAAAAAAACAAATACCAAATTTTAGGACTGTATTAAAAACGAAAATAATACGAACTTAAACAGTATTTGAAAATACCACGAGTAGTATTAATAAAAAAAAAACTATTAGTTTGTAAGGGACAAAAATATAACATAAATATTTATTTATTAACAAACAAGCAACCTAAAAATTATTAATGTATTGCTTGTAGTTGAATAAAACGCCAAGAGGTGAGTTTTGAAAAATCAGAGGTGAATAAACAAAATTTACTAATAATTTCTTTTAGTTTTATGCATTAAAATATCCCTTTGGAAGAATGTGTATCAATTGTAATCTATTGAAAGAAAATATTTGTTTGTACTTACGCAGTATATAGTAGAGGCCAGTATGAATGTTTTGCAAGACATTCACAAAACATTTTCTTATACAACACCAAAATATTTTTTTTTTGTTTTCTGTTTTATTTTTTTTTTTTTTTTGTAATGATCTGAATTTTAACATCTTGCAAATAACTACAAATAAGTAAAATGGTCAATTTTTGTTATATTTAGTATTAAAAATCGTCAAATCTCTCATCAGTGCATGCAAGAGAATGTCTTGTAAGACATTCATTCAGCCCTCTAGTATATAGGCATGTGTGTCATTACACATATTACACTTGGAATATTATATATTCAGGAGTGAGCACGAATTAGTCACCGAGGGCCATATTGTGGATTTCATAAATTATGAAGGGCCGCACCATACACTGAGAGAATTGGCTGCATGATATTATGAATTTAATGAATTTTTTCATAAAACCAACGAAGTTTCACATCTAAATTTCGTAAATTTCAGACATGTTTTCCTAGAAAAATAGGTTAGTTTTGTATCCCACTTTTTAACTCTTAAACGTGAAAATGCAACGCTATTATTTTGTTCTCCACTATCACGTATCTGATTGATGCATTTATTTAAAACATTTCATTAAAATTGGAGAGAACCCAGTGGGATACCTTCCTTGTATGTATAAATTCTTACAATATCATACTTAAGTAAAATTTCAGTATAAAACGATTTATTTCTTAAATATTTCTTAGGTAAGAAATATTCAAATGTAAGTAACTTAAAAAAATTGTAAAAAAAAAATATAATTTATCGAAACTTGAATTTACCCACCGTTGTTATATATGAATGTGTGTAAGACTGCTGGAAATGTATTTAAAAACAAATGAAATTTCACTTGAAAACAGGATTAGGGATACCGAACAGGACTGGTTTTTACAAATCCCGGGATTTTTAGGGATTTCGGAATTTTTCGGGGTTTCAGAATTTTTTTTTTTATCATATTTTTTTTAATATAAAAATAAATACCTGAAATAAACCTTACACTCATAAAAAAAAAATTAGTACAAACTTTTGTTAAACGCGTTCTGATTGTATTGAACTAATTTTCCTGTTATTTTGTCTTAAAATTTAGGATTGAACTAATATTTTTTCTAAATCTAATTTAGCATTACAACTACTTTACTTGTGTTTCTTAACTTTACAAATTGTTCAGCTAATTTAAACCACGATTATTTTCTAATTATTATATTTTTGTGTCTCTGCTATCAATATCGCATAGAGATGGCGCTATAGTTTAATTTTTTTATTATAAGATCGTAAAATAGTTTGTATCTCGGAAACTAAGCGAGATAGAGAAAAATGGCCAAAAATTCGTCAGTTTGTACCTATAAAGTAACCCTTATTAGACACATATACTACCAATAATAAATATGGGCCCGTCTAGGGTCAGATCCCGGAAGTCGAAATTTTAAGCGACATTTTAACAGAAATTTGTAGTTAAATCAGGTAAAATTTCTGCTGAATTCAGCTCAAATTTCCTACATAATTTAACTGAAATTGTCCGTATATTTAGTAGTAAGTAAAACTGAGCTTACCTAAATTTCGCAGACCATGATTTTTAACTTCATTGAAATTTCTGCTGGCGCAAATTCAGGTACTATTTCCTGTTATTTTAGCAGAATTTTGAACTATTTGTACGGGCTTTTTTTTATGAGTGTACAAATTAAAATAGTCATTCGTTAAGGTTATCTGATGACGTTCGGAGGTGCACACAGAAATATGTGGAAACTTATTGGTAAAAAATTGTATGGAAGACCGAATATTTTTCAAAATAACATTTGTGCAGGTTTTTGTTATAATAAATAATAACTAAAACTATTGATCTTTAAACTTGGATAATCTCTCTCGTATAATTAATTCATTATAGGTATGAAAAAATAAACAAATTAAACAAAAAACTACTCTACTGGGAAATATGTATGTAGAAATAGCAGAAAAAGCTACCAAAAATTAGTGAAAAATTCTGCGATTAAGTTATTGATATAAGTAGAATTTGTTCGCAAAATAATAGTTAAATTTCCAAAATATTAGTAATAAATTTATGAGACAAATTGCCAATTAAAATTTACCTCTGAAATAATCGAAAACTTTTAGAGAGTAAAAGCAGCTACACTCATAAAAAAGACCGTACAAATAGTTCAAAATTCTGCTAAAATAACAGGAAATAGTATCTGAATTTGCGCCAGCAGAATTTTCAATGAAGTTAAAAATCATGGTCTGCTAAATTTAGGTAAGCTAAATTTTACATACTGCTAAGTATGCGGACAATTTTAATTAAATTAGCAAGGAAATTTGAGCTGATTAAACTACAAATTTCTGTTAAAATGTCGCTTAAAATTTTGACTTCCGGGATCTGACCCTAGATGGGCCCATATTTATTATTGGGAGTATATGTATCTGATAAAGGTTACTTTATAGCTACAGAGTGACGATCTTATAATAAAAAAAATTAAAATATAGCGCCATCTCTATGTGATATTGATAGCAGAGATACAAAAATATAATAATTAGAAAATAATTGTGGTTAAAATTAGCTGAAAAATTTGTAAAGTTAGAAACACAAATTACTAAAAATTAGCATGCAAAGTTAGTTCAAATACGGCTAAAAGTAGTTTTAATGCTAAATTAGATTTACAAAAAATATTAGTTCAATCCTAAATTTTAGGCAAAATAACAGGAAAATTAGTTCAATAGAATCAGAACGCGTTTAACAAACTTTTGTACTAACTTTTTTTTATGAGTTTACTAGCATATCTAAACAGAATTTTGTTATATTTGACCGAATTTAATTCAATAAAATATATATCTTTCATTATTAAATAAAGCGGAATTATGATTTTTTAAATTTTCAAAACGGAATAATAGTTTTTAATTAATAAATGTTTTAATATTAAGCTTTTTCTTCAAATCTATTCGATCTGTATTCTATTTTAATGTATGAATTAAACTTTTGATGGCTTTATTAATGGGTTTAATTAGTTTTTAAGAACATATTAGGTCGAATATAATAATATACAATAAAGTGGTTAAATATGCCAATTAATAATATTGAAACCCCGGGACAAAATGACTGCATAAAATGAATGCTACGATTTCTCGCTAAATTAGAAACTTACATTTCTTCTACGAATTATTTTTTTTTTTCACTCAAAATAAAAAACTGAAAAATAACTCAAACGACAAACAAATATTGACTGATTAACACCCCAGAGTATAACCTGGGTAAATTAAGTTAGCTTGTATGTAAGGATTTCGAGTACTCGGGGATTCAAACAAGTATACAGAAGTCAAAAACTTTTCTTCGATGAAAAGTCTTTTCTCTATATATATTTAAAAAAAAGTTTCATTAAAATATTAATTAGTTTTCTCTATGTAAATATAGAGTTTGAGGACGTCTAAATAAAGTACGATAACGTTAGAAATTTGTAATTTTTAAACAAATATAATCTTGTTTAACAATTAAAAGCACTCTAAGAATTAAAAGCACTTTCAAAATAAATTAGGGATTTAGCGGGCTAAAAGTGGATTGAAGAAATTGACACTTTTTCTATTTTTAAGCTGTTGGTTTCTTCTTCAGAGGAACTACATACATATATATAAATGTTATATTTGTGAATGGAGATTTTCAATGGCCTATCACTGGAACCTTTTTTGTACTCTTTTGTTTTTGTTATCATATCATTCTCGGACAAACTTGTGATCGAAATGATATCGTTACGAACTTGAAACGATATCATTTGGTTTGTTGGGTTATTATAAAAGAGTGTTTTACATTTTAAGTCGGCTTCATTTTTAAACATACGGCCTTGTTAATTTTGTGTATGAAAACCAGACAACAGAAAAGCTTAAAATTTAAAATTAATTATTGATAAAATTCTTCAGGTATTTTTTTGAAAAAAAATCATTCATAACTTTTAAATAAAACTCTTTATGATATTTTTTTAAATTCAGTAAAGAGTTCTAAAGATAAAATTCTCTATTGAAAAGTATTTTGAATTTTATGGAGTATTATTTTCCTATAAAAAAAATATACATAAATGTATTTAAAATTGGTAAAATTTTAAATTTGTGATAAAGATTAGCATGTAGTTAACAAAATTTTATATTAAGAGTAGTTCTGAACATTTTTTTCCCTTCATACGATAATATCACGGCATGCTTTTTCGCATTTAGTCATTACTTTTGAATTTTTCAAGTGCGGTTTTTTAAAATTTATAATCAAGAGACCATAATACCAACGAATATATAATTAAAAGACTACCCAACTCTCCCTACCACTGTTAAATCACTCTCTTCTTAATTTTTATCGAAAATTCAGCCAAAAGAATTACACACGTCTGCAAAGGCTAACATTTTCGATACAAATTGTCAATGTTCGAAAGAGGCGATGAAAACCGCCTGATAATTCCTTATACCAAAGTTTGGTAATTAGTTTGGAAAAAAAAAATCGCGAAAAAATGATCTTGAAAAAAGAAAAATGTTTACATCAATACATTCGTTTGCAAAATGTAAATCGCATATGTGACAGCGCATAGAGAAAGGGACCTAAGGGTAAAAAAATCAATTTTTTTTTTTGATGTGGACAACATCTGAGCATCGAGTGAGACCGATCCCATGCCCCAAAAGTGTTCCCTCCCAGAGATATGCGCGTTTTATGAAAGTGAAGTCGACGATAAAGTAAATCTACTTCTTCGAATTCGTCCACCATTTCATCCTAAAACAAACAGTAAGAATGTTATCAGTTTTAAATTATTTTCGCGAATAACATAATAAGGTTATGTGAAAAAATGTTCGTACTAACAGAGTGATATTCACGATTTAAAAGAATTATAAATGAGTATTTATTATAATTCACAATTAATAATTTCAGAAAATAAAGCTGAATTCGAAAAACCGCGAGCAAAATTGATATCAAACTCATGGAAACAGCGCGCTAGGTAGAAAACAGTAAAAACCAACTACACAAAACAAGAGGTAGGGACGACCTACGCGCGTTTTCAAGGTTGACCAACACGTTCCTGACGTCATGAGATGTGTCGCTTTCAAATGAGACCAATACCAACACGCTCAGTGATGGTACACCAAAGATACACGTATTTAAATCTTTAAAATGGTTTTACCCTTAGGTCCCTTTCTATTTTGCGCGTCACATATTAAGTTTTCAAATTAATTTATTTCCCCATAAAGCCTTTTTTCGCGTTCCGCTATAATTTTGCAATTTTTTAAGTGCGGTTTTTTTAAATTTGTAATCTAGGGACTAAAATACCAATTTCTTATACCAAAGTTTAGAAGTTCGTTTACAATAAAAAATTCGCGAAAAACTATTTCGCATTCGTTTGCAGAATGTAAATCACAGAATAAGCCTTTTAGCAAATATTTTGTACAATAAAGAATTTTTTCGCGTTCCGCTATTATTTTGCAATTTTCTAAGTGCGGATATTTTAAATTCATAATATAGGAACTATAATAATAATATTTTAATAAATATTTTGCACCATAAAGACTATTTTCGCGTTCCATTACTTTGCAGTTTCTTGAGTGCGCTTTTTTAAATTCATATTCTAGGAACTATAATAACCATTTCTTATAAAAAAAAGTTTGGTGATTAGTTTGCAAAAAAATTTGCAAAAAGGAAAATGTTTGTATCAATATATTCGTTTGCAGAATGTAAATCGCTGAATAAGCCTTTTACCAAATATTTTGTACCATAAAGACTTTTTCGCGTTCCGCTATTATTTTGCAATTTTTTAAGTGCGGTTATTTTAAATTCATAATCTAGGAATAATAATACCCATTTTTTATAAAAAAGTTTAGTGGTTAGTTTGCAAAAATAATTCGCAAGAAAAAAATATTTTGCAAAACGGAAAATTTTTGCATCAATATATTCGTTAGCGGAATATAAATCATTGATTAAGTTTTTTTATTAATTTTTTGTACCATATATAATTTTCCACAATTGCGGGTTTTGAATATCGATCAAATCTGCGAACACCATAAAAACTAAAGAACGCGAAATAGCGGATTTATTTATATAGTTTGTATATTTAGTTTTTTTATTGTACTTTATTTCTTATTCAGTTTATCCACCAAACATTTATTCAAAGAGCTATTTTGCGAAATTTGCATATAAGACGACATATAAAAATATTAATTTATTGATCAAATTCGCAAAGACCGAAAAAATTACAAAAAAAATGCGAAATGGCTGTTTGATATTTAATATTTCTTTATTGTAGGTATTTAGGTTTTTATTTTTTCATTTTGAATTTTTCAAATAAATATTCAAAGAATTATTCAAACACTTATTAAAAATCGTATTCTCTAAATTTTGAGATTTTTATTTTCCAAATTTTAAATTCACACATTTTTGGGATTTTTATTTTAAACAAAAATAAAATTTCAAATAGTTATGGATTTTTAAATAAAATTCAGAATTTTTCCTTGTCTGATGAAAACCCTACAAATAAATTTATATTTTCAAACTTTTTGTTTGTTGGAATAAAAATTATCCAATCAGAATACATAAAAACAAACCAAGTCAAAGTATAGAAATAAAATGTTCTGATTGTTTTATTTTTGAAAACTTACTGTGCGTCTCATATATACATAAGGCTTAAGAGTTAAATAATAGTTAACCCAAAAATTTGTTGTTGTTTTATATAAACATTTTTGACATTTTATTTTGTTACATAGTTAAGTTAAAGTTAATCCTATAGTATGAGACCCACCGTTAGGGGGTAATTTTCTAAAACATTTCGGTGAAGTGTTGCGGTATTTCTATAGAAATTGTTTTTGTTGCAAAAACAATTAACATTGAAAGTTCCCTTCACTACACCCAAGTGTTTTAGGAAATTAGGTATTTAATCAATAATACTGAAACGTGTATTCCTGCCTTAACAAAAACATATTTGCAAAATTTAGACAGTAATGGCCTTTGTTGTTTTTGAGATCATCAGAAACAGTTCGTTTTAGCCGGGGGTTCGTCGTAAGCGTATTAACAGAAGTGTTTTTTGTATATCAAAACTATTTCGAAAACATTGGTACTTTCAAATTAGTTCGCATTATACGAAATGAATTATGTTGTAGTTACACTTGTACCTAGACTGGACGTATGAGTGATATTCTTAATGTTTGGGTGAGTTCCAAAACGTCATTTGCAATGCAACTGAACAAAGTCATGCATTCGTAAACGCAATTGATGCGCATATAAAAAGCAAACTGTGCATCACAAATGTTGTTGATGCTTTGTTGACATGTTTTTAGTACAAAGTAAGCAACACACTTGTTTGCTTTGTATCGAAACAGTAGTAAAAACGCAAACACTGCAATGTGTTTTGACGTTTAGGAACTCACCCTTTGAATTAATAATACTAATACGTCTAGTTCATATATGAATGCTTCATTTGCCAAATCGATTAACTCCATAAAGAAAATTGAATGAGTCTCAATGAGAAAAATGAGAAAATAGTAAATAGTTTCTTTTTTCTAATTCTTGTTAAATATAAATTTTGTCATATAGTAGTGTTAATATTTATGATCAGAGAAATTTATTTTGCATAGTTTACAGTTAGGAGTCAATAAAGTGTTTTGAAATTAAAATTTTATAAAATTCTGAAAGTGGAGTTAATCGATTTGGCAAGTGAAGCATTAATATATTAGTTAAT
This sequence comes from Leucophora obtusa, assembly GCA_949987735.1. Classification (NCBI taxonomy): domain Eukaryota; kingdom Metazoa; phylum Arthropoda; class Insecta; order Diptera; family Anthomyiidae; genus Leucophora; species Leucophora obtusa. The sequence goes on along the minus strand of OX465297.1, from coordinate 126,136,117 downwards.
TCATGCTACATTTAGATCTCAGCGATTTTGTACAAAAACAGATCACATTTGAAAAATGCATTTATAAAATTCACCTTTAACATTTAGTTTTTTTTTTCCAAATTTTAAAACTCACCTCTCAAAAAAAAATAAGAAAAAAAGCGATAAGCTAGGAAAAAGCGGACATAACATATTTTGTTAATAAAAATATATAATTAATAATAAATAAAATACCTCTAAGGTGAAATAATTAGTTGTACATATATAAGTAGTTTGAATTAATACATGTAAAAATATAAATTTTAAATTATTTTGTGTTTCATGCTTTTTTAATATATATTCTTTTTTTTTTTCTTTTTTTGTGTTTATCTTTTCTGTTCGCTTTTATGTACTTTTTTGTTTTGTGGCTAATCCTTATAATTTCAATACGCTACGTGCTGAATATCACTATCAACGCTTTGGCTTTTGCAAAATGTGACTTACAAAAAATAAAAACACTTTGTACAAAATGCGCCATATTTTAAATTAAAACACTAAACATTAACACTGACCATCATCGCCGTACAGTAAGCGGTGGTAATACGCACAACTCATACAATCCTAGTGCACCACAAGCACCTAGTGCTCCATTGCCAGATTATAATAGTATGGGATCAGGTGGTGCCGGTGGCGGAGGCAATAGCGGTGGATATGGTGGTGGTTTTTCGGCTGGCGGCCATAGCTTATATCCTAGTTTACCTTCTGATAATAATCGTGGTGGTGCTATGAGTGGTGGTTACACTCCATATGGTGGTGGTGGCGGCTATAATCCCGGTGGCTATGTACCTCCAGGCTATCAATCTGGTGGAGGTGGTTATACACCTGCCAAACCTGGTTATACTCCTCCTGCTCCTGGCTATGGTGGTGGTGGTAGTGGTGGTTATACACCCTCAAAACCTAAAGAAAAGGAAAGTGGCGGTGGCTTTTTCTCCAGTTTCTTTTCAAATCCTGCTGTAAGTCAAGCTGTTTCCGGTATAATTGCAGGACAAATTGCCAATACTTTAAGAGGTGGTGGCGGTGCTGCTGGGGGTGCAGGTGGAGCTCAACCCAGTGGTGGTTATCAACCTAGTGGTGGTTATGGTGGAGGTTCTTCTGCCGGAGGTTCTTCAAGTGGTGGTGGCAGTAATATTTTGGGTGGTTTATTAGGCAGCGTGTTATCTGGCGGTGGTGGTGCTGGAGGCGGCGGTAGTGGCAACAGTGCTAGCAACTTTTTGGGCAGCGTTTTGTCCGGTGGTGGTGGAGGTGGCGGTAGTAGCGGTAACAGCGCAAGTAGCTTCTTGGGTAGCCTTTTAAGTGGTGGTGGTGGTGGTTCTAATGCCAATCGTGGCGGTTCTGGTGGTCTTGGTGATATATTATCTTCACGTAATATTGGAGGCCTGTTCAGTGAAAACCCTTCTTCTAAATCATCCAGTTCTTCACAATATGCAGCTCCTTCTTCATCCAGTGGTCCAAAAAGCTATCCTACTCAACCACCAAATATGTATGGCAACTATAACTATAATGGTTAAACAAATTTTAAATACTTTAAAATAAAAAAAAAAAAACTAATTTTTATAAACAAAAATTATATATTCTAAAAAACAAACATTTCTTTAAAGTATTTTTAGTTACAAAGAAACTGTTTAAAAATACAATGATATTAAATTTAACAGAAATATACAAATAAACTCTTTAAACAATATAAGAAAACAATTAAAAAATATACTCTTATTAGATTAAAACCAATCAAATATTTCTATTGTCAAAAAAAAAAAAAAACTTCCCAACCACAAACAAAACATCCTATGTAATAATTCTCAGTTGATTGATATCAAAATTGTAAATAATTTATAAACAACATTTCAAATAAACTATCAATAGTCAAATTAGCAATAAAAAACACAATCATTAAAAAAAATATGACCAATGCGTTTTTATTTAATTTGAGAATTATTATGAACAAGAAGTAAGTACAATTTAAAAATTACTTAATAAATAATACGAAAAAAATTTAAAGTCATCTAATAATTTGCATATTGTGGTTTTTTTTAAACTTTGCACAAAAAAAAAAAAAACAAAAACAAAAAAGTAAAATTTAACCTACTAAACTATTTTTTTTTTTTTTTTTGTATGAATTTTTTGTATAAATTTAACAAAAGTCATACTGCAGTATAAAGCACACGCAAATGCCGGTCAAATAATAATAAACTAAAGGAGCAGCTTTTTCAAAAGCTTTTGTTGTTGTTTTTATCACACTGTTAAACAACAACGTTACAGATAGCTAATAAAGTCAGTTAACATAAACTGTTAATACGAAGCTTTTTTAAGCGCCATCTTTTGAAAATATTTGAAAGTTTGGTAAAAAAAACAACTCGTAAAAGCTTTAAGCTTTAAGAGCTCTGGACTATATAAAAACTTTTTAATATACACAACATTAACATACCACCACTCTACAAAGCTTTAAGCTATAAAATTTTAATATTAACATAAAGTTTTTTTCAATTAACAGTTGTGTTATGTCAGCGCCATCTTAAAGAATTCAAAATAAATAATTTAACCCTCTAACCGGCAAGACCGTCTCCAGGCGGGGTTCATGAAATTGATGGCAAATGCCTGAAATGAGTACTTAAATTATTCTATTTCGATAGAAATCTAAATATACTAAAGTTTATTGTGAAGCAGGGATGATAAAGTTGATACCTTTCTATGGTACTATTTAGGGTTTGGGATTTCCGGGACTTTTTTATTTCCCGGGAAACGGGAATGAAAAAATTTGATTCCCGGGATTCCCGGGAAATATTTTTCAAAAAAATTGTTAATGAAAACCACCTATATAAGTAATTTTTGTTAAAAAAAAACACTATTTCAGTACAAATGCAGTCTGTGTAGTGAGAATTCAAAGTAAAAAATATCAGAATGTTCAACATTTGATTTCACATAAATTACTCGCAGCACTGCGAAATGAATTGCATGAGTCTAGCAGAAAGTACCTACTACAGGACTGTCGGAAACAAACCGTTTCATCACAATTGGCCCATTAGATATGGTGGCCACAATGTTATTTTCCAAAGACAAATAAAACTCCTCCAGTCTTATTACTACAATTCTTCTTATTTCATCAGCATTACATCTTCCTGATATATAAACCAACCCCAGGTTATAAAATGATTTATTTCCGTTTATACATATGTTCAAATATCTCTTTTGTGATATTCTTGTCCATTCATCTAAGATTATAGTAAATCTCCCATCGTTAGAAATATTGCTCGATATTTCTATTATCATGATATCTTTTACATGATTGTAGTAATTTAATATAATGTTCTTTACATCGGTTTAATTTTTTTTGCAATGCCAGGTTTTTATTATAAAAACTTTCTCGAATAAACGAAGATCTAGTTATGGTGCGGATTGACTGCGGCCAATTTGGATACCATTTCAGGAAATGTTTGCTCTACCATAAAACCTTTAATGCCTATTCAGTTTACACTTTTTTCTTTGGGTACTTTGCTAATTTTAGCTGAAACGTTATTCTTGTTGTTGTTTTCTTCAAGAGAAGTTGCATGACCATCAATTTTTTATTTTTTGTGAACCAAATTTAGATGTCGTATAACCAAATTTAGATACCTCCGTTAACCATTAGTCTTTTAGGGCAAATATTGCACTGCGCTGCATTGTCCTTTTTGGTGAAGTAGGTATTTCCATGCTTCTGACATTTTATTCTTTAATATAAAAGAATATATTAGTTTGAAAGCAGGTGTATTAAAATAAAGTAAACTTACTTGAAAATATCACAATTATTAATGAAAACGATACTTATAAAATTATTGGCCCTTAATATAAAGGAGTACATATTTTAAATTTAAAGTCGACTTTATTTTTAATCATACGGTTTTGTTCATTTTGTGTATGAAAACCTTACACAAATATTTATATTTTCAAACATTTTGATTGGTTGAAAATAAATTAACCAATCAGAATACTCCAAAAATAAACGAAGTCAAGGTAGTTATACTGCCACCCAATATTTTAACTAAAGTCGACTTTAACTAAAATATAGATTTGAAAAATTTAGAGAGTAAGGGCGATTATTTGTAAGAAACAAAACTTTTTTAATATTTCTTTTAAACATTTTACCAAGTTTTTAGGTTTTACTACTTAAATTTTGAATAAGTTGTGCGAAAAATCTTTATTAGTTGAAATGCTCCTAATTATTTGGCAATTATTTTTTTTTTGTGTGTCAAATGAATTGATTCCCTTTTAAAAGATTCTAACAATGACATTTTTGTTTTGGTATTTAAAATGTTTTCTATGACTAAAATTAAAAAATCCTATTCCAAACAAAAACAATTCAAAAAATTTAATATTTTTAAAATTTCCCGTTTTCCCGGGAAAAATATATTATTTTCCCGGGAATTCCCGCCAAACTTTTCCCGAACCCCAAACCCTAGTACTATTATAACCTACCTCAAAGGTACTATGGTTCTCCTTAAACTCATTTGGTGCTACTTTTAAATTTTCAAGCTAACAAATTAAAAAAACTTTGAACATATTAATAACAGCAAATTTTAAAATTTAGGCGAATTTAGGAGAAAATCTAAAAATTGCTGTGGTGTTAGTTTACCATGCTTATATCGAACTTAGACTTACACCAAGAAATTTCCCACTAGTTGATTTGATTTAATTTTCAGTTAAAGTCAATTTGTTGGTTATTTTTTTTTTTTTTTTGAGTCAGCTGAAACTCACAAGGCCGATGCACAGCTATGTGACAGTACACATATTTTCTTATTAGCACAAAACTAATGCTAATTAAATCACACTAATGCCTTAAAAACTAAAACACAATTGATCAAAACAATCATTTGTTTACAAAAAAAGGGAATGGATACCCGAGTAAAAACGTTTGTATACAATAATATATAATTGTATATACCCATATTTGTTTTTGTAAGCCATTGTATATAACCGTGCATAATTACAGGAATCCATGTATAATTTTTTTTTTCTCAAAAAAATTTAATATGATGTCACATTTAGTTGCATCGATCAATATATAAATTGTATACTACGTTTATAATTAGATAAGGTTAATCCAATTATATATGACGTTATATATACCTACCCGGTCAAAAAACATTATATCTGGCATATGTAGTCATATCTCATTTGTTATAGATCGACATATGATCTTATCCAAGTTCATCTCAAAATTGGGGTATCCAGCAATATCCAATCAGATCCCTCAAATATATTACAGGATTAAATTAGATCCAAATAGATCTCAAAATTGGGAGATCCAATAATATCAAATTAAGATCCTGATGGATCCCAAAATATCCCATGGGATTAATTTACATCCAATTAGATGTAAACGGATAAGCTAATTTTGGCAGATCGAATGGGATAATTTGAGATCAAAATGTATCCTATGATATATTTGGAATTATTTAAATTTTAAAAATTAAAAAAAAACATTTATTATTTAAAAAATATTTATTTCATTAAAAAAAAAACAAAAAAAATTCCGTCGGCAGGATTTGAACCCAGCTTGCTGGCGTTGTAGTCGGCCACTTACTTATAGTCTTGACTAGCCATGGATTTGTGCGAACATGAAACAAATCACACGTGAAACAACAACCAATTGTATTTGTTGTTTTTGTTTTGCAAGTAATTCGTTTCATGTTCGCACAAATCCATGGCTAGTCAAGACTATAAGTTAACTCACTCAGCCAAACACTGCTATACAACATGACTGACCATATGAGACAACATTGTTCGTGTTACTGAGTTATATATAATTATATAAATTTATACACTCACAATAACTTTACCGTAAAAGTTCAACAGTTGTTTAAAAAGTAAATCAGTAAAATTGTTTTAATTGAATAAGTAGTTAAATTGCAAAGAAATATATTTTTTAACTTTTTCTACCAGTCATTCAATAAATAAAATACACAAAATACGGACTTTCGGTAGAAGTTAAAATATTCAATCAATATTTTCTGTTAAAAACAATCAGTTGTTAGTATACAATTAATTTTAAAATAAACGATAAATCTATTATTTTTATCGGTTTTGCCAGTTATATAAATAACAATTAAAAATAAACGACAAAATACAATTGTTTTAAACGAAAAGTGGGTAGTCCTTTTTATACCCTACACCACTATGTGGTCAGGGTATTATAAGTTTGTGCTGATGTTTGTAACACCAAAAAATATTGGTCGTAGACCCACCTTATAGTATACCGATCGGTTCAGAATTTTTTTTTATTTCGATTTAACGATGTCCGTCTGTCCGTCCGTCCGTCCGTCTGTCTGTCTGTCCATGCAATCTTGTGCGCACTCTACAGGTCGCAACTATTAAGATATTTTGATGAAATTTGGTACGCAGACCTATGTTGGGCCAAGGACGAACAAGTTTGATTTTGGTGAACATCGGTCCATGTTTAGACCTAGTGCCCATATAAGGGTCCTACCAAAATTATACTGTTTATACGCTGAAGGTCGTAAATACTAAGATATTTTGATGAAATTTGGTACGCAGGCCTACATTGGCCCAATAACACAGCCTATTGATTTTGGTGAATATCGGTCCATGTTTAGACCTAGTGCCCATATAAGGGTCCTACCAAAATTATACTGTTTACACGCTGCAGGTCGTAAATATTAAGATATTTTGATGAAATTTGGTACACAGACCTATATTGGCCCAATAACGCAGCCTATTAATTTTGGTGAACATCGGTCCATGTTTAGACCTAGTGCCCATATAAGGGTCCTACCAAAATTATACTGTTTATACGCTGCAGGTCGCAAATATTAAGATATTTTGATGAAATTTGGTACACAGACCTATATTGGCCCAATAACGCAGCCTATTGATTTTGGTGAACATCGGTCCATGTTTAGACCTAGTGCCCATATAAGGGTCCTACCAAATTTGCAGGTCGCAAATATTAAGATATTTTGATGAAATTTGGTACATAGACCTATGTTGGCCCGAGGACGAAGCCTATTAATTTTGGTGAACATCGGTCCATGTTTAGACCTAGTGCCCATATAAGGGTCCTACCAAAATTATACTGTTTATACGCTGCAGGTCGTAAATATTAAGATATTTTCATGAAATTTGGTACACAGACCTATATTGGCCCAATAACGCAGCCTAATAATTTTGGTGAACATCGGTCCATGTTTAGACCTAGTGCCCATATAAGGGTCCTACCAAAATTATACTGTTTATACGCTGCAGGTCGCAAATATTAAGATATTGTGATGAAATTTGGTACATAGACCTATGTTGGCCCAAGGACGAAGCCTATTGATTTTGTTGAACATCGGTCCATGTTTAGAACTAGTGCCCATATAAGGGTCCCCCCAAAATTGGCTTGGTTACAAACTGCAGATCGCAAATATTAAGATATTTTAATGAAATTTGGTGCGCTGACTCACATTATAGAAAATTTTGACACAAGCCCCATTTTAACCCATTCGAATTTCGGATCCAAACAATACACCAGACTGGTGTAGGGTATTGTATAGTCGGCATGCCCGACTTTAACCTTTTTACTCGTTTTAAATTATTTTCGATTGTTTTTAAGGAAAAAATATTATGAATGTATATATAGATGACTTATAAAAAAATGTTTTATGTGCCCGAGCTGGGATTCGATAATAGTACCTCAGTCACATATATAATTATGTGTGGGGTTATATATGACAATATATAATAACATATTAAAATATTATTAACTCCAAGTTGCAGTAAACATAACTTTCAGGTGCTGTTGGCAGTAAAAGGGTTAATTTTTTTAAGATCTGTAAAAAGAATATTTACAAGTAAATTAAATTGAGTTAAAAAAGGAAAAAAAAAAAATTTGTGCCCGAGCTGGGATTCGATAGTAGGGTCCCTCAGGTAATATGTGACTATATATAATTATATATTAAACACATAGAAAATATTACTGACGTGGGACCATATATAATCATATCCAAAATTATATTGTCAATCTTGCACCATATATGGAATCATATATAATCATATCTTATATCATTTAATGTAATATATAATCATATATAAAAATATCTTACATCATACAACCAAAAAATTTTTATAACAGGGCATATATTACTATATCTTAAAATATATGGCTTATATGCCACCATATGTGATAATATATTATGTTATATATGATCATTTATAATTATATATGACAACAGATCTGTCATATCTCATTATGTATAGCATATATGGTTGATATCTAATTTTATAAAAGACAATATATAAAAATATATGGTTATATAAGGTACCACATAAGAAACATATAATTATATATGACTATTCATGACAACATATATACTCACATATTATAAGATAAAACAAGATATTACTATATACGACTATATATAAATTTTTTTGATCGGGTATTTAGTACATAATTCAAAATAATATATATGTGTATATGATGTCATATTAAAAAAAATTCATTTCGTTTTGGATAAAATTATATATTACCGGATTTAGAGTCACACTAGAAAATTTGTCAATTGGCTTTTGGATATAATTATATATTACATCAAACACTGGACAAATTTTCAATCTCATTTTGAACATAATCATATCTGGGGACTTTTGACAAAACAATTTAAGTTGACTTCAGACCATTTTCCAAGATTTTTGTCAACAATATAACTTTTGAATTCGCATATTTCTGTATAGACTAAAAAAATTGTAAAACCTCTAAAATCAACTTCTTTCGAAATTTTATTAATTTCCAACTTATTTAATTTCCATCATTAGGAGCTTTCAATATAGGGATGTTTTTCGTGCGCCGTTTTGAAAAGAAAGTAATAAATTGCAACATTTATTTGCTGTATGAATTGGATGTTATAGTCCCAGATTATGATTTTAAAAAACATCAGACTTAAAAAATTGCAAAGTAATGGCGGAACGCGAAAAAAATCTTTATGGCACAAAAAACTTAATTAGCGATTTTCATTCTGCAAACAAATATACTGATGTGTAAATTATCTTTTTTGTAAATTTTTTTCCGCGACTTTTTTTTGGGATTTTTTTTGCAACTAGCCACCGAACTTTGTTCCATAGCTGTTAAATTTCGATTACGATTACTAATCAATTAGATTAGATCTTAACCTCAAACCTGCTAAATTAGAATTAATAAAAATACATATTAATTACAATATTAATTGTATTTGGTCTATACCACGCGTTTGAAAAAACAACACTTAACTAAAAAAATAAAAATGCCCTGTTGGCTGTCCGTCTCCAATATACACAAATTGCCTGCACTTCTACGTAAAAACCATACGTCAGTTTGGCAACATTTGCGAAAAGGTGACACGGAGGAAATAAGAAGATAAACAGGAAATCTGAAGTAGAATGCTTGTATATGTCTGCTTGATCACTTCTAAAAGTATTCATACAGAGACAATCTGACAATAAAAATATAAACAATAATACAATTTAATGGAAAATCACTGATGAAGCCTGTCCATAAAAAAGGCAGAAACTGGATCTAGTCTAATTTCCAAATTTAATGTGTTTATAACTTTTGAAGAAAATGTTTATTCTTCTTCTTAACCTCAAACCTACTAAATTAGATTACATTTTGAAAAGAATTGTATTGATTATATAATTCTCTATTAAACAATTTCTGATTACTAATTGATTGCGATTACAAATAATCTAAAAGTAATAAAGATTACTTGAGATTACAATAAAATAATCAAAAAGAATCAAAAGTAATCAAAAAATAATTCGACTACTTTCAAAGATTACTTTTGATTCTTTTTGATTATTTTCAAAAATATTCGGCATGAGTTACAGTGCCTTAGTAGAATTTTTGCGTGATTGAAATGTTCAGAAATGTCATTTGAATTTTCAAAGAACATTTTGGATAAGTTTTCATGGTGAAAATATAGAAATTACTTGGGTTTTTATACCCTACACCACTATGTGGTCAGGGTATTATAAGTTTGTGCTGATGTTTGTAACACCAAAAAATATTGGTCCTAGACCCACCTTATAGTATACCGATCGGCTCAGAATTTTTTTTTTTATTTCGATTTAACGATGTCCGTCTGTCCGTCCGTCCATCTGTCTGTCTGTCCATGCATTCTTGTGCGCACTCTACAGGTCGCAAATATTAAGATATTTTGATGAAACTTGGTACACCGACTTATGTCGTCCCAAGGACGAAGCCTATTGATTTTGGTTATATTTTTTATACGCTGCAGGTCGTAAATATTAACGCAGTCAATTGATTTTGGTGAACATCGGTCCATGTTTAGACCTAGTGCCCATATAAGGGTCCTACCAAAATTATATTGTTTATACTCTGCAGGTCGCAAATATTAAGATATATTGATGAAATTTGGTACACAGACCTGTCTTGGCCCAACAACGCAGCCTATTGATTTTGGTGAACATCGGTCCATGTTTAGACCTAGTGCCCATATAAGGGTCCCCCCAAAATTATATTGTTTATACGCTGCAGGTCGCAAATATTAAGATATTTTGATGAAATTTGGTACACCGACCTATGTCAGCCCAAGGACGAAGCCTATTAATTTTGGTTAACACCGTTCCATGTTCAGACCTAGTGCCCATAAGGGTCCCCCAAAATTATATTGTTTATACGCTGCTGGTCGCAAATATTAAGATATTTTGATGAAATTTGGTACACCGACCTATATCAGCCCAAGGACGAATCCTATTGATTTCGGTTAACAGCGGTCCATGTTTAGACCTAGTGCCCATATAAGGGTCCCCCCCCCCAAATTATATTGTTTATACGCTGCTGGTCGCAAATATTAAGATATTTTGATGAAATTTGGTACACCGACCTATATCAGCCCAAGGACGAAGTCTATTGATTTTGGTGAACATCGGTCCATGTTTAGACCTAGTGCCCATATAAGGGTCCCCCCAATATTGGCTTGGTTATAAACTGCAGGTCGCAAATATTAAGATATTTTAATGAAATTTAGTGCACTGACTCAAATTATAGAAAATTTTGACACAAGCCCCATTTTATTTAACCCATTCGAATTTCGGATCCAAACATTAGTTGGCTTTTACCCTGACTGGTGTACGGTATTGTATAGTCGGCATGCCCAGTTGTACGACCTGCAGTTTGTAACCAAGCCAATTGTGGGGGACCCTTATATAGGCACTAGCTCTAAACATGGACCGATTTTAACCAAAATCAATAGGCGTCGTCCTTGGGCCGACATAAGTCGGTGTACCAAGTTTCATCAAAATATCTTAATATTTGCGACCTGTAGAGTGCGCACAAGAATGCATGGACAGACAGACAGACGGACGGACAGACGGACATCGTTAAATCGAAATAAAAAAAAATTCTGAGTCGATCGGTATACTATAAGGTGGGTCTGGGACCAATATTTTTTGGTGTTACAAACATCAGCACAAACTTATAATACCCTGACCACATAGTGGTGTAGGGTATAAAAATCCACTGAAAAGTACTTAGCAAGTACCATACTACTTAGCAAGTACCAAATGTACTTAACAAGTACCATAGTACTTAGCAAGGTCATGTACTTAGCAATTACCATAGACTTAGCAAGTACCAAAAGTACTTAGCAAGTACCATAGTACTTGGCAAGTACCAAAGGTACTTAGTATAAGTACCAATAGTACAAGTACCAATAGTACAAGTACCAATAGTACTAAGCAATAGTACCTGTTAAGAACCTTGGTACTTGGAAAATAACAAGTAATTGTACTTAAGTAAAAGTACATTGAAAGTACTTGTAATTATTTTTTTAAAGTACCAAGTACTTTACTAGTACTTAAGTACTGAGGTACTGAATACTTCCCGACTGTGCTATGTTCCACTGTGAATTAATTGATTAAATATATATTATTGTTTTAATTTTTTTTAATATTATTTCTATTTTGTATCATGTTCTTTAGTTCTAATAACGAGAAATAAATAAAATATCTAAATGAAATTTTATTAGCGACCCAATCTCATTTTTAAGGGTTAAACATTGGGGTAAAATATGACCCAAATTTTGGGTTTTTATTTCTACATAATAGACAAATGAAAGATGTTCAAAAGTGAAAGTGAATTTCAGGAGTTCCGATTGGGCTATGAAAGTTGATGGAAATCGCTAAAGACTTCTCTTCCTAAATCGATTAAAAATTTTACTAAAAAAATTACTTTGTTTAGTTTTTTTTTAAATATTATTATTACATATAATTTTTACAACAAATAATTACAAAGTCGGAATTCTTACTAATTTATGTTTCCAAAAAGATACAATAATTAAAACTCGGCTGGAAAATGTCCAAATTACTATAAATTCCCCAGGCCATTGCATTAAAAATGAATTGACTATGAAATTCAAGGGCAACATTTTGAGAAATTTTCTAATACTAATTTTTTCTATTCTCTAGATTCAAGAAAACTCATAAAGACTGCGTTCGATGAAATTAGTGCACGAATAAATTCAAATAACTTTTGAACTACACTCTAAAAAGTGCATATAAAATTACTGCTATAAGTTTGGTAAATTTTTGTTTAAAATGACACAAAATGCCTAAAGTTGATTCAAAAAATGTTTAACAAAATAATTTACGCATTTTTATACAAAAACTGCACACATAATAAAGAATTTGCATGTTGCTAAACATGTTTATAATTTGTTACACACTTTTTCTGTATAGTTAAGCATTGAATAGGGTACATACTTTTAAAATATAAATTTTACACACATGTGCCTAATTATACTAATATTAATGTTTTATTTAAATTTGTCAATATTTTTTGTCAAAGAAATAAAAAATCATAAAAGTACAAACTTAAAAATCAATTGGACCGCTAAAAACTAAAATTGGTAGTGAAATATCCAAAGGAATGAAAAGGATTTCCCATGGGGAAACTGCTTTCAAAATGAGCTTCGATATTCATCAACAAAATTGTTATTGGGTAAGCGTGTATTAATTTTGCTATTGCGCCGTGTGGTAATATCTAAACATTTTTTGTTTTTAAGGACTTGGAGCAAGGAATATCCCAAATTGTTTGAAGACCAAAGAAAGCCATCCACATATAAAGTGGCAAAACTAGTTATACAAGTTTATGAAAACAAGGCACTGGCAAAGCAACAGTTTTGGAATTTCGTCAGCGCTTTTAAAGTCTTTCACAAAATTAGCAACTGGTAAAACTTTGGAATGAAGCGGTTTGCCAAAGAACCAAAATTTGCGCCACTTTTAGGACATGTATAAATAGTTTTGGGACGATGACTTTTAAACGATGTTTTTAATTTGGAATGTTTAGAATTCAAAAAAATATCCTCTGTTAATTGAGAAGCTGCTGCCGCAAATTTGCAAAAATATTGTAAATTTCGGTAAAAAAAATAGCTAATAAGGGAGCTAACCCCGGAGTCTTCCACCGATTGCTCTGATATTTATATATGTGATTGAGTGACAAAATAAATGATGTGTTCACTTTTTTGCGAGGAAAGAAAATTTCTGATTTTTTGTAATACTTATAGTTTTTTTCATACTTTCCGAAGTTAATTAAAGGCAAATTAGATGCCAAAGAAAGAAAGATATTTGAGAGACCAAAACTAATGTGTGTAAAATTCTTCAATTACCAAAAAGATTCGAACATTTCTAAATCGGATTGTATGCGTCTAGATTTGAGACCGTGTCCGCTAAAAATGTACACATGTATTTAAGTTTTCTTTCCCACGTCAGACATCCAAATTTCATCAAAATCCATTGGTCCCTCCCAAAGATACCTTTGCTGAAAGTTTTCGTTTTCTCAGTGCTTTACTAATGCATCAATAAACAGTTGGACGTTGCCAAATCTATTTTTAAATAAACCCTTATAAGCAATTGGTCTTTGCAAGTAGTTATGTTACAATTTTGAGATTTTCCCAGTACTTTGCCCCTGGAAATATAAAGGCAAATACAGTTAGAAAGCATTATAACGGGATAAGCGCTCAAATTGTAATTACACGCAGGTTAAAACAATTCATAAGCCTTTGAAAAATAATTTGCAAAACAAAAAGGTGCAAATGACTATAGAGTAACAGATAATGTGAACTAAATGGTTTTTTAAATTTTTGCAGATAGCCCTTATTGAATATAAGCCCTTGATATGAATTTTTCTTACCAACTTTTTCCTGTGAAATCTCCTTTTTATACTGAGGACTTTTCCTTGAAGAAAATTGTTTATATTCTGGTTAAATTTTTTTAATCCTCATATTTATTCCTCATATTGATATCCATTAGATTTCCTAAAGAAGAATCTTTGTAATCTAAAAAAATTTACTTATAGAAAAAATCCTCAAAGTATGAAGACTTTTTAACTGGTTGTCTATAAGAAAAACCATTCGCAACTTTTTTTAATATTTTTCATGTTATTCGTTATTGTTAATATTCATTGATATTGTTTTCTTTCCTCAATAATTTCTTTTGTTAATAAAAACACTGAAGTAAATCTTTTAAATGCATCTTTTATTTTAAGGGAGTATAATTTAATAAACAAATTCAATGTATACGCATTAATCAGCGTTTTTATAGACATTTTAATTGTAGGTTGAAGCACTTAATATAGCTTTTTTATGCACATTCAGTTAAAATTTAAACAATTTTTAAAAGTTGCTAAACCTTTTTGATATAATTAAAGACGTAATTTTACACACATTGTGTCTATTATTTTTAAACACAATGTGTCTATGTATTTTAATTTTAAACACAATGCCTATGTTTGACCAATTTATAGTAGGTATCAAGTTACCTACATTTAAAAGAGTAGAGTTCAACAAAAATTTATTAGAGTGTAGTTGACATATGGGTGATATCAAAAAATGTGATAAAAACCGTGTAACCACCTAATTTCTAATGCATGGATTACATTTGAGTTACATATTTCGGTATATATCAGCGCATTGTCACCTGTTTTACAAAATTTATAACAATCTGACCAATTTTTGGTTAATACATAAAATTTGTGACCAATTTTATAGGCCAAATGTAAACTCCGTAACAAGTAACTCATATAATTTTTGAACTTAAATATCTTATATTTTAATAACCAATAAAGATAAATACTAACTGTAAGCATTTTTATGAAGAGGAAAAGTGCCGTTTTTAATAAAAATTAATACATTTCACAAACTTTTTCGTATATCTTAGCTATCACGACTTCAACTCTGTAACGATTTTTCGTCATAATTTTTGATAAAAATGCATATACCAGAATTTTGGTGTTATCTATTATTTATATTCCGAAAAGTATAATGTTATTTATACTCAAATGATCGTTGGACTGTAAGTAATCATCCAGTATAACAGACTTGAAGCTTTTGTCTTTAATAAGATTTGAAAGAATGTGAACATTAACATTAAATTTGCAAAAACTGAATACTATTCAAGTCGTTTTGGAGAGGCTATTGATTCTAAACAAACTTGGAAAACCATCCGTGAAATAGGAATTGGTAAAACAAAACAAACGAATAACTGTCAAGCAGATGCTAATGTGCTTAATAATGCTTTCACGAACATACCTATGGTTCAAATAAATAATAATTTTTACAATTTCCCAACTATAAATAACACTGACGAAGACCATCTGTTCGAATTTTCTTGCGTTAGTCAGTCTGATGTTTTTACTTATTTTTCACTCATAAAATCGAATGCAGTGGGTTATGATAATATGCACCCAAAGTTCATAAAGATACTGTTACCTCTACTCCTACCATTTATAACTCATTTGTTGAATACTATTATAATGTCAAGTACTTTCCCAATGAAATGGAAACATGCTAAAATATTGCCACTACCAAAATCGAACACAGAGTTTAGGCCGATAGCTATTTTATGTTTCCTCTCAAAAGTGTTAGAAAAGCTTTTACATGCACAAATGTGCTCTTTCATTGAACAAAATCGTTTGTTAACCAATAAACAATCCGGGTTTCGCTCAAATCATAGTTGCGTAACTGCTTTACTGGATGTCTCTGAAAATATACGTAGTGAGCTAGATGATGGTAAATTGAATTTTTTGGTGCTCCTCGATCATTCCAAAGCATTTGATACGGTTGACCATAATATACTGTGCATGAAACTTGCTAATTTTTTTAAGTTCTCCCCATCGTCAACGAGGCTTTTGCGCTCATATTTAAACGATCGTTCTCAATCTGTCCAGGTGAATAATACAACGTCAAACCCAATTAATGTTTTTAGAGGAGTGCCCCAAGGGTCCATCCTTGGGCCATTGCTTTTTTCAATTTATGCTAATGATTTGCCAAACCAACTAGTACATTGCAAAATTCATATGTATGCAGACGATGTTCAATTGTACTTAAGTAGCCCTGCTAGATCTGTTGCTGAAAATATAGCTAAACTTAATGACGACTTAAATAGGATATTTCTCTGGGCAACTGCAAATGGCTTATGTCTAAATCCCTTGAAGTCAAAGTGCATGGTCATCCATAAAAAAACAATTGTGCCTGTCATTGAAGATGACATTGTAATAAATGGAGAAAAAATAGAGCTTGTTAATGCTGCCAAAAATCTCGGGTTGATTTTTAATAACTATCTAACATGGAATGATCATATAAACTCACTCGTCGGTCAAACTTATATCAAGTTAAGGTCGCTTTGGGCAACTCAATACTTTACTCCGCTGAAGATTAAAATACTCCTTGCCAAGTCATACCTGATTCCTGGGTTAATATACGGATGTGAAGTATTTGCAAGTTGTGATGATACTAGCAAACGTAAGTTAAATGTTTTATACAATAATGTTCTTCGATACGTTTATGGATTGCGAAAGTTTGATCATATTTCTGAAGTTGCCAATAACTTATATGGTGTATCTTTTGAAAATCTCCTTAAGATACGAGTACTTGTATGTCTACATAAAATAATATATACTGAAACACCACAATATCTTTACGACAAAATACGATTTGCCAGATCACGAAGAGGAAGGAAAATTATTGTCCCTTTACACCACTATCTTGTATCTGAATGGAATTTCTTTGTATATGCAGTACGTCTTTGGAATTTACTTCCACATACCCAACAACTCAATAGCAACGCAAATAGTTTTAAAAAATTCCTATTTGCATTTTTTGCCTAAATGTACACATATTATTTCGTTTAAATATGTTAACTTTTATTTTTCATTAAACTCAATGTTTGTATTAGTATGTACTTAATAATTTTGTAAACTGTCCTTTAAGAATATTGGATTCCTGTACTATAATTATAAGATTCACTCTTGTTGTACAGGAAATGGAAAATAAATAAATAAATAAATAAAAATAAAAAATAAAATAAAAAATGTTGTAAACTCCGTTCCTAATTTTTACACCAAACTATTTAACGAGTAAGAAAAACAATGTCATATTTGGATTCACCTTGTAGGCATCATGCGATTTTGTTTCGGAAAAGAAATTCTGACAAAGCGTTTCTGAAAGAAAACGAAAAAAGTAACCAAATGTAAACTCCGTAACTGTAAACTGCGTAACCACAATTGTTTGCATCAGATTTCATTCAAATAAATGTAGATAAATGTTTAAAATATTTTAAAATAACCCTAAACAGAGGTGATTCAACTAATAAACTAATATTTATGCGTCAAAAGACGATTCAACTAATAATTTTGCGTCAAATCAAAAAAAGTTATCAGTTTTTTACCCTAAGCTGCTAGAGCGAAAAACGATTGATTTTGCATTTCATTGGTTTTGAATCGATATTTCGAGTCATTACTGACATTAGTTTGACAAATTAAATTTGTTTCGCACAATTTAAGAATTTTTTGATCGCGAAATGGTATGTTTTTAATATATTATTTTGTTACTGCGCAACCGCCGTTTGGATTTTAAAAAATTTTATATTTTTGAAAAGCATTTAAAAGGACCAAAACTACAAAATTAAACAAAAAATAAAAATTTTTTTCGCGGAATGAATTGTATTTTTATTCGCGAAACCGCCAATTTGATAAACACAAATTATATATCATTGGAAAGCAAGTTGAAAACCCAAATACGAAAAACTAATAAATTGAAGAAAATTCGTACTCAATTTTTTTTGTTATATCTTTTGCTTGCAGAAATATAAACTCCGTTACAACAAAAAAAATTAAAATTGTGCAAAAAAAGTTATTGCGACAACTTGTAGAAGAGATTTTTTGCAATTAGGTTTATAATGACTAAACTTACTGATTCCATTAAGAAAAAACCGAAATATTAACACTTTTTGCTTCTCACAAATTTGGCCCAAAAATTTATCACATTTTTTGATTTCGCCCATATACAAAAGAAAAAAAACGTTTTTTTAACAGAAATCTTATTCATATTTACACTTAATAAAAAAAATATTACACATTAGTGGTTTTTAGTGAAAAATTTAATTTTTTATGAAAATCCTCCCATTAAACTTTTAATAGTGCCTTCAGTGATTTTTTTGCTTGATGATAACTATTTTCTTGAAAGTGTTTTAGTGTTTTCAGCAACATGTTTTGTACCCTTCATGATCCTTTTTACCAGAGCCCAATATCTTTCAATGGATCTGAGCTCTGGGCAGTTAGGTGGATTTGCATACTATATTTCATTAAATAATCGAATTATATTTTCAGCTCATTCTAAAGCCAATAAGTATCGAATAATTTTGAAACTTGACATGGGGATTTGTACATATTTAGCAAATGCATCTTGATTAAAAAAAATAAATTTTGAATTTGAAAAAAATTTACAAGTAATAATGTGAGCACTAGTTTCATCGAACGCAGTCTACATATGGGCTACTGTCTCTCTTGGATAACCCTTTCCTAGGTACTTCAGAATATTTTTAGAGCATCTTCAAAACTCCATTTTCAGTTTTTTAAAAATCTTGTTGAAAAAAAATTTAATTTTAGGGTTGCACTTTTAGGTGTTACTGAGAAGATTATAGCAAATAAAAATTGTAAATACTACATTTGTTGTTCCTTTAATTTCAGCGAATTTGGAGAAAAATTGTATTTTTTTGCCAAAATTTGGAAAAAGTGCAAAAGTTGTTTACTGTTGCTGAATTCATTTCAATAAACATCAGATTACTTTGACCCAAATCATAAGGACTATATTCCGAAAAATTTATCAAAATCTAACTACGTCCCTTGTTTCCCACGGAGGTCAAAAGTAAATTTTTTGGATAATTTGGGTTTTTCATGAAAATGTATCGAAATACTTTGTTAGTTTCACGGATTTTGATGAAACTTATGGCGTTTTCTTTTCTGAAAAGAATGTTGCCTTTTTTTGCATTTTGCTTTTAAATTGCCTATTTTGTGTTCTTTTCTAAATTAAGGGTAACATTCTAAGAGGGCTAGGTGTTCTTTTCTAAAAATGTTGCCTAAATAAAGGGCAAAAAGGTAACATATTTCGCCCTCAAAAAATTTACGGGGTAGAGTGTTGCCCTGTTTTTTTCTTTATGTCAACGCCATGTGTATATACTGTAATGTTTTTTGCCAGCTAACTCACAACTTGGTGGCCTAGGGGGTACTATCATGGCTTCTGATGCAGTAGGTCGCAGGTTCAAACCCGGGTTGGAGCACAATATTTTTTTTTTGTTTTTTTTTTTGTTTTTATAAAATTTTAATTAGATTTTTATAGTTTTGCTGTTATTTAGTATTTAACAATTTTTTAGGCTAAAAATAAATAAAAAATTATACAATTTGCTTTAAATATGAAAAAAAAAAAAATTTAATTGAAAAAAGAAAATACATAAAAAAATTTATTTTTTACTTTGTCTGGAATTTGAACCCGTCCAGCCCATGTCAAAGGCAGGCATCACAACCACTAGGCTACAATTAGTAATAGTTTGCGTAAACAATATTGCATACGAGTATACAATACACATACATATGTTTAGAAAAATGCAACAGTGATTTTATTGTGTTCTATTCTGATTGAAAAAATGTAACATTTTAATGGGGTGAGGGCAACATTTTTAAATTGTTGCCTTTTAACAAGGCAACATTTTTTTCCAGAAAAGAAAACGCCATTAAATTAAGAAATTCCCGCAGTCTTAAATCGATATTTTCAATGAAAAATTTAAATGCAAATTTTTAAAAGGTTAAAATACATTGCTTGAAGAAAATATCATAATTAACCAGTTTATGCACTGCGGTCAAAATGACCCAAAAGTTTTAAAACGTTGAAATTTATTATTTAATAAAAATATCTGCATAATAAACTTAAAAGTGTTTTAACTTAAGAGTTATAAGAAGACAACATCGAAATTAACCTTTACATGCACTGGGGTCAAAACTACTCAAAATGTTTAAAACCTAAAAATACATTGTTTGATAAAAAATAGTTCCATAATAAGCACAATGGTTTTTTATTTAGAGAAATTCTAAAAAAAATTACGAGAAAATCTCGTAATTAACCCTTAAAATATCAAATAAAAGCTTCCTAAGAGGCGCATCTACTGGTATTTATATAAAGCATGTCGGATTATGTCCAACTTTTTTTGTTATTCAATTCGTAGTTTTTTCTTATAGCACATTTGTTTGGGGAATTGTCGTTGGTTTTAGTTCAAATTTAGTTTAAATTTAATCGAGGGGGTGTCTGAGCTTTTTTTGGTATTCGTTAACGTTCAGCTTTGGAGCACATAGCGCCTTTTTCACCAATATTTCAAATAAGTGACAACTCTGGGTCTTCGAGATACGTAATATGGGTATCAAAATTTTTACTTTCTCGAGTAATTTAACGCTGTGTACATTAAATATAATTTTTTTAAATTTTAGACACGTTTCCAAAGGAAACTAAGTTAGTATTTCTTCTCACTTTTTATCCTTAAACGTGAGATTGAGCCGTTAAAAAGAAATATAATTTCGCTCCTCTATCACACATTCAAATTTCAATCAAATCGGATAGGTCATGAGATTTCATGTATCACTAACAATTAAAAGATTGAATATACAACAGATTTGCTAGTATTAAAAGACAATTCATAAACGCTTTTGAATAAAATTTTTAATTAAATGCTAAA
The DNA here is from genome assembly GCA_949987735.1 of Leucophora obtusa. NCBI lineage: Eukaryota > Metazoa > Arthropoda > Insecta > Diptera > Anthomyiidae > Leucophora > Leucophora obtusa. Next base: position 126,115,081 of record OX465297.1, on the reverse strand, counting down.
CAGTGTTTACCAATAGCTTAGAAATTACTAGTTATTATATTTTCGTTTAATATGTCACTTAATAATTTCCTAATATGCATTTTGGCAAGTCCCTAAAGTTTAAAATGAAAATGTGAACACAACAAAAAATATAGTCAGTTTATAATTTGTAATACAATGTTACTTAATAGTGTTTGAGCAGTTTAAAATAATAATCACTTTTTTTCTTCTTTAGAAAAATATATTTAGCGTACAAAACAAAGTCACGACCTGCCTCAATATTTAAGAGAACAGGAAACAACGTACACAGTCACAAACAAAAAGCACACACACACACGGTATTATAGTGATAGCAACTGGATCAAGCAAAGAAAGAAAGAAAAAGAAAAAAAAACAAACTTAAAAAACGTGTTTAAATTTTTAAAGATGTTTACAAAACAAACAAGACATTTTTTCACAACTTTCAAAGCAAGAATGAATAAAAAATATACATATATTGAAAAATATTTAAATTAGTAAAAATCTCTGTTAAAGGAAACCAACAAAAAAAAAGTTGATATCAACATTAAACTTCTTTAATGTTTTCAACATTGATAAACACATGACTTTTTTTCGGTTTTGCACATTAAAATGTTGTATTTTGTTTGATAAAGGATTAAAGAATACAATTTATATACTAAGCAGCATGTGGCTGTGTGTATATTACAACATGTTGGAGTTGGATGTACTGGTTAAATGTTGCAAATGTATTTTGGATTCTGTAGTGTTTGTAACATGACAAAGTATCATCAAAGTAAGTAAAAAGCAAAAGGTATTTCACTTCAAATTATTCTAAAATCAGTTAAATGTAAACTTTTGAACGCAACGGTTATATATACGGAAAACCAACCACTAAAAAGGATTAAAGTTTGTGAAACAAAAAATAAATAAACAGATATAAGTGAAGTCTTAATAATTTAAATATTTTATAAAGGATATGTGTGCGTGTGTATGTAATGCAAAATTAATGGAGATTTGTTTGAAAATAAAATTTTAAAATAAATGGAAATTGATACAATATAAAGAAATATACTTATTAAAGTGCATTCAAGCATTAAGAGTAATATAATAAAAAATGTTAGATGCATTTTTATAACCTACTTATTTTATATGGATGTGGTATTAAAAACCACTACTAAAAATATGAAATTACTTAGAATATTTAAAACAATGAAGACTAACAATCTAGTATGAAATTCTATAAGATATATGAAATTGAATAGCAAAACAGGCCAGCTTCCGTTTATCTCCCGATCAAGATCAGAGAGAAGAAAAACGAAAACATACGAATAATAATAATAAGCTTTACAATACTAATACTACGACAAACATTTTTCATTAATAGTTATTTTTAATTTCAATCAAGTTTTTAAAATTCGACTTACTAAACCAAAAGTTCTATACCGCCATATTAAGTCTACTAGCTATAAAAATCAACTGGCTCACTTTGGAAAAAGGATTTCGGAGGAAAGCAGTTTTCTCATTTTTCAAAAATAAACTTTACATAAATTAAAAAAAAATAAATTACAAAAATTTAAACATTTAAATGTGCAACTAGCATTGCATTATAATTGTGTATACTTACGAAGTATATTGGCTTGTGGGTATTTACAAGGTGGCCATACTCTGGTTAAAGTAAGCCAGCTTGTGTTTTGGGTTTGAAAGTATTCGGCGATACCTTACACACCCAGCGTATGGCAGCATTGTAAGGGCCAATAAGCCCCCAGTAAAAACATGCTCTCAACTACTTATCAGCCAATTAGCTCGCTTAATTCTTTGGTTCACGATGCCAAAAAAGTAATGGGTACCCATTTTTTTGTGTTTTTTTTTTTTTTTTTGTAAATGAGAGGGCATAGAGTACTCATTACTTTGTGTTTTTTGTAAGTGAGAAGATAATGACTACTTTTAGGACATCGCAGACAAAAGTAATTAGGCGAGTAAATAGGCGGGTAATTATAGTTGAAAATCTGTTTTTGCTAAGCCAATACACTTTGTTTGCATACAGCAGTATAATGGCATGTAAATTAGACAATATTTTTTGAAAATTTAAATTTTTTAATTGCATATACAATTGCTATGAACCAGTGTTTGTATACTAGACCGTATCACCTTAGAGGCAAAAAAAGTGCGCAGCACACCTTCAAATATAAACTATTTTTACAAGGCAATTCCAAAAGAAAAAAAAATTTTCTTGCCGAACGAAGGGGTCGCCTTTTTTAATTTTTCGTCATAGCATCGGCATTTAAAGACGCATTATAAAGTGTGATACATCAATTTTTTTGCCTCGAGGAGACCAGTGTTTTGCTATAAAAGAAAAATCCTATGAAAAAAAATTTAAAAAGGCGACCCTACGTTCGGCAACCAAAAAAATAAAAAACAATTCTGCTGGGTTTATCAAAAACTTCCTTAGCAAAAGTTTAATGATTTTTTACGAGCTTTAATTTTCTGATATTAGGGTGGTAGCAACTGAGATCTGGTGGGTACATACTACAATGGGATACTTGAGGTCAATAGTCCTTATAGCAAAACATTTGTCCGCTCGAGAGAAAAACATCGATGTATCATACTTTAAGATCCGACTGTAAATGCCAAAGATATAACGAAAAATGTAAAATGGTGACCAAAAAAAAATTTTTTTTGAAACCTCCTTATCAAAATGATATATATTGGACAGTGTACATATGGACTTACATTGTGTGGACTAACACAATTTTCTAGAGGGTATGTTCGATGAAATTTTAAATTGTCAAAGGAGGATTTTTTTTCAACGACCGTAAAGCACTTTTAAAACATGAAGTCTGATACCCATATTCGAGTAATAGAGTTGCTACTATTTTGTAAAAAACAAGTTTTTGGAAAAAACTCCGATAAAACGCGAATTTTATTGCAGCTAATATCGAAAAATGAAAAAATACGGGTGCGATTAAAATTAACAAGGATTAATATTTTTAAATTTGACTATACGTACCCATATAAAGTACCTTAAATTAACACATTTCTTACAACAAGATTTACAAAACAACGAAAACATACAAAAAAAAAGGTACCAAAAAACGGCCCTTAAAAAATCCCTATCCGAAAGTATGACATTTGTGTTTCCTTGGATCAAAAAAAAATACAAATACAAATAAATGGAAAAACAACCCATTTTAATTTTTGACCAAAGTTTTAACCTTCTCAATGCCCGAGATGAACGATAATTTCAGACGCCCCAACCTTAGAATTTTTTCTCTACAAAATATCCGAATTTCATTAAGATCGGGTATTTTCACATAAGACACTTGAAGTGTTTCTAATTCGGTTAGTCGATTAACCGATTACTCGATTAATCGCCTCTATTTCCGTTAATGTTGAAACAAATAATTTAAAACTGAAACAATTATTCGACCCGAATAATCGGTTATAATTGGCCGATTAACCGGTTTCATTTTTAATATTGAATTTTCGTTTTCTTTTTTCCCCAAAACATCATAATTTTCTTAATCTTGCCCAAAAAATTGCAAGAAAAGCTTAGAAAAAAATCTTACATCAAATTCTTTAAAAATCTAGTAAAAGGAGTCCGTAAGCCTACAGATACCTTTTTTTGTAAGAACTCTACCTTTTCTTACATCTCCAAAGAAAGTGTGTATAATCTGTACAAAACTACATAAATTTTATAACATGTTCCACTAGAGTACCATGGAACCCTAACTCGTTTCAATTAAATTAATATTTGAATTAAAATAAATAACCTAAAGTTGAGACAAAATGAAAGTTAAAAAATTAGAATTTGACATCTGTAACTGCACACTGAGAGAATTATCTACATTTTTAAATTGATTAAATGAGGTTTCGCTGGAATTCCTCCACTGAAACTTGTCATAGATAAAAGTAGACGATTATCAACGTTTAACCCACCAAGGCAAATGACACTGATGATGGCTTTGTAGCGAAAGCTGTCTTGCTGGCTTTATCGAATTCTTTAAAATTTTTTATTCTTAGTAATATTCTTGTGAAAATTGTATCATCTTTCTTTAATTTGAAAAATAATTTAAAACAGAAAGTGACATTAATTTATGATCTAAACTCAAACTAAAGAATATTCATTGATTTAGTTTTTCATAAAATTTTATGAAAATACTAAAATACCTAATACTGTATTAGCGTAGGTTCTATTTTATATTATACAACCGGTTCTTTTTGTGTGGAGTTTGACCCAAAAGCAATAGGTTATTTTCCCCCAAGCTAAAACAGGTTGCTTTAGAACCGGTATTATAAAAGGTTGTAAAACTGGTTCCAGGACAGTGAAATTTAAATAAAATGGAAAAGTGGAACATAGAAAACTATTTGTTATATTATGGTTTTTAGCAACGTGTAAAGCGATAATCGACCAACACAAGACTTCTGGTTCGAGTCTTGGTGAGTGTGATACCAAATGAAAACTTGGAATTTTGAATAGAAAAAATTTAACTACAAGGAAAAGAAAGAGAGAAGGAATAATTGAGTATTGCAAATAAGGAGTACGGGGTACTATTTATATTTCGGGAACTGGCAACACTAATGTCAATATCTAAAATCTGGCAACACCATAATAAAATTTGACATTTTTTACAATAAACGTACTCACAATGCTTTGATGTATAAGTGCTATTTGTTTACAGTGAGTTAAGAAAATAAATTGGCCAAAAAATTTAAATTTCAAGAGAAGGTTTTCGTTGGATTATTTTTCACAACTTTCGACGTGGATTATCTCAACAAGAATGTGTCGATGAACTCAGTTCTTAATATGGCGATAAATCCCTATCAAAAACTACAGTATATCGCTGGTATAGTGAATTCAATCGTGGTCGCACTTCGGTCGTCGACGAATTCCGTGAAGGTCGTCCAAAATCGGTTGTTGTGCCACAAAACATCGATGCAGTGCGTGAACTGATAATGTAAGATCGTCATGTGACATATCGTGAGATAGAGGCATCCTTGCACATTAGTTCCACTTCAATACATTAGATTTTGCATGAACACTTAGTTGTAAAAAAATTTGCTCTCGTTGGCTACTCCATAATTTATCAATCCTCATAAAAGGCTCGTGTCGATTGGTGTAAGGGAATGATTAAAAAGTTCGACCGTGGTGCTATAAAAGACGTGTATAAAATCGTGACAGGTGACGCATCATGGATATATGCATATTAGCCGGAAACAAAACAGCAATCGACCGTGTGGGTAGACGGGCGAAATCCAACAAAAGTTGTTCGTGGAAGAAGCACGGCGAGGCAAATGGTAGCCTATTTCTTCGGCCGCATGGGTCATGTGGCCACTGTTCCGCTTGAGCAACTTATGACGGTCAATTCTGAGTGGTACACGACCATTTGTTTGCCGGAAGTCTTCGGAGAAATTCGTAAAACCAACCGCCAATGACGAATCATTCTCCATCATGACAATGCGAGCTCTCACACATCTCGTCAAACAGGTGAATTTTTGAGCAGTCAAAACATCGAATTGATGACTCATCCTCCGTACAGTTTTGATTTGGTAGTCAATGACTTCCTCTTGTTCCCGAATACAAAGGTAAACTGCGTGGTCAACGATTTACGAGCGCCGAAGAAGCAGTTGAAGCGTTCAAAAACCATGTTTTGGAGGTGCCTCAAGAGGAATGGAAAAACTGCTATTTTCATATAAAAATGTTTGTTATTATTTGCTATTTCCGAAATATAAATAGTACCCCTCGTATAAAAAAAAGCGAAATTTTTTTTAGCGGCTTTTTAAAAGTTGAGGTGGTGATGATAACTTACTGACCCATGCTGAAAATGTCAGTGACGACTTTCTAAAAATATGTCATCATTCATTTATCACAATGACCTCCTGCTGGTCTGTCCTGATGATATTTTTAAATTTGTATGAAAATGTCAAAAGGAATTTTGTATAGGAGCGGATCAGCAAGTTAGCAGTAACAGCTCTAACTTCACGAAATAAAAACTTATCAGAAAAATAAAATGCAAAAATTGAGGAAAATTGTGAAAGTTAAATTTAAAATTGCCTCAAAGATAGGGTGACCATTTTTTTCTGACTTCAAATCAGTACAAATTTTAAAAAATATTATCATAAAAAAAAAAAAAAAAATTTTTTTGTCAAGCAAGTGGTTTGGTTGAGGCATCAAAATTTTTCGGTAACCAACATAGAATCCTAAAAACCTTACACATTTCTCCCTATACAGACCCCAAGACAAAAATTCTTTTCGCATGAAAAAATACAGTTCTTTAAATACAGAAAACGGACCCATTACTTAGAAATTGCAATGATCTGTTACCATTCCTTTTCTAATTTTTTTTGGTAACAGATTGATGAAATATAGCCTTGCTACGTATGGAGTCAAATATGACCCCAGGATAGTATGAATGTTAATTCTTCCGAATTTTTATTCAGGCCAACGAATTTCTGTTGCCACGAGAAAATTGCAATGCCTAATCTAATTTTCTGTAGATACAAACTCACCAATAGATTGGCACAAATTTAGCTGTCAGAACAAATCTTTTTTCTCTTTGCTAATTTCTGCATGATTTCTGAAATAGAAAAACTTCACATTTTGGCTACCTTTTTCTACAAAAACACGTAATGTCTTAAGGTTTGAAAGTCTTAAGGTTTTGTGTACTTTTTTCTATTGAAAATCGCACAGATTCGAAAAAATTTCCATGAAAATACCCATATATATTTCTTCAAATTTTAAGGATTTTTGCAGGGAAAAATCTTCAGCTTTTGGTGTCGTTTCCTACACTCAAAAAACAGAACCAGTCTGACAACCGGATAATTAAGATATTTTTATCACAGTCAAATCAACTGATTTTCTATTATCGCAATGGAACTATTTGATAAATTTGGTTGTCACCACGAATCTTCTCTGTGTATTAAGCTACATATTAGATTAAGAAATTTACATGTAAAAAAATCATTTTGAATGCTTTCTATAAAAAAAACTACATTGTACTTCCATTTTGGCTTTTTTTACTAAAAAAATTTAATATTTTTTTAAATGCCAAAAATCTGTACAATCAGTACAAATTTTAAAAAATCAGTACAAATAAGTACAGGACTTTTTCATCAGTACACGTGACCAAAAATCAGTACATGTACTGATGAAATCAGTACGAATGGTCACCCTAGTCAAACAGGACATTTAGTTATTTATTTTACCACAAATTATAAAATCGGCAATGTATGAAAATTTAAATCAAAAGCAAAAAAAAATTTTAATTCGACTCATGCATGCAAAAATTTGACTCCCACACACTTGCTCACGAACATAATTTATCCAACTACACTCACTCACGTTCAATTGACTAAATGGCGTAAATCACTCAAAATTCTGATCTAAACCGTTACAAATTTTAAGTTTTCAATAGTAGTACTCAAAATAGCAATGGTACATTAATTGTGTTTTTTTTTTCCTATCTCATGACATTTATATCCCGTTTAGACGGCGAAATTAGTCTACTTGAGTTTTATTTGACAGCTAACGGTGGTCTCATTCTGAAGGTTTTGGAGGTAGTTAAACTAAAAAGTTGTTGTTGTGCTGCCCCACCTCAATCTCAAAGTGAGTCCATGTGACGAATATGTGACAGCTATTGTTATGAGTCCCTACTACCGAAATACGCACGAAACAATAATTAAAACAAAACAATCTATCAGGGATGGAAAAGTTGATACTGTTTTGCTTTTTTGATTATATTTAATAATAGTTTGTGATTTCTTATATAAGTGCTTAGTTAATAATAAAACCAAAAGCAAAACAACAATTTCAGTACTATTGGGGTTAAAAAAGTACTCTCCAATCACACTGTCATACACTGAAAATTTATTCGTCAAATGGCCTAGTGTAGTTTGAAGGCCAAGCTGAGTGCATTGCGGTTTGAGAAGTTGAAATATACCCTTAAATTTTCGAGATAAGGGGAAAAGAGTATTTTTTGTGACTGGCGCATTAACTCAGTAATTTTTTAACTGATTCTGAATTTTTAAACGGTATTTGAAAGGAACTTACCCTTACTTTCCGAATGAGAAACCGATTTTCTTTAAATTCAAGTTTTTTTTTTTTTGAGCTGTACCACGAATGCTAACTACTTAGCTAATTCGTAATGAAATGAAATCAAAAAAGAATGATTCATTTACAGCTCTGCCATATGGCGACCGTAAACATCTACTTATTGAAATCAAAATTTGGCGATAAGTTGATTTCAAGAAATGGACCCGTCAATTGGCCTCCAAGGTCGTGCGATTTGACACCTCTTGATTATTTCCTGTGGGGCCACGTGAAGTCACTGGTTTATGCTGATAAACCAGCAACTATTGACGCCTTGGAGGCCAACATTGTTCGTGTTATTCGTGGCATACGGCCAGCAATGCTGGAAAAAGTGCCCCAAAGTGGGATGTCCAGAATACGCTTCGTCTAGAACAACCGCGGTGGCCACATGCCCGAAATCTTTTTAAGATGTTAATTCCATGTTGGAATAAAAGAATTTTTTGTATTAATATTTTAATTTTTTGTGTTTTATTTTTACAATTTAAAGTTCTATCGGGCTTAAAAAAATTCCTTAAATATCTAGAAATTCTTAAAACGTCGTCCCCTGACGATTTCCTTAGATAATAATGGAATTTGGATAGGGAGATTCCTTCGACAGATTATTTTTCACAATTTGTTAAATTTTTAGCGCATTTACGTGCCTATTCCTACAAAAAGTCTGTGACTCTTAGCTGTGACTGTATTTGTTGTTGCAAAGTCACAATAAATTATATTTATTCAAATTTTTGTGTGAAAACCTCAAAAAAATTAAGACCTGGTTTTATTGTTAATTTCTTTAATACTTTCAAAACACTTTTTTTTCACAAACAGAATGAATTATTTTACTATTTTATTAGAAAAAAGCAACTGTTACAAAATATCGTATTAAATTTCAGGTATTTTTAGTTTAGAAATATTTTAGCATAATGACTGTATAAAATAACTACAATGACTGTATAAAAATGCTACTACTAAACGAGTTACCGACATGTGTTAACCATATAACATTTTTGAGTAAATGAAACCAACAGAAAAATATGTACAGACATATAGCGAAAGTAAACCAAATTGGTTGTCGGTTTATATGCACAAAACTGAAAAAAAAAATTATGATGTGGTGCCGCTTATAATAATATACTATTTTCAGCGTAGTTATCCGCCTAATAAAGAAATAATAGAAAATATAAATTTTTTTGCCTTTTACACTTTTACAATTTCGAAAAAAATAATATGTATGAATTTTCTATCCCTCAAAGTACCAAAAAGCTTCAATAAAGAGAGTTGGCGCAATTACAGTATTGCCACACTTGAAGGCCTTCATTTTTCACCACCTTTCACCTTTTCTCTATCCCTTTTCTAAAGCAACCAACACTTTAATTAGGAGGAATTTCCGGAGCGTTGCTTCGGAAATCTTTATAAAAAAGATATATTTTTGAAAATTTTTCAGATTCATTAATGGCGGGTATGGGGTCGCTGAAATGTACTTTATTCACAAAAATAAGGTTATGAAATATCATTTTTTTCTCTCGTGTTTTTTATAACAAAACCTGATAATCAATTACTCAAGGATTCCAGCCTACTAAAAAAATTATTCGGGGAACAAATTATGAGTTTAAATGGTACTTTAAAGACGTTTAAAGTATAAATTCAGTATTTCTCAAGTTCAAACCTCATAACATTTCGGAGAAATATGCAATTTAGGCGCAGGAAATTAAATGCGATGGACAAGTCTTCAAAATATCTTTCTTCGGTTATCACAATATTTTCATATATTTACTTAAATTTCATGTAAAATGAAAAAAATAAACTTTTCTTAAAGTGACATTTATTTCTCAGACAGTAAAAACAAATCACAATGGCAAGTTACAGCGTCGAGCAATACGTGCAAACGATAAAATTTTATTATCAAAAAGTGTGTTCTCTTGTAGCATTTCACCTCATTAAAATCTTTCTTTTGGGGTTTCCTTAAGTCGCAGGTATATGCCAATAAGCCATATATAACCGGTTCGCTAAAAGTCAACATAAATATAATACGATCCAATATTTTAACTAAAGTTGACTTTAAGAAAAATATGCATTGCGAACCTTTATTTAGTTGAGCTGCTAGTACTTAGTAGCACTGTACAACACAAAAAAAAAAAAATAACAACAATGTTCTGATAACTGATTCTGCCAGCGGGGACAAAAATAAATAAACATGTATCGGCGTTTTAAAAGCTTACTTCTGGCCCTAAGTTTTTTGGGGGGTTAAAGTTTCCCCCTTTGCAAATGTTTTTTGTGAATCGGCATAGGAAACCATGTGAATCTTAAATTTTAGGTATAGGATGTGTTTCGCGAACTTATGTAAAACACTGCGAAGAATATTGTTGTGGAACATTTTAACCCTTTATTTCTTCAATTAAAGGGATCCTTTTTAAAAAGGTACCAAAGGACACGTAAGATGAAGAGTTAAATGGTTAAAATGTTCCGCAAATATATGTATATGTCAAGAAATTCTACTACATATAAGCCTCTGAAGGCATCAGAGTTGAAAATTTAATTTCTATGTTAGAAATAAGTCAAGCTTTAAAATGTATTTCGTACTGAAGCTACTGAACCATTCATTTGGCAACAGATTGGGTTGTCAGCATCGAAATAGTTTTCTGGGTGGTACAAATGCGGTTGTCATCACCGAATCTGTTTTCTGGGTGCATGGTCTCCTATGCCGATGCACAATAAACATTTGTAAAAGGGGAGAAACAAGCCATAAAAACATAGGGCTAAATTTCTATACTAAAAACAATTTTTCTTAATTTTTAATTTTTTAAGGTGGTACAAGTACTGGCAAAAAGTGCTTTCCCATTCCCAAAATGATAACATCATTAGACAAAATGACCGGCTGTTCATAAAGCGCCGGAAAAGCCATGGAGGAATAAAATTGTTAAACGTTGGCAAAACGCTGGCAAAACCAATAAATAGGTGGTCTGGAAATATATTTTCAAAAATAAAATTAAAAAAAAGTTCATATGTATTTTTTTTGGACCTGCCGTGATTTGAACCCAGGCCGTCAGATTGGCAGACGATTGCTCTACCCACTGAGCTAACGAGACATATAATATTTAATGGCTAAAGACATAAATGAATGATAATAGCTGGACAACTACTGGCTGTGCTAAAATGCTAGTACTGGCAAACAATTTTTTGTAACTAGTATGCCAGTGTTGGGAGGGCAAAAAAAAAGTTGGTCTTGAAGGAGCTTTCCCACAAACAAAAAAATTGATTTTATAAAACAAAAAAAATTTTAAATTAAAAAAAATCAAAAAAAAAATGTTTGATTGCAACCGGATTTTAACTCGGAACCTTCCGTCAGCATTTTTATAAAATCTTTGGTTTTCCAGTGAATTGAGTTTTGTATGCCTGGTAGCATTGGATAGGTAGCACTGGATAACCACTGGTTGCAAAACTTGGCATATCACTCTAAGCCACTTTTTTGCCAGTGGTTTTTTTTATAAACCACCGAAATTTTTGTAAAACAAATACTGGTAAAACGCTTTTCGCAAACGCTGGCAAAGCGTCCCAAATGAGTGTTCTGCCAGTCATTTATTTTTAACACCGTGGTTACCCAGTGGTATGCCAGTGCTTGATTTTTTGTACCACTGGCGATTTCTGACTGGGAAGTGTTTGTAACCGGACAATAGTAATTAATAGGGCAAGGAATTTCATGCAAATGTATGTTTTTTCTCGATAGTCCAAAACTAGTACGGATTAAATATTTATCCGAATTATCAAATTTAGAATAAAATGGCATCGATTTTAGTTAAGTGTTGTTTTTTCAAACGCGTCGTATAGACCAAATACAGTTAATATTGTAATTAATATCTATTTTTATTAATTCTAATTTAGTAGGTTTGAGGTTAAGAAGAAGAACAAACATTTTCTTCAAAAGTTATAAACACATTAAATTCGCAAATCAGACTAGATCCAGTTTCTGCCTTTTATATGGATAGGATTCATCAGTGATTTTCCATTAAATTTTATTATTGTTTATATGGTAGTTTCTGTCACCTTTTTAGAGCAGGTGGTCCATTTACGTTTGAAATCTTGCATGTCCTGGGAGACCTTTTTCGTCCCCTTTAATTCTCTTTTAACAAGAGCCCAATATCTCTCGACTGGCCTGAGCTCCGGGCAGTTTGGTGGATTTACCTCTCTTGGTACAAAAACCACATTATTATCATTCTACCACTCCAGCGCTTTCTTGCTGTAGTGACAAGATGCTAAATCGGGCCAAAAGTAAGCGAATACATTGTGCTGACTCAAAAATGGAAGAAGTCTCTTCTGCAAACACTCCTTGATATAAATTTCGCTGTTTATAGAGCCAGATGTCACAAATGGCTTCTTTTGCCGCAGCTACATATGAATTTTTTAGGGAATTTCGTTTGCTTTTTCGGCCTAAATTTTTCAACAACATTTCCTCGAACATAAAATTCTTGACCAACATAAAATTCTTGACCAGGGAGCTGCGAAAAATCACCCAGGACATAAGTTTCGTCGTCCATTACACAACAGTTGTATTTTTGTATAAAATTTCATTTCAATTTTCGAGATCTGGTTTTGGCCTCCAAATTTTCAAAAGCGTTTCTATCGTGAACTTTTTGAACTTTGTAGGATTTCAGTCCTGCCTTACGTTTCACTTTACGTACAAAAAAGTCCGAGCATTGGGCTAACCGAGCTGTTTTTCTGAGAGATGTGTTAGGAGCTCTCTCAAGGATGCTTTTAACTTTATATGCCTTACCAATGTTACGATAGCCAGTCGTTGTTCCTGTTCCCGGCTTGCTTTTAATTGTTAGGTGTTCCAGATACCTTTTTACTAGGGATGTCACGAATAGTATATTCGGCACTTTACCGAATACCGAATATTCGGTATTTGATATGAACCGAATACCGAATATTTGCCGAATAGTTTTGCTATTAATTTGGAAATTAATGTCATACAAAAAAAGTTGCACTGTAAATATAGGAGAGATTATACGAAACATTGATGCATTTTCAGATTTAAAAAATCATTATTAACCGATTAAAGCTGCCAAGTCGGAAATTTTCAAGGAAATCCTAATGAAGAAGATTTCCCAAAGATACTCTTTTTTTTTCATTTTTTAATAGAAAATTAAGATTTTGAAAATTTTTCTTCTATTCGCATAATTCGGTCGAATAGTGCTATTATTCGGTATTCTGCCGCATAGCAAAAAGATGCCGAATACACCGAATACCGAATAGTGACCGAATATTCGTGACATCTCTACTTTTTACCACTTTTGAAACTGTTTGGCGGCATACATTAGTTTCTTTTGCAATTTTTCTGTTTCTCCATGTTTGGTTTTGTTGAAAATATTTAATTATTTTTGAACGCACTTTTCTTTCATCGTCGATTTTGTAAAAAATTGCTAATTAAAACTCATGATGTAAATCAATTTATTAACTGACATATTTCTAAAATGTAAACTGCCGAAAAAAAAAATATGAGAAGCTTTAAACCAAAGTTATAGGCAAAAATGTGTGTTAACATTTTTATGATCTCACTCCTTATATGCCAGAATAAACTAAATAATTTTGAATACTAAATAAATCCCACCGTATTAGTAGTGCGAGTTGGTAAAGATAAAAACGCAACATTTAAAATATTTAGTTTGAAGTTACAATGCATGTTGATAAAAAAAACTAAAATGTTTTTAGGATGATGATAATGATAAAAACAAAATGTCACTGGTGTAATGAAATAAAAGGACACTAATGACCACTAAACAATAATGGATGAGATAGTTTTTTAATACTAATACAATTTAATGAAGAGTAATATACCGATAAAAAAAATTCCACTGAATTTAAAGGATTTTTGTAAGCGGGAGATAAAATTACATCTTGAATAAGCGACATTCATTAAGCAGTTTTTGAAAAACCATATTTTCCTAGAACTACTAAGCCTACGATATCGATAATCTACGATCAAATATCGTCACCTGTAGTGCAAAAGGATGTAAGTAATATTTTAAGTTTTCTTAAAAAGAAACAAAAACGGCGTTTGACATCTCAAAAAATTCGTTGGTAAAAGTTTTTATTTTTACTATAGGATCCGGAAATATTGGGAAGAAATCAAGTATCATTCGGTGTATTATACTTATTTAACCCTTAAATGCATGATCTCTACATTTTCAACCATTTTTTATATGTGATTTCTAACGGCGTGTACATTTCAAGAAAAATACCAAAAAAAAAAATTATTTAAAAAAATGTGTTTTTTTAAAAATAATTCGCGCGAATTATATTTTTATTTTTTGATTCACGAAGTTATAAATCATCAACCTTTGTAATCTCTCTCTCTCTCTGTTCATCAAAGTGACCCATTGAAAAATTAAAAATTCAAGTGCTTTAAATATTGCTTGAATTTGGCTTCATTTTAAGTATTTTTTTCAGTCAGAATCAAGTTAATACAAAGTGGAATAATTTGTTTGTTTTTCGTTTGTTGTCAGTATTGAAAAATAAAATTGAAAAATCCAAATTCACAATTTTCCTGTAGAGATTTTAACAAAGTCTGAATTTCTTCCAAGGATTTTCTTCAAAAGGTGAGTCGCATTTGTTTCGAGCTATATTCGATTCTTATATTCTCTTTTTTACATACTTCAGAAAAGTCCTACAAACTTCTACGCTTCTAGAGAATATAGGAACAAATAATGGAAACAATTGATACATCAAAAGTGTTATTCCGTGCGCAAAATCAAGCATCAAAAACAAAATAAATGTGTATGTATGTATATTAAAAATAATATGTAAATGTTAATAAATTATACTAAAAATAATGAAAACAGTGTTTTTATGGCTTGGTTTAAGCTTGAAGTTAGGGCTTGAAAACAAGTGTTATTATAATGTTGTTTGAACTTTAATTGAACTCCCTACTAAAAAAAATTATATGTCTTTTGATATTATATATAATAATATCCGAAAAATGAGAACATCTAATTGCATCAAATTAGATCGTATTATGATCATATTAGATCTAATTTGACACAATTAGATCTAATTTGATGGAATAAGATATGGTTTGATACAATTTTATCCGGATTTTGTCCTCATCCAAATGTATCAAATATAATATAATCATATCCAACTAGATATAATGGTATATAATTCGATACAATTATACATAATTATATGAGTCATATGTAACTATATATCGGGCTATATATAATTGGATATTGTAATATATTGCACTATATATTGTGCAATATATAACAAGATACAGTTATATATTTAGGATATAATTTCGTAAAATTTTATATAATTATATCTTGGTATATATGTCCCAACATATAATTATAAAAAATTTTATATGATAATATATGACTATATCAAAACTTTTGTACTTGGGCTGTGATTCAAGGCTTGAATTCAAGCATATTGACACTGTTAAGTTCGACTGGAATTCCAGTGTCTCTTTTGCTGGAATATGCTATTGAATTACAGTGTAAATCAAGTATAAATCAAGGCTTGAAATTGGAAAATGGGACTGGAATTACGCTTGATTTCAACTTGAATTCCAGTAAAATTGCTTATTGGGGACCCTTAAACTAATAATTTGTACCACGAATAATTTTTTTAATAGGTTGAAACCCTTGAGTAGTGAGTTTTCGTGTTTTTAAAAAAATTAAAAAAAACTTTTTTCATAACCTTATTTTTTAAATAAAATTTTTTTCAGCAAACCCGTACCATGCTTCAAAATATCTGAAAAAAGTATCTAAAATTTTCTGAGTGATAAGCAGGCAAGGGAAAATTCTGAAGTTTATTTAAAAATCCATAAATATTTGTAATTTTATATTTGTTTAAAATAAAAATCCCAAAAATGTGTGAATTTTAAATTTGGAAAATAAAAATCTTAAAATTAGAGAATTTTATTTTTAACAAGTGTTTGAATAATTCTTTGAATTAAATTATTTGAACAATTGAAAATGAAAAAATAAAAACCTAAGTACCTACAATAAAAAATATTATATACACAAAACTTGAAATCAAACCAGCAATTTCGCATTTTTTGCTAATTATTTCGGTGTTTGCAAATTTTATTAATAAATTGTTTTTTTGCAAGGCAATTCCAAAAAAACAATTTTTTTTTGCCGAACGTGGGGGTCGCTATTTTAGTATTTACCCACAACATCTCAGTTGCTACCACCCTAATGCCAGAAAATTAATGCTCGCAAAAAATCTTAAAATTTTTGCTAAGGAAGTAATTCGATAAACCCAGCAGAATTTTTTTTTATTTTTTTGGTTGCCGAATGTAGGGGTCGCCTTGTTAAATTTTTTTTCATTTTAGAGCAAAAAAATCGATATATCATACTTTAAAATCCGACTTTAAATGCCAAAGCTATAACGAAAAATTAAAAAAGGCGACCCCTACGTTCGGCAAAAAAATTGTTTTTTTGGAATTGCCTTGCAAAAATACTTTATATTTGAAGGTACGCACTTTTTTTTGCCAGTAAGGTGGTACGGTCTAATGTGCATGGAGGTCGTGGCCTATCATATGTTCCCAGCAAAATCTTTCATTACCAAATAAGTGGTTATATAATAGAAATTCATAGCTCCGCACAACTTATTTTTTGGCGTCTAAACTCATTATTTTTGTTTGGCGTGGTCGTTTTTATAAGTAGTCACGCTTACCGGCTCGATTACGAAAAAATGAGAAATAAGTAGTTATGAGATTTTGAATAATAAGTGGTTACACTCATGCTTACAAAAAGTTGAATTATAAGTGGTTATCCGATTGCTTACTTGATTCTTAAAAATAAGGAGTTAAGCATATAGTATTAGCTTAAGGAAATACATTCAGAAAAATTTAAGTTTTCTCTAGTGTGTAATTTTAGGACTCGTCATAAAAATTTTAACACAAAACATATTTACAAGTAATAAATATAAATGTATAAAATTTAACTTTGTAAAAAGTACTTATTTAAACTATTGTGAGTAAGTCATTATTTTATATTTAAAAGCAATGAATACAATAGGCCGTTATTAGGAAGTCATTATTTTATATTATAAAATAATGCAAAAGGTAATGATATATCATTTTTGGTAATGCAGATAGTAATGAGGTGTGATTACCAATATTTTGCTGGGTTCTATCGGTTTAGCCTATTTAAATAATTTTAACGAATTTAGTGATTTTTATCAAACTGAAAAGAATTACTTTTATTTGTGATATTTCATACTATTTTTCCAACTTTGACCAGTATATCGGTTTATCGATTTATCTTTTTTAAGATTTTCCCAGATTTGACTACCCTGTTAAAAAATCGAAATAATCCATTCATGGACATGTGTGAACTCACACATGCTGGTATATGAAGTCATACAAATTCATACATGTCCATATACTTCCATATAGGATTCATATGTGTTCATATGTATTCATATGTGATCATACGTGAACATATTACCTCAATTTTCGTTAATGTACACACATGATCATGTATGGAAACATATGAAAATGTATGATCATGTATGTAAATATTACCTCAAATTTCGTTAATGCACACATACGATATGAACATATATGGAAATTCATATGAGCATATATGAATCATTCATGCACACATATGGATCATATATTGAGGCATATGGGCATGCATGAATCATATGTGCTCATGTATAATCGATTTTTAACAGGGTATCGAAATATTTAATTATTATAAATGGTTTTAGAAACTTTGGTTAATTTTTTTTCGTCGATTTCAACGATTTTCAATAACTTGTATTCGAGATATCACGAATATTTGGTTACTTTCTATATTCGGTAATTGTTTTAAGTACTCTTCAGTATATTTTAATATTAAAAATACAGACTCTTAATATGAAAATCATATCAGGTTAAATAAGTTTTATGTAAAATAAGTATAAAAGTGAAAGACAATTTTTAAATATTAATCAACGCTACAGGATAATAAAGTTAATTAAAAAAATAATGCTCTGAAAACAAAAATTGAAAAATTAAAATTTTTACAATAAAAACATTCAGAAGTCACACTAATTTTTCAACAAGAGAATAAACGACAAAAAAAGTAACTGAAGTTGTGCAAAAAGTGCTGCTCATAATTACAAAAACACAAAACATACATTGCATACTTTGCGGCGCTTTGCATATTTTAAAAGTTGCTCCATAGCTGTGTACGTTAAGAGTGAGTAGTGACTGCCTGTATCAATGCGTGTGTCTGTATAGTAGTGTTGGTATGTTAATACAAAAAAAGCGCAACGAAAAAGTTTATACTCTAAATTTTGTTTATTTAAGTTTTTTTTTTTTATTTTGTGTGTTTTTCTGCGCGATATTAGATTTAGCCAGTTGTTGTTGTTGTGATAGTGGTGGAAAATTTAGTACAAAGGATATAAAATAAAATTATGCGCGATTATCCTATAGTGCCAAATGTTTTTCGTGTGGCATCCTCGCATAGTGTTGACACAGATTGCGCTAGTTCTAGCGGTTGTGATATAAAAATTACTTCTGGCATAAATGCTAATTTATCCACAGGACAGTTAAAGCAACAACAACAACAAAATGGTAACATTAGTGGTCAACAACAATCATTAGTAAAATCCTCTATTTCCTCACAAACACAACTAACAACTATAACACAAACAACGGTAACAACAGCGGCAGCAAAAAAAGTATTAAGTCAAACTGCGACGACAGCAACAACAGCTACAGCAACAACTGTATCATCTCCATCATCAACCCAACAGCAAAAACAGCAAAAAACTAAAAATGAAGTCGACACTATAATGCTCAGTCATAATAGTTTACAAAAGCAACAACAGCAACAACACCAGCAGTCGCAACATCATCATAAACTTACAACACATGCATCTATAGAAAAACCACAATGTCTACGTACCTCACAATTATATTTACATTCACCCTATGCCACATTGCCAAGAAATACTGGGTCATCCGACTACACCCTACCATTTCAAACAACCAATGATTTGGAACATCATAATTCTACAAACAACAATCACGCCAACAATAACAGTAATAACAAAAACTTAGAAAATAATGAAAGCAATACTAATGATTATCCTAACAAAATGTTGGGTGTTATAAATACAATATCCGGTAGTATACCAGCAACTGGTTATAATATGGAACAACATAACATAACAGCAACAAACAACAAAACCTATTCGAACACCACGAATGGTGGAGTGGGTCTGGGTACTACGAACAATGGTCAACGTGCAATGTCTATGGGTAGTGATCTAAATGTTAGTATGAATAATTCATGTACTAATCTGAGTAAATTGAATGGTATTCAACAAAAACAAAAACAACAACATCTACAAGAAAAACAACATAGAAAACAACAACAACAGCAGCAGCACCATCGACAGCAACAATCATCAACACTTCAAGAGCGTGACTTAAAACAAACAACATCAACACTAGATGATTTTACTCCGTATAGAAGACAACATCCTTGTTCATCCATAGAACGTAATACAAATGGTTATTTATGGATTATAACACCTGTTGCTGCAAGGTAAGTGCGAATGTACTTTATTTACTATATAAATATGTACAATAAATTTTATTAAACACATAAAAATTTAGTAAAAACCGACTATATGATAACCTACACCTGTCTGGTTGAAATTTAAAAGGGTTGATATGGTTGTCTTTAAAGTGGTAAAAAATGAAGACATTGGCACGAAATTTTGAGTTTTTACGGCCGATATGGACGCTAGGTCCAAAGTTGGTTAGTTGGATTTACTATATTAGAAATTAATAGGCTTTGTCCTTGTATTTGCGTCCTGTAGCGTGGTAATAAGCCAATTTTTGGGGGATCTTTATTGGGGCACTAAACAAAATCAATGGCCTTTATCCTTTTGCCCACGTAAATCTGTGTATCAAATTTTATTAAAATTTATTATCATATTTGCGACCTATAATATGCTTTTATACGCCTAGGGACTTTATAGCACTACACTGAGAGAATTATCATCACTCCAGCAAGGAATTTCTTCACAGCTTCAATGAAAATTGTCACTGGAACTCGTCCACTGAAACTTTTCATAGAATCTATGAAAAAGGTTTCAATAAAGTCAATGTTTATGAAAAGTTCATAAAATTAATGAAACTTTTCATAAAATGAATAGCACACTCCAATGAATAAATCATTCAGCCAATGAAAAGCTTCATGAAATCTATGAAGCAATTTCATTTATTATAGTTGGTTGTTGTCGTTGCTAAGCTAGAGTGGATAAAAAAAAAATATTTAGAAAATCCAAAAAGCGTAATAAAATTGTGGCCTATTTTACGGATGTACAAAATATATATAATGAAAGAATTCATTAAATTAAAAAGTTTCATAAAGCTGGCCATACACTTGAAATATTATTGTACAACTTGACGTCTTAAGTATTTAATCTACTACCACACATGGTAATAGAATAAAGAACAAAAACGTGAAGTTATGCAATAATATTGCAAGTGTATGGTCAGCTTAAAATTGTATAATAAGCTTAATTCAATTAATGAAATTCCTTATTAATGTTTCGAAAAAATTAATATGATTTATAAAAAAATTGCATAGTCCAAAATTAGTAAAAAAAAATTAATTTAAAAAAAATAAAAATTATAAAAGATAATTTTCTCAGTATGAAAATTACATAAAACTATTGTATTTGAGAACTAAATGTTTAATATAAAATTCTAATTGTATGAAAACTTTTTAAAATTAATGAAATGACGATATTTTATGAAAAAATTTAAAAAAGTAAACACTATTGAACAATTTCACATATATAAAGAACATTTTCCTTAAATTTATGGTTTGTACGTACAAACCATACGTCAATGTGGCAATATTTGTGAAAAGGTGACACGGACGAAATAAGAAGATAAACAGAAAATCTGAAGTAGAATGTTTGTATATGTCTGTTTGATCACTTCTGAAATTATTCATATAGAGACAATCTGACAATAAAAATATAAACAATAATACAATTTAATGGAAGATCACTGATGAAGCCTGTCCATAAAAAGGCAGAAACTAGATCTAGTCTGATTTGCTAATTTAATGTGTTTATAACTTTTGAGGAAGGTTTATTCTTCTTCTTAACCTCAAACCTACTAAATTAGAATTAATAAAAATACATATTAATGACAATATTAATTGTATTTGGTCTATACGACGCGTTTGAAAAAACAACACTACTATAGATTATGAAAATCTAATTTACGAAATTCAATGAATTTTTTTAATGAAATTATGAAATTTTATGAATTCATTATGTTTATAATATTTAGTTAATAAAATGAAATTTTTCATAACTTTTCTTTCATAAAATTTCATAATTTCATTAAAAAAATTCATTGAATTTCATAAATTAGATCTTCATAAATTTAATGAAAATGTTCTTTATATATATGAAATTGTTCACACTCAATATACCATGTCCATGTCGTAGTGTAGGGTAGTGTCCAAGTTGTAGTGTAAAAAAATTACACTTCACACTTCAGAAAAATACAAATGGGAATGCGATGACAAGGCTTTTAATACGTGGTACAAGTACTGGCAAAATGGCATTTCCATTTCCAAAATTATAACATCATTTGACAAAAGGACAGGCTGTTCCAAAAGTGCCGGAAAAACACTGGCACTGGGGAAACAAAATTTTCAACGTTTGAAAACCCTGATAAAACCAAAAAATAGGGGGTCTTGAAATATATTTTCCAAAATAAAATTTAAAAGAAGTTCAACCCTTCTTGCCAGGCCGCGCACTGGGGATTTTGCGGAAAAAAGTTCAATATGCAATGGCATTTTTGAATTTCGGAATAACTGTTACAATCAAATCAAAAAAAAATTACTTTGATCTGACTTCTAGTTTTTTTTTATAGCCATTTCAAACTCACTACTTGTACGTTTTATTGAACTGACTGAAATTAAACCTAAAAATTTCAAGACGAATATTATTTTATTGCTTGAGCTGACGTCTTTCTTTTAATTTTTTATTTCAAATAGGATATTTCAATATGCTAAGATTGAAAAAATAAACACTTTAGAGACTTTAATTTCCGTTTAAAAATATTTTTATGAACATAGAATAAAAAAGCCATATTGTAAATACTTATTAGTTACTATTAATAAAATGCGGATTGTGATAGTTATAGTGAGTTATATAACTGTTGAAAAATAACTAACAAATGCACTAAAAATAACTACCAATGTCGTAAAATTAACTGCCAATTTTAACTATAAAAATTTCAAAAGAACTGACAAAATGGGGGAAAAAACTACTGTTTATTACAGTTAATTATTTTGGTGTTAGAAAAGCATATTTTAATAAAAAAAATATTTTTTTTCTTTCCATTACAAAGTTATGTGTAATTACTTCAGCCTATTTAAAATTTGAAGTAAATATTCCAAACCGTTCTCCAGTTATTATGCTTTTATGCATTGGAAATACAATAAAAGTTTCTGATTTTTATTTGGAAACTAGGAATATATCAATAATAACAAATATAAACCAAAACAAGAACTTTTAAAATTAAAAAAAAATTCAACGAAATTTTTTTGTTCTAAATAACTATCAAAAGCAACTGTTTACTGTAAAATTACTGTTATGTTAGTTGTTTATTTTGATATTAAAAATAAATGATTTAAACAACTGTTAGCAATATACAGTACTTTTCGTTAGTTGTTCTCTTAAATAACCGTCATAACAGTTGTTTTGCATTTTTCTATAGAAAAACAACTGTAATTACTGTTAAAAACAGTAACTACTGATTATTATACAAACAACTGTCATGTAACTGTCAAACTTTTTTGAGTGTATATTTTTAATCTCAATTATTTTATGTTCTACTACCCAGTGTAGAAAATCATTGCCAGATATGTGGTTATGTAACTACATCTTTGGTAATGGTAACTAGTTACTTTTGTTATTACATTTCTTATTACCTGGCGATGTCGCGAAAAATAATGAGTTATTGTTACACACCAGCATACGAAAAATCAAAAAATATATCGTTACCTATGTGCTTATCAGTACTGACAAAAATAATGAGTCTAAAAATAGATTTTCAAAAAAATAAATTATATAAAAAAAAATATTTTTTAAATAAAATTTGCTGGTGCGGGAATCGAACCTGGGTCTACGATTGCCAGTCAATAGCTCTACCATCTGAGGAAAACAAAAAAGTTGATTTTTTCCACAAAACAAAAAAAAAATTGATTTTATATAAAAAACAATATTTTAAATTAAGAAAATCATTGCTTGCAACCAGATTTGAACTCGGAACCTTCTCACTACAAACGTTTTTTCACAAAGCGTCATAATTTTTATTAAACCATTGCTCTACCAGTGAATTGATTTTTGAACCGCTGGCAATTTCTGACTAGATAACACTGAATAACCATTCTTCGCCAGCAGTTTTTATATAAACCACCGAAATTTTTGTAAAACAAATACTGGCAAAACGCTTTCTGCAAACGCTGGCAAAGCATCCCAAATGAGTGTTGTGCCAGTCATTTATTTTTAACACCGCGGTTAGGCAGTGGGATGCCAGTGCTTGATTTTTTGTACCACTGGAAATTTCTGACTGGAGTGTTATACATATACAAAAATAAATAAAAAATAAATCAGAAAATGATTTAAAATGATAAAAATCTAAGAAAAATTAAATAAATGTAAATTAAATTAAATAAAATGTTAATATCTGTGTTGTTTTCGCATAATCGATTATGACCAAATTCGCCGCTTTGAGATTTTAAGGTATTTGTATAAAATTGGTATAATAAAAATTTGTTATAACTAACCAGCAAAAAAATTGGAAGTGATGCTTTACCATACCTGGAACTAGTTAATTGAATGGACCAATTAATTGATGATTTCATTGGCATTACAATTGACCAATGCCAATGAAATTTTTGCCCAATTATAATTGATGAAAAAATTATTTGTTGACTGAGGGGTATGTATAGTTGATATTTTATTTGGTAAATGAATGTTTTTAGTTTGACTCTAGATCATTAATTAACACTTTCTGTTAAAATTATTTTTCGAATTAATGAAAGTTCTTAACATATTCGATTTGCTTTCAACTTTCACATAAGTAGACGATTATCAATTATTAACCCGTCAAGGCAAATGACACTGATGATGGCTTTGTAGCGAAAGCCGAAAATACGCATTCTGTTTTGCTGGCCTTATCGAATTTTTTAAAATTTTTTATTCTTTGTAATTTACTTGTGAAAATTGTATCATCTTTCTTTAATTTGAAAAACAATTTAAACAGAAAGTTTAATTTATGATCTAGATTGAAACTAAAAAACATTCATTTACAAAATTATTTGTTTTCAAAAATCTTTTATTTTGATCAAATAACAAATTAAGAAAAAAAAATCGCGTATTTCTTATTTTATTTCGCCATTTCGTAAAGTTTACATTACTAGAGGCTGATCCATCTAGCCTAACTGAATAATACGCTTTTCTACAATTTGATTGAAATATACGCTGCTCTAC
Source organism: Leucophora obtusa (assembly GCA_949987735.1). Lineage (NCBI taxonomy): Eukaryota > Metazoa > Arthropoda > Insecta > Diptera > Anthomyiidae > Leucophora > Leucophora obtusa. The sequence goes on along the minus strand of OX465297.1, from coordinate 126,090,498 downwards.
AACTATACGCTATTCTACGCTTAATACAACGTGATAAAATAGCGAATTATTTATTAATTTCCTTTTTTATAAAACAGTTTATTTTGTAAACAATGCTTTTTTCTTCAATTATAATTGTCTGCTTTACATTGCATTACTATTGGTTTAATAAATACCAACTGAAAAAATTTCATTCGAATTGAATGATAATGAAATCTTTTGGCATTTGCACTAAGATAAAGGAATAACAATTAATTTTCATTAATTTTCAATGCCAATGAAAAATTCCCAAGTATGTGCTTTACAAGCCGATGCTTTCATTGCTTCAATAGTATCCGTAAGTGTATCTTTACTACCTTGTACAAGTAATTCTAAACAACTTCCGTTAGTATATTTTTACAGCTTTTTTAGAGGTAATTCTGGATAACAAAAATTGCTTAGCTATTGCTTCTAAAGCACTACTGCCTTTGAAGTGGTTTTGATACAGTTTTATATTATACTTAATTTTTTAAATTCAGTATTTTTTAACTTTTCAAAAAAAATTCTTTTTAATATATAATTTTTAAAAATATATATAAAATAAAAATGAAGAAAAATCGCTTTTTATGCACCTGGGAAAATCGTACTGGAAAAATATAGAATTTCAGTGCATCTTATACACATGTTTAATAAGTACTTTTATTGAAGAGAATAAGTTACTATATTGTAACGATTCTCTTGTTCGCGGTTTACTATTTTGGGAATTTAGCTACCTATTATTCCGGCTGTGCTCGTCGTTGGGGGGGTGTGTCTATTTCCCAAAATAGTTTTATTGAATCTGTTACAGGGGATTTTAATTTTAGGTAGCTTTCTTAAGATCACAAAAACAAACGATAAATATATAAAATAAAAATTAAAGAAATAATAATGATGTCGATGATTGAAGTGTAACTCATGTTGGAAATTGCTACACTAATCCGTCGCCCACCCTCCATGCTGACAATATCGCGAAATGACAAAGTGAACTTTGATATCAAAAAAGAGCTCAGCGGTAGAGAGCTAGACTAGCAATCTTGAGGTCGTAAATTCGACAAACATATTTTAGAGTGTAGTTAAAAATTAAGTAGTTACTAATATAGGACTATGTTTGTAACTAAAAAAGTATTTGCAGTTATGGCAAAAATTGGCTAATATGCTTGTTCGTAAGTTACAGGTCGCAAATATAAAGATAGTTTAATGAAATTTGGTACACTAACTCATATGCTCAAAAGGACAAAAGACGCATTCGCAACTTTGTCTTAACTATACCTTATATTAGTAAAATCAAAATTTCTTACTGATTTAACAAATTTTGACACAATCCATTTTAACGCATAAAATTGTCGGATCCATACATTAGCTGACTTTCAAGTACACTTTTTTTACTTTTTTTATTAAAATTAATTTTTTTAATATCAAAAGAAATTAACTGTAAAAAAAAATTATTTTTACCAATTTTGTCTGTAGTTTTAAAATATTGGTGTAATATTGGTGGATAACTTAAAAATGCGGGATTCACAAGAGATGGTGTATCTTTTACACATGGGCTGTGTCTTAATAAATTATACGACATTTTGGAGTGTAAACATCTGCCATTTATTCTCACTTAGGCATTGAAGAAAATAGTATAAACAGCAAAGTTTTTTTGCGTCGAAAATGTCGAATTTTGTGCCAACGAAGCATCATTTGCTGGAAGTTTTGCTTTACTTCTTCAATTTGAAACAAATTGCAGCTGAAGCACATCGATTGCTGATCTAAGCTTACACAGTACAATATTTTTCAGATCATTGATGTGGGACTCAATTTTGAGAATTGCACGTGAAAGTAGCCACACAAATAAGAACTTCGTTTTGTCAAATTGGCTGCATTAAAAATTTAATAGCCATATGAATTTTTTGGCTGAAGGCGGATTTTTAGCACTTTTTCTATATTTTAACACGGTTATATCTCGGTATACCGTACGGAATACCGAGTAATACCGGTTACCGTGTTAAAATATAGAAAAAGTGCTAAATATCCGCCTTCAGCCAAAAAAAAAAGGCGGATTTTTAGCACTTTTTCTATATTTTAACACGGTTATATCTCGGTATACCGTACGGAATACTGAGTAATACCGGTTACCGTGTTAAAATATAGAAAAAGTGCTAAAAATCCGCCTTCAGCCAAAAAATTCATATGGCCATTAAATTTTTAATGCAGCCAACTTGACAAAACGAATTATGCAGAAGTTCTTATTTTTGGGGCTACTTTCACGTGCAATTCTCAGAATTGAGTTCCAAAATCATGTGTTGTACTGTGTTAATCTGAATATTTTCCATCGGGTTCAATCCAAAAGCGAGGAAATTGGGTACCACACGTGTTAAAGCTGAGAGACGTTGAAATACGATTTTGCATGTACGAAATTCTGCTTGAACGCCACAAAAAGAAGTAATTTTTGCATCGAATGATTACTGACGATGGAAAATGGATCAACTGCGACAAACCGAACCGCAAGAAATCGTGCAACCAGAAGGGTACCATCTATTATAAACTGCTGGAATTGGGCCAGGCGATCAAAAAGGACCTGTACCGAACACAATTGATGCATCTGAAACGAGCATTGGACGAAAAACGCCCGGACTATGCGACCAGATATGAGGCCAGACAATATTCCATTATGACAACGCTCGGCCACATGTTGCAAGACCAGTTAAAAACTATAAAGAAAATAGTGTTCGACAGTTTTGTCTCACCCGCCTTACAGTCCAGGCCTTGCCCCGTCCGACTTCCATTTATTGCGATCGACGCAGATTGCTCTCACTGGAATACGCTTCACTTCAGAACAGGGTATCCGAAATTTGCTTGATTTCTTCATGGCCTCAAAAAACGGGCAGTTCTTTTGGCGCGGTATCTATATTTTGCCAGAAAAATGGGAAAAGGTCATAGCTAGCGATGGCGAATACTTTCAATAAATCTAAATTGTAACAATGTTTCGCAATAAATGCCCAAAATTTGCCAAAAGTCCCGCATTTTGAAATTATAGATCCCATAAAAATGTATCAGCTATGTTGATGGTATAGTTGGTTATTTTTAAAGCACTTGTAAGTTTTTTTTTTTCAGGAATTAAAATCAACTGCATTTTTAGTTATTGTTAATGTAAGTGTAACTGCATATATCGTTGTTTTAACTGCCATTTTCAGTAAATTCTAGCGACTAACTTTTTGAATGTTTGCATTTTTTACTATCTGTGAATTTTTTTAAACCTTACATCTGGCTAATGCCATTGTCTTATTCTTCTACTTGTGGTTGTTAAATTGTTGTAAAATGAATTTCATTTTATTAACGTTATTATATTTTTTTCTTTTTGTTAACCGCAATAACGTGTAAATCTTATTTGATCTAACCGTTTAAATTTAAACTGTTTTATAACCTTTTTGACTCTATTGTATACGCTTCTCACATTGAAGGAGACCATAGAAAGATTGTAATAGATTTCTTTTTGTTCTTTAATGCCTCGAGTGTTTTCCTTCAATAGCACGAAGATGGCTCTTACATAGTGTTGAAAGTACTACACCAATGTACATATATATAATGACACAGATTCACTATTGCTACACGTTAATAATAGTGTTTTATGTCAAAGAATAAGTATTTTACAATAACAAAAAATTAAGTTAAATTAAATAGCATTAGACGACATTTAGAAATAGTTGCTTTTTTTCTTAATGTTGCCGCTAATCATTGTTCAAGGAGAATGTGGGAATGTATGTGTGCGTGTTTATGTATAAAACGTAGAAGAAATTTAATTAAAGTGAAATTTTTATTACGTTTATATTAAATTAATTGTAATATTTTTATAAAGAAAACTCAATTACTGTAACACAAAAAATAAAACAAACTCTGTTTAAATTAAAAGTTAATTTAACTTTTTTTTAAATACATGGTTAGAGAACAATTTTAGAATTTTGTTTTTAAGCTTTAAATTTAAACAAGCAAATCCCTTTAAACAAATAGGATTGTTCATTACTTTAAAATATCTGTGTATATTTGTAAGTTTTAGTTTAGTTAGTAGTGACCATAGAGAAATATATACTTAATGACTGACCAACTAACTCTTGACTATATTTTTCATGTTTCCGTGCCGCGTAGCCATTTTGTCTGACATACATTTCCAAATCCACATATACAAATAAAAATAAAAACGAAACTATCGACAACAACTACCACAACATCAAAAAAAATGTAGGATAGTATTCTAAATTGAACCAATAGATATCTTCTGTTTAAATTCATTCACTTGAGAGACGAGACAAAATTGCACAATCTTACTAGTAAAGGCCTTTGAACTTAATTTTTGTCAACTTTCTATATTAATTTTGTACTGAAAATATACACACTTTGCTTTTTTGTTTATCATATTTTAAACCTTTGAGGACCATACATTTTCTGCCGAAGCGATTTGGAAAATTTTGCGATTTTTATAATCTCTGACCTAATAATAGTTATGCCAAGAAAAATTGGCTCCGTAGAACCCCTTCTTACCACTCATTTCACTTGCCAAAAATATTTGCCATTTGACGATCCTGCCGTTCCGGACGAAGCGATTTTTATTATTATTTTATTTTCGTGTTCTGGAACTAAATTATGGACACGCTACAAAAAATTTACATAATAGACCCCTTGCTTGCCCTTCATTTCGTTTGTCAAAGTTGTGCTTTTTACCCCTTAAAGAATAAGTCTAAATAACCAACTTCGAGGGCTCGCAAGGGGAAAGCGGGACTAGGTAGGGATTTGCTGCCTACTACATTTTTGTTCCCTCATTTCTCCTTTACAAATAAGCTTTGGAAATATTTACTCTATCTTTTGTCTGGGCAATTATCAATAGGAAAAACCCTTAGGCAAGCATACTTGCCTATGGTCGTCAAAGGGTTAAGAGCTTTTTTTGACTATGTTGCTATATCGGAGAGTAAAAAAAATATTTTAATATAAAACTAATTCCGATTATCGGTGTGGGAGAAATTTGAAATCATGATAAACAAAACCACAATTTCTATAGATTTTAATAAATTAAATTATGGAATTGATGATGAAAAAGTTTAGTTCTATTTTAATATACTGAAAAGTAGACTTGTGTCGTTCGTGAACGAACTAGTTCAATTGAACTAGTCACTCAATTGATCGAAAGACCTAGTTCACTTATAATCGCTCTTCTAATTCAATCGTTCATTTTATTACCTTTGGCCGGGGATAATTCTATTTCTTTTTATTAATTAAAAATATTTTCTACACTTAACATTTTTCTTTTTTTTCTTAAAATTCTTAATTGTCCGATATGTTATATCTTTGTTAACTAAAAGACGAGCCATATAAATGCGCTACCCATTCAAAATTGCCAACGAACGATTGGAAATATTGTTTTGTGAATGATTGAACGAAATTATCAAAGATCTATTGAACTGGAAGAGTGAACTAGTTCTTTACAAGGAATTGAAATAGAAAAAGCGTCCACCAAAAAGATCTAGAATGCCCAAGTCTACTAAAAAGTGTCACTCTTTGAGCAATTATTTAGTCTTTTTATATAAATAACCACTGCGTACATGTCAGTGTCGGCCCAAAACAGCGCAGAGGGTAGCGATTGTCGCTCTGAGAAAAAAAAAACGCCGAAAATAACGACGAACAGCAGCAGCGACATAATTTAGCGTGACTCGTATATCAAAGAGGCTTAATGGCTCTCATATGCCTCTTAGTTTACTGCAAACAATATATACAAGGTGACCCAAAAGTTGTCACCAGAAGTTCTTTGTTTGTAATTTTTTTTATAAATGAAAAACTTTAGTTTTGCTTTTGGAGTATGTTTATTTGATGTCTAAGTTGTTCTTCAGTAAGTAGAAAAAATGATATCGGCCATGTGGCCACCGCATAGAGGAGTATTTGACCCGAAAAGCTGGCCAAAAAGGCAAAAATGAATTTAAATAAATCTACAAAACAAAGTACGCAGCTGAATAGGCAACTAAATTCTGCATTCTATTGCAAATTTGCAAGATATTATGTTGAGATTTTTTGTCCCGGGACACTGTTAAAGTCAGGAAAGTTAAAAAAGTTCATCCGTTTTTATTGATTTTTTTCAGTTTTAAGAGGTTTATATGATATATTTTTATGAACGAATGGAAATTTTAAATTGATTTTTCTTTTTTCAATGAAAGACTTGATTAATAATATTTTCAGCAATTTTTTAAAAATTTTATCTTAAATATTTATGTTGAACACTTCGTTCAAAAATTAAAAAAACATTTTTTTTGCAAAAAAAAAAAAAAAGAAAAAGAAGAAGATTTTTAAAAGCCAAGGTAGTGAGTGTAGTAAAAACGTTATATACAAAAATAAAATTGGAGATCTCTTATTTTATACAAAAGAAAAAAAGTTTGCGCAAGTTTGCGCCATGATTTTTGGTGATTTTTTTAAAATTTCATCTTTTTTCAATTTTTGCTCATCAGGCACTTTTTCTCATATTTTTTTGTGAGTCATGGACATAATGATGCGGCCAAATTAATAATGGATACAACGAGATCTCCTAGAAAAGCAAGAATTTTCAAGCAATTCTTTCGGGATTTTTCGGGATTTCGGGATTTTTAGGGGTTTTGGGATTTTCTTTTTTATCATATTTTTAATTTTTAAAATAAATAGCTGAAATAAATCCTACAAATTAAAATAATTCATTATAAATCCACTTATTATTTCTTGTAGTATGAAGAAATAAATAAATTATGCCGGATTCACAATGCTGGAGTACTCCACGCTGCAGAGTGCGAGTGTGTAAAATAGAGATAGCATGATACAAAAAATATGTGAGTGCAAAAAAGAAAGGAACAAAATCCACTCAGAGTGAAGTACTATAGCATTGTGAATCTGGATTTAAACAGTTACACTCATAGAAATAAGTATGTAAAAATAGCAGAAAATCTACTAAAAAAAAGGTTTCGCGATTAAAACTACTGAAATCAGCAGAACTTGTTTGCTAAATAATTTTTAAATTTCCGAAATATAAGAAAAATACTTATGAGTTAAACTTTTTTTTTTTTTTTTTTTATAAAGAGAAGCAACACTCAGGAAATTCTTTAATTAACGTGTTGCTTCCTTTGGAAAGGGGATAGGGAAGAAGTGAAAGGTGGTAAAAGATGAAGGGCTTCAAATATGGCAACACTGTAATTGCGCGAGATGTTGAATTTTTTAGAACAGTTGTTGCGCGCCATCTGATGGTGAGTTGGCGAATTTTGTTGAAGCTAATTTGAACAAATTCCATCTAAGTCTCAACGACATTACCAAAAACAAATAAAACAAATTTAAGCAAATTGCAAATTACGATTTACCTCTGAAGAAACTTTTTAACCAAAAGTACCTAAAACACTGCTATATCTACAAATTTTTAGTTATATTTGGCTAAAAATTAATTTAATGCACTACTACTCTTCTGAAATCATCAGAAATATTTAGTGAATATTAGTTTTTTTAAATCAACTTACAAAAAATATGTAGCACATACCTCTGCTGATTTCAGAAAGGCAGATTGTTAGATTTTTTTTATTTTCCATGAAGTTATGATTTTATAAAATCATCAATAAAATAAATAAAAACATGTCCGTTAAAATTTTTAATTATTCAGATTTATTTAATGTGTACATAATCTATTTTAATCTATTATTTATGAATGCAAAAAAGTAGTTCTTTAATAACATTTAATAAGATATTAGATTTATGTGATTAGGGCGAATATAACAATAAAAACAAATAAAGAAAGATATAAAATATGCCAAATAATGAAATCGGAAATCCCGGGATTTTTTCATGACCAATCCCGGGATTTTTCGGGATCGGGATCGGGATCGGTATCCCTAGTTGTGATGGTTCGCACCAATCATTTTATATTAAAAAATTTGAAAATAAAAAGGACAGTGACACTAGTATATTCCAAAGCTCTTATGTGCCTTCAATTAATCACAAATACTAATGGAAAAATAAAAACGATACATTCAGAAAGTTTGGCGGTGGAATCTACCTAAAAAAGACAGTTAAAACAAAGGTATATGCAGTTAAAAAGGCGACAAAGGTATTTACTTTTAAAATAACTAAAAATGTTGTTATTTTTACCTGTTGAAAAATAACTAACAAATGCGTTAAAAAATAACTAACGATGTTGTAAAATTAAGTAAAAAATTTTTACTACAAACATTTTAAAACAACTGACCAAATGGGTAAAATCAGCTGTTGTTTTACAGTTAATTCTTTTGGTATTATAAACGCGTTTTTTCTTTCGATTACAAAAATAATCGTAATTACTTCAGCCTACTTAAAATTTTAAGTAAAAACTCCAAACGGTTCTCCAATTATTATGCTTTTATGCATTGGAGATACAATACAAGTTTTTGATTTTTAATTGCAAACTAGGAATATATCCATAATAACAAATATAAACTACCCAAGTGAAAATCGAAATATATATGAGCATACATGATCATACATTGGCTCGTATGTGATCATGCATGGGCATACATAGTCATATACGCACATGCATAGTTCAATGTATGACCATACATTATCTCATATATTTCCATATACCTTTGGATCCGAAATTTGAGGGTATATGGAGGTATATGGACATATATGATAATATATGAGCATACATGAATCATATGTGAGCATATATGGTCATATATGAACATGTACGGTCATATACCCTCAAATTTCGGATCCAAAGATATATGGAAATATATGAGATCATGTATGGTCATACATTGAACTATGCATGTACGTATATGACAATGTATGCCCATGCATGATCATATACAAGTCAATGTATGATCATGTGTGTTCATATATATTTCGATTTTCACATGGGTAAACAAGAATTTTTAACGAAATTTTTTATTTTTTAAATAACTAACAAAACGAACTGTTTACTGTTAAAGTACTGTTTTGGTACTTGTTCATTATGATATTAAAAATAACTCCTTTAAACAACTGTTACGAAATTACAGTACTTTTCGTTAGTTTTTTCCTTAAATAACTGTCATAACAGTTGATTTCCATTTTTCCATAGAAAAACAACAGTAATTACAGTTAAAAACAACAATTATTGATTACTATACAAACAACTGTCATGTAGTAACTGTCAAACTTTTTTGAGTGTATGGCAAAATCCAAAACCATCCTCAACTAGGTTGTGTAGACCAATCCGCATTCCGCATTTTAGTTTTGGAAAAATTTTGACTAGTTCCGGAGATATAGCATGTCAAAATTTGGATTTTAGTTCTAAATATTTCCACTAGGGGGCGTTGCAAAAGCACAAAATAATCTAAAATACTTTCCTTATATATATTTTCAAACTTTGGTCGATAAAGGATTAAAATACAAAATAATAAAAAAAATTTTAAACTCTCATTCTTCTGCGAAGTATGAGAGAGAGGGGGGTCAAAATCAACACTAACCCTTCAAAAATCCGCCACTGGATTCTTTTCTAAAACTACCGGTGCAAATACCAAAGCGACCCGGAAATGCAGCCCTCAGAATGTCGGTTGTAGGTCGCGCCACATGTTGCCCAGTCGCAATTCGTCATTAAAATCTACAATAAAAAAAACTTACAGACAAGGTACAGTCCAAATTGTTAAGTAATATATATCGCTTAATTGCAGCATTTATACGGCATGATGGGTTAGGGTTTAATACAGAAAACAAATAATCATGTAAAAGTTCTTTGCTTTCGTTCTAATCACTATAAATAGAATTAAAAGCTTGAATGTTAAAAAGCACAAATACATTGTTTTGCCATTGAAGGAGCTTCAATCAAAGTAACAACTATAATATAGAGCATAGCCTGGCACTTCATAGCACAATTGTGCTGATACTACTTCACACATATTGTTATGCTCTTTAATTTAGTCGTCAGTGAGACAGCCACGAGTGCACATGTTTAGCGGGTGTTTTGATTTTTTTCTAGTACACTGAAAAAAGTTAATGATGATAAAAAATATTATATGATAAAATATGCTTTTGGCAACATGCAATGCCTTTTATGTTATAAAACATTTAAGGAATCTAGGGAATATATTATTAAAAACATTATGATTCTTTTCATTGTAATATGAATAAATTTAATGATGAGGAAAGGGAAGAGCACTTTAGTAAAAATAAAAAAATCTCAAAATAGTAAAAGGATGGTTGGTAGGAGATAACAACAACGAAGCAAAGTCAGATCATAAATTAAAAATGGATATTTCAAACTTAATAAAATAGCCACAATTTGTGATAGGAGATCGAAAAATACTTTTTGTTATAAAAAATTAAAAAAAAAGTATTGATTGACGAACCTCTAAAAATATATTGCAAGAATTTCATTAAGATTGTATACAAAATATGGGCATTGATAAATATGTAAATGACATGTCGTCGGCTTGCCTGCAAGTAGTGCTATGTGTTTTTTAACAAGTTTTGAGGAGATTGAAAAAACTGTTAAAAAATAGCCTTTTAATATATTTTAATAACATCATATGCCTTAATTATTCACGATCTCATTTACTAAAATCGTCATTAAGGCATATGATGTCAATAAAATATCTTAAAAGGATATTTGTTAGCAGTTTTTTCGCTCTCCTGAAAATCGATTAAAATGTGTGCTACTTGCAGGCAAGCCGACGAAATTTTTTAATTCACTTAATTATTTTCCAGTATTTTTTTCAATTTTGCCAGGCTATGATATAGAGAAAAATAATAGCTTTGTTAAAAAAACATGTGATTTTCGTTGTAATATGAAATAGATAAGTAAAAATGTTTGAGTTTACTTCTCCATCCATTTTTCACTTTGAAGGTTAGCATATATACAAAAACTAAAATCTACATTATTACCTAGAGTGAACCCCATAAAGACAATCTGATGAAAGTGTTGGTTACACTTAAAAATGCATTAATTGTCAACCATTGGTTCCACGAAAGTTTTTTTTCATAAATTTTTTCTCTATTTGTTGTAAAATAAATTGTAAATTCTTTTTGGAATTTGTCATATTTGATCTTAAAACTGAACAAAAATAACACTCATATTATATTTTAACAATACATTTTGTAATATTTAACGAATGGGTTCTTAAAAATTAGTTATAGTTTTGGAAATTAACACTAAAAACTAATTAAAGTACTGAGGATTTTTAGTATAGTGTTAAATGAAGATAACTAAAGTCTTTGTTCAGTGTTTAAACTAAAAATTTGTTAAAAATTAGTTAAATCGATTTGAAACCCGTTTGACATATTTTTCTACTGACGTATTATTTTAAGTGTAGAATTAAGCATTATTGAAACACTTTTTTCGTATTTTTTGCATTGATCCGCGTTGGCGCGGAATCGGCCAACGAAAATTTAAAAACTCAGCAAGTTATAAGAGACTATTTTAACGACAACAAAAACATGTATAGCGGCCTCCTGATTTCGAGTTTTTATTTAATAATTTCTTTGTACACAGCAACCAGAAATCCCGCTGATTTAAAGGGATAATGCAATAAATATAAATAATAAAGGGTTAATTTAAACGAGGAACTTAGGGATTTTGTCAGTAATATGAGTGTGTTTTGATGAATTAAAAGGCCGACTTTTTACACAGGCCTAAATTTAAGACCAATACGGTGCAGTGTTATAGTCGCACCAAGTACGAATTTTAATAAAACTTTACTTGAGTAAGAAATTTTGAAACAATATTTCTTACAAAAGTAAAAACATGCTTTGTGGTGACTATAAATCTTTCGCACTCAAAAAATTTTGGCAACTCATGCCTATTGATTTGTAATATAATGAAATTGGTACACTCATAGAAAAAAGTTTGTAGAAAAGTTAGTAAAATTGTTAGTACTTCAACTTAACAAATTTTTAACAAATTTTTAGTTAAAATTTAATTTTTAGTTAATTTTTTTGCTACCTCCACATTACTAACTTACAAATTTTTTTGCTATTTTTTTTTGCTGAATTTAGTTACTAATTTTTAACAATAAATTTGCTAACTTTACAGTATTTTGCTGAATTTTTTGTAACCTAAACCACCAATTTTGGAGCGCTTATAAACAGAATGTTAAATGACTCATAAAAATTACTGCATATTTTTAACTCGCCAAAAATAATGCAAAAAGTTTTTTAATAAAGCTAAATTGAAATGGAAGTACACATCCGATCAGCAAACAATGAAAATCAAAAAAAGGGTATCTGAAATACATTTTCCCAACCAGAAAAATACAAACGGGAAAGCGGTGGTAAAGCACTTTAACAGGTGGTACAAGTACTGGCAAAAAGTGCTTTCCCAGTACTAATATGCCAGCGTTGGGAGGGCAAAAGAAAAGTTGGTCTTGAAGGAGCTTTCCCACAAACAAAAAATTGATTTTATAAAACAAAAAAATTTTTAAATTAAAAAAAATCAAAAAAAAAAATTTTTCCTTGCAACCGGATTTGAACTCGAAACCTTCTGACTACAAACCTTTTTTTAACAAAGCGTCAGCATTTGTATAAAATCGTTGGTCTACCAGTGAATTGATTTTTATACCACTGGTAGCACTGGCTAGGTAGCACTGGATAACCACTGGTTGCAAACCCTGGCATATCACTCTAAGCCAATTCTATGCCAGTGGTTTTTTTTTATAAACCCCCGAAATTTTTGTAAAACAAATACTGGCAAAACGTTTTTTGCAAACGCTGGCAAAGCGTCCCAAATGAGTGTTCTGCCAGTCATTTATTTTTAACACCGTGGTTACCCAGTGGTATGCCAGTGCTTGATTTATTGTACCACTGGCGATTTCTGACTGGGTTGTTATGGTTAACATATTATTGTCTATAAATATTACCACTTTTACAAAAAATCATTTTTGGGAAATTTTCATTGGCATTGAAATATAATTGACATTACTTTATCTCAATGTCAATGCCAAAAAATTTCATCACCATTCAATGCCAATGAAATTTTTTCAATTTGCATTGATGAAAACAATGGTAATGAAATGTACACATAATTGAAGAAAAAGCATTGTAATATAAAAAAAATATAAGAAATACGCGAATTTTTAATTTATTTTCTTAATTTATTTTTTTATTAAAACACGAAAACAAATACTTCTTTCATCAATTATAAATGGGCATTTAGGCATTGAACAATGCCAATTCAAAAAATTTGAATTAATTGACACATTCAATAAACTGGTCCCAAGTATGTTTTTAAATACAAATTAATTTTTTATTTATTAATTTTCATTTCATTTGCTCCTTTTTTACCTTTTCCAGTCCACTAGTAATCTGCAAAAGTTTTGTTGATTTCAGAAAATTTTAGCAAAAATTTTGTAGATTTAACAGTTTTTTTTTTGCTATTTTCATTTTACTATTATTTAGCAATTTTTTTGCTGATTTCAGCAAGTTAAAATGTTATTTGCAATTAACAAAAATTTAGCTCAAATATTACTAAAATTCTGTAAATTTAACAGTTTTTTTGCTGTTCTCATTTTATTAATATTTAGCAAACAGATTCTGCTAATTTTAGCAGTTTTTTCTGCAGCATCATTTTTAACTAATTTTTAGTAACTTTTTCTGTTATTTTTACGGAGTATGAGTGTAGATTAAAATAGGAACCGCTACTAAATTTTAGTAAAATTGTTGTAAACTGTGATAATAATAATAATAATAATAATAATAATAATAATAATAATAACAAAAAAGAAGTTGAATTTATTTTGAAAAGAATTAAAGGCAAGTTTTATAGTCAGAATTAAGATCGATTTTTGTCTTAAATACTTCTTAAGTAACAAATATCTAACTAAACTGGCCCTAAGGATAAGATTGATTGTTCTTTTAAATATCTCTTAATTAAGAAATTTTCAAATCGATGTAGTTCTGACTATAAAACTTAATTTTTTATCTGAAAATTTTCCAAATAAAAAATCTAAAAAAACTTCGAAATAAAATATTAAAAAATAAATGTTTTTAAATAAAAAAATCTAAATTTAAATTTAAACGAGGGCCACACAAAAATCATCACATGTAGCGCTATGGGCCGCATTTGCCCACAGTCAGAAAATACCTTTTTTTATACTGCATTTTCAGTAGATTCTATCGAAAAACTTTTTTGATTGCGTTTTCAAAAGTGTGTGAATATCCCAGCTGTAAATTGTGTTTCAAAGACAATGTCATCAGCGACTTATTATATACAAGTCATAAGCTAAAGACATTTTACTTAAGACGTCTCAAAGACATGTCAGCATATTGTATTATGTTTTTAAAAACGCTAAGTGCAGACTTGTTAGCACGGACAACTTGGGAAAAAGTGACATTTTGTGTTTACTTTGATTGTGCCTTTGTTATAAAATTAAAAAATTGTTAATTTGTTTAAATTAAATTGCAATTTGAGGCATTTAAAGTTCGAGTGAAATTTTTTAACGTGAAAAACAACTAACAGTGCTTAGGGAATATTTTGGGGATTTTTGTATTTGTATTTTTGCTGTCAAATGATGTCATGTCAAACACCCGTTTATAGGAATAAGTCACTACTTGTGACGGACTGCTGAATAGTCATGAGATGTCATCCTCTTTTTGTGGAAACAATTCCTCCAGATGTCTTAAGGATATGTCTTCATTTAATTCGCGTAGAGACCACTTGTTGATTTGCCGTGATGACATTTTTACATTTATATGAAAATGTCATCGGGTGTCTTAAGGTTTTTGTATGGGACCGGATCAGCAAGTCAGCATCCTATGATCGTTTCGGAAGAAATATGAAATTATGACAGGCAAAACTACAACGTCTATAGCTCTTAATAAATTAAATTTTCTTTCCTCTTCCTAAAAACTATAACTTCTGTTTTGTATTAAAGGAATTAAATGTGCTGAATTCCCAAAACTTAAGTGACAAAATGTGAAAAATACTCGAAAGCTTGTCCGTGTTCGGATTTTATTCTTGCCCAGTGTAGACACGGTAAAGGCATATCATTATTTTTTGGACTACTAGTAACGGCGCGTGCTTACTTTCTACATTATTTTGAAACATATAAAAATGAGTTACTAATAATGGCTTATTTTTTTTTCATTATTTTAAATATAAAGTAATGTTCTACATTTTTTTGTAAATTTTTTTGAAATCTATTTTTGGAATCAATATTTTTTCAACACAGGTAAGGATATAGGTAACCACATATTTTTACATTTTTTGTATGTTGGCGCGTAGGCATACTTGTGCTCAGCTGGTCAATTATGTGTTTATCTATCAAATATAACATTTTGAGAAAGCTAAGATAATAGAGCCATCGACTGGCAATCTGGAGTCCCAGGTTCGATTCTCGACACAAATAAATTTCATTTAAAAAAAATTTTACAATGTTACGACGTTTTGTGTTTTGTTTTTCATAAAAGGATAATCTACTAGTCCTGGCTTAATTTCTGGCTATTAGTCCTCGCTAATTCCAAGATTTTAGCATAGAATTCTTCCCTATATAACCAACATTGTTGGTGATGAAAAACTTCCAAACACAAAGGGTGGTTGGTTAAATTATTTTAGACTGGTTTGTAATGTACTAATATATTTTAAAAGACCAAACTAGATATCTAGGTTTTTTTTCTGGCTTTAAATATAAAATGATTGTTCATTTTCACCCAAACACATAAAAGCAGACAAAAAACGTACAACTCAAATTCCGTTTCATTTTAAATTTACTAGGTATTCACAACATTTTGACCTCTTTGCCGCGAATTTTATAATGATTTTTTTTCTATTCGACATTTCATTAGGGCTTCTATGGAAACATTTAGTCGACATCAGCTTCAACATAAAACAATTCAGAAAGCTTGACGAACATTAGAGGTGCATTTTTTAATGAATAAGTCAAAGATCACTTGCCGATTTGCGAACAAAATATTGGATTTTTAAAAAATGTTCAAAAAATCGACTAAGGTTTTATTACACCATGCAACGATAATTATTTCCCATGGGAAAATCGATATACACCTGCTGCCTACTCAGATTTTCATGATCATATTAAAAGCCCTTTTAAAAGGATTAATTTTCGAAGGTTTGAGTTTTCAAAGGATAGACTTTTGGCAACGCTTCTTTTTAGTAATTTAAAACATTCTATGATGTTAATATGGGCATTAAATAAAGGAGGAAAATCTTTACATTTTTCTGTAAAGACAAAATTATATCACAAATGTAAATAAATAAATATACCATTTCAAGGCTACTGAAAATTGAAAAAAAAAAATTATTCGTATTTTTTTTTTTTTTGTCAAAATTAACATTAGCTGTGTTTTCGACTAAACTATGTTCGTTAACTCAGAAAAAAACTTAAAGTACACGAAAACATATTTGAGACGAAAAGTATTACTTTTCGTATGCACGTTAACTGGCAACGTGGATAATTATGAAAGTTGAAAACTCAAAGTTTAAAGATTTTAGCACATAACATAACCTCTTTGTGTTACTTTCTACCATTTGAAGTATAATTTTTTTATACTTCAAATTGTTAAACGTAGCTTTGCTCTAAATATTTAACGTTGATAGGTATGAGCGAAAATACAGCTATTATTATTGAACTGTGGAGTTTCTCCCCTCTTCCCTCAGTGGCATAAAAAAAATCAAGCACTGGAATACCACTGAGTAACCTCGGTGTTAAAAATAAATTACTGGCAGAACACTCATTTGGGGCGCTTTGCCAGCGTTTTCAAAAATCGTTTTGCCAGTATTTGTTTTAAACAAATTTCTGTGATTTATAAAAAAACGCTGGCAAAGAATGGGCTTAGAATGATATGCCAATGTTTGCAAATACACTCAAAAAACTTTGACAGTTACTACATGACAGTTGTTTGTGTAGTAATCAGTAGTTGTTGTTTTTAAAAGTACAAAAGTGCAAAACAACTGTTATGACGATTACAGTGTGAGACAAATGGTAGGGGTCAGTGATCGGGAAGGGTTCAAACTACCGGGGAAAGTTATATCGGTAAAAAAGAAGTTATACGTGTCCCGGCGTTTCGCTGGGTCACCCCTAGGAATCGAGATATATTGATTTGACCTTTGGTGGTCTTTTTTTTTTTTTACATAACTCGAGAACCACTAGTCCGATTTTGCTCAAACAATTTTAAAAAAATTAAAAATTACAATTCCTTTAATCTGTTCATATAACGTTTTTCTACAGTTTTGCCGGTAAAAATAAATGTATGAAGAAAAAAATATTTTTTGCCTAAAATATTAAAAAAAAGTAATAAACAAAAGGTTATTGATTTTTATGGTAGCGGTAACAAACATTTATTTTTACCGGCAAAACTGTTGCGTATATAGAAAAACGTTATATGAACAGATTAAAGGAATTGTAATTTTTAATTTTTTAAAATTGTTTGAGCAAAATCGGACTAGTGGTTCTCGAGTTATGTCAAAAAAAAGATATATCTCGATTCCTAGGGGTGACCCAGCGAAACGCCGGGACACGTATAACTTGCTTTTGACCGATATAACATTTCCCGTTGGTTTCATCCCATCCCGATTTTGACTGTCGCATAGTATTATTTAAGAAAACAACTAACGAAAAGTACTGTAATTTCGTAACAGTTGTTTACAGCAGTTATTTTTAATATCATAATAAACAACTACTAAAACAGTATTTTTACAGTAAACAGTTGTTTTTGTTAGTTATTTAAAAAATAAAAAATTTTGTTGAATTTCTTTGAATTTTATTATTGATATATTCCTAGTTCGCTAATTATATTCAGAAACTTGTATTGTATCTCCAATGCATACACTCATAAAAAAAGCCCCTACAATAGTTCAAAATTCTGCCAAAATAACAGGAAATAGTACCTGTATTTGCACCAGCAGAATTTTAAATTTAAGCTAAATTTTACACACTGCTTAATATACAGACAATTCTAGTTAACTTAGGTAAGAAATTTGAGCTTAATTCAACAGAAACATTCCCTGATTTAACTGAAAATTTATGGTAAAATGTCGCTTACAGTCTTGGTTTTGCTCTATCTCGCTTAGTTTCCGAGATATAAGCCATTTTGTGATTATACAGTAAAAAATTATGAAAATCTCTATGTGATATTGATAGCAGAGACACAAAAATATAAACTTTGGGAAATAATTGGGGTTAAATTAGGTGAATAATTTGTAAAATTAAGAAACATAAATTACTAAAAATTAGAATGCAAAGTTAGTTAAAATACTGATAAAAGTAATTGTTATGCTGAATGGGATTTACAGAAATATTAGTTCAATCCTAAATTTTAAGACAAAATAAGAGAAAAATCAGTTGATTTACGCCAGAACGCGTTTAACAGATTTTTGTACTAACTTTTTTTTTATAAGTGTAAAAGCATAATAACTGGAGAACTCTTTGGAATTTTTACTTCAAATTTGAAATAGGCTGAAATAATTAACTGTAAACAAAAAAATTTGTCAGTTAATTTTTTTTTAATGGATTTGTTAGTTATTTTTCAACAGTTAAAAATAACAAAAGTTTTAGTTATTTTAAAGGTAAATATTGGAGATGGGCGCGTGACACGAAATTTTCGTGATTCACGCGTGAGCGTGAGTTAAAATGATAGCACTCACCTGAGTCGTGCGTGAGCGTAAGTTAAAAAAAGTTCATGAGTGAGTCGTGCGTGAGTAAATTTTTGTGCATGATTTTGCGTGATTTTATTAAACCAGATTGCGATATTTTACAATTTTGGAAAAATGCCAGAGATCTGCCTCTACTTCGACGTGTATTCCAGTCATTTCAGCTACCAGCGAATGGGTGTTCATTAGGCTGGGTCGATTTGTGGGGAGGCAAAAAAATCGCCCATGGCTCAGGGAAAATCGTATTCTAGGGATCAAAATAAGAAACTTTGCCGAAGGAACCATACCTCTAAAACGAATTCTACTACCCCTAACTGTTGACTTTTGTCCCGTAGGGTCAAGTTTTGAAAAATCCCACTTTGACCCATTTAGAGTGCCCCAATCGAGTCCAAATATATGACCGACCCCCACTAACTTTGGAGGGCCGATCCACCCATGCCAGTGGTACACCCCCTGGAACTCCCCTGGGGGGTTCCCCATACAAACATTTTAAAAAATCACCATTTTTGGCACTTTATTTTATTATTTTTTATTTATTTTATTTATTTTTATTATTTTATTTATTTTTTCTCCTTAGAAATTTATTTAGTCAGAACATATGTAAATGAAAAAATTAATTTAACTTAGTAATAGAAAAGAAAAAATGCCCAGACTTGAAAGCAAAAAAGACTTCAAACAGTAATTTTTTTTATTTTCTTTTCTATTACTAAGTTAAATTAATTTTTTCATTTACATATGTTCTGACTAAATAAATTTCTAAAGAGAAAAAATAAATAAAATAATAAAAATAAATAAAATAAATAAAAAATAATAAAATAAAGTGCCAAAAATGGTGATTTTTTAAAATGTTTGTATGGGGAACCCCCCAGGGGAGTTCCAGGGGGTGTACCACTGGCATGGGTGGATCGGCCCTCCAAAGTTAGTGGGGGTCGGTCATACATTTGGACTCGATTGGGGCACTCTAAATGGGTCAAAGTGGGATTTTTCAAAACTTGACCCTACGGGACAAAAGTCAACAGTTGGGGGTAGTAGAATTCGTTTTAGAGGTATGGTTCCTTCGGCAAAGTTTCTTATTTTGATCCCTAGAATACGATTTTCACTGAGCCATGGGCGATTATTAAATCGACCCGCCCTAGTGTTCATACTTCTTTCAGAATTCTCATGGAAAGGAAAAATCGACATCTTGGACAAAACGTTAACAAAATTTTATTCCTCCACAAAAATTTGGAATAATATCTAAAGATTTACAGTAAACTTTTTTAAATTATTTAAAACGTTTTTTATTATAGATTTTAGTTGATCTGAAGATTGTTACAATGAATGTTATTTTTGTTCAGTTTTAAGATCAAATATGATAAACTCCAAATAAAATTTACAATTTATTTTACAACAAATAGAGAAAAAACTTATGAAAAAAACCTTTCCTAGAACCAATGGTTGACAATTAATGCATTTTCAAGTGCAACCAAACACTTTCATCAGATTGTCTTAATGGGGTTCTATCTAGGTTATAATGTAGATTTTATTTTTTGTATATATGTTAACTTTAAAAGTGAAAAACATTTAAAAATTTTATAAAATTAAATTTTTAACAAAGTTTTTTTATAAGTAAACTGATTTTAATTCTCTTTAGTTACTAAAGTTTATAAATAAATAAAACTTATATTCAATAAAGAATGTTTCCTTAGATAATTAAAATAAAAAATAAATTTCATATTTTTCGTGAATATTTCGTGAGCGTGATACAAATTATAATTAATCACGTGAGCGTGATTATAAAATAAATTTATCGTGCGTGAGTCTTCCGTGATTCTTTTTTTTTCGTTCGTGAGCGTGAGTCAAAATTCACTCACGCGCCCATCTCTAGTAAATACCTTTGTCGACTTTTTAACTGCATATACCTTCGTTATAACTGTCATATTCAGTAGATTCTACCGACAAACTTTTGTGAGTGCAGTGGTTATCTAGTGGTACCTAGTCACAAATTTACGGCAAATTCAATTTACGGGTAGAGCAATAATTTTATAAATATTATGACGCTTTGTTAAGATTGTTTAAATGCGGTTGTAAGCAAAACATGTTTTTTTTTAATTTTTTTAATTAAAAAAATTTTTTGCTTCATAAAATTAATTTTTTTGTTTCCCAACACTGTCATATTAGTTCCATAAAACATGTATTTTAATTTTGCTAGTTCTAGCATTTTAACACAGCCAGTAATTATCCAGCTGTTTATGTTGTTATCCATTAAGTATTAAGTATATGTCTCGTTAGCTCAGTGGGTAGAGCTGTCATCTTCCAATATAATGGCCTGGGTTCAAATCACGGCAGGACCAAAAACAAATACATATGAAGTTTTTTAAATTTTATTTTGGAAAATTTTGTTTCCCTTTTGTCTAATGATTTTATCATTTCGGGAATGGGAAAGCTTTTTTTACCAGTACCTACTTGTATCACCTGTAAAGTGCCTTGCCATTGATTTCACGTTTCAATTTTTCTGACTGGGTATGTTTGTTAATTATTCAAAAAATAAAAAATTTCGTTGATTTTTTTTTAAACTCTTGTTTAGTTTTTATTTGTTATTGCTATATTCTTAAGCCTAAACCACATAACCGCACTGTCGATCGCAGTGCGACGTTTTGTCGATAAAGCAGTTTTTTGTATCTTCTCTATTTGTCACTGCCGAGAAATTAGAAACGTTTCTAAATAAACAAGAGTTGTTTTTAAACAAAACGAAATAAGAATTTTTTAAAAATATTAAATCATTTGCGCGAAATTCAAGAACAAAGTTTGACAGCACTGCCACTGTTCACTGGTATTTTCACTATGTGGCTTGGGCTTTAGTTTACGAATACAAATCAGAAAATTGTACATCCAATGCATAAAAGGGTAATAAACCAAAAGATAAACACTGGACTTGCAGAAACGCAGTTAGATCCAGAGAGTTAGCGTTGAATAATTGGGGGGAAAACAAAAGTGCCAACACTGATCTGCTACGCAAATGGACGAGAAAAATGTCTTCGTACTAAAGTTTTTTCTGCTCCTCGGGGTAGTAAGAGATTTTGGTCATTCGTTAAAAGAGTAAAGGATAATGCTAGTTTAGCTATCCCAACTCTTATAAAAGATGACCAAATATTCACTGAATTGGTTGATAAGGCTAACTAACCTTTTAGCTGAGATGTTTGCAAGTAATTAATTCCTTGCAGGTAATTCATTTACTATCCGAACTTGAAAGAGTATCAAGTTCTATGCCTAAGATATTCTTTCGAGTTCGAACAGTTAAAAGGGTTCCTGCTGACCTCAACGTATACAATTCATCAGGGCCGGATGGTATGTCAGCACTGGTGCGGAAACAGTGCTCTTCGACGCTTGCTGGTCCACTGGCTAACCTCTTTGGTGCTTCTTTCCCTGCGAGAGTTTCCCCTCGTGCTAGAAGGTTGCCAATGTCCAGCCAATCCATATAAGGGTGCGGCTAATAACCCTGGAAATTACCGCCTGATCACAATATGATCTGCACTTTCAAGTGCGATGGAGAGTATGCTTAATTACCATCTTGTGAATTATCTAGAGTCTAACTCACTTCTTAATGACCGACAGTATGGCTTCCGTAGAAATCGTTCTATGAAAAACCTCTTAGCGTTCCTCTCGGAGCGTTGGAGTCTGTCCATTCACCGTTTTGGTGAGAGCAAAGTGGTTACCCTGGATATTTCAAAGGCCTTTGATCGTATATGGCACGGGACGCTTGTGTCAAAGCTTATTGCTTTTGATGTGGGTAATGACTTTCCTCGTTTTACTTCGAGCTTTCTCAGAGATCGCACTATTCGTGTTGTTACACGCAGAGAAAAGATATGGTTGCAATATGATCACAGCTACCAAACTATGGTCACTACTGCCATACATGGTTGTTGCAATAAAATTATTAATGTATTAATCATACTTTCAAATAATATGGTCGCCTATAATCATTTTATAGTTGAAATCTCTCTTTTTTCGGTTATCAGAGAGATCAGATTCACAATCATTGGTATAGCTTCGACAACCATGAGATGATCAGTGTATTTTTTTTTTAAGAGCGTCATCTATCAGTTGGCGTCAGTCTTGTTTAAGATTTTGTGAAGTTTTAAGAAGCACCATAAGCAAATAATAAATATGTATTAAAAAAAATACTTAAAAATAGAAAAATATCTTATTGGTATTCATATTAATAGCGATATTGTTTTTTGAAGAAAGAACTCGCTCTACCCAAGAAGTCTAGAGAGATATAGATTGTCAAGCAATCCTCAAATAATATTATTTTTTAATTATATATAAAAAGTGTTTGGTGCTATAAATTAAGTGAAAAAAGTAATTATTTTTTTAATTTTTTGTACTCACGTAGCAAAAAGATTGTTTCAGAGCGTCTATAATAACAAGTGTGATGTGATAGATTTTAGTTTTGTACGAAAACAAAATTGCAAAAAAGTGCAAAATTAAAAAAAAAAATGTAAGTCCACAACGAAATTATCATAATATTTTCGTACTGATCATATTATGTTCCTGATGATCATAATATGATCCCAAATGATCAGAAAATTTTCTTCATTACCATAATATGATCATGAGGAAAATATTATGATAATTCGGAATATAATATGATCACTGAGAACATGTTATGATCATTTCGGATGCATTGTAAAATTGTATATTTAACAATACTTTTTCACTGAATGCTGGAAAAAAATATAGGGATCATAGTATCAACAATTATTTTAATTTTTGCATTAAAAAATACAAAAATTGTTTTTTCGGACTTTCTATATTTTCATATATTTAGTTAGAATATTCTTCCACCTCAAGTCCAAATTCTAATATGATATTGTCATATTAGATTTTTATTTGTTGTTTCAAAAAGGGTTGATCATTTTCATGATAGACAATACAATTGTTTTGTAGACATCACTCTACTCTTCAGTTGTCCGCAAGAAGAAAATGATAACTTTCATACTCAAACTGAGACATTACATAAGGTACAAATAACCAACGGGATGAGAATTTTGTACTTTCGTATATGAACTGTCTGATTTGGTAAAACCAGTTATAAATCAACTCCTTTTTGAAAGCAACAATTACATAAAAGTACCCTTTGGGTACTATTTATATGTATGTCTGTTGTAAAACAACATAGTATGATATACAGGACTATAATATGATAATATTGGGATCAGTTTGGAATCATAATGTAGTAATTAAGGGATCATATTATGGCAGAAAAGGGTATTTCATAATATGATTGTCGCAATCATAAACCCAAAAATATATGATGCTCTTCGAATATGGTCATCCCAACCATATTTTTTCTTTGCGTGTATTGATGGGGTCTCATCCGACGAGTTTCAGCTGAATTCAGTGGTACCACAGGGGTTGTGTTCTTCCTCCTTCCCTATTTATTATCATTCTCAATGACCTTTTTGGTCAAACTTTCAACACTAACTACTTTTTCACAGATGACAATAACATTTGTCATAATTTTCCTTCGGTAGTAGGCCAAGTCTTAAGGAGATTGGGGGCACACATTCAACACACACTCAATCGTGACCCCTCTACAATCCCCGAGTGGAGTCGTGCGAATAAGGTTGTTTTAATGTACGCAAGAAGCACTTCACTTCATCTGATTTACTCACTGTTTATACCAGGGTTGAAAAAGCTACGACTAAAGTAGCAGTAGTAACTAAAAATGACGATTATTGTAGTAAAAAAAACAACAAAACTAAAAGTCATCACATCGCTACTACTACCACTATGCAAACTTTTCTGTAGCACAGCAGTAGCACATAGCTTTGTTTTGAAATTGAAAACCACCACAGCATCAATCGATGTGTCTGCTACTAAATTCAACAAGTAGCAGTAGCAGCCAAATAGACAACACTCCCAAATTACTACTCAGCTACTACTACCACTACACAAAAATTTTATTAGCTAAGCAGTAGCACACATCTTTGTTTTGAAATTGAAAACTACCGCAGCACCAATCGTCTACTTACAAATTAAGCAAGAGCAGTAGCAGCCAAACATACATGACTCCCAAATTACTACTCAGCAGAGTAGTCATAGAAATGTTTTTGGTTGTTTAAAAATGAATTATTTGTTTGGTTTTTCCAGTACTGTGTGTGTGTGTATGTATGTATTTTATATTGTTTTTGTTAAACAGAACAAAGCATGAAGATGCTAATTTGCCGTTTTGGAATATTCGATTGATTTTATGATTTATATTTTGTATTTTAAATTTTTTATTTTATAATATATTATATAATTTTTAAATCACCCCTTATTATGAATAATTTGAAATTTCTTTTTATTACGTAGGCCCTGTGCCAGTGTTACCATATATTTTTTTTAGAAAAACTGTAAATAAAAACTGTTTTTTTATAGAAAAACTGTTTTTCGAAAAAAATTTAAAAATCTGGAGAAATTCTGGGATCACGAAATATCCTGGGGCTAAAATATCCTAGGGTCTCAATTTGGCATTTATAGTAATCGACTTTTTGCACATCCTCCTAATAAAATTTTGGTCTCCTAGGCACGAATCTGAAGTTAAAAAAGTTCATTGAATCACCCTTCCGAGATGTGAACCCTTTTTTTATTAACCCCTGACTTAGGATAGAATACTTTACTGGCCAATGTTGTACTTCAAAATATTCTTTATGGATTTGCATTCCACATAAAATTACCTTTCAGTTGATTGAGTATTGTTATGTCGGAAGTTGTTTGACGGTGTGTAAAACCCCGTAAAAAAATTACGTTTTTTGGAATAGTCCTTGACCATAATTGGAAAAATAGTAGTAAATTGTTATCCCGAATTGGCAAATATTTATTCAAGAAAATATAAAATCAATTTCGGCCTTTTTTGATGAGATATTGTTTTAAAATTTTTTTCAAAAAAAATATAAATTTCTAAATTATCCTTCATTTAGAAATGATCTAAAAAGTTCGGCTAAAAAATTTCCGTCGGATCTATGACGTGTTGGATATGGTTTAGCCAATTTTATGAAAGTTTTTATAAAAATGTTTCGTTTTTCCAGTAAGCATGTTCTGTAGTATTATATTGGCATTTTTAAATTTATTTGTTTCGATTTGTACCTAATTTTTTTTACAATATGAAAGATTCATTGTTATGTTTGGGTCATATTCAAAATCACTTTCTAAGTTTATAAATGGCCTATAAAACAAATATTTTATACAAAATTCATTTTATAAACGTGTTATAAGGATTCCAAATTATTATGCATAAGCACTTATATTTTAATTTTTAAATTTTAGTTAAAAAAATAAAAAAAAAAATTGTAAATGCAACAAATGTGCCTACCCGTGTAAAAAAGTTTAGATCCGAACAGATTTGTTTGGATCCTATTAGATATGATTAAATCTAATTGGATTCGGTGCCAGATCAGATCATATATTATAAGATATGACATGTTATACACTTTATCGACAGATCTGATCAGATCTTGTACCGAATCTGTCCATAACTAAAGGGATCTGGAAAATTCTGTAATTTTTATGCCCAGATATGAACTGATCTGGTCATATATTATCATATCTGATGCCATATCTTAGTCTCTTTGTCCAGATTTGGTACCAGATCTCCAAAAAATATGAAAGTGCAATGGAAAAGGGATAAGCAACATTGTGCATCTACATTTAAGTTCTATTCACTTGCATAGTTTTTGTATCATTCTGTCTCTATATTTGTTGAATTCAGTTTGCATTTTATTAATTTTTTTTTTAAATATTTCTTTTTGATGTTTAGGAAAATTTGTCAATTGAAAAAAATTGTCATAATTAAAAAAAATTAAACAAAAAACATACGCAGCAAATTACATGCAAAGCTAATCACAAATGGTGTTTTCTATTGCTATTTATTTTGTAAAATTTATGTTTTTTATATTTATTTTTGTTTCGTTCATTGTATATTTTGTTATTTGAATTTAGATTAAATAAAGTTACGCATATTTTTCACATTTTAACAAATTAAATAAAAAAAAATATAATCTCTGCATAAATTCGCGGATTATATTGGATAAAATTTGATCAGATCAAAATAGACCTGAATATATATGGTGTGCCAGATCTGATCAGATCTCAAATTTGTCCCCAATTTTGAGATCTAATTAGATCTGGCACAATCAAATCTAATGAGATCTGGTCAGATCTCATCGTTTTTGCACGGGTATTAATTATGAAAAAAATGTAAAAAAATCCATGAATTTAAAAAAACTGTTTTTTACATGAAAAAACTGGAAAACTGTTAGGCATCCTAAAAAACTGTAAAAAACAGTTAAAACTGGCTATATGGCAACACTGCCTGTGCGAGATGGCTAAATTTGTTCTAAACTAAATACAAATAGAGAAAAGGGTTTAAAATTTCTTTAAAACTTGTTTTAAAAAATTTTCTACATTCAAAGAAACTCTTAAACCTGAATTTAGTTTGGAATTAGTTTAGCCAGCCGCACCCACCCGTGGTACCAATTCACTTTTCAATATTTTATTTATTGTTTTAAAAATTAACAGTTGTAAGACACATAATGATAGAATTAGTTACATAAATTTACGTCACAATTTGACAGCACTGTTTCAACGGTAAATTGTTAACAAGTGATGGGCGAGAACAAAATAAGGATACACACAAAATTCATACGTAGATCAGTATTTGTTGTTAGGGTTGTCGCAAAATAAGGATACACACAAAATTCATACGTAGATCAGTATTTGTTGTTAGGGTTGTCAGATATAGCGATTTCTTGCCAAACGTGGCGATTAACAAACACATTTGGAGATTTTATTCTTGAAATGGCGACGGACGGTTTTTACGCTGATTTAGGAAGTTGTTGGAGATTTTTATGGTTTTTTTTACACTCAGTATCTAATCTCACAGATTATGATTTTAACCTTTTATATAATCCCTATCTTTGATTGAAAAGATAATATTTTTATTATTATTTGGTGCTAATGAAAACAATTTTGCGGATTTTTGTTTTAAAAATACGTAGTCACGTCAGATTTAGCGTTTTTTATTTTTCACATTGAAGATTATCCCATAATTAGCCAGATTATTAAATATAATTTTTATAAAGTTTCGACAAAAATCGTTAACCGAAGTCCTAAAATAAAATACACTGCGTTTATCTGGTTTAGGCTTAAGAACTCTAGAACTGAGTTAAATTTAAAGACAAAAGAAAAATTAGTTTAATTGAATCAGAACGGGTTTAAATTTTGCACTAAATTTTTTATATGAGTGTACTAAAAACTACTTTAAAATGACCATGTAGAAAATGCTACTGACAGTAGCATATTATTTTTGTTATATATCGGTAAGATAGGAACATCAAACATAAAACTGAATTTTTACTTGTTTTTAATCAACAAACATATTCGTCGCTGCTATTAAGAAACTAGCTATTTGTCGATAAACTTTTTTGTGATTTCAGCGTTTTGCGGAACTTTTTGGAAATTATTTTTTTACACACATATAAACCAAACTTCAAGCCTTTCATTTATAAAAGAATTACTTCCAAAAAAATGGCCAAGGCACACAACTAGGGTTTGGGAGTTCCCGGACTTTTTTATTTCCCGGGAAACGGGAATGAACAAATTTGAAATATTTCTGAACAAAATTGTTAATGAAAACCACCTATATAAGTAATTTTTGTTAAAAAAAAAACACTATTTCAGTACAAATGTAGCCTGTGTAGTGAGAATTCAAAGTAAAAAACATCAGAATGTTGAACATTTGATTTCACATAAATTACTCGCAGCACTGCCAAATGAATTGCATGATTTCAGCAGGCACCTACTACTGCACTGTCGGAAACAAACCGTTTCATCACATTTGGCCCATTAGATATGGTGGCCACAATGTTATTTTCCAAAGACAAATAAAACTCTTCTAGTCTTATTTCTACAATTCTTCTTATTTCATCAGCATTACATCTTCTTGATATATAAACCAACCCCAGGTTATAAAATGAATTATTTCCGATTATACATATGTTCAAATATCTCTTTTGTGATATTCTTGTCCATTCATCTAAGATTATAGTAAATCTCCTATTGTTAGAAATATTGCTCGATATTTCTTTTATCATGATATCTTTTACATGATTGTAGTAATTTAATATAATGTTCTTTACATCGGTTTCATTTTTTTGCAATGCCAGGTTTTTATTATAAAAACTTTCTCGAATAAACGAAGATCTAGTTATGGTGCGGATTGACTGCAGCTAATTTGGATACCATTTCAGGAAATGTTTGCCCTACCATAAAACCTTTAATGCCCATTCAGCTTACACTTTTTTCTTCAGTTACTTTGCTAATTTTAGCTGAAACGTTATTCTTGTTGTTTTCTTCAAGAGAAGTTGCATGACCATCAATTTTTTTTTTTTTTGTGCACCAAATTTAGATGTCGGATAACCAAATTTAGATACCACCGTTAACCATTAGTATTTTCTTTTCACATTTATTAATGAAAACGTTACTTATAAAATTATTGAAACTTAATATAAAGGCGTATTTTAAATTTAAAGTCGACTTTATTTTTAATCAAACGGTTTTGTTCATTTTGTGTATGAAAACTTTACAAAAATATTTATATTTTCAAATATTTTTATTGGTTGAAAATAAATTAACCAATCAGAATGCTCCAAAAATAAACCAAGTCAAGGTATACTGCCACCCAATATTTTAACTAAAGTCGACTTTACCTAAATTATACATTTGAAAAATTTAGATAGTAAGAGCGATTATTTGTAAGAAACAAAGCTTCTTTTTCATATTTCTTTAAAACATTTTACCAAGTTTTTAGGTTTTACTACTTAAATATTGAATAAGTTATGCGAAAAATCTTTATTAGTTGAAATGCTCCTTATTACTTGGCAAAGATTTTATATGTGTGTCAAATAAATGTATTCCCTTTTAAAAGATTTTAACAATGACATTTTTGTTTTGGTATTTAAAATGTTTTTTATGACTAAAATTAAAAAATCCTATTCGAAACAAAAACAATTTAAAAAATTTAATATTTTTAAAATTTCCCGTTTTCCCGGGAAAAATATATTATTTTCCCTGGAATTCCCGGCAAAATTTTCCCGAGATTTCCCGGGAATTCCCGAACCCCAAACCCTACACACAACACAGACCTAATTTAGGTTTTCCACAAATAATTTTTGAAAACAAATAGCTATTTTCTTAGGCGCAGCAACGATATGCTGATTTCAACTGAATAATTTAATTTCCATTAAACAAAGTTTTTTTTAAATTATTGTATTTTTATAAATTTAGCAGGCCGTGATGCTCAACTTCATCGAAAATACGAGTATATTCTGTTATTTTAGTAGAATTTTAAACTATTTGTACGGGCTTTTTTTGTGAGTGTACTGGTGCTGATTATAATCATATTGCATACAAAGGGTCAAACATATTCAAATATGAACTCATAAACCTTTATTAATTTATAAGCCGCTTTTTTAATTAAAACATTTCAAGTGTATTATGTAATTTTGTATGCGCCCAATACACATCAGATAAACCAAAATCATTTATTCTTTCGCTAAAAAAAACTACTCAGCATAAAAAGAGTCATATTTCGTTTTTTTATGTTTTACTACTTTGTTTTTTTCGTTTTCTGCTCTTGCTGTTTTTTTTTGTAGCAGTAGTAGTTGTAGCAGTAGCAGTAGTAGTTGTTCATTTCGTTTTTCTGCTCTTACTGTTTACAAATGCTCCGTGTTTTGTTTGTAGTGGTAGCAGTAGCACAAGAACAAAAATCAAGTTGATCAAAAACAATGACTGCTTACTTTGTATAAACTAAGTAGCAGGCAGATGCTTTTACTAAAGCTACATGAATTGTTTGTAGTAGTAGCAGTAGTAAAAAGCAAAAATATTTTTTGAATCGTAGTTTTTTAAACCCTGGTTTATACCACTTATATCAGACTGAAGATGGAATGCAACTCCTATATGTATATTTCCTATTTAATTCAAAACAAATTAATAAATAAAATATTAATGGGGGTACACTCATAGAAATAAATCTGTAAAGATATCAGAAAAAGTTACTAAAAATAAGTTAAAACTTATGCTTCAGAAAAAACTGCTAAATTTTATAAATTTTTCACTAAATACTAGTAAAATAAGAACAGATAAACAAACTAATAAGTAAAATATTAATAGGGGTACATTCCTAGAAATAAATCTGTAAAAATAGCAGAAAAAGTTATTAAAAATTAGTTAAAAATTATGGTGCAGAAAAAATTGGTAAAATTAGTAAATTTTTCACTAAATACTAGTAAAATAAGAACAGATAAATTTAAAACTGTTAAATTTTCAGAATTTTAGTTATATTTAAGTTAAATTTTACTTAACTGAAAATAGCAAATTTGTACTGTTAAATCTGCAGAAAATTTTGCTAAATTCTAGTAGACTAAAAATATCAGGCTCGATTTTTATTTGCATTTACAAAAAACTTCGAAAATTTTAAAGTTTTTGGTGACTTTTTAGGCTACTAATTGTTTAGCAAAATTGTTTGCTGATTTTAGCAGGTTAATTTGATATTTTCCATTACCAAAATTTAGCTCAAATATAACAAAAATTCTGTATATTTAACAGTTTTATTTTTGCTGTTCATATATTACTAATATATAACAAAAATAATCTGTTAATTTAGCAGTTTTTTTCTGCAGCATCATTTTTAACTAATTTTTGGTAGTTTTAACTAAATTTTTCACGGAATTTTTCTATTAGTGTACTCATTATAAGTCGTAAATTCCTAGTAAACCTTGTGTGAATACAAGCCATATTTTTAATGTATGGAGTTTGCCATTAAACTTATAAACATACCAGGTTTACAACGTTTACGAAAGGATACGAGTTTATATGGAAACTCCTCATATAAAAAAGCCTAAATCGGGACTTATTTAATCGTTTACCAGTAGGTGATTACTTTGCAAAAATACATATTATTACTTCTATTACTTATTATCAGTAAGTCATGATTTTATATTATAAAGTAATGCAAAAGGTAATGACCTATCATTACTTGGTAATTCGTATAACAGGTCATTACCATGTTTTTGCTGGGTTACTGCATCGTACTTGGAATTTTAAGTAAAAATTCCGAATGGTTCTCCAGTTATTGCCTTTTTATGCATTGAAGATACAATACAACTTTCTGATTTTGATTTGCAAGCTACCCAGCAAAATTGTCGGATGCAAAGAACCGGTTGTAGAACAACTTGTTCTTGCATGCAACCTGCTCTAATTTATGTTCTATCATCGGTGATTCTTGTATGAGTTTCTCCCTAAAGCAACAGATTATGTTTTTCAAACTAGAACAGGTTGCTTTGGAACCGGTTCTAGAACCAGTTATAGAACCGGTTCTGCTAATGTGAGGCCTTCTAATTTGACTTCCACGAATCAGTTCTAGAACCTGTTCCACGGAACCGGTGGTAAAAACACCTATTCTAGAACAGATTCAAAGGCAACCAGTTCATAAAATTTTTGCTGGGTAAGAATATGTCAATAATAACAAATATAAACTAAACAAGAATTTAAACAAAATCAACAAAAATTTCTATTTTTTAAATAACTAACAAAAATAACTGTTTATTTTGAAAATACAGTTTAAAGAATTCCTTATGATGTTAAAAATAACTCCTTCAAACAAGTGTTATTATTATTATTAAATAACTGTTATATTAGTTGTTTTGAATTTTTCCTTAGAAAATCAACTATAATTACGGTTAAAAACAACAACTACTGATTAGTATACAAACAACTGTTATGTACTCAAACTTTTTTTAGAGTACTGCGATAACTTTTCATTATGAAAAAAGTGCCAACCTAATGAACTTGTTTTTATTCACACATCCACATGAGCCTGTTATAAAAAGTAACAGTTATTTAGTAACTACAAGCACTTTTTTGTTTTTACTATTTTTTGTTGTTGTTTGCCCTCAAAAGTATGTTAGATCCGTTTCGTTTTGTTTATTATCTCTTGTGTTCTACATGTTTCATTTTTCTTTTTTGTGTTGTTGTTTGTGCCACTACTGCTGATGGCTACTAACTGCATACTTACTGTTGATTGTTCATGTTCTAGGTATTTGAAAGTGTTTTAATTCTTTTCAATTTTTAATTTTGCTTTTCATGTCTCTTTTTTTTTTGTCTATTTTGTATGAAATTTTAGCATCTCTGTGGCCATTGTTATTGCAGCTTTAGCCGGACCTCAGTGGCTGTTTACGGAAGAAAAATTACCAAATACTATGTATAATGGTACCGCTAACTTTAATGTCCTTGATGATGGTGCCTTCATTACGAGATATACTAAATCAAGTTTATGGATCATATGTACCACATTACAGGGTAAGTTTTATAAATACTTAGGTGTAGGTATTTACACCTACACCTTGATTTGCGTGATATTGTTATTAAATGAGTCTACTTTTATACGGGCTTTTTACGATTTTTCGTACAAATATTTCAACTTTGATTAATCGAAATTTAATTTAAAATTTTTTTTTCTAAAACACTTACATCGTGTTAGTGTAGGTATGAGTATACGAATATGTTTGGATAGTGATATATGACGAACATAGACTGAATGTCCTTAATTGTGTATGAATGTTACGTTTAAGTAAATATCAATCATACGTAACAAACAAGGTGTGCCTTGTTGTACAGTAAATATTGACTCTAATCGATTTAATTAAAGTACATAGTAATGTTTTTTGCCAAAGAAGACTACATGTCAATTAAATTTTACAAAGTAACATTTTTTTTTTGATTTATCTACTATATAAAGTGTATATTATATATGTAGCTACATATAATAAGAGACTTGAACGTTCACAAAACTTTAAATTAAAAAAGAAATATATGAAACCAGCACGCTATTTAAGAGGTGCCATTCAAAAATGCATATAAATCAGTCATAACTAATAGTTATAACATACTCGTAGGTCAGTATATGAACAGTTTTGACCCCCTCAGACAATAGTTAAAATAAATTCTAGTAGGCCTAAAAATATTGATATATTTTCTTAAGAATCTTAAGTTTGTAATACCTAATCAGATTTATTTTTTAACGTTTTCATACATACATACATATGTATGTGTTCTACAGTTCGGCTCCAAAGTAGAATTAATTTTAAGAATTCTGATTTTATTGAAATGCGTCATACAAAACAAGAAATTGGGGAAAAAGTTCATTATTTAGGTTATGAACTGCAACAATATCCAAAAAATAAATTATTTTCATTCTAATAACTTTTTTAATTTTAATAGCATCAAGCATTTTACAAATAAAAAATAAAAATTTTCATATCCAACATCCATTGTTAGTAATTGATTTAGTTATAAAATTAACAATTTTTATTAGACAGCGGGCGTGAGAAATAAAAATTAAAAGAACTTACATGTTACGCTTACTATTACCTCTAGGTTACAAAAAAACGTAAAATAATACGTTTTTTTTCTTAAAATTTCATCTATGAAATTGACTATTAAATTAAAAATTACATAATTTTAACAAAAAAAATTTTGGAAAATTTTTTTTTATATAAGTTTTGGTTATAAAAATAAGCGTTTTGTAATGAAGGGGGTAAGCTCTTACTTTTCTATTACTAGACCTATTATTTTAACAAGGGCATGTCTATCAATGTAACTCCTTACCTATTAACATGTTATTCTGAACTCACAGGTAAGGAGTTTTTAAAACCATTTTGTTTTAATTTTAATTTTTTAAACCAACCCGACTAAAAAAGATGTTATATAATCATATATCACCATATATAAACCCATATATACGTCCATATCTAATTTGATCTGAATATTTGAATATATAATTATATCAAGCGAGATACGCATGTTATCTAACCTAATACAATTTGATCCGAAAAATGGGTCTATCTAACTGCATCAAATTATATATAAATACATATAATTTGATGAAGATTTTCAAAGAAAATTTTAGTACATATTGTTGAGATCACTTATTTCATTCGTATTAAATACTAATGCTTAATGTTTAGAAAAATTTTTACTAATAAACTTGGAAATAGCTGACAAAATAAAACATTACAAAAATCTGTCGGAACAACTTTTTCTAGGTTAGAGTTTTGGTCTTTCTTATAAAATGTGTCTTTCTTATAAAATAAAAAAAAATTAACTTCCACAATTATTTTTTTTTTACGGAAAAATAAATGAACTTAAACCATATTTATTTCAACATATGTTTGTCTAATTTTTATTTTTAAGTATTTCGACCTTTAATTCCACAATGAAAAAACAAAATTTTTTTTCTATTTCTCTAAAATTATTTTTATTTTAATAAAGAGTATTTTGCCAACTATTTGATATTTCGCTACTCCATTGTGTAGCATCTTCAGGATGATCCAGATCTACAATTTGTGAGTTTTTTTTTTTAATTTTTATAGTGCAATTAAACTTTATAAACTTTTGTATAATAAGATATCATGTCAGATATAATTACATATGAAATTAATACAATTTTCTATTAACTTTGTTATATAATTTGATATAAGATT
This sequence comes from Leucophora obtusa, assembly GCA_949987735.1. Lineage (NCBI taxonomy): Eukaryota > Metazoa > Arthropoda > Insecta > Diptera > Anthomyiidae > Leucophora > Leucophora obtusa. The sequence goes on along the minus strand of OX465297.1, from coordinate 126,055,350 downwards.
GCCCAGGTAGAAAATTACAAAGGGGCCAGCACTGACAAAAGCACCGAAATGGGTGGTATAAGTGCTTGCTAACAGTGCTTTCCCAACGCCCAAATGATAACACCGTCCCACGGTATTGCCAATGCTTTACAAAGCCCTGAGAAAGCACCCAGAAACATAATACCAAATGCTTTCCCAACGCCCAAATAAAAAAATTAAAGTGCTTTCCTGGCACCCAAATAATAACACTGATCTATTTAATTCTTTGCAAAGTACTGAGATGGCACCGAGAAACACAAAAATCAAGTGTTTTCTCTGCCACCAAATTATGAGCCTTCATCCATAGTATACTATAGTAGCCCCATTCATTAAAAAATTGAGAGCTTGTCCCTATATCATGTAGTTGTAGTGGTATTGAGAACCATATGTACAAGTAAAATTACAAACACTACTTAATTTTTTCAAATGACAGAATAAGAGTAAAGCTACTATATTATACTATGCCCTCATCATTGAAGAATTTCAAATTACTCTAAAAATAGATGATTCTTGGAGTTATTGTATTGTGGAGTCAAAAATTATTTAAATATTCACTCGCTTTTTTTTTCAAAAATAAAATAATGTTTTAGGAAAAAAAGCGCTGGAAAGTCACCATTTCAAGTGTTGATAGTGTCCAAATTTAGTGGTTTGCCAGTACTTCTTTTTGTTAGACCGCGGTCCGCCAGTGCTTCTTTTTTGTTACCACACATAATTTCTACCTGTGTGTTTATAGAAGCTTATACGCCATTATATATAATTATGTATAAACTATATTTGCAGATCTCTTAATATATGGCTGAAGACCAAATCGCATATGATTATATATAATGTCATATCAAACATATTTATAAAACCAAAGTGTTAATATAAATATATATGGCTATATAAAGCCATGCGTATAAAGATTTATTATTATATCAAATCGTATAAGATTATATGAAAACTTTTTTAGTCGGGGAATATCAATTTTAAATTCACGGATTTTTAACAAAAAATAGAATTTCTAAAATTTTCTAGAAAAACGAATTATTTATAACAATAAAACATCCAAACGTATGAATTTGGTATTAAAAAAAATATAAGGGTAAGTGTCCAAGGTAATGCAAGGGTAAGCGGTTTGATATATTACCAGGTAATATGCATAATAGTACATATATTACCAAGGTTTTGCTGGGTGGCGACTTCGGCTGGGGTATAGGGATTATGTGTACCTAATTTGAGCTAAATCAGTTTGAAATTAAAAATTTCCACAGCAAACACACATAGTACCGTACCTCAAAAAAAAAAAAGTTCGCCTTACACCCTCCAATATGAAGTATTTTTGGAACGTGATTTCAAAAAAATTTTTTTCCGAACGTATGGGCACCTTTTTTTAATTTTTCGTTATAGCTTTGGCATTTAAAGTCGGATTTTTAAGTGTGATATATCGATTTTTTTGCCTCGAGGAGACCAGTGCTTTGCTATAAAAAAAAATCGAATGAAAAAATTTTTTAAAGGCGACCCCTACCTACGTTCGGCAACAAAAACAAGAAAGATTTCAGTTGGGTTTATCAAAAAACAAAAGTTTAATGATTTTTTGCGAGCTTTATTTTCTGACATTAGGGGTGTACATTAGGGTTGTAGCAAAGTAGATCTGGTGGGTAAATACTAGAACGGGATACTTGAGGTAAATAGCCCTTAGGGCAAAACATTGAGAGAAAAACATCGTTGTCTTACACTTTACGATCCAACTGTAAATGCCAAAGATATAACGAAAAATGTAAAATGGCGACCCCTACGTTCGGCAAAAAAATAAAAACTTTTTTTTTTGAAACTGCCTTGCAAAATTACATCATATTAGAGTGTGTACCGCACACTTTTTTTTATTTGCCTGTAAAGTGGTACGGTCTAATACATAGTCAAATAATTACCCACAATTAATAAAAAAAAGTGGTCGTAAAAGTGGTGTAGTCAATGAAATTGCCTGGAGTATCACGATCAACTGTGCCAAATTTCAGCAAAATCCTTTGAAAAATAATAATTTACATATCGAACATCCAAACAAACAGAAACGAAATTCATGCCATTTCAAACATAACATCAAAATATTAAATCTCTAATGCCCAAGGCCGCCAAAAGGCGGTTTTCAGATTTTAAATAGTTTTTGGCTAAATAACAATATTTTATTAAACAACTTGTACTATATCCATAGAAAACTTAACTACCTACTTTTTTGGCTTCAAACTTTTTTTTGTATAAGGAACGGTTTTCAAGCAAGAAGCACGTAAAGTGAAAATTTAGAAAATTTGAAAAAATTAACTTTTTAAAACAGAAAAAAAATATTTGAAAAATTGCCAAAAACTACATTTACGATCTGGCGTACATTACCGATAACAACAAAGCTAGTCTAGAGTCTCTAATTGTAAAATCAGTTAAAAAAATTGTACAGGACTCACAGGATAACCGCAGGATACGTCTTACGAATATCTCCCTAACTTGAAAACTAGCCAACAGATTTCTTTGAAATTAAACACAGAGCATATATTCAGAGGTAGTAGTAAGCAAAACTAATTTAGTCAAAATCTATTGATGTTTAGTGCCAAATTCGCCAAATTTCGTAATTTCCAAAAAGCGTAAATCTGCCTAAATTTTGAAATAACAACAATTGACCAACAATTTTCGGTACGTAATTTTATTTTATTGATAGTGTTATTTACAGCAAAAACCGAAATTATTTGACTACTGGGTTTTAAGATACGTCTTCAACTTTTGTTGGGCTATATCGCTACACTCAAAAAAATAAGTTAGTAGAAAAATTAGTAAAACGAAGTATATCAAGTGTACTAGTTTTCAGCAATTTTCTTGCTGAAATTCCGTTTTTATGAAATATTTTAGTTATATTTTTTTAGCACTAAACTAATTTTGAACTAATGTTTTACTAATTTATTTCGCTACAGAAATTGTGCTGATAAGCACATTTATAACGTGGACGACAACCAGATAGACAAGATGTAGATTTCGCAGCTTGTCTGGATGTAGTACAGACAATGGAAATGAAAATTAAAAAAAAACAACTTACACAATTTCTATATTTAAATTTTCAGCAAAAAAATTAACTTAAGTAAAATTTCTCCACAATTGTTTTGAGTTTTTTTTTTCAGTCTACTAATATTCAGCAAAAAGTTTAGTGATAGTCAAAAAAAAAAAAAAAATAATGACATCTCATTACCGTTTCAACACTTTTATTTTATAAAATATGCTTTTGTTCTCAAAAACAGAAATTATATATTTGTAAAGATAAGACATCACAATTTTCACTAGTGGTCGGTAGTGGGCGCTAAATCTTAATATTACCTAAGTAAATATGTAGTATTAATTTATTATTATTATCAGAGTAGTAGTTCACACAATTAAAAATTTGATATATGCTTTTGCATTTTTTTCTTAAATTTAAATGATTATTTAAATTTATATAAACAAGAAAATATCAGTTTATTTTTTTAAACCGTTTCTACTTACAGCACAGAAAATTATTTTTTTTAACTTACCTGCAAAGAAAGGAATAAAAAGAAAAATTAAATAAAATTATACAAGTAATTTTCAAATTTTATAATAAACAGAGTTGCAGAAATAAGTAAAACTGAATATAGCAATTATTATTTTAACTGACTTTGCAGCTATCATAACAATTATATGATAAATTACTAAAAATAGTTTTTAAACACTTAGGAGTTGGGGAAATATTTTGTGTTCATACACTAATTTCTAAAGGGTAATAAATTTTTTAAATTTGACTTGGGGTGGCTTGGATAGGCACAGAGGCAAGTCTTTACCCCCTTAATTGTCTATTGTACTATAAAAAATTTAAAAATATTATATTGATGACATTATAAAAGATCTTTTAAACTATGAAATCGAAATGAAAAATTTACAAATTAAATCTAACTTAATTGGCTTTGAAGCAACTCTTACAGCACAATACTTCAATGTTCTTGTGTAAATATTTTCTATCACAAATGTTTTACTCAGTAGTACATACATAGTTATAAACTTCAATAACAAGTATATTCGAGTACAAACTTTTATAAATATTGTTTGCAAAATATCTACATAAAAAATGTAATCAGAAAAACTGAACTTAGAGAAAACAAAACTATGCAAGAATTTTTATTTTTATCTCTTTAGTAACTTTAAACGAAAATAAAATAAAAAAAAAACTTTTTATTCCAGGCACTACGACTTCATATAAAGAAACAATTGAGAGTGTTTGTTAACTTACAAAATAATCCAATAAAGTCATGGTAAATATTTTACAACTAATAAAAAATAATTAGACAATTCAGGAACCCAGCAAAACCACACATTACCAAATAATGGGTAAAGTAATGTGTAGCCACAGGGTTGTACTTACTTACTTAGACCTTACTTCACTGATGAATTTACAGGCGATGAGGCTTAAAGAAATGTGTGCATTACTACCAGTGTATTTACAAAAAAAATGAAGAGTAATGGGTTACTTAGTTGTAGATAGGGAATGAAAGAGTAACTGGTTACTTGCTTTTATCCTACATGGGATTTGAATAAATTTTTCAGTTTTAAGAGTAACAACCAAATAACCAACCGAGCCAACAAAGATGATCATTAATGACTCAGAATTGAGCTCCAAAAACATAAACATTTGTCCACGTTTTCCTATGAAAGTGGTCCGTCCAAAAGAGCCCCCTGTGTACTCAGAAATGACTCCGAAAAAAGAACGTATTAAATCAAAATTTTCTTCATAAATTTATATAATTTTGGAATCTTCTTTGAGTCTGAAAAATGAATCCTCGTTTTGAGACAGCTTTTTAGATTGTAGAGACAACTTTTTGGATTGTTTTCTGAGGGTTCATATTTTCTATCAAAAAAAGAGTGTTTTCAAAAAAACAATAATCATTTCTATGAGCCATTTAAAAATCTTATTTATGAGCGATCCGGAATTGCTGGCTGGAAATATCAATAATTAAAATTTTATTAAAAAAAAATTAAACATATTTTTGAAAATTTCAATTTTTTTTTTTTTTTTAATTGCTCATATATTGGATGAAAATATAATCCTTCGAAAATGAATCATAAAAGACACAAAAATTTGAGCCAAATTATTAAATCCAAAAGATGGTTCAGAAATGTAAACAAATTTGAATATTTTGTGAACAATTCAAAAAGGGCTCAAAACATGATTAATTTTTGAGCCTTTCGAATTTTTTTAATTTTTTTTTTAGTAATTTTTTTATCAGGAAAGAAGGCTCTTTAGATGAACCACTTTCATACAAAAATTTGAATTTTTAATAATTCTTTTTGAGCTTTTTTTGACTCATTTGTTGTTAAACATGGGGCTCTTGACCACCCAGAAAATTGGTCTAGGTACGCCTATGAATATTATAAACATTAACTGTTTAAATTTTTTTATAGTTTAATCGGTTAAACGTATACTTGCTTTAAATATTTAATGTTGATAGGTTTAAGCGAAAATGCACAAAATTTAAATAAAAAAAAACCAAAATATTTACAAAATTTAAATAAAAAATTATCAAAGTAATTAATTTTGAAATTAAAACAATGCGTTTTGTAATAGTCATTACTTTACATTTAAGTATAATCCATTATATTATCCACATTTGGTAATGCATTACTTTATGTTTTAAAATAATGATAAATGTAAGGAGCGTACATTACTAAGTAATGCATTATGTGATCAACTATCGGTAACTCATTATTCTGTGGTTCTAAATAATGCCGAAGGTTAAGAGTATACAGTACAAAGTAATGCATTATGTAATCAATTTTCGGTAACTAATTACTTTATGCTTCAAAAAAAATTCTGAAGGTAAGGCGTATTCATTACAAAGTAATGCATTATGTATTCACCCAGTCAGAAAAATACAAACGGGAAAGCGATGGCAATGTACTTTGACAGATGGTACAAGTACCGCCAAAAAGTGCTTTCCCATTCCCAAAAATGATGACATCATTAGAAAAAAGGACCGGCTGTTCAAAAAGCGCCTGGAAATTACTGGAAAACAAAATTGTTTACGTTGGCAAAACCAATAAATAGATGGTCTGGAAATATATTTTCCAAAATAAAATATAAAAAAAGTTCATACCAAAATTATGTCTCGAGAATACTTAAAATGTATATTTTTAAATAGTTATATCAAAATATATTTAAATATATAAAAACATATTAACCAGATCCACCATTTTCCGGATCAAATTATATATGGGTTATTATAATTATATATAAAAATATATTGAATGTTATTTTAGTTTGACTCAAGATCATAAATTAATATCACTTTCTGTTTAAATTATTTTCAAATCAAAGAAAGATGATACAATTTTTGCAAGTAAATTACAAAGAATAAAAATTATTGAAAAAATTCGATAAGACCAGCAAGGCAGAATGCGCATTTTCGGCTTTCGCTACAAAGCCATCATCAGTACCTTTCGCCTTTGAGTGGGTTAATATTTTGATAATCGTCTACTTATATGACTGTTGAAAGCAAATCGAGTTTGTTATCAACAACTCAACTTAGACTAACATCAACGAAATTTAACAATGCTATTTTTATCCTTTTGTTATTATTACTCTTTTTTGCTTTGAACCTTAATTCTTAAGATATCTCAGCTGATTCTATTCTAAAAATATATTATTAGGTCCGAAAAATGTTGGATCTGGTTAATATAATTTTATATAGTTAAATATAATTATATAAAATTATATAAAATTATACTTGGTTTTACATATGACAGTACTCAACGATTTATAATTCTGTAAAATCATATGTGGTTATATAAAAAATATTTTTGCTCGGGTATGTAAAGTTAGCTAACGAGACATATGACATGGTGGCTGCCCAGTCAGAAATTGCCAGTGGAACAAAAAATCAAGTACTGGCATACCACTGAGTTAAAAATAAATGACTGCCAGAACAATCATTTGGGACGCTTTGTCAGCGTTTGCACAAAGCGTTTTGCCAGTATTTATTTTACAAAAATTTCGGTGCTTTATAAAAAAACCACTGGCAAATAATGTGCTTAAAGTGATATGCCAACGTGTGCAACCAGTAGTTATCCAGTGCTAGTATAAAATTGCCAGCAAATTCAATTTACTGGTAGAGAAATGATTTTATAAAAATGATGACGCTTCGTTAAAAAAGGTTTGTAGTCAGAAGGTTCTAAATTTAAATCCGGTTGCAAGTAAAAACATTTTTTTTTGTGATTTTTTTTAATCAAAATATTTTAGTGTTTTAAAAAAAAATTTTTTTTTGTTTGTGGAAAAGCTCCTTTAAGACAAACTTTTTTTTGTTTTCCCAAAGCCGGCATATTAATTCTAAAAAACTTTTGCCAGCATTTTATTTTACGAAAATTATGAAAGGTGTTATTCTGTAAATTTCCTAGTGGGGTGTTTTTGGCCAAAAGTTTAAAAATTGACCCCATATGGATCACGTTACATAAAATAATTATTTATATCCAGTTGAGATTTTTTTTTATCAATTTATTGGCTTTACAATCTTGTAGTCATAATTAATATTAAGTTTCATGGGACTTTTCTGACCCCAGGCCACGAAGGGTTAAAGATTTTTTAAATAAACGTAAAGACAATTATAGTCTTACCAAATTTAAGTGATGCTTTTCCAAAAATTGTGTAAAATTTCATGAAAACATTCCAATTTTGTTTAATTTTTCACAAAATGAGCAATTTTTGTAAAAAGTCCTGGAAAGCAGTTGCTCCAAACACAAACACGAATTATCATTTTTCTAATTTATTTTTTTTTTCTTTAATATCAACTATTATGTGGTGCAAATAGCCATCGACATCTCCAAATTAGGCATTTTAAAAAATCTTTAAATTTAATTTAAGAAAAACACGTTCTTGCATTTTTATAAAATTCGTGGGTCATTTTGGATTCCAGGCTAAAGTGGGTTAATGATATCCGATGAAGTCAAACTTCCATATCTGAATCATTTTGACTATATTAAATGAATAAATGGAATAAAAAATAATTTTTTTCAAAATTTCGAATTTTGGGAATTTTTAATAGTAATACACTTTTTTTCCAAAATGGGCCATTTTCGTTCAACTTTCGGCACGAGTTAACGTTTTCCAAAAAAAAAAAATCGATTTCTTCCATTTAGGACTATTTCCAATAAAACTGGGGGGGTGCAATGAACGAAAATCGACAAATCGCTATTTTAAGGGACAGTCTAGTATACATACATATGATGTTTTTTAAATTCTATTTTGGAAAATATATTTCCGGAACCTATTTATTGGTTTTGCCAGCGTATTGCGAACGTTAAAAATTTTGATAAAAAACATAAAAAAAAATTTTACTTGCAACCGGATTTTAATTGTTTCAATTAATCGTATACAATTTTTAATAATTAATAGTATTATTTGAGTAATAGGTGCAAAATCAATTAAGATTTTAATCAGGGACGCAATAGTTATAACTTTTATTCAAAAAACTTATTGTTTTACAATTATTTCTTGTTTCAGTATTTTTAATTTTCTGTTTATTTGCTCTGTTTGATTTTTATTTTTAATTCAAACAAAAACAATCCAAATACGATTTTTATTTTTTCAAAAATAATAAAAGTTATTTTGTGATTTTTTTTCTTTATCAAAAAATAACAGTTAAGAATATAAATCAAAAGCCATAGAACCAATGACTTCAACAATTATAATATCCTGATGATGTCAACTAGTGTTAATAAAAGATTGAACAGTGATTTAAAGTGAGTAAATATGTATATTCCAGCAACTTCCGGCATTCAATTAAGGTCAATTTTTAATTTTTATTTTATTATCAAATAAAAAAGTTAGTGCTTAATTTTTTCAAAAAAATCATTCTGTAACTTTTATAAAAAGTTTTAAAATAAAAATCAAAAAACCAACAGAAATTTATAGAGTAAAATATAAAAATTGAAAAAATTAAAATCTTTGCCAAACTTTGTGATTTTTTTGTGCAATATGATTTATAAAATATAGTGCATTATTGAAATATTATAATTAAATAAATTTGGGTGGTGACTTTTTTAGAATTATAACAGTTATTTTGGGTCTCTGATTTTAATTAATATAATCAATTTTGTAATTAAAACTCGTTTCTAGTTTTTTGTGTGTAGGTACTAGGGTGGGCCGATTTGTAGGGACAAAAAAATGTTTTTTTGGGTATTTAGACGAGTTTTTGTCGAAATGCCTCGAAAATGATTTTTTTGATATATTGTTGTGGAACTTTTTTTTCCTCATGCCAAAAGCTACCGAAAAATCGATGGCACGATATCGATTGCTAAATCGACCCACTCTAGTAGGTACAACAAAGAAATAAATAGCTATTTTGGAAAATATGCAATCAAATTTGAATAACTAGAATAATCGTTTACAAATTTAAAACAACAAACAGGATATAAAATTGTGCATATTTAACATAAAGTGCTTAAGAAAAGTAAAGTAAAAAGAAAATAAACACCTTACATCTTATTGTTTTTGTCTTATATTCAGTGTCTTCAAATGGAATAAAAAATGTCATAAAATTTACAACAACATTATTTTTGTTGTTGTTATTTTGTGTGTTATTTTCAAATTTCTTTGCACATTTCATTGCATTTGTAGAGACTAGGTAAGGGAAAACAAAATTAAATTATCAGAAACACGTGTTAAATGACTCTTTGTACCTTACAATATTAATATTAATGGAAGAGACAAGCTGATTTTATATTTAGTCTGAAATACTTTTTATACATTCGTCTATAGTAATTTGTAAGAATCTAATTTCTGTAGATGAAATGAAAGAAATAAGCATAGTAGATTATCGTTTTCTGCACTAGAATTGAGGTGGATGGATAATTCCAAATTCAATGTGTGAATTTCCAGCCTATAAAATATCAAATATAGAATTTTAAAAATTTCTGATTTCGAATCTAAAGTCATTATTGCAAAAATCTATAAGGCGGATATAAATTTTTTTAAAGTTACTAAGTGAATTGTTGTATAATCTGGGGCTTGATTTTTGGGTCGTTGATATCGAATATTTACAAAGAATATTTCTATACAACTTTTAAACCCTTAAAAAACGTTTTCATAGGTCATTTGAGCCCTCTTTTAAATTAAATATTTAAAATATAGGTTTTTAAAAGGTTCTGATTATTTTTTTCGACTTATTAGGTATATTTAATCCTTCTGCTTCGTATTTGTTTAGCTTCATAGTTTTTGACCATAATTTGTGGAAACGTAAACCTATGCCTAAAAGTATTTATACCCTACACCACTATGTGGTCAGGGTCTTATTAGTTTGTGCTCATGTTTGTAACACCAAAAAATATCGGTCCTAGACCCACCTTATAGTATACCGATCGACTCAGAATTTTTTTTTATTTCGATTTAACGATGTCCGTCTGTCCGTCCGTCCGTCTGTCTGTCTGTCGATGCATTCTTGTGCGCACTCTACAGGTCGCAAATATTAAGATATTTTGATGAAACTTGGTACACTGACTTATGTCGGCCCAAGGACGACTATTGATTTTGGTTAAAATCGGTCCATGTTTAGACCTAGTGCCCATATAATGGTCCCCCCAAAATTATATTGTTTATACGGTGCAGATCGCAAATATTAAGATATTTGGATGAAATTTGGACACAGACCTACGTTGGCCCCAGGACGAAGCCTATTGATTTTGGTGAACATCGGTCCATGTTTAGACCTAGTGCCCATATTAGGGTCCTACCAAAATTATATTGTTTATACTCTGCAGTTCGCAAATATTAAGATATTTTGATAAAATTTGGTACACAGACCTATGTTGGCCCCAGGACGAAGCATATTGGTTTTGGTGAACATCGGTCCATATTTAGACCTAGTGCCCATATAAGGGTCCTACCAAAATTATATTGTTTATACGCTGCAGGTCGCAAATATTAAGATATTGTGATGAAACTTGGTACACCGACTTATGTCGGCCCAAGGACAAAGCCTATTGATTTTGGTGAATATCGGTCCATGTTTAGACCTAGTGCCCATATAAGGGGTCCCCCCAAAATTATATTGTTTATACGCTGCAGGTCGCAAATATTAAGATATTTTAATGAAATTTGGTACACAGACCTATTTTTAGTGTCCGACCGAGTATTCGGCTTCGGCTTCGGATCGGCCAAAAAGTGATGTTCGGCCAAGTTCGGTGTTCGGCAAAATTTTGGCCGAATACTGAACTTTTCGAGAAATCAATATTTTGCAACATTTAGCTCTTTAATTTTGTATAGTAACTTATAAATATGCACATTTTTAACTTAATTTTTACTTAAAGAGTGAAAAATACAACTTTTTTATGTTTTTGCAATTTAGAAATATTTAGAAATTGGTTTCCGCGTTTTTGAATTTGAAAAAATTGCATAAAATTGTATTTTTATTCAAACACAAAAGTATTCGGCTTCGGCTTCGGTTTCGGCCGAACTTAGTAATTTTGGCCGAAGTTCGGCTTCGGCTTCGGTTCGGCCTTAAAAAAGTGAGTTCGGTCGGACACTACCTATTTTGGCCCAAGGACGAAGCCTATTGATTTTGGTGAACATCGGTCCATGTTTAGACCTAGTGTCCATATAAGGGTCCCCCCAAAATTGGCTTGGTTACAAACTGCAGATCGCAAATATTAAGATATTTTAATGAAATTTAGTGCGCTGACTCACATTATAGAAAATTTTGACGCAAGCCCCATTTTAACCCATTCGAATTTCGGATCCAAACATTAGTTGGCTTTACCTAGACTGGTGTAGGGTATTGTATAGTCGGCACGCCCGACTTTAACCTTTTTACTCGTTTACCCGACTATATAACACCCTATACCAGTCTGATTTAAGGCCAACTAATGTTTGGATCCGAAATTTGAATGGGTTAAAACAGACTTGTGTCAAAATTTTCTATAAAATCATATAAGAAGAGAAAATCGAAAATATAGCCCATATGAGCGATAGGTCCAAATAAGGACCGATCCTATCTAGAATCAATAGGCTTTTTCCTTGGGACCATGTGAGTCAACGAACCAAATTTCATTGAAATATCTTCGTATTTGCGACATGCAGCGTGTAACCAAGCCAATTTTGGGGGGACCCTTATATGGGTACTAGGTCTAAACATGCACCGATTTTAACCAAAATCAATAGGCTTCGTCCATAGATCTGTGTACCAAATTTCATTGAAATATCTTCATATTTGCGACCTGCAGCGTGTACCCAAGCCAATTTTGGGGGGACCCTTATATGGGCACTAGGTCTAAACATGGACCAATTTTAACCAAAATCAATAGGCGTCGTCCTTAGTCCGACGTAAGTCGGTGTGCAACATTTCATCAAACTATCTTAATATTTGCGACTTGTAGAGTGCGCACAAGAATGCATGGACAGACAGACGGACGAACGGACAGACGGACATCGTCAAATCGAAATATAAGGTGGGTCTAGGACCAATATTTTTTGGTGTTACAAACATCAGCACAAACTTATAATACCCTCTCCAGGTAGTGATGTAGGGTATAATAAAAAAAAATTTATCTTTTTTGCAAAAATTAAAATGCGTGTACCTTATAACATTTTGAAAATTTCCTCTTCTATGTATCCGACAAATTTCAATAATTGATTAATTGAAGGTCCGCAGGCTAATCGTGCTTTTTGAATTTAATTCACCTTTGATTTAAAATATTCACCATTTCTTACAAATGATTCTTTTATGCAAATATTAAATTGCATTTTCTCACTTCAAATAGATATCAAATCTACTGCAAGTAATGTAATAAATTTCATTACGCGGCAGTATTTTTTTTTACGAAATTCCCTTCATTTTTGATGAGTTCCAAGGTACACTCCAATTTGTAATTTCGAACACTTTTTCGCTTTTCTACAAAATTTCTTAAAAGGAATAAAAATTAGTAAAGTTTTTATTATTTGCAATCTATATCAGTATCTACACTAATTCTGCATTTAAAGATTTTTCGCATCTATATTAATCTTAGCGATACTGACAGCGAATACAAATATTTTCGAGACCAAGTTCTTTTACAGCCGGTTCGATGGAGCAGGTTCTGGAATTGATCCCTGGAAGTCAAAATGTAAGGTTTCTCTGTCCCAGAACAAGTACTATAACTGCTTCTAGAACTGGTTCTTACAAGTTCTAGTATGGAGGAAAATAACCAATTGCTATTGAATAGGTCAAACTTCATATAGAATCAGCTGGTTTTATAACATAAATTAGAATGCGTTCTGTAATTTCACATGCGTTCTGTAATTTCTCCAGATTTTTATTTTTCTGTAAAGATAATATTTCTGTTACAAAAGCAGTTTTTTTTTACAGTTTTTAAAAAAAATATATCGAAAATGATTGAAGGGTATAAAATGTATCATCAAAGCAACCTTAAACACTTTTTGTCTTATAGCAATACTCTTTAAATGCATCTTCATTTCTTTTTTCTTATGAAATTTAAAACCGTATGCCACTGAGAATTAAGATGACGACGATGATGGTATTATTTCTGTTGTACTATTTGTATTTTACTTTCGTTCATTCATTCAAATGTGAAGGTGGTAAATTACTGTTGTACAAGTAGTTTTCTTGACAGTCATCATGTTAAGTTGTCTTCATCATAATGAATTTCTTCATTATCGTATCAGCAAAATCAACATTCAACATCATTATCATCATGAAATTGTTGATGTTCTTTGCATATTGTGAGTCAATTTGTTTGTGCATGTCCCATGTCTGTCTGCCTGGCTGTGTATTGAGCAAACTGTTTTTCTATATAAAAAGGAAACGGAAACTGTTAACGGAACTAAGTAGTTTCCATGCTGACTGCCTATTAGCATAACTTTGTACAAAATATATATATTTATACTTTTTTCTTTTAGGTTTTTTATATAATTTATATTTATTTTCCTTATTTCACACTTTCAATATGAAAAAAGTGAAAATTTGTATTGTATTTTATTTGCAGTCAGTATTAGTAGTAGTTGTTGTTGTTTAACACTTAAGGTATATTCAAAATGCAGTTGCTATTTCGAGTTTGAATTCGTTCTTTTCTGTAAGGGAAAATGAAGGTATTGTATAGAAACTTTCAGAAGTATTTAATTTATAATGATTTATTAAGTTGTGAAACTAGTTATGAGTTTATATTTATAATTCATTACATTATTTTGTGTGAAAAGTTAATTACTGTTATGTCTTAATCTGTGCACTTAAAACCTGAGCGAGCATATAAAAAACAAGGATTTCATGTGATAGAATAAAAATGAGGCTTAGACCCTCAACTACGGTATTCACTATCGACTTTTTATTTTAATCGATTAACCGTGCAAATAGTTATTCGGGTTTTTGTCTTAACCGATTAATCGAATAAAATATAAAAATTAATCAATTAATCGAACAAAATTTTATGCAAAATAATATACAATTTTTGTTGTATTTTAATAATTTCAATTAAAAAGAGGAGCAAAAATAATTTCAGGAACTCTTCTAAAATGCAATAAAAGTAAAAAAAATATATTGAAATCATATTTTCGTCAAAAAAAAAATAATAAAAAATATGATCCCCTCTAGAATTAAAAAAGAAAAAAACCGAAATTAATTTTGGGAGGCTCGGACCCGGTAAGCACGTGGGGGGGGGGGGGCAAAAAACGGGGGAACATAGTAACTTGTAAGTGTGGGTACTCAAATTAAAGGAAATTGTCTCACGATTCCAAAAATGTTATTTTTTATATCCATTCGACTCTCTAATAAAATTTTGTTGAATTCTACTCTATTAGAAGGAGGTAACTTGATACCTACTATAAATTGGGCAAAAATAGACACATTGCTTAAAATTAAAATATATAGACACATTGGGTCATATGAATAAAACTTAGCAATTACTTCGAAGTAATTACTTTGGGCTTAGGAATGGCTTTTAACTCCAAATTTACCAATTGGCTGATAGAATAGCATGAAACGTAAACGAAAATTAAAAAATTAAATTTCTAGTCTACTCCGAAGCAGACTAGATTTGTGAAGCAATTGCTTAAAAAACCCTGTATTTCCCCCTATTAGTAATATCTATTTTTTATTCATATGAGCCATTGGGTCATATGAATAAAACTAAGCAATTACTTCGAAGTAATTACTTTGGGCTTAGGAATGGCTTTTAACTCCAAATTTACCAATTGGCTGGTAGAATAGCATGAAATGTAAACGAAAATTAAGAAAATAAATTCCTAGTCTACTCCCAAGCAGACTAGATTTGTGAAGTAATTGCTAAAAAAACCCTGTATTTCCCCCTATTAGTAATATCTATTTTTTATTCATATGAGCCATTGGGTCATATGAATAAAACTTAGCAATTACTTCGAAGTAATTACTTTGGGCTTAGGAATGGCTTTTAACTCCAAATTTACCAATTGGCTGGTAGAATAGGATGAAATGTAAAAGAAAAGTTAAAAAATTAATTTCTAGTCTACTCCCAAGTAGACTAGATTTGTGAAGTAATTGCTTAAAAAACCCTGTATTTCCCCCTATTAGTAATATCTATTTTTTTATTCATATGAGCCATTGTGTTTAAAAGTAAGAGAAACAATGTGCCTAAAAATACGTTTTTAATTGTATCAAAAGAGTTTAGCAACATTAAAATTTTGTTGAATTTTAATTAAATGTGTCTAAAAAAGCTCTATTAAATACATAAAAATTAGTGATTTATTAAAATAAGGAGTTCATAAAAAAAGTTAATAACAATTTTTACTACATATCAAAAAAAAATTTAACTTAAAACTACACTCGAGGTTTCTTGCAGAAATAAGAAATAAGATGTTGCGAACTTTCAGCGAATTTCGGCGAATAACACGTCATATATTTTGATATAAATTTTATATGTAATATATCTGCAGTTTATATGGAATATGCATATCTGTAATGGAGTAGAGTAGCCCAATAGATTATCTCTTAACCGAATAATTCATCCGAATATGGTATACAACCAAATAGAAAATATGCAAAATCTGCCGAATCGCGAAGTGACCAAATATTCGGATTATCTCAGATAAAATCGTGTAAGATTCAAGGTTAATTACCATTTCGTTTTTGAAATAACGGATTTCTCTCCTAAAAATTAAACTTTTTAAACGGGATTTCCGACTGCCTGTTAAATTCTTTAATATTCTCAAGGTATTCGATGGACATTTTTAGTTGGCAGTAAAGCTAGCGATTCCATGAACAAAGCTAGTGGAATTGTCAAGGCTTTTGCGCTAATTTATCCAAAGCAGTATTAACTCAAACAAAATTGGGATTACAAATTTTGGAAACAGTTTCTCCAAATAAATATTGTTTCATTGGTTTAACTTCTGGGAAAGTTGTTAATAAAAAACACCCCACTTATTGAAGATCCAATCGAAATTTCAACGGATACACATGAACATCATTCATACACTCAACCAAAAAAGTCTGTAATGTCTACTGAAAATTTTGCTGTTATTACGGGAAATTTAACTGTTTTGAGGCCAGCGGTATTTTTTGGTAATTTTAGCAACACATGTCTGTAGTACAATAAAATTAGTATAAAAAATTAGTATATATATATTTAATCCTTTAATTCCCAGTGGAACATAGGGCCGCAGAAAAAAAAATTAGTAGCCGCTACTAAATTTTAGTAAAATTTATGTAAAATGCAATTCAAAATCGATTTGCTAAAATCAGTTAAAAAACTTACTAAATATCATAATTTTAGTACAAATAAAAATAGTATAAATAATTAGTTGCAGCTATTAAATTTCAGTAAATTGCTGTAAACTGTAATTTAAAATCAATCTGCTGAAATTAGCAAAAAATTGTACTAAAAAATAAAAAAACTGTAAAATCTAAAAAAAAAAAATTTTTCTTTTGATTGTAACAAGCGTATAATTACTTCATCGTACATGAAATTTGGAGTCAAAATTGCAAACGGTTCTCCAGTTATTGCCGTTTTATGCAATGGAGATGCAATAAAATTTTCTAGGTGTTATTTCTAAACTAAGAATATATCAATAGTAACAAATATAAACTAAACAAGAATTGTAAAAAATCAAAAAAAATATATATATATTTTTAAATTAGTATATTTTTCTGCTAAATTTAGCACTCGGTTTTGAAAAATTAGTAAAATGTTTTTCTGAAATCAGCAGCGAAAATTAGTAAAAATATCCGTAACTTGTAATAAGAGAATAGCAAAAAAGATTACTAAAAATAAAAATTGTACTAATAATCAGTATAAAAATAGTATAGTGCGATTGGAAACTGTTTACAAATTTTTTTACAAACTTTTTTATCTGAGTGTAGCTTTTGTTTTATTGGAATGAGGAATTCTTTATTATTCAAAATTCCTTCCCAAAATATGTTTCAATTTCGAGATGACTTTCAAATAGGTAAGATATTTGTAGAAAACTGGTTTTAGCAGCAGATTGTTTGATGTTAAAGAGGTGTATTAGATGAGTAGAGAAATTATATCACATTGATGTAAGATATAAATACCAGATTGTCGAAAATGCCATTTAAAGCCACTGATGTCAGGTCCTTTTGGCAAAAGTTTCTTGAATATGTTGATAAGAACCCCAGCAAAATCACAATAAAATATTGTGTTGCCATAGGAGCCGATGCATTACTATACACCTTACTTCACTGATCAATTTTACAGGCGATGAGCCCCAAAGTAATGTATGGGGAGGAGGTGATAAAGTAATTGGTTACTTATGTGGTTACGAGGATGGGAAAAGTAATGGGTCTAAAAATAGATTTTCGTAAAAAAAATTCATTTAAAAAAATTTATTACAAATATTTTTTATTAAATATATAAACGTGGTCACGCTCGGATTCGAACCTGGGATCCCTGCTAGTTAGCCGAGAACTGTACCATCTGAGCTATCGACACATATAACAATTGATTGCTTAAAAAGTAAATGAATGTTGTGCTTCGCATTTTCGTTCATAATGTCGAAAAATATACACCTTACACCCATGCTTCAAAAAAAAATTTTAAAATTTTGTTTATTACTCATACGTCACGTATAATCCATAGGGTTGCTATATCAGTCGAAATATTTATAATTAACCACCTGTTAACCCATTTTTGCCCACTAATTGTTCTACCGAGAATTTTGTGACTACCTTTGTGTGAAAAAAATACATGTTACATTTTTCAAAATTCGAAGTTGGGTTTAGACCGAAACTGAGTAATTTTTCGGAAGTAACGAATACCTTTTGTAATTGTTTTATATTAAACTATTATAGGCGAAAACTAATAATTAATTTTTTCTAAAATTTGACTTAAGTAATAAAATTTTAAACAAAATTTCTTATATACAGCTATGGACATAGAAATAGGACACTTCATACAAAATTATCTTCATGCATTTCTCTTAATAATTATAAAAATAAATAATTATATTTCTTTTCTATTATAGTAAATCAAGTAGTCTCAGATTATATATAAAACTTTTCAATATTTAAAACATGCAAATATTTAGAACAAAATTACTTTACTTTGTTCATATTTGACTTGGACATAAAAATAGGACACTTGCAATAATTGTCAAAATTTTACGCGATGCACTTTGCGTTTAGAATAAGTAAATTCTTTTCTAATTGTACCAATATGGGACGTGGAAAACATTGTAATCCAGAAAAACGAAGACTTATATCTCAATTCCACAACGAGATTAAATCTCCAACTGAAATTGCTAAAATATTAAAGTGTTCGCGAATTATGGTATACAATGCTATTCGTCTATGGTAAGTTGCATTTAAGACAAAAATCGTTTTTAGTTCTGATTATCAAAATATTCCTTTTACTGAATGGGGTAAAAAAATTATCAGCGTTACTATCAATATTTTCCAAACACATATTTTAGTTAAAGTCGACTTTAGTTAAAATATTGGGTGGCAGTATACCTTGACTTCGTTTTTTTGGAGCATTCTGATTGGTTAATTTACTTTCAACCAATTAAAATGTTTGAAAATACAAATATTTTTGTAGGGTTTTTATACACAAAATGAGCAAAACCGTATGATTAAAAATAAAGTCGACTTTAAATTTAAAATACTCTTTTATAGTAAGGGCCAATGGTTTTATTTTTTAAATAGGTAGTAATATTACTAATGGAAGCTTTTTATCTCTAACCACCTTTTATCTGTCCTTTATCTTCTTTCCAAAGAAGGTAGCATATTAATTAATGTAACAAATTTCTTGAGTTTTTCTTCTCTTTAAAAAAATAAAAAAAATTTAAAAGTAAGCATATCTGAAGAAAATCCTAAAATTTATTCTGAAGCTTCAGCACTACACTAAGAGAATTACCTGCATGGTATTAATGAATTTTTGCATTAAACCAATGAAGTTTCACTGGAACTCGACCTTTGAAACTTTTCATTGAATTAAATGTTGTGACAAATATCATTTTAATTATTAAAATTTCATGCGCTCAATCAAAAAGTTTCATTTAATCGGGATTCATAAAATGTATAAATTAAAAAAATTTTTCATTTGCTTTGTGAATAAAACTTCATTGGCTTACTGTAAAATTAAAAAAAAAAACTCGTGCAGTAAAATTCCCTCAGTGTATTTTTCTTAGTATATATACTGGGAGAATATTTGCCGAATAGTATCTTATAACGTGTGTAATTTTAAGATTATAGGGATTTACTTTTATGAAAATTATTTCGGATTCTGAGGACTGTTTCATAATGAAATCTCTTACAATTTCTTTAAAAAATTGTAAGATTCTAACAGCAATTTATTACGATAATTTAACGATTTTGAGAAATTCATCCCTAACATTTAAAAGACTCTTTTATGAAAATATTACTCGAAAGTGAGGACTCTTCCGTAGAAGACCAGTTAGATTTCCAGTATATTTATTTTACAGAACTCGTTTAATTCTGGAAACTTTGCCGTACAGGAAATCCTCCTGATTCTTGAAATAGATATTCCTATAGAGATATCCTCTATGAATTTCTACATTTAATTAATGGAGTTTCGCTGGAATTTGTCCATTGAAACTTTTAATTGATTTAAGGCGAGTAACTTATTTCCAACATAACCAAGGTTAAACATTAACTACAGATATTTCCATATAAATTAGAAATACATAACTTTGGTTAAGAACTAAAGTCAGTTTATTTTAAGATAAGTTAGCAGGTCTTAATGCAGTTTTTCATAAAGTTTTAACAGAAATTTCATATTATTTATTATAAATATCATACACCCAATGAAAAAGTTTCATTAAAAGGAGTTTCATAACAATCATCAACCTTTTAATAATATTTAAGAAATTTTTGAAAAACTTAGAGAACCATGAAATTAATTAGAGATCTGAAGTACAAAACATTCGGATTAACGGCATGGATATTGTCGAGTTACTGTATATAGAATTTTCTTTTTTTGGAAAATAGTTCGTGTTTCATGTGAAACAACTATTACGCTCCATAAAAGGAAAATAATTTTTCACAATAATCAATGGGTTTATATTTTGTCTTTAGTAAACAATATTTTGTATTAAAATTGTGTACCTAAACGTTGGATATGCTCTAAAATATTTGAATAACAAATCGAAATTTTAACATAAATTTTAATAATTCTTTTATTTATATGAAAAAACTGTTTTAACTCTTAAAAGAAACACTGTTTTTCATTTAAGAAAAACTTTAACTTTCATGTAAAGTTTGGTTGAAATTTCGATTTTTTTTAAATATTTTGAGGCATTGTTTATTAAATTATCTAGTTTTGTAAAATCTAAAATTGTAAAAATAATAACTGAACTAAAAATTTACAATTTTTTTATTCCTGGAAAATCTTTGTATGTGGCGGTCAGTAATTAAATTTCTTAAATAATTTTTTTATAAAAAACTTTCTTTTATTTTCAAGATTTGAAATAATAATAATAAAAATATTTTAATAACAATTCAATCAAAAATCTATTAATAATTCGAAGAAAACATAATTATAAAAATTGAACAAAGTAAAAACATTTATATACATGGGGCCTACACTACTTCCAAAAAAAAAAAAAAAAAAAAAAAAAAAAAAAAAAAAAAAAAAAAAAAATAATATGTGGCGGTCAGTAATTAAATTTCTTAAATAATTTTTTTATAAAAAACTTTCTTTTATTTTCAAGATTTGAAATAATAATAATAAAAATATTTTAATAACAATTCAATCAAAAATCTATTAATAATTCGAAGAAAACATAATTATAAAAATTGAACAAAGTAAAAACATTTATATACATGGGGCCTACATTGTACATACAAATACATTATTATACTCAAATGGAAACTTAATCTCCGTAGATTTCAAGACCATAAATAATTTTTAACATTTTATATTTAAATTTTACTTCATTGCTCTTTTTTTGCAAAAATATAGTTAAAATGTTGGTTTTCAATTTTTATTTAGAAATAAAAATTGTTTTTTCGACCTTTTTAATTGATAAATTGGAAATTTATTAATTCTAGTTCGAGGTTAATTTCCTTATTATGAATTAACATAAGCCCTTTTTTTAAGCAAAAACTCTGTGAAGTATTTGTCAGGAGAATATCGTGATGAAGACAGATTGCAGTTTTTGCAAAAAGTGCTTATTAGTTATATTAATTCATAATAAGGAAATCGAACTAGAATAAATAAATTTCCAATTTGAAAATATAGTTTATTTAAATTTCTTGTGTGTAGAAAATCCTCAGATCTCAATCAAATTCTCATTTAAAAAATGTATCTATTCTATTATTGCATACTAGGGATGCCAATCGGGATTGATATTTGAAAATCCCGGGATTCGGGATTTTGTATGAAATTTTCGGGACTACGGAATCCCGGGATTTTATGGGATTTCGGGATTTTTCGGGATTTCGGGATTTAAATTTTCGTTTATTTGTAAAAATTTTTATGTTATGTAACTAATTTTATAAAGCGTTTAAATATTTAAAGCGTTTTATAATTAATTAATAGTTGTTAATTAATAATGTGGTACATTTTATGAATATTGAAACATCTCAGTCAGAAATTGACAGTGGTACAAAAAATCAAGTACTTGCATACCACTGGGTAACCGCGATGTTAAAAATAAATAACTGGCAGAACACTCATTTGGGACGCTTTGCCAGCGTTTGCAAAAATCGTTTTGCCAG
Source organism: Leucophora obtusa (assembly GCA_949987735.1). NCBI lineage: Eukaryota > Metazoa > Arthropoda > Insecta > Diptera > Anthomyiidae > Leucophora > Leucophora obtusa. The sequence continues at coordinate 126,033,163 of OX465297.1, read as the reverse complement.
TATTTGTTTTACAAAACATCACGGCAGCAAAGATACATATGAACTTTTTTTAAATTTTATTTTGGAAAATATAATTCCAAACCACCTATTTATTGGTTTTGGCAGCGTTTTGCCAAAGTTAAAAATTTTGTTTCTCCAGTACTTTTCCGGCGCTTTTTGAACTGCCGGTCCTTTTGTCTATTGGCGTTATCATATTCGAAATGGGAAAGCAATTTTTGTCAGTACTTGTACCACCTGTTAAAATACCTTGCCATCGCTTTCCCGTTTGTATTTTCCTGGCTGGGATAATATATGAAGGACTGTCACTAAGTACACTTGCGCCCAGTATTTTGTAAACAGATTTTAAAACAGATTCGTTGCGATAACCTTGCCCACTAAATCGTGTAATTACAGCAACAAAGTTATTTGGTTATCGTTATCATATGTTTTCATGGAAGAAATCAAACTTACATTCCCAGCCAAAACTTACAGTCCCAGTTTCAGAAATCGAATTTCGCTTGGAAGAATAAATCGGTAAAATAACAAACAAACTTGATTTTTCGCATGTAGTACTCAAAAACTTAATATTGTTTACCAAAATTTCAAATTTTTCTGCAAAGTCTTTGCATAGTTTACTCGAATAATCTACTTAATTTATAATTTTACCAATATCTTGGCATCAATTTCTTATCAATATGAGAAAATTCAAGAAAAAACGTAGGTAATCTAAAATTGCTCACTTTGTTTATTTGCGTTTATATTAATATTAAAAAATAAGAAAATACCGGGATTTTTGAGAAATAATCCCGGGATTCGGGATTTTGCCAATCCCGAAAATCCCGGGATTCGGGATTTCCCGTTTGGCATCCCTATTGCATACCGAAAGAAAAAATTAAAATTTATTCTCATATTTTGAAGTTTTAATATTCACTCGACAGTTTCAAAAGAGAAACAATTGTAGAGTCTGCGGAATAAGAAAAAAAAATTGATTTTTAAAAATTTGTTATTTTAAGCTCAGTAAGTTGTTTCGATTTTTCATATATGCAAAATGGTTTTAACGATAAGTGTTATGTGTGAAAATTCTGTATCATTTGCTTTTCAGCAAATTTAGTATTATTTATATGGTGAAAAATTAACGTTTTGTGTTTGTTGTAACAACATCTTTTCTATAAAATACAAAATGTTTCTATTCACAATTTAAATAACCATTTGAGGCCTTTAGAGTTCAAGTTCGGGTGAATTTTTTTCAAGGGAAAAGGGGAAAAAATTCCTAAGGTTACTGTAAAAATGTAGTTTTTAAAGCATTTGCCCTAAATATAGATTCTTTGATTTTTACTATTATATAATTTTATATAAAAAAATGTTCTTACGAAAAACAGTATCATAATTGATATTTAATTAAATTTAATTCTTAAAAAAATCTTTTTATAGTTTGGCAAACTTTTCATAAAAAGAGTTCTCAAACGAAAAATATCCCAAATGTTCTTTAGGAAAATTTACATAAACATATTCATTTGTAGTTTTTTTTTTTTCTAAATGAAAGATTTCCAGAAATAAAAATTTACTTAAGTATTTGGTAATTTGTGTATTTTTTTTCTCGTAATTGATTAAATATTTTGTTTGTAATTTGTAAACTTTTTTGTTAAATTGCTTTAGCACAGTTTTTCACTTTGGAAAAACTTTTGTTTCTATATTGCTTTCTGTTTTAATTTTTTTCCTTTTTCTCTCTTCCCTTTTTTTTCCTTTTTCCTTTCCCTTTTTACCTTACCCTTTTTTCTTTTCTTTTCCTTTTTCTCTTTTCTTTCCTCTTTTTTTTCTTTTTCGATTTCGTTTTGGGGGTGGGGGGGAATTTCCCATCCCCCCCTCCTTGAAACCGCGCATGAAATATAGGTATATTTTTTATTGTAAAAAGTTTTTATAATAAAATTGTTTAAGAAGTTTTCTCTATAATAAAAGGATATCAATATGCGAATTTTATATTTTTCCACATAAAGCTGGTTTTTAAACACTATAATACGGCAGATAAAAAATCGCTAGATTTTTGGCTAATACCTACTCGACAATTTTTCCTGATAGTTGCAAAACAAAATCGCTAGATCTGACGAGAAAATAGCAGTTTTGTAATTTTGACAAAATTAGTTCAAAGGGAGTTGGATAAATTGGCTTCTGAAAAACTCGAAATAAAACTGAAAAAATTTATAATAAATAAAAACATGATAAAAACAGTTTTTATACGCATTTTGGTTATGTACACTTAAAATAAGACGTCAGTAGAAAAAACTGTCAAACCGGTTTCAAATCGATTTGACTAATTTTTAACAAATTTTTACTTGAAACACTGATTTAAGGAAAGATTTTAGTTATCTTCATTTAACACAATACTATTTAAAAATCCTCGGTACTTTAACTAATTTTGGGTGTTAATTTTCAAAATTATTTAAAACTAATTTTTAAGAACCCATTCGTTAATTGTGACAAAATTTATTGTTAAAATACAATATTTTCATGTTACTGTTATTACTCGGTAGATGGCGCCACCTTTGGAATGACCTTACATGCCCTTAGATTATATGGACTAGGACCGGGGAGGGTCCCGAGACCCTAAATTTGAACAAATTTTATGACTTAGTATAATTACAAATAAAACTGTAGTTTTACAAATTTTTTATTTAAATTTAGATTTGTTAAATTTAACAAAAAAAAGTGTTAAAATCAACAAATTTTATTTTAAGCCAAAAAAACAGGAATAAAATTTGTTAAATTAACAAATTTTTCTATCCAGCCAACAGACGTATTATTTTGAGTGTACCTTTAATGTATTCAAGTAGAAAAGTAAAATTCTTTTTCATAAACTACACATTTTGACTCCTTTCCTGTTAACTCGTTTTCTCCTCTTACGAAAACATTATTTTTTATACATACAAAAATATTACAAGGACTTTCATTTATCAACACATTAACCAGTTTTCAATCTTTATGGCTTTAAAAGAATTTTTTGTTACAACAAGACGATAAGAAATACTAACACACTAGCGTATTTACACACACATATATAAAAAGATGCTGGAGATGAAAAAAAAATGTTGGAGTGACAGACAGATATATGAAGTATGTTCGTTTACAGAAAACAAACAAACAACAACAACGACAATAACTACAACAAATGAAACAACGTTACTAGAAAAAAGCAAATTACAATAAAAATTGTTGTAAAGTGCATTAAATCTATCCTACATAATGTAATAGAGTATGTTATATTTTTTGCCAACATACTACTACTTCCTGAGTGAGTCTATGCAGGAAGAAAAACCTACATTAGATTTAGTTTTTTTTTTTTTTTTTTTTTGAAAAACTGTTACCAACATTTATAATAAAATGTATATTACCACATGCTCTCGGGGCGCAAAACTCCGAAGGCTTCGGGGCTTCGAAGAATTTTAATGTACTTATAAATTTTTAAAATCTATGGAATTTTTGCTAAATCCTGTGTGTCCTTGGACAAAAACAAAAATTTATTTCAACAGGCAAGAGGTCAATCTTATTTTTTGTGTTCATTCTCAACGGCTTTCACTCAATTCAAATATGGTTGTTAGTATTTTGGAAATTGTGTTAATTTTAAAATATTTTAAAAAATTTTTGAGGAAATTTCAATTTTGATATATTTTCGTTGTCAAACTGTGCACAGTACGCGAAAATTTTATACAAGTTTGACTACACTATGCGACAGTCAAAATCGGGATGGGATGAAACTAACGGGAAATGTTATATCGGTCAAAAACAAGTTATACGTGTCCCGGCGTTTCGCTGGGTCACCCCTATGAATCGAGATATATCTTTTTTTTTTACATAACTCGAGAAACACTAGTCCGATTTTGCTCACACAATTTAAAAAAAATTAAAAATTACAATTTTTGTATTTTTTAATGCAAAAATTAAAATAATTGTTGAATTACAATTCCTTTAATCTGTTCATATAACGTTTTTCTATATACTCAACAGTTTTGCCGGTAAAAATAAATGTTTGTTACCGCTACCATAAAAATCAATAACCTTTTGTTTATTACTTTTTTTTAATATTTTAGGCAAAAAATATTTTTTTCTTCATACATTTATTTTTACCGGCAAAACTGTTGAGTATATAGAAAAACGTTATATGAACAGATTAAAGGAATTGTAAAAAAATTGTTTGAGCAAAATCGGACTAGTGGTTCTCGAGTTATGTCAAAAAAAAAAGACCACCAAAGGTCAAATCGATATATCTCGATTCCTAGGGGTGACCCAGCGAAACGCCGGGACACGTATAACTTCCTTTTTACCGATATAACTTTCCCCGGTAGTTTGAACCCTTCCCGATCACTGACCCCTACCATTTGTCTCACAGTGTTATCGAAACGAATAACGGCATCGGTGTACTTTCGAAAACAGCTAACAATTTAATAGCTTTTATTTCATATTCACAAAGTATGTATATAAAATTGTGATTCAAAATTTATGGAGACATCTTCAAGGACATAATCTTAAGTGATAACAAAATTGTCTTAAACTTTTTTTTTAATATTTATTTTTTTAATCTCAATAAAAAAGGTTAGAAGACCGGCAATTTTTAGGGACCTCTAAACGTGATCCAATTTCTATTCACCACGATCCAAAAATCAGCCTTCGTCCTGTTTCTCCATACGATTTTGAAGTACCCAAGTGTGCATCACTGTCTATTTGTTTACAAATTGTATTCCTTATTCTCCGTAGCATTCGTTTTTCCATTTCATGAATCCTATATCAATTCAATACAATATTAAGCAAGTGTCATACGGACTTTAGTGTTACAATGAAGTACTAAGCATTTTTGTTTTTAACATTAACAACAAATATTGTACGAGTATTTTACAAAATTTTCACCAAACCATTTACTTTTTATACAAAATAACCCAGTGTAGAAACGGTAGTGACATATTATTAATTGTTTGACTATACTTAAAATAATACGTCAGTAGAAAAATCTGTCAAGCCGGTTTCAAATCGATTTGACTAATTTTTAAAAATTTTTTAGTTTGAACACTGATTTAAGCAAAGATTTTAGTTATCTTCATTAACACAATACTAAAAATTCTTAGTAATTTAACTAATTTTAAGTGTTAATTTTCAAAATTATTTAAAATTAATTTTTAAGAACCCATTCCTTAAATTTAACAAAATTTATTGTTAAAATATAATATTTTCATATTTCTGTTATTACCCGGTAGATGGCGCCATCAGTGTATCCGAAGTTTTGAAGATGGCGCTATTTCTTTCCCTCCCGAGTTTTTAAAATGGCCCATATCTCGAAAACTAAGAGAGATAGAGCAAAATTGATGAAAATTTCGACTACCCCTAAACTAGGCGAATGGGGTCATCCCTATCCAAAAATGGACCTTAACGGGGCCTTGGATCCTCGGAAATTTTTAATAAAAATTTTCCACTTCATAAAATTGACCATATCTCGAAAACTAAGCGAAATAGGGCAAAACGGACAAAATGGTTGCTCCATTGGAGTGCCCTTATATGCCCTCACATGATATGGACTGGGCCCGGGGAGGGTCCCGAGACCCTAAATTTGGATAAATTCTACGACTCAGTATAATTATAGATAAAACTGTGGTTTAACAAATTTCTTACCTAAATTTTAATTTGTTAAATTTAACAAAAGGGTTTGTTGTGATCAACAAATTTTATTGTAAGCTAAAAAACTGGAATAAATTTTGTTAAAGTAACACATTTTTCTGTCCAGCCAACAGACGTATTATTTTGAGTATACCAATAACGACACCGAATCACTTTCTGTATTATTTGAAAACACACATATAATAATGAGTTACTAATAACTAGTTAGTAGAAAATAAAAAATATTGCATTGCAAATAACGACTTATTTTTATCATTGTTTCAAACATAATGCATTCCCAGTGTAGAAGCGGTAATGATATAACAATTTTTTTTTGGACTACCAGTGATAACACCCACTTACCTTCTGCATTATTTTAAAACATATAATAATGAGTTACTGGTAATGACTTATTTTTATCATTATTTCAAATAAAAAGTAATTTTATAAATTTTTTGTAAAAATTTTGTGAAATCTATTTTAAGACTCAATATTTTTTCAACACTGGTAACGATATAGTAACCACACATTTTTTGATTTTTTGTATGTTGGCGAGTAAGCTGACTTGTGTGCAGCAGATCAATTATATTTTTAACTATCAAACATTACGTGCCGATATAGCTCAGATGATAGAGCTATTGACTGGCAACCTGGAGTCCCAGGTTTGATTACCGCACAAGAAAAATTTATTAAAAAAATTTTACGATAAAAAAATATTTATAAACATAACAAAAGCAATAATAATAAAAACATAAAAAAATTCAGAGGACAGAAATGTACATGGAGTAAAAAAGCAACAGTATAATTGGAAAACATTAGAAAATTTGAATTTTTCTAAAACTTTTAATATTTAGTTGGTCCACATTGAGCATCGATCAGAGCTTTTAGGCGTCGAGGCATTGAATTTACCAAATGGAGTTATTTCTGCTCTGTTTAAAGCAGTTTTCAGGCTTTCACGGCTGCTAATTTCATATTTTCCAAGACATCCCAGATGTGTTCTATATAGAATTCTTAAATTCCCGACTTTGTTGAACTCCAGTGAATCGGGAATTATTTTTGAACTTTCTCGGGATTCCCGGGAATTCTGAAATAATTTTTTTATCCAAGTTTTGATAGCAGGAACTACTTTTTGTTAGAAAAAAACATAACATTATTTATTTGAACGGTAACTGATAACTCAGGAATATTTTTTTACATTTAATTTCAATGAAAAAAATTTTAAGTAGGTTTGAGGTTAAGAAGAAGAATAAATATTTCTTCTGAAAGTTATAAACACATTCACCTTTACTATAAAAAAGAAAAAGTCGATTTTAAATCACAAAAGCCGACTATTTTTTTTAATTTTCGTACCATACAAAATATTTAAAATATACTTTAAAATTCTGTTTTAAATTTGAAATTTTCAAATTTTGTTAACATTTGGTTTACAAATTTCATTTTTATTTTTGAATATATTCTTTTGGTTTTTAATAAAAATAAACAAAATTTTTGAATGTATAGGGTTCTTCAACAGGGACGCTACAAAAGTAGAAAGACAGGGACAACAAACGACGCCATATTTCTTACCGCTCTTTTGACATTTCTCTTCAGTAAGGTTTGCCATTTCATGATGGAAAGATATACGAGCCAACAACGAGTCGAAATTATTAAAATTTACTACCGAAATTCGGAGTCAGTGGCCTCAACGTTAAGAGCGCTAGGTCCAATTTATGGTCGTCATAATCGATCAACAATTGAGCGTCTAGTGGAAAAATTTGAATCCACAAGCACAGTACAAAATGTTCCCGTGCCAGTGAGACAAAAAGTGCCCTTAGTGTCGAGAATATTGCTGCCGCTGAGGCTTCAGTTGAAGAAAGCCCAAATGTGTCTCTCACACGTCGTTCTCAAGCGTTGGGCATCTCTGTGACGTCGTGGTGGCGAATTTTGCGAAAAGATCTTGGCCTACATCCTTACAAGATCAAATTGACGCAAGAACTGAAGCCGCTTGACCACCAGAAGCGTCGTATGTTCGTGAATTGGGCTGAGCAACAACTTGAAAATGATTCGGATTTTCATCGAAAAATCATCTTCAACGATGAGGCTCATTTCTGGCTGAATGGCTTCGTCAATAAACAAAATATGCGTTATTGGTCAGACAGCAATCCACACGTACTCCATGAGTCATCATTGCATCCCGAAAAAATGTTTGGTGCGGTTTATGGGCCGACGGCGTCATTGGGCCGTACTTCTTCCGTGATGATCAAGACCGGCACGTTACTGTGAATGGGAATCGCTACCGTTCAATGATAACCGAATATTTTTGGCTCCAATTGGATGATATGGACTTGGAGGACATGTGGTTCCAACAGGACGGCGCCACAAGCCACACAGCGAATGTCACAATCAATTTATTGCAAACCAAGTTTGGAGAACGTGTTATCTCACGAAATGGTCCAGTCGATTGGCCGCCTCGGTCGTGCGATTTGACGCCGTTGGACTATTTCCTGTGGGGCTACGTCAAATCTATGGTCTATGCCAACAAACCAGCGACGATTGATGAACTTCGTACGAATATCGGCCGATTTATGCTTGAAAACCGTCGAAAATTGGGTTCAGCTTCTGGACTTCTGCAAGCGTGCCCGTGGTGGCCATGGAAAAGAGATCGATTTCCATATATAATGGCATCGAACGTACTTTAACAGGAATAAAGAATTTCATTGATATCCAAAACCGTTTTTGTTTTATTTAAAAAAACTTTTATAGCGCTCTTATTGAAAAACCCTTTATATGTTTCGCATTATTAATTTCTATTTTAAATATTTTCTATAGTACGGTTAAAACAAAACCTTTGCTTTAAAATAAAGTCGACTTTAACAAAAATATACCTTTGAAAAATATTGATAGTAAGGCTGATTAATTTTCAAATCAGACTAGATCCAATTTCTGCCTTCTTGCATCGACAGTAGATCGTGCCTCAAAAGAAAAGTTCGCCGTAAAAAAAAATGTCTACTGGGTTTATCGAAAAACTTCCTCAGCAAAAGTTTAGTGATTAATTTTCTGACATTAGGGTGGTAGCAACTGAGATCAGGTGGGTAACTACTAGAACGCGATACTTGAGGTCAATGGCCCTTAGAAGAAAATACTGGTCTCCTCGTGAGAAAAACATCGATGTATCATACTTTAAGATCCGACTGTAAATGCCGAAGATATAACGAAAAATGTAAAATGGCGACCCCTACGTTCGGCAAAAAAAATTTTTTTTTTCAAACCTCCTTGCAAAACTACTTCATATTGGAGGGTGTACGGCGCACTTTCTTTTTGTCTGTAAGGTGGTACGCTGTAATGCACAGGCTTCATCAGTGATTTTCCATTAAATTGTATTATTGTTTATACTGTCAGATTGTCTTTATATGGTAATTTTTTCAACAACTCGTCGGCTGTAGGAATCGAACCCATGCACTCCTACATTACAAACGTAAATATACCAAAGTTCGACAGCTTAGCCAACTAAACCACGTATGGCCTTGAATGTAGTGTAGCTAATTCATAGTTTTCTTTCCTATTGAGCTTTCTGTTATTGTTTTTTATTTTCAGAAGTGATCAAACAGACAAATACAAACATTCTACTGTAGATTTTTTGTTTATCTCCTAATCTCCTACTTGTCACATTTTTCCCCAAATGTTGCCACATTGATGTATGGTTTTTACGTTCAAGTGAAGGCAATTTGTGTATATTGGAGACGGGCTGCCAACAGGGCATTTTTATAATGTTTTTTTTAGTACAGTGTTGTTTTCTTAAACACGTCATATAGACCAACTGCAATTAATATTATAATTAATATGCATTTTTATTAATGCTAATTTAGTTGGTTTGAGGTTAAGCAGAATATAAACATTAAATTTTAATTTAGTAGGTTTGAGGTTAATATATATATATGTCCTTTATTTGAGGTTAAGAAGAAGAATAAACCTTCCTCAAAAGTTATAAACACATTAAATTTGCAAATCAGACTAGATCTAGTTTCTGCCTTTCTATGGACAGGCTTCATCAGTGATCTTCCATTAAATTGTATTATTGTTTATATTTTTATTGTCAGATTGTCTCTATATGAATAATTTCAGAAGTGATCAAACAGACATATACAAACATTCTACTTCAGATTTTCTCTGTTTATCTTCTTATTTCCTCCGTGTCACCTTTTCACAAATATTGACACATTGACGTATGGTTTGTACATACAAGTGCAGGCAATTTGTGTATATTGGAGACGGACAGCCAACAGGGCATTTTTATTTTTTATAGTAAAGTGTTGTTTTTTCAAACTCGTCGTATAGACCAAATACAATTAACATTGTCATTAATATGTATTTTTATTAATTCTAATTTAGTAGGTTTGAGGTTAAGAAAATCAGACTAGATATAGTTTCTGCCTTTTTATGGACAGGCTTCATCAGTGATCTTCCATTAATTTTAAATTTGTTTATTATTTTAAATTTGTAAAATTGCTCAACAATTATTTTAATTTTTGCATTAAAAAATACAAAAATTGTTTTTTTCGGACTTCCCATATTTTTATATAATTAGTTCGAATATTGTTCTACCGCAAGTCTAAATTTATAAAACTTCATTTTCTATTTATAAAATATTGAGATAGAACTCCATTGTTTAGCACTTTGTTCTATATTGACCTTGGAACATCCCTAGAGATCTTCGTTAGAGAAACATTTGCAATTTTCACATTAGCGAAATTCAAAATTTTTTCAAAATAAAATAATTTTTCATCTACACTCAAAAAAAAAAGAGTTAGTAAAGTCAGCAAAAAATGTTGCTGTGTCAGCAAATTTTTAGTCAGGAGCGTGCTTGCAAAAAAGTTGGTAATTTCAGCAAAAGGTTTGCTGAACCGGCAAAACTGTTGCGTATATAGAAAAACGTTATATGAACAGATTAAAGGAATTGTAATTTTCAATTTTTTTAAAATTGTTTGAGCAAAATCGGACTTGTGGTTCTCGAGTTATGTCAAAAAAAAGATCACCAAAGGTCAAATCGATATATCTCGATTCCTGGGGTGACCTAGCGAAACGCCGGGACACGTATAACTTCTTTTTTACCGATATAACTTTCCCCGGTAGTTTGAACCCTTCCCGATCACTGACCCCTACCATTTGTCTCACAGTGTTATCATTACAATTTCTACACAATCATGGAATAGTGGAGTGTATGTAGATTTTAGTCCTTAACTGTAGATCTATATTTACTACCAACGAAGGTCCATATTTTCTGCTCGCTATTATATCTGTCTCAAAAAGAAACTTGGCAAAACGAGACACCATAATATGTAATCCGACGAGTGTTGCTAAAACTTTTCACTTTTGTTGTAAGACAAGTATTTTCGTCGATTTTACATATTGTTACTCATATCACACTTTCAAATAAAATAAAAGTTTTTTGCTTCTCTTGTTCCTATGTTGAGCATGAGTAAAAGTAAATTTATGTTCAACTTAATGTTTTGTTGTATGACTTCATATATAATTTCACACATTATTGTCTACTACCAGTGCAAAACGACAACTTTCGTAAGAAAACTTAAAAATGAAACAAAAAAAAAACCTAGATGAATGCATTTTCAGAAAGAACTTATACATAAATAAAAAAAGTTGTAAAGTAGAAATTTTACACAATCCTAGCGGTTTTATTTATTCCCTGTAAAAACTTTTATTTTATACAATTGTTTGGCAGATCGTTAATGAATAAATTCCAATAATTTGTTTATGTGATAAATTGTACACTCATAGAAATAAATCTATAAATATAGCAGAAAAACCTACTAAAAATTAGTTGAAAATAATCTTGCAGAAAAAACTACTGAAATTATCAGATTTTTTTTTTTTTGCTAAATACTATTAATTAATTGGTTTGACCCATTAATAAAATTAAAAAAATTATTTAATTAATATAATATAATTAATTACATTTATATTTGAGGAAATGTAAAATCTGTAAAACATTGTTGCTAAATATTAGTAGATACAAAATATCAAAAACAAACTGATAACATATATCTACAAAATGTTTGTTATTTTTAAATTAAACTCAGTTGAACGCAAATAGTTGTTTATCCTGCTAAAATCAAGAGAAATATTTACTAAAAACTGCTGGTTTCAGAAAAGTTTTTTTTTTTTATTAATAAAAGATAAAAAAGACTTTGAAATTTTTAAATTTTCAAAATTTCAAGTTTTGTTTAAATGTACACTAAATCAAAACTGATTCAAATACATATTAACACGAGAGAAAATACTGTTAATTTCTAACCTATCTCTAGCCAACTTATTTGTCAAAGGCCGTCAAGGCAAAACATTTTTAATTGAGGTTAACGCCAAAAAACTTTAGAAATTTATTTTTACACTGCAGTGCACTGTTGTTTTACAAAACGGAGCAAACATTTGAAATTTTTATCGTTAATTTATTTTTGTTTGACAGATTGAAAGAAGTTTATTTAAGTTTGTTATAATTTCAGGCTCAAAAATTATATTTTGGAGAAAAACGCAAAAATGGCTGCAGAGTTTCTAAAAATTAGCTAAAATAAAATAATGTTTAATAGCTAAATTTAAATTTCTCCGGCTAAGTGTGTTCAAAAATTGCTAAATCTCAACATAAAATGTCTACAGTGGCAACATTGATGCTGCATATCTTAGATATGAAACTAGAAATCGAAAAAAGGGTTTCGGAATCAGAAAGAGGGTATTTACTAGGGTTTGGGATTTCCCGGACTTTTTTATTTCTCGGGAAACGGGAATAAAAAAAGTTCCAATAATAAGCTGACGAAATCTTTAATTTGTTTTAATTAAAATTCACTTTGAAGAATTAATTCTTTGAAGTTTTGCTTGTATTTGTATACTAATTTGAATATATTTTATTGTTGAAAAAAGTTCAATAAAAGAATATAGGCAATAACGAAGTTCTCAATAAGTTATAAAAGTATAGTATTGAGATTTTACTTATGCTAGCTGTTTAAACTTTTGTTAAAATTAATGTTAAACATCTTCTTAACAACCCAGCAAAAAATATATATGACAAATAACTAAAAAAAAAAATATCTAAAACGATTAAAAGATTATTTCGAAGAGATTGACAACATATTATATATTTTTACAAAACCCCCAAAGAGAAAATATAAAATAACCCCCAAAAAATCGATTTCGAAAATTCTGTACTTGTTTGAACCTGTAAATTCAAATATTATGGACAATTTTTTTCTCAAAATTGGAGTGGCTCTGGGAAAGGTGATTAAAAACCAAGGCGATTAAAAACCAATTTAATCGCAAAAATGTTCGGATATTGGATCATGTCGACAAAATACAACATAAACAAAGAGATAAGCATTACATTGTAACAACGAGTTTTCCTTCGTTAGATGGGTGAGCTTGCGGGGGTATCAAAAAACTTAATGGTAAAATCTTTGGATACTCTGGCACCCACTGGGAAGTAGGGTATATATTAGTTTGTTATTCCGTTTTTCACTCACCGTTAATAGCAAAGTTTATATAGTGCGGTCCATCTGTAAAAAAAACAAAAAAGAAATTTTTATTCCAAATACACTATGGAACATTTTTGGGATTATTGTCTGGGGGGTGAGAAATTCCAAGTCAGGGTGATGGTACTAGGTCAGTATAGTAAAACCCTCAAAGGGTTTGGCGTTCGTATGTGTCATTTTTTATGACCTTTTAAATTTTTTCCTTATCTTGATGTTTTTTCGCTTAGTTGTAACATTTTGGCAAAAACGTAGTTTAACATAACTCGAGAACCACTTGTCCGATTTTGATGAAACAAATTTAGAAAAATTTAGAATTACAATTTCTCTAATCTGTTTCTATACCGTTTTCCTATATGTGCAACACTTTCGAAGTTAAAAATGAATGTATGAAGGGAAAAAAGTATTTTTTGCCTAAAAATTTAAATATTTTTTTTTAAAAATTCATAAAAAATCCAAAATGGAAAAAAGTGCCAAAACTAATTACTTTCGCGTAAAGTCACATAACTCATGAGTAAAAAAAGGCATAGATCATGAAAATCGATGCACGCGTTTCTCATTTATTCAGAATTAGGTAAATGTATGAATTTCAAAAATTTGCTCCAGATATGCACAACATTATTTGGAGAAAAACTTGACACTCACAAGCCGAACTCTCTCATATTTTTCTACTGTACTAAAAGAGAAATATTGATGTGGCAACACTGGTTCTGTAATGTTCACATAAAACATGCATTGTCATTATACTTCTTCTCTTTCTCACACTGGTTCTGTGATTTTTGTCATTCAACAAGTGCCGACGAACGCGAACAGTAAAAGTGATTTTTCTCCAGTTTTTTAAAAGTGAACAAAAGAGAACAGAATATGGAACTGTGCAAGCCAGATATAAATAGCTTTTGCTACTGCTGTGGTCAATATGTCTCAACACATAAAAAAAGGGGAAATTTCAGTACTGATTTTGTTCAAACATACGAGATGTACTTCAACCAAAATGTTATAGTGAACGAAAATTGGGTACCAAATATAGTGTGTAAAAGCTGCTACAACCGTCTAATGGATCGGAAAAATAGAAGACGTGAAAGTATGCCATTCGGTATTCCAATGACTTGGACTAATCCTGGCGAAGGTCACAATCCATTGAATTGCTATGCATGTGCGAATAAAGGAGCCGCAAAAAGGATAAGAAAATCGTATAATTACGTTGGTGTTGCAAGTGCCGCAACACCATTGCCTCATTCGGACCACATTCCTGTGCCAAAAGCTTCTAGCCCAGATATTTTCTCTTCTACGGCTGCTCCGACATATCATGCACGTGATGATTCCCCATATGAGCCATCAGTATCCAATGAGCCAATTTTAATAAATCAAAATAAGCTTGATTCAATTGTTGCCAAGTTGGAATTAACACAGCATAAATCGGAAGAGCTGGCTTCCATTTTGAAATCAAACAATTTGTTGGCACCCGGTGTGAAAGTCACAGCTTATCGAAGTCGTCAGGCAACACTCCAAAGTTTATTCCTTGTGAATGATGAAAAAACTTCTGCATATTGCCCGGATGTAGGAAAATTGATGGACGCAATGGAAATAAAATATGAAGCAGATGACTGGAGATTATTTATTGACAGTTCAAAACTCAGCTTGGAGGCGGTTTTACTGCATAAGACCAATAAAAAACCTTCAGTTCCAATCGCCTACAGTACAGAAACGAAAGAAACATATGATGCACTGGAAAATATTTTAAAAATGGTTAACTACGCCAAACATATGTGGCGCATATGCTGCGATTTAAAAGTTGTAGCAATGCTTTGCGGTCTTCAAAGCGGCTATATAAAATATATGTGCTTTTTGTGCGATTGGGACACACGATTTTCCGGTGACGAATATGCATGCCACGGATGGAAACTCAGAGAGCACAGCAGGTTACAAACGGCCAATATTATTCGTGAGCCTCTAGTGCCGAAGGAGAAGATATTGCTGCCTCCACTGCATATTAAACTTGGAATTGTTAAGAATTTTATCAAAACTGTCGCCAAAAGAGATGAAGTTTTCTTGTGTTTGAAACTAATTTACCCGAGACTCAGCGAAAGTAAAATTAAAGAAGGTAAGTTATAATATCACATTCATTTCCCATGATTTTCCATCTTAACAAATTAATTTTTTCCAATCAGGCGTACTAAATGATCCAGATATACGAAAGCTGATTAAAAGTGACGCATTCAACAATATTTTGATTGACGCTGAATTGAATGCATGGCAGGCAATCAAAGAAGTAATAGAAGGCTTGTTGGGAAAGCATCGTTCTAACAACTACGATGTTTCTGTCGCAAGGATGTTAAGAGCATTCTCGGAAATTGGTGTCCACATGTCCTTGAAAATCCATTATTTACATCATCATCTGGACTACTTCAGCAAACAATTGGCTACCGAATCTGATGAATAAGGTGAACGCTATCATCAAGTTGCTATGCCATTTGAAATGAGGTAATACTGATTTTTTATTTTTTCAAACTCATTTTAATAAAACAAAAACTTGCAGATATAGAGGCAAAAAGTCGCCGAGTGCAATAATTGCGGAAATTTGCTGGTGGAGTAAGTTAGTGTGGCAAGACAAGGATGATCTTGATGATAAAGAATTTTCAGGAGATGCAGAAGGGCCAATAGTGGAGTCACACATTGACATTATGTGTGGTTCAGAAACTGATGATAGCGATGAATGCGATGCCACTAGTCCCGAACAACCACCATCGAAAAAGTCTAGGCAATATTTATTAAAATAAATAAAAATAAATAAATAAAACAAAAATAAAAAATTATAAAAATGTTTACTTAATTTTTTTAGTAGTTTATGGCCAGAAGTCTGGAGTTATTGGGGAAAATTTATGAAAAAGGCGATAAATGACACTTTTTTGAATAAAAACAAATATCAATATTCTTGTCAAAATGGGATACCTTCACTTAATTGTAAATAAAAGCAGAACGCGTTAAATTTTGTTTTTAGGTTATGTGACTTTACATGAAATTAATAACACTTGATCCTTTTTTCCGTTTTGGATTTTTTATGAATTTAAAAAAAAAAAAATTTAATTTTTAGGCAAAAAAATATTTTTTTTTCTCCACAAATTTATTTTTACCGGCAAAACTGTTGATTATAAAGAAAAACGTTATATGAACGGATTAAAGAAATTGTAATTCTAAGTGGTTCTCGACAAGTGGTTCTCGAGTTATGTTAAACTACGTTTTTGCCAAAATGTTACAACTAAGAGAAAAAACATCAAGATAAGGAAAAAATTTAAAAGGTCATAAAAAAAATGACACATACGAACGCCAAACCCTTTGAGGGTTTTACTATACTGACCTAGTACCATCACCCTGACTTGGAATTTCTCACCCCCCAGATTGGCTGTTGTACTGTGATATTAATGTTAAAAACAAAGACAAGAAAGTATTAAATAATTCACCAATTTGAATGCAAATTTTGAGGTGAATTTTCCATGAATACGATGGTCGTGATTTAAACAGACAGAAGGATATACAGACACATTTTCACATTTTTAATCACGATTTTCAGAAATTTGTAAAGTGATAAAAATGTATGTCTCTTTCTGTTTAAATTATTTTTCAAATTAAAGAAAGATGATACAATTTTTAAAAGTAAATTACAAAAAATATAAATAAAGAATATATGTGATCTAAAATCGAACGAAAAAAACTAATTTTCCAAATAAAATATCAATTATACATACCCCTCATTCCACTTACACACAAGATACAGTGAAAAATATAATTTAATAATATACTTTTAAATCTAAATTCAACGGTTCGTTGTCATTCATAAATCAGTGTTATCACACACAGAGTTGAATAGAACCAGCTGCGATATTTTAGGAACTAAATTTCGTTGATGTTAGTCTAGTTGAGTTGTTAACATATTATTATTTGTTTTCAACTTAGCAGAAGTAGACTATTATCAACCCATCAAGGCAAACGACACTGACGATGGCTTTGTAGCGAAAGCCGAAAATAGGTATTCTGTCCTTATCGAATTCTTTCAATTTTAATCTCTGTAATTTACTTGTAAAAACTTGTGTCATCTTTCTTTAATTTGCAAATATTTTAAAAAGAAAGAGATATAATATATATCTTTGGCTTGGCTGCAAGTAGTGCTATGTGTTTTTTAATAGATTTTCATGAGAGCGAAAAAACTGTTAAAAAACATCCTTTTAAGATATTTCATTGACATCATATGCCTTAATGATGATTTTAGTAAATGAGCTCGTGAATCATTAAGGCATATGATGCCAATAAAATATCTTAAAAGGATGTTTTAACAGTTTTTTCGCTCTCCTGAAAATCTATTAAAAAGTGTTTGAGTGTTATCAAAAAATGTGATAAAAACCGTGTAACCAGCTAATTTGTAAGGCATGGATTACATTTGAGTTATATATTGCGATATATATCAGCGCATTGTCACCTGTTTTACAAAATTTATAACAAGCTGACCAATTTTTGGTTAATACATAAAATTTGTGGCCAATTTTATAGGCCAAATGTAAACTCCGTAACCAGTAACTCATAAGGTTTTTTAACTTTAATAGCTTATATTTTAATAACCAATGAAGCTAAACACTAACTGTAAAAATTTTTATGCAGAGGAAAAGTGCCGTTTTTAATAAGAATTAATACATTTTACAAACTTTTTCGTATATCTATGCTAACACGATTCAACTCTGTAACGATTTTTCGACATAATTTTTGATAAAAATGCAAAATGTAGATAATCATCTAGTATAACAGACTTAAAGTTTTCCCTCAGCATGTAACATTCTCGAGATGAGAAAGGATGTCTTTAATAAGATTTGAAAAAATGTTGTAAACCCCGTTCCTAATTTTTACACCAAACTATTTAACGAGTAAGAAAAACATATTTGGATTCACCTTGTAGGCATCACACGATTTTGTTTCGGAAAAAAAATTCTGACAAAGCGCTTCTGAAAGAAAACGAAAAAAGTAACCAAATGTAAACTCCGTTACTGTAAACTCCGTAACCAAAATTGTTTGCATCAGATTGCATTCAAAAAAATGTAGCTAAATTTTTAAAATATTTTAAAGTAACCATAAACAGAGGTGATTCAACTAATATTTGTGCGTCAAAAGACCATTCAACTAATAATTTTGCGTCAAATCAAAAAAATTTATCAGTTTTTTACCCTAAACTGCAGGAGGAACGATTGATTTTGCATTTCATTGGTTTAGAATCGATATTTCGAGCCATTACTGACATTAGTTTAACAAATTAAATTTGTTTCACACAATTTAAGAATTTTTTGATCGCTAAATGTTATCTTTTTAATATATTATTTTGTAACTTCGCAACCGCTGATTGGATTTTAAAAAATTTTATATTTTTGAAAAGCATTTAAAAGGAACAAAAATACAAAATTAAAAAAAAAAATTTTTTAAAAATAAAAAAAAAAATTCGCGGAATGAATTGTATTCTATTCGCGAAACCGTTAATTTGATAAAACTAATAAATTGAAGAAAATTGGTACGCAATTTTTTTTTGTTATATCTTTTGCTTGTGGAAATGTAAACTCCTTTACCACAAAAAATTTAAAATTGTTCAAAAAAAGTTATTGCGACAACTTCTAGAAGAGATTTTTTGCAATTAGGTTTATAATGACTAAACTTACTGATTCCATTAAGGGGGGTAAATACTGTAACAACAGAATTTTAAGGGGCATATTTCAAAAATTCAAATTACAATATTTTTACCATATTATTTTTTTATTTAAAATATGTGTTATTGTAGTATTTTCAAAAAATATTAGTTTTAAATTTCCCCAACCAAAGTCGCCAGGGTTGCCACTTCATTATAAGCCTTTTTTAAAAAAGGCAAAATCGGCTGCCACTGTACAGTCTTCATTAATTATTGGAAAATAAAAATGTAAAGTGATTCTTAATACCAGATAGATTCTCTAGTCCCTATCGTGGTCCGATTTTTATTTTTAAATTTTTTTTTAAACAATGCCACACAAACTTGAAAATTCCAAAAAAGGCAAGAAAAAACAATTTTACTTGAGAATATAAAATTTATTTGACCGAAATTCCAAAAAAGGGCCACGATAAGGACTACAGTTTTTTGTTGACTACGAAAGAAAAAACCGGATCAAAATCGGTTAACCCACCTTGGATGTACAGTGGCAGCCGATTTTGAACTCATGGTTGTGAGAAAAACGCGTTTGAAGTCTAAAGTTAATTTTAAGCTAAGAAAACAGCAAAATTTCAAAAAATTTTGAATGAAGAAAAGTTAATATGTATAAAATGTTTTTGCCTCTTCTTGTATTGACAAAGAAGTAGGTAAAAATAAATTTGTATTTTTTTTGTACCGACGGTACGAAATACAAAAACAGAAAACTTTCATAATATTTCTATTGTTGGTTATATCTTTGCAGAGACTTCGAAAACATATTTTATTGTTTGCTCCATTCTCATTTCGTTGATGTAGTAGACTACGTTTAATATGAAATTTTGATGTTTCAATTTGCATTGCACTATTGCCACCACTTTCTAAAGAAAACTGAAGAAGGGGACCTGGAAAATCTCCGAAACGATTGTCTTTTCATTCCTGAAAGTGTAGAGGTTTTTGAAAGCAAAAACTCTGTGAAGTATTTGTTAGGAGAATATCCTGATGAAGAAAAATAGCAGTTTTTGATAAAAGTTCTTATTATGTTAATTCATAATAAGGAAATTGGCCTCGAACTGAATTAATAAATTTCTAATTAATCAATAAAAAGGTCGAAAAAACAATTTTTATTTTTTGAAAAAAAATTAAAAATTAATTTTTTACTCAAACGTTTTTAACTTCCAAATCCATTTTTCTGAAAGTGCGGCTATAGTTATAAAACACTAGTAAAAAATAATGCCGATTTAAATTATTCTACATTAAAAAAATTTTTTTTTTTTTGGAAATATGTATTTTGGATGTAACTTTTAGTTATAAGGTCTTTTGTATATCTAAATTATTCAGAACCTCATATATCAGCTGTTTTATAGTGCGGCTATAGTTATGAAACGGAGTGTATATACGTGTCAAGTTCAACAAGTTCTTCTAATTTAAATTTAAATCATTTTTTGCATAAACAAACAATTTAAATGTTTTCTTCTTCCTGTAAATGAACTTTAGTAAAAAACTGATTTATTAAGCTATTTACAAACAGTAAACTAAATAATATTCTGAGTGTATTGTTAAAATATAAACAGAAATAAACATTCTGTACTTATTTAACCAATTGCCAGTAAGGCATTTTATTGCAACTATAAACATTGTAATCCACTATCAGTAAGTCGTTATTTTGTATTTTAAAATTATGCAAAATGTAATGACCTACCATTACTTGGTAATCTATTCGGCAATGAGATGTCATTAACATTTTTTTTTTTCTATTAATTAGTTTTTACCCACACATATGTAATTAGAACCAAAAATATTAAGGGTAAACAACTAATTAATTATTAAAAATATTTTTAATTTAACATTATTTAAATATATCTGTATGTTTGTTTTTCTATATCTCTTTTCATGCATTACAACACTATATAATAACAATATCATAATACCAACACCATGACAACAATAACGACACCATCAAATGACCGTAATATACGAATTTCAAAATTTACAAAATCATATTCTCACACACGAACACACACACACACACACACTCACACTAAACAATAAAACCAAAAAATATAAATTTAAAATATATTATATGAATTTTTTGTTTTTAACTGACATATGGATTGTAAATGTTAAACAATAACAACGGAACGACAATAACATGACTTGTAATAATACAACTACAATTTTAACACGAAACAACATCTAAATAACAATGGAATTTGGTATGTAATAAAACAACAATCGCAAATGCCATCATATCTGCACTTAACATCGTAGGAGTGGAAACATACAGTTGCATAAAAATTGACTATTTTTCAGAGAAAGGATATCAACCAGATCCTCATGATTCAGCATCCGCCATACCATGTAAGTACATGTTGTATAAAGTATCTAGTGTGAACTGCTTTAAAAAAGAAAAAAAAAAAAAACAAGTACCCACATTTAGGATTCGTATAATAGACATGCTACGAGTACAAGTAGAAGCACAAAACAAAAGTAAAATCAGTAAGCATGGGCTAAGTAATGCTATATACCAGGTATGGGCACATAAATTGATTGAAGGGCCAAATTTAGGATTTCACAAACTTACTGAGGGCCGCACCAATTAAAACATTACTCGACAAAGACAAAGTTTTTGTACAGCCTTCTGCTAAAACTTTTTTTTTAAGTATTTTGGATTCTTAAGCCCGGACCTAAGGCAAAAAAGTCCATTGAATAGCCTTCGAGTTGTGAGTCTTTCTTTTTTTATCCACAGGGAAATAGTTTATGATTTTTTATATTTTTGATCGCAATATATTTAAAAATGTAGGCACAGACATAATAAATGTTTTTAAAATTTTTTGCCGTCCTTAATACGAATCTGAAGTCAAAAAACTTTGTCGAATTAATCTTCGAAAATATAGTTTTCGTTATTTCAAAAAAAATTGGTTTAAAGTTTTTACAAATTTTTCAAATATTTTTAGATTTACTTAATGGATTTTGATCCCTTGTTTAATTTATTGAAATGAAAATTACTTATTGAAAATTTATAACAAATATCAAATTAATTCTTAAATTTTAAAAATTCAATCACAAGACTGATAACCGAGCCAGAAAATTTGAGTAATTTTTGAATAACAAAAAGGCTCTTTTGGACGCGCCACTTTTATACCATACAAGGGAAAGTTATTTAATAATAAATTTTGAGCACTTTTCTGATTCATTTTTGGGCTCGTTTGCTGGCTGGGAACTCTAGAAAAATTAAATTATGAAAACTTTATTCAAAAGTTGAATATAATTTTAAAAAATTGGTATAAGGCTGAATTATTTCCTTTAAAAACGGGATAAAAATTCAAGACGGCACAAGCCTTTAAATAGCGCTATAATCCCGTCAAAAGCGGGATGGTTAAGTACACTAATAGTAAAAAGTATGTAAAAGGTTTTGCTAAAGCTGCTAAAAATTACTTAAAAATTACCTTGCATAAAAAACTGCTAAAATAAGCACATTTTCTTTGCTAAATATTATTAAGATAAGAATAGCAAAAATAAAGCTGTTAAATAGACGGAATTTTAGTTGTATTTGAGCTAAATTTTAGTTAATTGAAGTAAAAATTTACTCTGCTAGAATCAGCAGCAAATTTTGCTGAATATTATTACAATAAAAACACCCAAAAATATTTAAGAATAAAAATCAATTTTTGTGAAATCAGCATACTATCCTTCATCGCATACTTCTGTCAATTTTTTCTGTTGATTTATTATTATATTTATTACTTTATTTTAGCTCTTCTAATCTTACTAATATTTAGCAAAAATCGGCGAAAATTTTTCTCCAAAGTCACCTTTAAATAATAAACCTGTAAAAATAGCAAAACCAAAGCTACTACTTGTTTTGCTATTTTCACAGGTTTATTTCTATGAGTGTATGAATAAAATTTTATTGTGTCTGTTTTAACAAATTTAATTGCTTCAAGGACAATTCCTAAAAGTAGATTTTAGAGATCCTTACGAGTTCCGTAGAACAGCCTTAAACATTTCCTAAAATGAAAGGTCATTTTTTTTAATTCAAACTCATAAAAATAAGAGACTCTTAAGTACTTCTATGTCATACTGAGCCATAAAGAATTTTTCCCAGGCTTAAGATTTAAATAGAGAAGGAATTTTTCACTTAATATTCGTAAAAATACTTTAAATAGTTTTAGAGCAAGTCTGTGCAAAAAAGTCGATATTTGTTAATTGGTGTATTTTTTTTCAGGCTCCATTGGATGTTAATTTTTTTATCGCCCTTTTCTATATTATGTGTATTTTGATATTTTAATTTATTTTTTAATTTAATTTAAATTTATTTTAATTTTGTTTAAAATTAAAAAAAAAAAATTTTTTTTTTTGATGTTTTAAAATTATTGAAGAGCCGCACAAAATTTGGTGACGGGCCGCATTTGCCCATGTATGCCTATGTATACAATTGATATCAGCAAAAATATTTGCCAACTAACTGGTGAACCTATCTCAATTTTTCATAAACAATATCTCCAAGGGCTAGTTTACTGGTATCTACTGGTGAGTATTCACCATGCAAAGAGATTAAAAATGATATTTTGGAAAGATGATAATTTTTATGACGGGCATATATGTTTTTGACAGACTTGATCGTTAATCATTACATTTTTATAACTAATTACAATTGTAATTACACAACTATATATAATTGTAATTGCCCGAGTAAGAAAGCTCATATATAACAACATATTTCTTAATACAAAAATACACATTCAAATATAGTAATATACAATGGCTTTGCATCCATATGTGTCAATGTTTCTTAAAATTTTTTATATGAAATATGTTTAGAAAAAAAAAAATACACCTCACCAAATACCTACATATTTTCCATCTCGGACATGGAGAAACAGCTGAAATAGAAATGGCAATTTTTCTCTCTACTGTAAGTAATTTAATTAAATCCAATTAGTGAATATTAAATATTGCAGTGGAATATTTTAATTGTGTGAAAATATAAACTGAAGTGATAAAACTGAAAAGGCAGACTGTTTATCGCTGTTTTATTTAAAACTTTTTTACCAACTTATTTCATTAAGTTTTTCATAGTTTTTTAACATGTACTTTTAAACATTTTACTTTTGATTTTTTTCTTTTAGCAGAGTTGCAGTTTTGTTATAAATATTTTAGCGGATTCACATTTTTGTGGTAAATAATTTAGCAGAGTCACATTTTTATATATTTTTTCCGTCCGAAATGCAACTCTGAAAATATATAATATTACACCGGGAAAATGTCTCAGTTACTGGCTACTAAGTTTTCAATTGAGCTTCAGGTGAAATACACCTTACTGAGCTTCCGTTGATTAATTTGATTGAATTTAGCTAATTTAATTTACATTTTTTTAACGAAACTTTCAGTTAATTTCATATACATATTTTAATTTGGCTGCCAATAAATAAAACGTAGCATTTTTGATAATAAATTTCACAATTTATTACAAAATTATTAAGAATTATTATTTTATTAAAAACAAAACACGATTAAAATACACTATGTATTTTAATAAAAAAAATATATTTTTTTTTCTTTCGATTACAAAAATATTCAGAAGTAAAAATTCCAAACCGTTATTATGCTTTTATGCACTGGAGATACGATACAAGTTTCTGATTTTTATTTGCATATTTTAAATATATCAATAATAACAAATATAAACTAAACAAGAATTTTTAAAATTCAACGAAATTTTTTATTTTTTAAATAACTACCAAAAATAACTGTTTACTGTAAAATTACTGTTTTCGTAGTTATTTATTACGATATTAAAAATAACTGCTCTAAACAACAGCTACGAAATTACAGTACTTTGCGTTACTCGTTTTCTTAAGTAACCGTCATAAAAGTTGTTTTCCATTTTTCTATAGAAAAACAACTGTAATTTCTGTTAAAAACAACAACTACTGATTACTACACAAACAACTGTTAAACTTTTTTGAGTGTATAATTATGTCTTGGTATATAAGTTCCAATATATAGTTATACAAAATTTTATACGATAACATGTGACTATATCAAAACTTTTTTCCTTTGGTAGTTTTATTTGTTAGTAATGTTTACCTTTGGTGATAAAGTATTGACTTTTCATATAATCTTTAATTTTACTTAAACAAATTAATAATTTATTGTATATAAATAAACACTTTATGATTTAATCGAATTAAACATATCCATTATTTACTTGTTGTTTTATTTAATGAATATTAAATACAGGTTTTATGTTGCTACAAGTTTACATTTATATTGTGCGTTTAGTTATATACAATACAAAATTTATATATTGTTATTTTTATTTGAAATTTAAATTCTAAATTGAAATATGTTATATAAGTCTGTATTAAATATTCAATACTAAACATCTGGGAATAAACAAAACATTAAACACTTTAATATGTATATTAGGGTGGAATGATATTGGACACATAAATAATTTTATTTTTTCGCTTTTTCGCTTTCGCTTTTCGCTTTTTTTATTTTTGTTATATAATCCCAAGTAAAAAAAATGATATGGAGCCATATGAAGTTATATTTAATTATATATTATCTTTTATGTAATTAGATATAATTATATCCGAAAAATGAGAACATCTTATTGTATCATATTGTATCGAATTGTATACAATTGTATACAATTTGGTACAATTTGATACAATTTTATGCAATTCGATACAATTGTATCCGAATTTTGTCCTCATCCAATTACATCAAATTATATCTTTTTGTATAAAATTATATAAAATGTTATAAAAGTGGACATAGTTTGATACAATTATATCTAAATATTAACCTTATACTTTTTATCATATTATATAGGACCATATCTAACAATATACATACAAAAATTATTTTTTTAAATAAAAAAAAAATTTCAATTACTTGTAATTGTAATTGTTCTTTTTTGAATTGCAATTACAAATAATATTTAATTATAGATGAGTTTTTTTTTCAATTACAATTACATGTAATTGTGTAATTGCAATTGTAATTAATTACAAAATGTAATGATTAACCCCAGGCCTGCTGGAGATCTTATAATTTCGATAAATCTTCCATTACTTTTATCCAGATTTATCATGACAGTGCAATAAACATGAAAAAAAATTTCTTTTAATTTAGTAATTTTAAAATAAAGTTAAGAACACTGAAATTTTAAAGTTAATAGGATTTTGATATACAACCAAGATATGAGAAATCAGTCAAGTGTACGTTATAGTATAGAGAATTTCGTATTAAAGCTTCAGTGTTGTTAATGTTATGGGTGCGGTGCGTAAGCCATTTTTGACTCATGCTCAAAAAAAAAAAAAATAAAAAAAAAAAATTACTCACGCACGAGCATTTCGTTTCTTACTCAGCACACATGGGTATATTAAAAACTTACAATCAGAAAATTCTCACGCAAAACAGTAAAAATTACTAAAAACATATGATGCAAAAAATAAACTCACACACGAATCATGCATGGGTTATTCTGGAATCACTTAAGTAAAGTAATTATTACTCACGATCACGTGTGAATAACGTGACTCACGAACATTTCGTGTAACGCGCCAATCCCTAGTAATTACTAAATCTAAAACTAGTTCAAAATCATTGATAACATGGAACCAAATATAATACAATACGGTTTTATATGGACCTTATATATTTTTATATAAAATCACTTTAAAAAAGTTGCCTATGTGGGATGATATATAATTATAGATGATTTTATAAAGAACGTTATAAGTCATATATGGGTTCATATTCGTAAATATATAATCATAACTAACACAAATTATAAAATATTTCTTATATGGATCCACATAGTTTTATATTATTATGTATAGTGTCATACTAAATTATATATAAACGTACATGTAATTATATCTTTTATATGTTACTTTATGTATATATAGCACATATAATTATATGTAGGCCAGTATGTAATAATATAAAATCACATATGTCTCCATATTAAAACCTTTGAGGAAAAAATATCTAATATATGACTATATAAAAGAATATATGCTTGAATTTAAAAGCATATGTGGCCATATGTAACTATAAGTTACTATATGCAATTACATAAAATAATATATGATTATATCAAAACTTTTTTACTCGGGATGGTATTAATTGTTTTTTCTTCATTAATTTGTTAAACGTAATTGCAATGGAATTTTATTTTCATTTCCATTAATTTTTTATTATATGACGATAAAAAAAAATAGTTTTTTCTTACCAAAGTTCAAAGTTAAGGGAAAAAATATTTTTTTGTGAGCAAGAAAACAGCATTTTTGTACAAAAGGTCTTAACTATTTTACTAACCTTGCACACTACAGTGTAAACATCTTTAAAAGAATATATAAAATTCGATAATGCAAAAAACCTTATATTTTTTTGTAAATAAGTTTATTAAGCTCTTGGCCTTCAAAGGAAAATCATAATATATATATAAGCAGTTCAACATGGCAATATAGTCGAGATTTTTGTTAATGAAGTAAAATTTATGGAATATATCATAATCTATGAGAAAAGGGGGTTTTGGTCATTCTCATAAACTTATGCGGAAAGATAATTGAAATTTGGCATATATGTTCGTTTTATGACGAGAAGAAAACCAACCAAAGAATTTTTGGCTATTCGAATATTTAAGGGATAAACGGGGATGAGAGATTTAAAAAAATCGATTTTCTAACGTCATTTTTGATGGATAGGAGGGAGAGGGGGGCAAAAATGTTACATATTTTTTTTCTAATTTGACGACTCTTAATAAGAATCTGAAGTCAAAATAACGATACATTCGCAAACAAAAAGTCGATAGTGAAAGGGTTTAAATTCCTTATAACTTTTTATTATAATTTTTTTTTTTCAGTATATTGTAAAGAAGATTTGCTGAATTTAAAATGGAACAGTACACAATTGAACAATGTGCCCAAATCGTTGAACTTTATTTCTCAAATCAACGGTCCATTGTTTTGACTCAGTGTGCATATCGTCGTTATTTTAATGTGCGGATTGGACCCTCAGAGTCAAAAAGAAACCGTCTGGTTCCAAATTTTCGACAACAAGGGGCAGTAAAGAACCTTCCTGGTGCCGGCAGATGACGAACGGTGCACACGGATGACGATATTGAACGGGTACAGGAGAGTATTCGGGAAGATAGAGAAACATCAACCAGGAGACGTTGGACACAACTTGGCCTCTCACGAGGCTCGCTGCATAGAATTTTGACCACAATAAGAATATCTCCATACAAAATACAGCTTGTCCAAGAACTGAAACCAACAGATTACCAGCATCGACTTGATTATGCAATTTTTATTATTATTGGCCTCCGCTTTCACCGGCTTTAACCGCTCCAGACTGTTTCCTTTGGGGTTTTTTGAAAGGAAAAGTCTATATTAATAAGCCTAGAACCATCCAGCAATTAAAAAACAATATACGCGACGAAATCAACAACATAACACCTGAAATTTTGTGAAAGGTTATGGAGAATGTTTTGGAAAGCGCACGAATATGCGAAGCAAAAAATGGCCACCACTTGCAAGATATAATTTTTCATAATTAAATTTAAAATATTCTCCATTAATATAATATATTTAAAAAAAAAAAATTATAATTATGTCTTAAAGTACCGTAAGTTGATTTTCAATCGATATTAAAAGGTCTCAAAATTTCATTTCAATTCCAAAAATTAACCATTTTTTTTTTTATTTTATTAGAAAGACACAACCACAATGAATACAAAATGTCACCTTTTCATAATAAAAATAATAGTCTTGAATATTAAATTTGCGTGGAACCAAAGCATACACGATTTTCACGTGAAACTCACTACAGTAGACGCTCGCAAATTAGAACCGCTTTGTTTTTGAGGCAATTCTAATTTCTGAATTATTCTAATTTCTGTTCGTTTTTTTTTCGAAAAAAAAATTAAGTAAATTTACTTCCAAAAACTTAAATAAAACTCTTTTTAATATTTTTTAATTCAATTTTATTTGATAAAAACAAGAAAACAAAACACAACAATTCAGTCCAATACATCAAATGTATTTTTTTAAATTAAAAATATGAATATAAAAAAAACGAATGGCAACAAAACATAGCAATGCAGTCCAATTACATCACATGTATTTTTTTTAATTAAAAACTAAAAAACTGTATTTAAAAAAAATTAAACAATTAAAATTAAACAATGGCCAAGTTAACAACTAATCTTTGTTTGACATATAATCAGTTATATTTGTTTGTTTTTTTGGTTTCTTTAAATCCGAAATATCATTACGGAGAGCCAAAAGATTACTTATATGTTTAGTTGAAAACAATTCACTGTTATTGCACCATTTTATTAAATTATTTACGCTTACAATGGCTGTAGTATTAGAGACAACTGATGATACTGCAACAACGTCGTCTTCGCTGCTATCTGAAGACTCACCATCGCTACTGAGAACATAAATAGATCCGTCATCAAACATATCTTCATTCCATCTGTCGATGTCTTCTATACCGATGCAATCGTTGGGAGCTATTTCTTTAAAAAGAGCTTGAGTTATCTGAATAACTTCGTTGCAGTCCTGATCTATTTGCAACAATTGTGCTATTGGCACGTCATCGTCGCTGTCGTATTGGTTAGAGTCCCAATTGGACAACTTTGACCAAGATTTCTTCATAACACTTTGTGGTACCGCATCCCAAGCTTGTTTCAGTAATAATATAGCATTGCGGATCGAATGGGATTTCAAATGATTCTTCAGTTCACCACCTTCAGCAATTAACTGAGAAAGAAACATACTTCTGTAATTGAGCTTTGTTAACTTAATAGGGGTTTGATCCATTGGTTGTAAAGCTGCTGTCACATTTGGTGGAAAGAATAATGCAATTATGTTTCCATCGTCACTTTTAAGTTTCTCAATGGGTGTATGAGCGGAGCAATTATCTATAAGCAAAATGGCTTTCGGAGGCAAATTATTTTCCTGAGAAAAGCGGATCACCTGTGAATTGAAAAAAATTTTAAAATTATGTACTGAACCTGAAATCAATATATTCGTGAAAAATCCGAGAAGTCATCCAAGCATTTTTTGAAAAGTTGTAATGCAGAGGATTATTGAAATTTTGAAAACACCTGGGTTTTTTTGCTTTTCCAATTACCAATGGAACTAATTTGTGTGATCCATCAGAGTTTGCACCAAGTAGGACTGAAATTCTGTCTTTTTGAATTTTATGTCCAGGGGCGTTTTTTTCAAAAGCAGAGACATAGGTTCTGTCTGGCAGGCAACGAAAAAATAATCCGGTTTCGTCGACATTATATATCTGTGACTCCATTAAACCTATCTCAGCGATCTTTGCACGATATCGATGAATAAAAGGAGTGACTGAAGCAACATCACTGGAAAGAATCTCGCCACAAATTTTTAAAAAACGGATACCGTGTCGTTTCTTAAATTTGGTAAACCATCCATCACTTGCCCGGAATGCATTTTCATCTTTATTGGGATATTCCTCTCTAAATATTTGTTTAGCTTTCTCTTTTAATATTGGCCCAGTCAATGTACACTTTTTTTTTCGTTTATTTAAAAACCACTCATACAGACGACTTTCCATTTTTGGATATTTAGCGCTGTGCAAAGATTTATTGTTGGCTCCTGATATGTGTTTGAAACAGCATTTAATATTGCTGTTCTATGTGATTTGATGTAGCTGATTGAAGATGTTGTCACATTAAAATCTAGGGCTAACCGGTTCCCTTGAACGCCTTTGTCAAGCTTTTCTAATATTTTGACTTTAGTTTCCAATGATAAAGTGTTTTTTTTACGTTTATTTAACATTTTAAATGATACACTTTCACTATTTAATAGAGACTGCCAAATAATATGTACACGCGTATCAAATTTCACAAATAAACTAGCCAAAAATGTACATAAATGCGACAAAAAAAAACAAATAGGGAAAAACATATATAATTTGGTGATTCCCCTTTTTAGTTTTACTTTATTCAAACAGAATAAAAATAAATTGGGGATTTCCTGTGTATTCAAATAACCAAACAAAAAAAGAACGCTCAGAAATTAGAATTTTAAATTCGAATTTCAGAGCGTTTAATGTATTGCAAACATTGATTTTAATTTTTGGACGTTCGAATTACTGAAAGCTCTAATTTGCGAGCGTCTACTGTATCGTGAAAAAATCGTTTTATTATATGGAGTACAACAGTTTTTTCACGTGTAATCGAAACAACTTACGGTACTTAAATAAGAAGTTATAATGAAATCAAACCACTTCGATAATTTTCGGCCACCCTGTAGCTATTTTCGCAAGTAAAAAAGTTTTGATATAGTCATATATTATCAGATAAAATTTGTATAATTATATATTGGAATATATATACCAAGACAGAATTCTATAAAATTTTACAAAATTATATCCTAAATATATAACTATATCTTGTTATATATTGCACAATATATAGTGCAACATATTACAATATCCAATTATGTAGTTACATATGCCTCATGTACTTATGTATAATTATATCGAATTATAATTAATTACAGTTGGATATGATTATATTATATTTAATACATTTGGATGATGACAAAATCCGGATAAAATTGTATCAAACCATATCTTATTCCATCAAATTAGATCTAATTGTGTCAAATCAGATCTAATATGATCATAATACGATCGAATTTGATACAATTAGATGTTCTCATTTTTCGGATATAATTATATATAATATCAAAAGTCATATAATTTTTTTAGTAGGGTTATTTATTTTATGCAGCACCTATGCTGTTCATTAGAGAGCGTATACTTTATATTATCTTGATTAAATATGACTCATACGCAATGATGTACAGTGGGTTGAACGATAGACAAAATTGCGATTGATTCAGGAAAGTCATAATTTTTAAATATTACACATCAAGGATGGATACCGTAACCAAACCAACAACCGTAACATTTATTTAAAAAAAAATGTAATCTTAACCGCAACCGTTATTCCCATAACGGGTAAACCTATTCTTATCCGTTTTTTTGCAGGTTATTTTATATATAAAATTAATATCTGCTGAACTACAACGGAAAAAGTTGCTGAAGACCTTTCCAGCCTCTATTCATTCTATTCGTATGCATTTTCAATACTATATGTAATATATAAAAACTGAGTTTAAACAATAAGTTCACTTCGATTCTTGTAACTTATTCAACCATTAAAAAATCATCATTTTCTTATTGGTATTGTTATGCAGCAGGCATTTCTGTTACTTTCATGTGCACTACATGTAACTAATACAACTTTTTACAGCTTTTTCATAGAGAACTCGTTGTTCATTTCAATTTTATTTGATTTCGTTGTTGTTGTTCTTTTTTCATATCTTGTTTTCCATTACCGTTTGTATTTAATTTTTACTTTATTTTAACAATGCATTTTTCAATTGAATAGGATTGAATTCGTATTAAATGTAAAGTACAAATTTCTTGCCTGTTGCAATATTACTAGTTTACAACATATATCAAAAACTAAGAGAGATAGAGCAAAATTGGCTAAAATTTCGACTACCCCTAACCACGTTACATCGTCGTGAAAAGGTTATCTCTATCCAAAAATGGAGCATGGTAGGGCCTTGATCCCTCGGAAATTTTTGATTAAATGTCCCGTATCTCGAAAACTAAGCGAGATAGAGCAAAACGGACATAATGTTTGCTCCTTGTGTCCTTATATGCCCTTAGATAATTTTGACTAGGCCCGAGGAGGGTCCCGAAACCCCAAATTTGAAAAAATTTTACGACTCAGTATAATTACATATAAAACTGTAGTTTCACTAATTTCTTACTTAAATTTAGATTAGTTAAATTTAACAAAAAAATGTTTTAAAATCAACAAATTTTATTTTAAGCCAAAAAAAATCAGGAATAAATTTTGTTAAAGTAACAAATTTTTCAAATCGCACGACCTTGGAGGCCAATTGACAGGTCCTTATCTCGAAATCAACAAAAATATTGATTTCAAAAAGTCGATGTTTGCGGTCGCCGTATGGCACTTAGCACCATACTGTTGAAACCACATCTCGCCTGGATCAATTCCATCCATATTTTTAAACTAAAAATCATTGATCATGGTGTGGTAATGATCTCCATTGAACATAACGCCTGCTCCGGCTTCATTTTTTAAGAAATAAGGTCCAGTGATGCCACCAGCGGGTAAACCGCACCAACGTTGCATTTTTCTGGATGTAATGGAGTCTGTAGGGTTTGTTGTGGATTGGTTTCACTCTTAAACACCATAAGTTGTTATTCATGTGAAAAAATTTCACTCGAACTTAAAAGGCCTCAAAAGTTAATTTAAATTCTAAAAATTAACAATTTTTTAATTTATTACAAAGACACAAATAAAAAAACACATATAAGGTCACTCTTTAATGAGGAAAATAAGAGTCTTGTACATTAAATTTGCGTGAAAACAAACTGTACACAATTTTCACGCGAAAACCATTATCGTGAACAATTACTTTTTTTATATGGAATATAAAAGTTTTTTCACTTGAAATCTGAACAACTTACGGTGCTTTATGTGGCAATTTTGTTTATTAAGAAACCTTTTAAGCCAAAAATGAGCCACATCGCTGAACACAATTTTGCGTCTATAAGTTGCGCGAATCGATGACTGATTGTCAAAGCAAATCTGTATAATTTGGTAGCGTTGATCAACCGTCAATCTATTCATGATGATTTGCCAGAGTATACTTAACATAAATGTCAAAAAGTGAGCGTTTGACAGTTAACCCTTTCGTAAGTTCTATCGGGCTTAAAAAAACACCCCGTTATATGGTCAATGGCCGGTAGTCTGGTGTTCGATTTCAAACGTCTAATGTATAAAGGTATGAATAAAAATACTTTTTCGTCAAAAGAAATAGATTTTCGTGGTCAGCAGATTATGTACCTGTTTCTAATTCAGTCCTCAAAATGTTTGTAAACTAGTGTTATATGTAATTTTAGTACTATCTGTTAAGAATGTTTGTTAAAATTTTTTATAATAAATATTTTCTTTATTGAGTTCAGGTAATCCTATAACTATTTACTATACACAACAAATGAAATAAGGTGGCATAAAATATTTTTACACCCTCAAAATAATTCCGTTGTGACAACCGTATTTTTTGCCAACCAAATTGATTCGGTTGCTCCAACCGAATTCAGTTGTGGCAAACGAAAATGGAAAATGGAAAACGGAAAAATACGTTTCTCACAACGGAATTGTTTTAATAGTGTAGCTTTGGTTATAATACAGTTGCAAATTTTTTCTTTAAGTTTTTCATTTAGAAAATTGCGTAAAACTCTTTTACCCAAAACCTTAAGATACTTTTTCATCAAATGAAAAACTGTTAAGATTATAACTCTGTACGATATGTGTTCAATTTGACTCAAACTTCCTTTTTAAATTATGTACCACCCCACTATGGAAGTAAAGGGTTCTTCAACAGGGACGCTACAAAAGTAGAAAGACAGGGTCAGCAAACGACGCCATATTTCTTGCCGCTCTTTTGACATTTCTCTTCAGTAAGGTTTGCCATTTCATGATGGAAAGATATACGAGCCAACAATGAGTCGAAATTATTAACATTTACTACCGACATTCAGAGTCAGTGGCCTCAACGTTAAGAGCGCTACGTCCAATTTATGGTCGTCATAATGAATGGCTTCGTCAATAAACAAAATATGCGTTATTGGTCAGACAGCAATCCACACGTACTCCATGATTCATCATTGCATCCGGAAAAAATTACGGTTTTTTGCGGTTTATGGGCCGGCGGCGTCATTAGGCCGTACTTCTTCCGTGATGATCAAGACCGGCACGTTACTGTGAATGGGAATCGCTACCGTTCAATGATAACCGAATATTTTTGGCCCTAATTGGATGATATGGACTTGGAGGACATGTGGTTCCAACAGGACGGCGCCACAAGTCACACAGCGAATGTCACAATCAATTTATTGCAAACCAAGTTTGGAGAACGTGTTATCTCACGAAATGGTCCAGTCGATTGGCCGCCACGGTCGTGCGATTTGACGCCGTTGGACTATTTCCTGTGGGGCTACGTCGAATCTATGGTCTATGCCAACAAGCCAGCGACGATTGATGAACTTCGTACGAATATCGGCCGATTTATGCTTGAAAACCGTCGAAAATTGGGTTCAGCGTCTGGACTTCTGCAAGCGTGCCCGTGGTGGCCATGCAAAAGAGATCGATTTCCATATATAATGGCATCGAACGTACTTTTACAGGAATAAAGAATTTCATTGATATCCAAAACCATTTTTGTTTTATTTAAAAAAAACTTTTGTAGCGCTCTTATTGAAGAACCCTTTATGTTGCTGGTCATTTCTAAAGTCAACTACAACCATCATTAAACACTTGAATGGTATCCGTTGTAACGCGATTTTTACATATATTCTCCCTTTTTTTAATTCAGTTAGAGAAATTTATTGGCTCAGCTTTGGTTTGTATATGTTTATTTGTAAGGAAGACAATATATGTTTGGTATTTTGCTTTTCTTGTAAATGTAACAAGGGGGGCAATTAATTTAACCAAAAATCTCTAACATTGACCACATGATGTACTTACAAAGAGGAGACAATAAATTAGAAAAGAATAACGTTTATGTTCTAAACTATTCTGTCGAGATAAATACTTTTCTCTTTAGGTGAATTTTGAGCTATATTTTAAAAATGTTTAAATATTTAAATTTTTATTAAATTTTGAACATTAATATTTTTCTCACTTGCTAAAACCGCTGCAGTGGATTAATTGAACTTTTGTGATTGATCACAGGCATATAATTCCATTAAATCTCCCATATCAATAACAGCATCAAATGAAAGGATAAAAGAGATATTAATATAATTTTGTTGCATTTAAAAAATGCACTTTCGTTTTGCAGTGATATTTGTGGTTCATTTACAGTATACTTATATAGTTATTAAAATATTCTCACGCAATTTAAATTATTCTGATGTGAAAACTGTCATATGTTAAACAGTAATCCTTCATAAAAATCATTAATAAAAATACTAATTTTTTCTTAAATCTGATATTTTTGCATTTATAAAATTTAAATACATATTAATACAACAAAAGTTAATTGAGTTCAATATGTGTTTGGAATAAATAAATGAAAAAACTAAATTTGGTATATTTTTTTATGAATAAATTGCCCTTCAAAAAGGACCATCTTCATCTTTTCAATCACTTTGTAACACTACAATTACTTTTATATTGCAATCAAAATAACTTATTTATTTAACATTTTATATTTACATATAACACACTTAAGTTTACCAACGATTTACTAACTAACTATACAAAGGCTAATATTCACTTAACTGCACTAACGCTAATGCGCGAATAACTTAACGTAAAGCGGCAGCCTTTTTATAGTTTAACGGCCGTGGTTGTAGAACATACTAGAAAATTCCAATTCCCGTGTAAAAAACTTTAGATCTAACTAGATCTTTTTGGTTCTCAATAGATATCATTCAATCTAATTAGATCCTGTACCAGATCACATCAAATATGATCAGATATGGTATATGTGATAATACCTTATGGCAAGATCTGATAAGATCTAGTGCCAAATTTCTTCAAATCTAAAGTGATCTGGACAAATGGGCTAGATATGCCTAGATCTGATCAGATCTAATTAGATCTCAAATTTGTCCCCAATTTTGAGATCTGATTAGATCTGGTAATATCTACGAAGATCTGGCCAGATATGCCTAGATCTGATCAGATCTAATTAGATATCAAAGTTGTCCCCAATTTAGAGATCTAATTAGATCTGGTAAGATGTGCTGAGATCTGGCCAGATCTGATCTTTTTTACACGGGTTGTTACATTTATGTTATTCACAGCAGAGTCCCAACCACTTAACATTATACTTAAATTTATTAAATGTAATGTTGCCAGATTGATGGGTTTGGTAAATCCCGCTTCTTGGGATATTTTTTCTTCCAAATTTTCAGAATTTTCTATACTAGACTAATCCAATTTCATAACGGTATGTATGTAGCAATATCGAATACTTTCAAAAAACAAAATCTAAGATAAAATTATATACATATGATTCTATGCAACACCTCATATGAGTATATCCATACACACTAGACCACCCAAATTTGCAAAAGTATTTTTTTGTTCGCTCCACCGGCAGTTTCGGATAGATTGGACATAAAAAATAATATGTGTACAAAAATTGGATCTCTCGGGAGCATATAGGCCAGTCAGTTTGGACTTTTGACCCTAAAAATTACCTAAAAACACTTCAAAGCTTTTTTGCGCCATAACTCCTAAAGTTGCGGTTTTCTGAAGAAATACCATATAAGTGTTTTTATGCGTAATGAGAGGATAAACACTCCCTCATAATAATCTTTGGTCTAAGTATTACTTCTCGTGGCGTTTTAAGCGGATAAAGTCAAAATTTGTGTTAAGACTTCATTTTAAACGGCCCTCGTTAAAATTTGGACAGAGACAGTTAGGATCGGTTATCATTTTTTTGTAGAGTAAGATATGTTGTTATTAAAAACCAATTACATTTACAACATAGATCTCTTATTCCACGAAAGAGAGACCAAAATCGGACTTAAGTACCTATTTATTAAACGTTGTGCACATGCAAATGTAGTGCTATAGAGCAGCATATTCGATTAATTCCCTACATTTCTTGGTTTATCAATGGGGTAAATACCCAGCCAGAAAAATGCAAGCGGAAAAACGCCGGCGTGGTACTTTAGCAAGTCCTGGCAAAAAAATCCCTCCCCGATTTCATAGAAAAATTTATAAAAACGAAAAAATGTGTGTGGGGACCACCTTAAGGGTTGAAAATAAAGGGTAGATATGTTCCGAAAAATGTTAAGGTTGAAAAAATATAGGAAGTCAGTTATACATTTCACTCCTCTAGGGGCACCCTTGGGATAGTTAGAGCGGTGGGAGCAAATTTTAAAAAATGTAATTTTTGTATGGGAGCGCCCTTAGGGAGTGGAGGCATAGGGTAGGTATGTTCAGAAACAATATTGGGAGGAAATATTAATGGGGATATGTCTTACATACCACCCCTCTAGGAGGCTCCATGGGGCGGTAGGAGCTCTGATTTCATAAAAAAAAATTTAAAAAAAAATAAAAAATTTGTATGGGCACCGCTTTAAGGGTGAAAGATAGAGGGTAGATATATTCCGAGAAAATATTGCGGTTAAAAAAATATTGGGGGTCAGTTATAAATTTGACTCCTCTATGGACACCCTTGGGGCAGTTAGAGCGGTGGGTCGAAATTTTATAAAAATGTCATATTTGTATGGGAGCCCTCTTATGGATTAGAAATAGGAGCTAGGAATGTTCGGAAAAAATGTTTGAGGGAAATATTAATGGGGGTCGATCTTACATTTCACACCTCTAGGAGGCACCATATGACCGATAAGAGCTGATTTCATAAAAAAAAAATTTTTTTTTAATAAAAAAATTGTATGGTGACCGCCTTAAGGGTTAAAGATAGAGGGTAGATATGTTCCCAGAAAATGTTGAAACTAAAAAAATATTGAGGGCCAGTCATACATTTGACTTCTCTAGGGGCACCCTTAGGACAGTTAAAGCGCTGAGAGTAAATTTTATAAAAAGATCATATGTATGGGAGCCCACTTACAGAGTGGAGATAGGGGATAGATATGTTCAGAAAAAATGCTGAAAAAGACAAATCAATGGGGGTCGGTCATACATTTTACCGCCCTAGGGTTAACTCCGGGAAAGTTGTGAGGCTTTTCGTGAATTTTTAACCCTTCACCACCACCTTTGACCCCGATGAGGAGCCATTTGTCACCACCCACCTCCCCCATTTTTCGATTATGCATTTTTTTCCAACCTCACAAAATTAGGGGTTCTAGCGTATCCAAATCATGTTACTAAGGGTTTCCGTACAACATATACATATGTATAATAAACCGATACTTCAAAGTCAAATTTCAGTCAATTTTTCATGGAATAACCGATATTTGTTAAAAATGTAATTAATTTATGAAAACTAGATATATTCCTACACAAAATAATGTCGAAATTTTAACGAGGGTCGTTTAAAATGAAGTCTTCACACAAATTTTGACTTTTTCCCCTTTAAACTTCACTATACATCATACTTAGGTAGAAGTATAGTATGAAGGAAGTGTTTGACTTCTTATTCTACATAAAAACGCCTATATAGTATATTTTCAAAAAACGTCAAATTTAGAACTTATGGCACAAAAAAGCTTTGAAGTGTTTTTAGGTAATTTTTAGGGTCAAAAGTTCAAACTGACTGGCCTGTATGACCTTGAGAGATCCAATTTTTGCATACATATTATTTTTCATGCCCTATCTATCGGAAACTGCCGGTGGAGCGAACAAAAAAAGCAGTTTTGAAAATCTCATACATTTCATGGGTGGTCTAATACACACACAAAAAATAGATGACAGAAACACTGAACAACCTCACTTTTTGGATAGAAAAGTGAAAACCAATGACAATTTGAATATTTTTCGAGCATAATGTTTATCAATATTGCAACTTTTAAAAATAACACTCAACAAAATTCATTTGATAAACAAATAATTGAAAACATTTTATTCAGGTCAAAGTAAAGCCAGGTTTTTTTTTTATTTTGGCAGTTGTTGTTTTTGTCTAGCAGATTTTATTATTATTATTTTTTTCTTCTTCTTTTTGGTTAATTTGTTTTTATCTATGACGGTGTTTTTGTCTCAGTTGCTCCTTAAACTTTGATGAAGTTAGAAGTGTTACACTGCATGACAAAATCTTGACTTTTAAAAATTAATAGAGCTCTGACCATCAATTCTATATACTTCGGACATGCTGATTACAATGGCGATCAATGGTACAGATTTTTCGCTAAATGTCTTTAAAATTTGGCGGTTGCCAATTAAGTTTTTTATATAAAAAATTTTTCAAATTCAATTAATAATAATTTTTTGTGTTAAAATGTAAGCACATGACCTATGGCCATATTTACGGTATAAATGCGATGTGCTAATCTTTACCCCCATGATGGGTCATCGATACATCAAAAATGTGTATGAGAAAAATGCGAGGCATATTATTGCCTGTAGATATGCTTATTTAGTATTTTTCAGTAAAACCTTTATTTTAAGAGTTATAGCGCAAAGAAGATTTGAATTAATTTTAGTCCATTTTTAGGGCTAAAAGTGACTGGCCTGTTTTAATACGAGAGGACCAATTTTTGCGGGGATATTATTTTTTACGCCCAATCTACTGGAAAATGCGTGGGGAGATGAAAAAAATTAGACTTTTGCAAATTCCATATATTTCATGGGTAGGCCAAAACGAGCTAGTACCCAATTGGAGTTTTATAATACTTTGCCCTGTGGGGCCAATGTGAGGCAAAAAATGTATGTGAGACAAAATTTGGGAATCCAGAAAAGATATACTAAATGCGTTCGAGAACTTTTAAGGTCGAGTTTTTGGGTTCTCAGTTAAATTTGGTTTAGTTAAACAATAAACGAATTTTCTCTGCTATTTCCAAGTTTATTAAGAAAAAAATGTTGTCGTTTATAACTCATTTCTTTATTGAAACAAAATAATCAAAATCACATTTTAGAAGCACTAATCGAGTTATAAAGTTAAACTGAATTTAAAGATAATCCACATCCTAAAAAGTAGGACTAAGTATTTTTTTTGTTCGAAAAAATGCGTTTTGAGTTAAAATGAAGCTGAAATAAATGTTTGTACCGGAGGAGTAAATAGATACCGGTGCCACTAAAGCTTTATTTAGATATTTTGTTTTATTCTACAACAGAAAACTGTTTTTGTTTTCGATGTGCCCGATAAAATGCCGAAAAAATCGGTTAAACAGAAACGCAAAATTTTTATTTGCCAAATATTTTTATTGAATTTGATTCCAAAAAAAATTTGTTTTGTTCATCTCATATTTCTTTTTAAGTGACATAATAAAGGGTTCCCAAAATTTTACACAGCCGACTTTAATGCTTCTACTTGTTTTATTTCAAACGGTCTTAATATTTGTTTTTTTGTTTTGTCTATTTTTATCTTTCCAGATACTGTTACAAAGTCATGTCCATTCTTTTTGGCATCGGGTATTGTTCTACTATTAAGTTTTATTGTTTTTCTTATACCAACATGTTCACATCAAAATAATTTATATTACTTTAGTGCTGGCATTATGTTCATTGTATCAGGTAAGCTACAAAATAATAACTACATATTTAGATACAAAATAACTTTTGACACAACTCCCACACCGGAAACAAATACCTCACACATACATCACCGTCAAAGTGCTATTATCTCTCTCTCTAAGTACATTTTGGAAATGAAAGGATGTGTTACAGTAAATATGATTTATAAACAAAAACAATTTATGATACAAAAGAAATTTAAAATTTTCAAAATTTAATATTCATTAAGGCACATAGATAATGACCGTAAAATACTAAGTAAATTTAAACAATGCCTTTTAAAAATATTGCCCTTTTGAAAATATTGTATATTATCTTTAGAATTCTCATTACAATTTCAAATGTAAATCCCTTTCAAACTAATGGAAACTAACAAGAACGGAAAGCATAATATTCAACAATTACTATTAAAAAAACACTTTTCACATTGTGCAACATTAATATTTATTTCAATTTGAAAGTAAATGTAATTTTTATTTTTAATTACTATCACGTTAATACTTCTTCTTTTGTTCTTTCTTATCTTTACAATTTCTTTTTTTGCTTTTTTCTTTTCACACCACAACGAACTCATTAAAAACAAAAAACTAAATGGAATATAAAAACAAATAAAAAAAATAAGGTTTACTGATGCTCATTGGTCTTATCGCTTATATATCTATACTGAAGGCAGAAATTGGGTCAAAGTTGCGTCCAAGGTCGACACTCCAACCGCCCATGTTTAAGGTCACATACGGTCAAAGTTTCTTTTTATTTGTGTTTGGTTTTATAGCAACAGAATTTGTCGGTTTGTTAAATATATTTCTTTATATCAGTCTACAGGAAGTTGGATATTATAGTGTAAGTACATAAGTTTTATTTTTATATATTAAAGTTAGCTGTATATGTATAAGTACACTCACAAAATTGTTTCCTTTAAATCTGCGGAATATGTAATTTAAAACAATTGAAAATAAGTTTAGAAAAAAGGAATACCTATTTTTTCATTTAAAATGATTGTATGTTATTATTTATTTCTAAATTTTGTTAATTAATTAACTGACATAGTTGATCTATTTCTCGTTTATTCTAAAATTAATTGTATTATACAAATTGATTGCTTTTAATAGATATTTTTGACTGAAAATTTTAATTTATATCAAAACTGCGTATTTTGTTTATTTAATGGCTAATAGAAAAAGTTAAAAAATATATTTCTCTGTAATTTAATTCAATTAAAACAACTTTACTGATTTACTTTTTAAATAAGTATTGAACTTTTAAGGTAAAGTTATTGTGAGTGTAAGTGTAACGAGAAATAAGTAATTTACAAACAAAAGGGAAATGTGAAAATTTTAAAAAGATTGTAAAATATTTACGAAAAACATAATGCAAGAGCAGTCAAAATGGTTTTTATATTTTTGTAGTGCTAAACTTAAAAATTGCATACAAAATTATTTGTGGTTTGTGGAGTTCAACTAAAACACAAATGATTTTAAATAGTCCAAGTTTGGAAGTCATGTTTTACAAAACACTTGTTTTATTGCTTCAACAGTACCTGTTAGCGTGCTTTTTTAGAAGTAATTACACGGGTTTTTAGTAGTAATTCTAAAGAACTTTAAGCAATCACTTCTTTCACTGCTTCCAAAGTACCCATTAGTATATTTTTACAGCTCTTTTATAAGTTATTCTTAACAACAACAAATTAATAAATTATTGCTCTAAAAGTGATCCTAAAAAGTGATTTTAATA
Source organism: Leucophora obtusa (assembly GCA_949987735.1). Taxonomy (NCBI): domain Eukaryota; kingdom Metazoa; phylum Arthropoda; class Insecta; order Diptera; family Anthomyiidae; genus Leucophora; species Leucophora obtusa. The sequence goes on along the minus strand of OX465297.1, from coordinate 125,990,352 downwards.
CACTTTATTTCCAACAGATGATCGCGTGCTCTATTCCTGGCGGGACCAATATTTTTAAATTATTTTTTTTTTAATTTTTTTTTTTTTAATTATTTACTTTTTTAATTTTTTTTAAATTATTTACTTTTTTATTTTTTTTTTAATATTTACACTCACAATATATTTTCCATAACCGATTGAGGTTTATTTAAAAAGTAATAGGTAAATTTTGTTTTCAATTGAAGAATCAATTAAAATACATTGAAACATATTGTTTAACTTTTTTTATCAATCAATAAAAAATAAACTAGAAAAAAATATGTATCGTCTGCAGGAGTTATTTTCTGTCAAATATTCTATTTTTAGATTTCTATTTTTAGAAAAAATAATTTAATAATTTTCTGTTTTAAAACAAAAAATTCAAATATTTTCGTTTTAAGTTTTTGTTAAAATAGTTTGTTTTTATACAAAATTATTCCCATTCAAATTACAAGAAATTCTTTACTCATACACACAAACATAGCCAATAAAAATATGAACGTGTGTGTTGTGTATGGTGTAGTGTTTTGAAAATTAAACAAAAAAAAAAAACTTTCAAATATGAAAAAACAAACCACAAAATCGTTGTTTTTTTTCGTTATGTCAGTTAAAAATTGATGATTTTTTTAAAAGACTTATTAATTATTTTTACTTCTTTTATGGATTGTTTAAACAATGTTTGAAAATAAATAGCAAAATGGTTAGAATATAATGAAAAATCAGCAGTCTTTTTTTAATTGTGTTTTCAATTAATTTAATATGAATTTTAGGTTGTTTTTAAGGATAAAATATTGTGAGTGTATCGTTAATTTGTTTCAATCAATTTTTAAAAATATATAAAACGAAAACGGTGAAAAATTGCTATGTATAATGTACTTGTGAAAATAATACAGCACAAACATTGAATTGCAGTGCACCTTAGGGTTCTCCAAGCTTGTATGGAGGAAAACAAATTTTGATTACCTACCCAGTGTAGAAAATCATTACCAGATATGTGGTTATGTAACTACATACTTGGTAATGGTAACTAGTTACTTTTGTTATTACATTTCTTATTACATTTATATGGCGATGTCGCGAAAAATAATGAGTTGTCGTTACACACCAGCATACGAAAAATCAAAAAATATATCGTTACCTATGCGCTTACCAGTACTGACAAAAATAATGAGTCTAAAAATAGATTTTCAAAACAATAAATTATATAAAAAAAAATATTTTTTATTGTATTTTTTTTTTTAAATAAAATTTGCTGCTGCGGGAATCGAACCTGGGTCTACAGATTGCCAGTCAACAGCTCTACCATCTGAGCTATATCGACATGTAATATTTAATAGATAAAAACATAATTGACCTTCTGCACACAAGTAAGCTTACTTGCCAACATACAAAACATCAAAAAATATGTGGTTACATGTATCCTTACCAGTGTTTAAAAAATATTGAGTCTATAAATAGATTTCAAAAATTTTCTTAAAAAATCTAGTAAATTATTTTCTATTTGAAATAATGATAAAAATTAGTAATTTTCAGTAACTTATTGTTATATGTTTTAAAATAATGCAGAATGTAAGTGGGTGTCATTACTGGTAGTCCCAAAAATAATGATATGTCATTACCGTTTCTACACTGGGTAGTTCAATAAATTTTAAATTTTGGACCCGAATTTCTTGATTAAGTGGCCTGCGACTAGGAATGCCAATCCCGAGTCCTGAAATCCTGGGATTATTCAATAAAAATGAGTTCCAAATCCCAGGATTCTTAAGCTCGAATCCCGGAATTTTCGCAATTGCAAAAATTTTCAAAAATTGTAACCCTGCTGATATTTTCAAACCGTTTTTGCTAATTATAATTGTATACAAATCTATATTGTGCAGTATTTCTTATTATATTTCGGAAATCATTGACTAAAATTCAGAATAAAAAGTTGTATTTGAATTTCTGCACTATATATGGAAAAATATTAAAAAAAAATTCTAAAACTAATTGAAAATTCTAAAATTCAATTAATAATTTTAAATTAAAATGATATAAGAATAGTGAATAGGAATTTATTATAAACAAAAATAGCACACAATATATCGACGGAGTTAAATTCTTAAATCTTGAATTTCTTCCAATTCTTTCGTTCTTTAGAAATAAGCAGGAGTATGTAAAAAACGTATAAAGCAGTTATACTTTACAGTGCTCATTAGACTGTCCCTTAAAATATCGATTTGTCGATTTTCGTTCATTACACCCCCCCAATTTTATTGGAAATGCTCCCAAATGGAAGAAATCGATTTTTTTTTTTTTTGGAAAACGTTAACCCGTGCCGAAAGTTGGACGAAAATGGGCCATTTTGGAAAAAAAGTATATTATTATTAAAAATTCCCAAAATGCTAAATTTCGAAAAAATTAACTTTTTATTTCACTCATTCATTTAATATAGTTAAAATTATTCAGATATGTAATTGTGACTTCATCGGATATCATTAACCCACTTTTGCCTGGAAACAAAAATGACCCACAAATTTGATAAAAATGCAAAAACGTGTTTTTTTTTAAATTAATTTTAAAGATTTTTTAAAATGCTTAATTTGGAGATTTCGATTGATATTTATACCATGCAATAGTTGATATTAAATAAAAAAAATAAATTGGAAAAATGATAATTCGAGTTTGTGTTTGGAGCGACTGCTTTCCAGGACATTTTACAAAAATTGCTCATTTTATCAAAAATTTAACAAAATTTAAAAATTTCATCAAATTTTACACAGTTTTCGGAAAAACATCACTTAAATTTAGTTAGACTATAATTATCTTTATATTTGCTTAAAAAGTATTTAACCCTTAGTGACCTTGGGTCAGAAAAGTCCCATGAAACTAAATATTAATTAGGACTACGAGATTGTAAAGCCATTAAATTGATAAAAAAAAACAATCTCAACTGGATAAATATAATTATTTTTTGTAACGTGATCCATATGGGGTTAATTTTTATACTTTTGGCCAAAAACGCCCAACTAGGAAATTTACAGAATAACAGCTTTCATTATATAATATGACAAATGTTAATCTGTAAATTTCCTAGTGGGTCTTTTTTTTTGAAAAGTGAGAAAATTAACCCTATATGGATCAAGTTACTAAAAATAATAATTTTTATCAAGTGGAAAAAAAATTTTTTTATTCATTCAAAGTGATAATTTTCCGAAAATTATGATAGGTGTTATTCTGTAAATTTCCTAGTGAGGCGTTTTTGGCCAAAAGTATAAAAATTAACCCCATGTGGATAATCTTACATAAAATAATTATTTCTATCCCGTTGAGATTTTTTTTAAATAATTTAATGGCTTTACAATATCGTAGTGATAATTAATATTAAGTTTCATAGGTATTTTCTGACCCCAGGCAACTGAGGGTTAAATATTTTTTAAACAAATATAAAGATAATTATAGCCTAACCCAATTTAAGTGATCTTTTTCCGAAAACTGTGTAAAATTTGATGAAAACATTCAAATTTTGTTAAATTTTTGCCAAAATGAGCAATTTTTGTAAAATGTCCTGGAAAGCAGTCGCTCCAAACACAAACTCGAATTATCATTTTTCCAATTTTTTTTTTTTCTTCAATATCAACTATTATGTGGTACAAATAGCAATCGACATCTCCAAATTAGACATTTTAGAAAATCTTTAAAATTAATTTTAAAAAAAATACGTTTTTGCATTTTTATCAAATTAGTGGTTCATTTTGGATTCCAGGCTAAAGTTGTAACGACGAGTTTCCTCCGTTAGCTGGGGTAAGCTCGCGGGGGTAGGGATCGTCACAGAAATTTGTTTGATCTAGTGACAGAGAGTGAAAGGCGTGGTCTTAAAGGTTATAAATTTCAATTTATTGGCTTATATCTACAAACAAAACACTTAGGACTAACGGGACGAAAAGAAAAGAAGGCCTCAGAGGGAGACGGACAACCTAATTTCGCTCACGGGGTCTGTTGGTCGGGTTCTATCGGGAGGTGACCAACGCTCGGCACACACTCGACGCTGAAAAGGAGGTGATCGACGCTCGACACACACTCGACGCTGCGAAAGGAGGTGACCAACGCTCGGCACACACTCGACGCTGAAAAGGAGGTGATCGACGCTCGACACACACTCGACGCTGAGAAAGGAGGTGACCAACGCTCGGCACACAATCGACGCTGAAAAAGAGGTGATCAACGCTCGACACACACTCGACGCAGAAAAAGGAGGTGACCAACGCTCGGCAAACACTCGACGCTGAAAAGGAGGTGAACAACGCTCGACACACTCTCGACGCTGAAAAAGAGGTGATCAACGCTCGACACACACTCGACGCTGAAAAGAAGGTGATCGACGCTCGACACACACTCGACGCAGAAAAAGGGGGTGACCAACGCTCGGCACACACTCGACGCTGAAAAAGAGGTGATCAACGCTCGACACACACTCGACTCAGAAAAAGGAGGTGACCAACGCTCGGCACACACTCGACGCTGAAAAGGAGGTGATGGACGCTCGACACAAACTCGACGCTGAGAAAGGAGGTGACCAACGCTCGGCACACACTCGACGCTGGAAAAGAGGTGATCAACGCTCGACACACTCTCGACGCTGAAAAAGAGGTGATCAACGCTCGACACACACTCGACGCTGAAAAGGAGGTGATCGACGCTCGACACACACTCGACGCTGAGAAAGGAGGTGACCAACGCTCGGCACACACTCGACGCTGGAAAAGAGGTGATCAACGCTCGACACACTCTCGACGCTGAAAAAGAGGTGATCAACGCTCGACACACACTCGACGCTGAAAAGGAGGTGATCAACGCTCGACACACTCTCGACGCTGAAAAAGAGGTGATCAACGCTCGACACACACTCGACGTAGAAAAAGGAGGTGACCAACGCTCGGCACACACTCGACGCTTTGCAGGACCTCGAAGGATGTGGCAGGACCTCAAAGGATCTTCGCAGGACCTCAAACGATCTTCGCAGGACCTCGAAGGATGTGTACAGGACCTCAAAGGATCTTCGCAGGACCTCGAAAGATGTGGCAGGACCTCAAAGGATCTTCGCAGGACCTCGAAGGATGTGTGCAGGACCTCAAATGATCTTCACTGGACCTCAAAGGATCTTCGCAGGACCTCAAAGGATCTTTGCAGGACCTCAAAGGATCTTCGCAGGACCTCAAAGGATCTTCACAGGACCTCAAAGGATCTTCGCAGGACCTCAAAGGATCTTCGCAGGACCTCGAAGGATGTGTGCAGGACCTCAAAGGATCTTTGCAGGACCTCAAAGGATCTTCGCAGGACCTCGAAGGATGTGTGCAGGACCTCGCAGGATATGGGCAGGACCTCAAAGGATACAGGCAGGATGTGTCTTCAAGAGCTAGAATAAAAAGGATAATTAGTGAGATGTACCTTGTTAGTTGTGCACGCGTTGGCGGCTGCCAGCAACTGATCCAGATTTCCTTGATGTGCTGCCTTTTATACCCTTTTTGGCAGCTGAGTTCGTTATTTACTTAACATTAGGGTGGCTCGTACAAACTAAATGATAGCTTTCTCCCATGTTCTATTTATTTCTATTCATCTTGGTAAGAGTAATACTAAAGTAATTCAATTCAATTCCGTTCAATTCTATGCAATTCAATTAAATTCTATTAAATTCAATGCTATTCAATTCTATTCAATTCAGTTTTATTCAATTCATTTTAATTAATTTAATTGATTAAATCTAGCTAGGGTGTTGGCAGAAACGAGTGTCCGACTTCTGCCATTACAAAGTGGGTTAATGATATCCGATGAAGTCAAAATTTCATGCCTGAATCTTTTTGACTATATTAAATGAATAAATGAAATAAAAAATTATTTTTTTATAACATGTTTATAGAATGAAATTTGTATGAAAAATTTGGTTTATAAATCACTTATAAATTTTATTATGTTCCCATATTTCTGTTATATAAATTTGAAGTTTTTACAAATTTTTTTAAATAAAAAATTCCCAAAATGGCAAAAAATCACGAAGTCCCGAAAATAATTGGGGATCCCGGAAAATTTTGTAATTAGTTATTAAGTTACTTATCATTACACTATGCGACAGTCAAAATCGGGATGGGATGAAACCAACGGGAAATGTTATATCGGTCAAAAACAAGTTATACGTGTCCCGGCGTTTCGCTGGGTCACCCCTAGGAATCGAGATATATCTTTTTTTTGACATAACTCGAGAACCACTAGTCCGATTTTGCTCAAACAATTTTAAAAAAATTAAAAATTACAATTCCTTTAATCTGTTCATATAACGTTTTTCTATATACTCAACAGTTTTGCCGGTAAATATAGAAAAACGTTATATGAACAGATTAAAGGAATTGTAATTTTTAATTTTTTTAAAATAGTTTGAGCAAAATTGGACTAGCGGTTCTCGAGTTATGTCAAAAAAAAGACCACCAAAGGTCAAATGGATATATCTCGATTCCTAGGGGTGACCCAGCGAAACGCCGGGACACGTATAACTTCTTTTTTACCGATATAACTTTCCCCGGTAGTTTGAACCCTTCCCGATCACTGACCCCTACCATTTGTTTCACAATGTATTTATTAGCAGTTTTTTCTGCAGCATCATTTTTAACTAATTTTTAGTAACTTTTTTTGCTATTTTTACGGACTTATTTGTATGAGTGTAAAGTTTGGCGGTTTTCATTTAGTTTTTTATATAAAAAATTTTTCAAATTCAATTAATATAAATTTTTTTGTGTTAAAATGTAAGCACATGACCTGTGGCCATATTTACGATATAAATGCGATGTGCTATTCTTGATATTTCAACCACTACTTAGCGTTTTATATAGGTTTTTATAGTTTTTTGCTAATCCAGCGACTTTAGTCGCCGAATGTACAATCGACCTCAATAATTGTAATGCCTTAGTAAGGAAGCCTAAAAGGAAAATATTTCAATAAAAAACTGTATTAATCTATAGCGGCCTATACGTTAAAATCCCGACTTTTCAAAAATTTTATATGGCAGCATTGCTTTCCAAGATGTCCTGAAAGTCCACCTTTTCGTATAATATGCCTCTAAAAGCTGTTGTTGCTAAATTTCATTCAACCGAAACAGTTTCCATTTGCAAAAATTATGGCAATAAATACATTTTTTACTAAAGTTAGTATCATACTAAAGACATTTTAAGATTTCAACCGTTTTGGTGCGCGAACTTTTTTGACAGCAGCGAAAAAGCAAGTTTGCGTTTCTTAAATTTTTTATGGCCTTTTTGTCTAGGGCATGTAAAATTTGATATTTGCAAAAAAAAATAACCAAAAAGTCATATATTAGGGTTATGTCACTTTTAAAATTTATAAATAGTTGATAAAACAAATTTGAGCAAACAAAATTTATTTTATAAACGTGTTGTAAGGTTTTAAAATTATTATACATAAGCACTTTATTGTTTATTGAATAAACTAAAATTCATCAAAGTTTATATACAATAGATAGATTATTCATTAAAAAAAAAAACTTTTTTTGCAATACCTTTTTATATTTTCAACAAAGTTCAACTTTAAAAGGTATTAGTGTCACGTTTTATTTGGGTTAAAAACTATGGATGATTTCATAAATTAACGTTAGTTTAAATTAATTTCCCTTTAAACTAAGGTTTATTTTATGCAAACATCAATAAATTCTGAATTTATAGAGAAAGTTTAATTTGAGTTTTAAAAAGTTTTAAAAAACAACTTAAACGTATGAGTATTATTAATTACAACAATGTTTAAGCACTCATACGAATAGGTGTACCGTAAATTAAAAAAAAAAAAAAGTCCATTAAATTTATTTTCAATTTTATTTCTCTTTAACAGCGTTTACCATGTTTTACAATTTCAAATTTACACGAAAAAATCAAAGAAGGTGAAAATCGTTATAGCAGTCACACCTACAAGAGTTATAAACATGAAACTGAACGAAAACCGATAGATAAAATTCGTAATCAACAGAATAGAAAACATCAAGTAACTGCACAAGAAATGGAATTAGATACAAATAAATTGTTAAAGAATATGTCGCAATGCAAGGGAAAAAATGCTGGACATGAAGGAGGACGTGAAGGACATATGGCAAATGCAACTGCTTGTCGTAAACATCCCAATGGCATGGGCTCAAATATGATTTTAAATGAAATGGAAAGAAGGTAAATAATAGTTTTTTCTTTTAAGAGGTCTTAAGCCTATTCGGAAATTACGAGGGCAGTACGAAATGTTCTTAGCCTGACATAGAGTTGGAATTGAAAAAAAAACCTTGCGTAAGAGCTAAATAAGTGACAAAAATCACAGCGCTAACCAAATGGAAAAAGGAATTCATACAATTTTTGGAGTCTCTAATCCCTAATATGTGCTTATTAAAACCATATAGTCCAAATGTGGATTTGTTTAAAAAATTTTAGAAAAATTCAACATTGAAGATATGAAAACAGTATTTCAAAATTCAGAGCCTATTTGGCATTACTTTTCACCGAATTAGCAAAACAAAACATGAAAAATACTTCTGATGTGCACCCTGAAAACACATTCTTGCTGACAACCAAATTTGTTGCCAATCGAATGGCTCAGTTTCATCAACCGAATTTTTAGGTTGCGACTACTGATTTTTTATTCAGGCCACCGAAATTCTGTTCTCACAGCCACCTAACTGTTGTCTCAATTTGTCTCAATCCGGTAACCATAACCAAACCATTCGATGGGCTACAAATTCAGTTGTCAGCACGAATCTGTTTTGTTGTGTGTGTATCTCGGAATCAATAGCCAAGCAAACATGGCAATACGAATACGATTCCCCAATCGTATTGCCTGGAAGGACAATTTTATACTTCCAGGCAACATAAAAGCAATACTTCTGGAAGATAAAAAGACGATATTGCTTTACATGTTGTCATCCAGAAGAAATAAAAGTGTCAGCAAATATCGCCAGTTTATCATCTAGAAGATAAAAAGATGATATCGCCATGTAACCCCCCAGAAGAAAAAAATACGTTTTTATATATATTTTTTTTATTTTTATTAAAAACAGACATTTGTTAATTGTTACATACCATTAATTTTATTATAAATATTCGTTCTAATAAATTACTTCTCCCAGCCGCTAAATTCCATTCAACGGGATGAGATTTGATCTGCAGAATATCTGAAAAGATATTTTCGATAGAATTAGCAATATTTTTAAATTTATTTTAATGCATTTTTACTTACCCGAATATTTGCGTTTTAATTGGAAATATTTATGAATTCTTTCATATTATTGCTGATTTTTAATCATATTTTATCCATATAAAAAATTTGTAGATGTACAAACATATCTCGTTGTTCAAAAAATATATTTTCAAATTACAATTTTGACACTTTTTTTTCAATATCGCCAATATATATTCCACCTGATAAACAGAAGATATTTAGAAAAAAACTACTTTATTGTCTTCTGAATGAGAAATGGAAGATATTGCTGCGAATTTCTTGACACATCACTTGCCGGGGGAATTGTGTGTTTATTTTCAGCCATTTAAGTTTTTATTGCCTTATCAGTTATATATTGTTTACTATAAATTATGATTTTTAAAACTTTTTAATCCAAATACAATTTAAAATATCAAAATTTTTGAGAAAAATAAAAAAACCTAAATAGAAAACCTTGAGAACCATTTTTTTTAATTCCAGCGCCGATGCAGCATGTCTTCCCCGTATCCGATTATCCGAATTTTTTTGGGAGACGTAGCTTTACACCCAAATATTTCTGGGGTGACCCAGTCAATAACTCACAATTCTTTTTTTTTCATATATGATTGGAGCTCCCTAATGAACATATTACCTCAAATTTTGTTAATGTGCACTAGAGGTGTCCAACAAAATGAAAGTAAATTTTAGGAGTTCCGATTGGGCTTATGTTTCTCATTTGCATACAAAAATAGCTGACATGAAATTTGGTGGCAATCGGATAAAGGAAAGGCGCGCCAGAAATCAATTTAAAATTTGATTAGTGCTTACAAGGCGAAAAAATTGCTTCTTTTAATTTTTTATACCCTACACCACTAGGTGGTCAGGGTATTATAAATTTGTGCTGATGTTTGTAACACCAAAAAATATTGTTCCTAGACCCACCTTATAGTATACCGATCGGCTCAGAATTTTTTTTTATTTCGATTTAACGATGTCCGTCTGTCCGTCCGTCCGTCCGTCTGTCTGTCTGTCCATGCATTCTTGTGCGCACTCTACAGGTCGCAAATAATAAGATATTTTGATGAAACTTGGTACACCGACTTATGTCGGCCCAAGGACGACGCCTATTGATTTTGGTTAAAATCGGTCCATGTTTAGACCTAGTGCCCATATAAGGGTCCCCCAAAATTGGCTTGGTTACAAACTGCAGATCACAAATATTAAGATATTTTAATGAAATTTGGTGCGCTGACTCACATTATAGAAAATTTTGACACAAGCCCCATTTTAACCCATTCGAATTTCGGATCCAAACATTAGTTGGCTTTTACCCAGACTGGTGTAGGGTATTGTATAGTCGGCATGCCCGACTTTAACCTTTTTACTCGTTTTTTAATTAAGTTTTTGGATATATTTTTTACACCACATAATTCTAGAATCGGCTTTCTTACTAAATTATCTTTCCATAAAGATACAAAATTTAAAAATCATTTAGAAAATTTTCCAAGTTAATACAAATTCCCTAGGCCATTAATGGGTCAACAACCATTTGACATGAAATTCAAGGACAACATTTTTGATTTTTGGCAAATTTTGTAATACAACATTTTTTTCATTCTCTAAACTTAATAAAACTTATACATTAATTCTTGTCTCTCTAGGGTAACCATAAACCCTTCCATACACTCACAGAAATAAAAATAGTAGAAAAAGCAACTAAAAATTAAAAAAAACTAAACTAAAAAAAAAAAAAATGATGCTGCAGAAAAAATATTAAATTATAAGAATTTTCTGCTAAATATTAGTAAAATAAGAACAGCAAAATTTAAACTGTTAAATTTAAAAAATTTTAGTTATATTTAAATTAACTTTTAGGTAATTGAAAATAACAATTGTACTGTAGAATCTGCAGAAAATTTTGCAAGATATTAGTCGACTAATAATAGCGGAAATAAAATAATCTACAAAATTTTTGCTATTTTAAGCTAAATTTAGTTAAATGTCTATCCTGCTAAAATCAGCAGAAATATTTGGTAAAAAAAATTATGAACTACTGTTTTAAAATGGCTCGATTTTTATTTGCATTTAAAAAAAAAATTTCGAAAATTTTTAATTTTTAAATTTTATTTAAAATTTTTTGCTTATCCTTTAACAAAAACTTAACTCAAATATAACGAAAGTCCTGTATATATAACAGTTTCAATTTTGCTGTTCTTAATTTACTAGTATTTAGCAAAAACATCTGCTAATTTTAGCAGTTTTTTCTGCAGCATCATTTTTAACTAATTTTTAGTAACTTTCTGTGCTATTTTTACAGATTTATTTCTATTAGTGTAGTAACTGTCAAACTTTTTTGAGTCTACTTAAATCTTTCAATGTTTAAAATTCTAATTGTTTAAATTTAATTTAACTTTCAAGATACTATTTTGAGAAACCAACAACTTCATCAACGCAAAATAAATGTAATTTACACTCAAAGAATTTGGCAAAGTCTCTTAATGAACTATATACAGAATCGACATCATCAATGCTGCCACCACCGCCACCACCCTCGGCTATAAAGGTCGGTGTTGGTGGTGGTGGTAGTCGTAGTGGTTTACAATTTCAAACTCAAACTCTACCAAGACCACCACAACAATTTAGTGATTCACCACAAGAGTTTCCTTTGACACGAAGTGTATCCACAACAACAGATATTTATGCCGCCCAAAATGTAAGCATTAGTGGTGGTGCGATAACACTAACTAAAACTGATTACAGCAACAATCGAAGACGCAATGTGGCGACAAATACACGTTACAATATAGATACACAAACTCAAACAAATGGTATTCGTGGCAACAGCAACACTAGAATTCAACAACGCAACAACTTAAACTTGCCATCAACGAAAACCATACAACAACAACATGATAATATTTACAAGAAAAACTATGCAACAACATGTGCGAACACTATTAATGGTAATGCTGATGACAACAACGATGAAAATGATAATAATGCCGAAGACGATGATGATGATGCCAATGAAGATGAACCAAACCAAAAACTTTGTGGTCTTAAGAGGCGTATACGCAAAACCAAAGATGAACTTTTTGAAGAATTTTGTAAACGTGCTGGCGTACGTCCAAAACCTAAAAATATTTATTATATACCAAACGATGATGAACAAGCTGTTCCTGATAATGATGATTGTGATGATGATGATGATGATGATAATAATGAAATAACACAACAATCTATAGAAATTGACAATGAAAAGGAAATGCAACATAAAACTTTGCGATTGAATAACATACGCACTAGTGGCAACATGCAACAGAGATATTCAGATACACCAGGGAATCATCAATTGCAGTCCCAGCAACATCACGGAAATTTAGCTGACTACTGTACCACCTCCAATGTTATAGAAAATAATCGCATCTTTGGTGATGACATTGATGTTGTCGATGTCGATGAGGTTGTAGATGGAAATGGCTTCAAAAAAATGACCGAGAATGAGGACCACTTATATGTGATTGATGGTAAGTGGTTATATAAAGTATAATAGTACATACAGTGCTAAATAATTTTTCAATAAACTATATCCTGCTCCTTCTTCTTCTTATTCTTCTTCTTGTTGTATTGTTGTTGCTTCTAATAGCTCATGATAAAGTTGGCAAATAGTTAGCTTCATGTATATTGAATTTTATCTTGGTTTGTTGATTTAAAAAACAATTTAGTGAGTTTTAAGTTTGTTCAACCGGGTGGTGTTTGAGTGGCGTTATCCTTGAAGTTTCATATACTGTTGTCGTTATTTTTTTTTTACTTTTTTTTTGTAGCTTTTAAATAAATATATTATTTGTAGCTTTTACTCTTGAGATATTGTACATATACAAGTCATTTATCAACAATTGTGTGTAGAATAGTTTTCTTCTTTTGGAAATTGTCAAAAATTTTATTTGGTTTATTGTGCCAAAATATTATCTTCCATATCATTGCACTCATATTACGATGAGAATATTGATATTCTTCTAACTATAATTTATATTTCGTACTATATATTTATTATAAGAGTGGGATAACGGGAGGATATTTATTTAATAAACTATATTGTTTACTAACTTTTTTTTTGATATTTTGGGTGAGATATACACTATCAGACAATATAAAGTATAAAACTGTAAAAAAACAAAAGTATGAATCTTAATAAAACTTTAACTATTCAAATTTCACTAAATTGTGTTCAAAGTACTAAAACAGCGTCACTTATTATTAATCGTTAAAGTCAAAAGATTGAAAGTGTATATTTCGTTTTAATATACCACATTGTTTTTCTACTGGGCGTGGCATTTAAGATAAAACCTGCTAAAAACAGCTAAATTAGCAGATTATTCTTGCAATATATTAGTAAGATAGCAAGAGCAAAAATAAACCTGTTAAATATACAGAATTTTAGTTATATTTTTGTTGTTGTAATTAGTAGCTTAAAAAATTACGAAAAAATTTAAAATTTTTGAAGTTTTTTTTTTCAATTTTTTTTAATGCAAATAAAAATCGAGCCTTTTTAAAACAGCAGTTTACAATTTTTTTTAGCAAAAATTTCTTTTAATTTAACAGGATAGACTGTCCAGTGTAGAAAATCATTACCAGATATGTGGTTATGTAACTACATACTTGGTAATGGTAACTAGTTACTTTTGTTATTACATTTCTTATTACTTTTATATGGCGATGTCGCGAAAAATAATGAGTTGTCGTTACACACCAGCATACGAAAAATCAAAAAATATATCGTTACCTATGTGCTTACCAGTACTGACAAAAATAATGAGTCTAAAAATAGATTTTCTAAAAAATAAATTATATAAAAAAAATATTTTTTATTGTATTTTTTTTTTAAATAAAATTTGCTGGTGCGGGAATCGAACCTGGGTCTACAGATTGACAGTCAACAGCTCTACCATCTGAGCTATATCGACATGTTATATTTAATAGATAAAAACACAATTGACTCGCCAACATACAAAAAATATGTGATTATATATATCCTTACCAGTGTTTAAAAAATATTGAGTCTAAAAATAGATTTCAAAAAATTTTCAAAAAAATCTAAAAAATTATTTTCTATTTGAAATAATGATAAAAATAAGTAATTATCAGTAACTCATTATTATATGTTTTAAAATAATACAGAAGGTAAGTGGGTGTCATTACTGGTAGTCCAAAAAATAATGATATGTCATTACCGTTTCTACACTGGGTGCTATTTGCATTCAACTAAATTTAGCTTAAAAATTACAAAAATTTTGTACATATAACAGTTTGTTTTTGCTATTTTTTAGTCTACTAATACTTAGCAACATTTTGTGCTGATTTTACAGTACAATTTGTCATCTTCAATTAACTAAAAGTTAACGTAAATATAACAAAAATTCTGTAAATTTAAAAGGTTTATTTTTGCTGATCTTATTTATGTAGCAACACAAAATTTGCTAATTTAACAGTTTTTTCCACAGCATCATTTTTAACTAATTTTTAGTTATTTTTCTGCTATTTTTACAGATTTCTTTCTATGAGTGTAGTTGTTTATTATAATATTAAAAATAACAACTGTTACAATGTTATAGTACTTTTGGTTAGTTCTTTACTAAAATAACAGTCACATTAGCTGTTTTGCATTTTTTCGTAGCAAAACAACTGTAATTACAGTTAAAAACAACAGCTACTGATTACTACACAAACGTAGCTGTCAAACTTTATGGAGTGTATATGGTACGAATAAAAATTGAAGAAACTTTTTAAATTTTTCCAAAAGGTTGGCGTGATTAAATATTGACAAATTTAGCCCCATATTTTAAATATAATATTTATTATAATTTAATGAAATTTGGATAATGCTACACTCAACAGAGTTAGTCGGTATAATCTCCTGATGATGATAGTTAAAACACGGGAACATGCAATTAAAGAGGCGGTATTTTAAAACAACACCCAGAAAACAGATTCAGTTCTGATAACCACATTTGTAGCCAATCGCATGGTTCAGTTGTGGTAGCAGAATTTTTCAGTTTTGGCAACAGAAAACCAATTGAGACAGTACTAATTTGACTGTGGCAACGGAATCTCAGTTGCATCAAGAATAATTCTGTAGCCGCAACCGAAAAATTCATTTGATGCAACTGAACCATTCGATTGGCAACAAATGGGGTTGTCTGAACCGAATCTTTTTTCTGGGTGAACTTAAAATGTTATTATTTTTAACCGTTGAAAAATAACTTAGAAATGCATTAAAAATAACTAAGAACATAGTAGAATGAACTGAAAAATCTTAAAACAATTGACACAATACGTAAAAACTACTGTTTTTTACAGTTAATTTAGTTGTTATTATAAAAGTATATTTCTTAATAAAAAACAGCAATCTTATCATTATGAAAAAATGTGTTATTACTTTACCGTACCTGAAAGCTGAATAAACAATTCCAAACAGTTCTCCACTTATTGGGTTTTTGTGTATTGGAGATACAATAAAATTTTCTGATTTTTATGTACAAACTAAAAATCTAAACAGGATTTTTTTTATTATTTCAAGGATTTTTTATTTTTTAAATAACTACCAAAAATAACTGTTTACTGTGAAAATACTGGTTTCGTAGTTGCGTATTATGATATTAAAAATAATTACTTTAAACAACTGTTATGAAATCACAGTGCTTTTTGTTAGTTAGTTTTTTCCTAAATAACTGTCATAACAGTTGTTTTGTATTGTTCCATAGAAAAACAACTGCAATTACAGTTAAAAATAACAACTAATCAACTGTAGTGTAGAAACTGCCAAACTTTTTTAAGTGTACAAATTAAATTTAAAAAAATATATATATTTTTTTTAATTAAGACCTGGTTCTGAATTTCTGGTATATATAAAAGAGAACTCAATTTATCTAACAAACCAGAATTTTTTCAGATTTTTTATTTTAGAAAAAAGTTCAGATGTTTGCCTTTTCACACAGAAAGTTTCATAGTGTTACTCGGCTCGGTTTTGAAGGATATATTCCTTGAATATTGTGTATTGCAAATATTCTGTATGAATGGAAATATACGCATGAGTGATATTCCATTTAGGTATATATCATCAAATTTTAAAAAATCGATAATAAAAGAAAAATTGAAATAAAAAAATCTATTATATTGAAAATTGAAAACACATCCCTAGAATTAAAAAAAAATCGTCTAAATTAAAAAATCGGTAAAAAAAAAATTAAGTCAATCATCAAAATTAAAAAAAAATCGTCCAAAAAAAATTTTTTTTAAAAACTGCTAAAAATATAAAAAACTAAAAACACTGCCAAAATTTAATAAAATCAGAGAAATTGAAAAAACCGCTGGATTTTAAAGATAAATCGTCAAAATTTAAAGCAAAATCGCCAAAATTGAAAAAAGCAATAAAATTTTAAAAACTGCTGTATTTGGAGAAAAACGCTAAAATGAAAAATTTTTGTTTTCGAGAAATTGCCGATTAAGCGATTTTTTATTTAGTTTTTTACAGATGACGTATAAGAACTTCCTTATGCCAAACCCGTTTCTGAATTTTCTTACCTCAATCAGTTTTCGAGATATGGACGATATTCCAAATAAAAGCCCTTTTCCCTCTGTGGTGATTAGTTCTCGAGGAAAAAGCAATATTGAAAACTAGCCAAGTAAGTCGAAATATGAATTCGATATCAGAGTATTGGGGGTAGCTTTTGAAGTCTCTAGTTCTTTAAGTTTTCGATAAATGGACGATTATACTTTTCTTTCAGCAATTCTTTTATTTTTTTCACCCATTTGTCGGTATTTGATTTGATTTCTAGCGCTTGTTGCCAATCTTGACAATTTTTCACCACTCTAGGGACATTTTAAAAATGTATGTGTTTTTTTAATTTAAGCGATATTTTTATATTGCAAATTTTTTCCAATTTTAGCGATTTTTTAATTTTGGGAATCTTTTCTTAGTTTTGACCATCTTTTTATTAATTGACAATTTTTGGCGTTTAGAGATTTTTTCCAATTTGTGTATGAATATAGTTATATAGTTTTTAGCCATTTCATGGTTTTTGATTTTTGAAATTTACTGCGAATTCTTTCCTTAAAAAAAACTGTAAAAATAGTACATTTTACTTGTTATTCGGTAATTGTTTTAATATTACTATAATAAAAACAAGTGTAATTTCTTCGAAACTCATTTCAGATAACATCCATCTTATGCCACAAGCAATACGTAGTGGTCGTCGTGCCTCCATGTATGCTGAACCAAATCATCTTAGACGTTTAAATTCGAATCTCTCCCTACATGCAGTATATGCTCCTGGTACCACAAGAGCTCTACAAAAGAGTCTTTATGATTTAGATACAACAAGTAGTCGGGATATTGGTTTCATAGCAACACATCAACAGCAACAACAACAACCTTGTTATACATTACGTGACACTTATGGAGGATCACAACAACGTTTACATCATGATTATCATCATAATAATCAGCCAATGTATCAAAGTCGCACCTTGCCAAGAACATTCCTAAAACGTAATGCTGATTCACAAGATAGTATTATTTCAGCTGGTATTAATGCAAGTGCAACACAATTGCATAATATGTATAGTGCAAGTCAACAACGATTGACAACACTAATGATGCAGCAACAACAACAACAGCAACAACAACAAAACCGTTACTTATCCATGTCACGAGAGCAGGAAATGTATAATTCACGTTATGGTTTACATAAGTCAAATGAGGAATTAAATCGACACTATATGCAACAACAACAACAACAACAAATTTACATACAACCCCACCATTTACAATATCAACAACAACCAACAGTTACATCTTCAAATTATACAACAACAGCAAATACATTAAAACAACCTTCTTTAGTGCAATGGCCAGCTGCTATACCCTCATCACCTTCAAGTTTTAGTGGAAATTTTCGTATGTATGGGCCTGCAACAAATAGTGGTAGTGGGGGTGGTGGTGGTGGTGTTTTAACAACAGGAGGTCAACAAGTTGTTGTCAATGGTTCGGCATCCAGCACACAAATACCAGCCAAATTTCAAAGAGCCTATGCATTCGATGAACAACGGCGTGCTAGTAATATTATAGCTGATGCCTTCGATTTGGATGAAATTGAACGTGAACGTAGACGTTCACATGCCAGTCTCTTTACTGGCTTAACGGTTAATGCTAGTGTCAATACAAATGGAGGCGTCCTCAGTGGAGGAGGTGGTGTTGCTGGTAGTAACACCAACAAAAATCACGAGCAATATGACATGATTAATGGTACTGCTGTGTAAAGTTTTGTGTTTTTTTTTTTATTTTCAAAACAAACAAAAAGGGCTTGCCTGCACAAACATGACTTGGTTTCTTAATCAGAATTTTAGAGCAGTAGATATCAGAGAAGAAAAAAAACCATATAGTTTTAAATAAAGTTTTTATGAACAGTGAAAACTTTTAAAGATAACTAAAGAACAGAACGTAGTAAACCAATCTCTGATCCATTTCATTCCAGAGATTGTATAAAAATTGAAAGACAAATTAATGGTTGCAGCAAAAAAAAACAGATTCGTGCTGGCAACCGAATTTGTTGCCAATCAAATGATTTGGTTCTAACTAACGAAATTTTTGGTTGTGACCACAGAATTTTTATGAAGGACAACGAAACTATATTTTCACCGTCATCTTTCTCTTGTCTCAACTAAGATTTTGTTTTCAAATTTGGTTACCACAATTTACCCATCCGATTGGTAATAAATTTTGTTTGTTAGCAAGAGCTGTTTCCTCTGTGTTCCTTCTGAAAAAGTCAGAATTTAAGAGACTTCACTGTTCTCACCAGAGAAGGTCTCCTTGTGATTTTTTAGTTTTTGTTAGATTAACTTTTCAACAATCAAAAAACAGATGCGTGCTTAGTAGAGCACCCATATGTGCAAAAGTGTTATTTTTCCAGTTCCCATCTCATCTTTGATGTCTTCAGAGACATCAAAGCAGAATTTCATGACAAATATTTTTGTGGAACATTTTAACCCGCTAACTCTTCAATTAAAGGGACTATTTGACCCCCGTAAGTTGAAGAGTTAGAGGGTTAAAATGTTCCGCAAAAATATTTGCATTGAAATTCTACTATAAGTCGCTGAAGACACAAAGTTTAAAATTGAGGTTCAATGCCAGAAATAAGTCAGAGCTTCAAATGAGTTTAATTTCGTGCTTATTCAAATTGGCGCTCAAAGAGCACCCATATGTGCAAGTGTTATTTTTTCACCTCCGCGTGATTTTTTTTGCAAATTCCACAAATTTCATGGGTGCTCTTGTGTTTAGGTACAACCGATTTTTATCCAATAAAATAGTTTGGATGTAAATAGTAATTGAATTTTTCTACAGAATTTTTCTTAGGCCATCCGAAAATCAGTTACCAGAGTAAAAAATTGGTTATCTGTTGTCGCATCTCAGAAATGCGATTACTATAGGGTTGTTCAACAGGGACGCTACAAAAGTAGAAAGACAGGGACAGCAAACGACGCCATATTTCTTGCCGCTCTTTTGACATTTCTCTTCAGTAATGTTTGCCATTTCATGATGGAAAGATATACGAGCCAACAACGAGTCGAAATTATTAAAATTTACTACCGAAATTCGGCAATTTATGGTCGTCATGATCGTCCTAGCAGATCAACAGTTGAGCGTGGGGCTACGTCAAATCTATGGTCTATGCCAACAAGCCAGCGACGATTGATGAACTTCGTATGAATATCGAACGTGAAATTGCAGCAGTATCGGCCGATTTATGCTTGAAAACCGTCGAAAATTGGGTTCAGCGTCTGGACTTCTGCAAGCGTGCCCGTAGTGGCCATGCAAAAGAGATTGATTTCCATACATAATGGCATCGAACGTACTTTCACAGGAATAAAGAATTTCATTGATATCCAAAACCGTTTTTGTTTTATTTAAACTTTTTTACTTTTGTAGCGCTCTTATTGAAAAACCCTATAGAAGCCAAGCACTCGATTAGAAACAAATTCGGTTGTGAGAACAAATCTGTTTTCTCTCTGAAGTTGAATTATTTCAATAGAAAACATAATTAAGTTTTTAGGCACATGTTACAGTTTGGAAGGTACAAAGCTTAAAGTCGAAATTTAGTAAAATTTGAAAAAAAAAAACAACTCTAACGGTGTTCTATAATTATATGTATGAGAAGTTTCTCACATAAAAAAGCAACCCTGCCATGTTTAAAATAGGGTGAGTCGCATAATTTCGAATTGATATATAAATATTTTTTTTAATACATCTAGCTAAATTTGCCATTATGCTACACACTCTGTTTTAAATGTGATAGAGTTGCATTTCTTATAAGAGAAACTTCTCACATAGTTCTAGACCAACGGTATAGATGAAAATCGGATCATATATGAACACATATATGGTCATACATAGGCTTGTATATGATCATATAGCTGATCATATATTTCCATATATAGTTCAATATATATTATAGTTCAATATATGTGGTATCATATATGACCTATATGTTCGGATCCGAATTTATATTATATATGGCCCTATATGATCATATGTGAAAATATATGAATCATATATAATCACATATGATAATACTAGACCTCAAATTTCGGACCTGAACATATATATGTTCATATATATGGACTTATATGAACAGCTATAACCATATATGATGATATACTAGACCATGCATAATCATATAGGGTGAAAATATCTCAATTCAACCCATGTGAAAATCGAAATATATATGAACAAACATGATCATACATTGACTAGTATATGATCATGCATAGGCATACATGCTCATATACCTCAATGCATAGTTCAATGTATGACCATACATTATCTCATATATTTCCATATATCTTCGGATCCGAAATTTGAGGGTATATGGAGATATATGGCCATATGTGATCATATATGAGCATACATGAATCATATGAGAGCATATATGGTCATATATGAACATGTACGGTCATATACCCTCAAATTTCGGATCCGAAGATATATGGCAATATATGAGATAATGTATGGTCATACATTGAACTATGCATGGACGTATATGATCATGTATGCCTATGCATGATCATATACTAATCAATATATGATCATTTACGTTCATATATATTTCGATTTTCACATGGGAACACAAAAAAGTGGCATTTTCGGATTCACCATCCCCGATTTCAATGAAATTTACCACAACTATCGTATATGATAACAGCTCTTTAAAGCATAAATTTCAGGGCAAATATCAGAAATATGACGTCACGAAAATTGGAAAAAACGGTCAAATTTGACTAAAGTATGATTAAAAAATCGACAATAACTTAAAAAGAATTCAAGGTATAAAATTCGTTTTGATATCATTTATTAGGTAAGAATGTACCCTTTAAAATGGAAGGGCCATTTCTTGGGTTCTTAAGTTCAAATTCCGATTGCTCAAAATGCGCATTTTTTAAAATTCTTAAAAAAAAATATATGATTATTGTTAAACTCTCTTCTACATTTGTATGAAAAATTTAAGGTGGTATCTCGATTCGTTTCTGAGTTATAGCACAAACCGTGTCCGTGTCGTGTGAATAAATCAATTTATCATGAATAAATGAATAAATCATGAATAAATGAATAAATCATGAATAAATGAATAAATCATGAATAAATGAATAAATCATTAATAAATGAATAAATCATGAATAAATGAATAAATCATGAATAAATGAATAAATCATGAATAAATCGTGAATAAACGTATAAATCATGAAAAAAGGAATAAATCATGAATTAATGAATAAATCACGAATAAATGAATAAATCATGAATAAATGAATAAATCATGAATAAATGATTAAATCAAGAATAAAAGAATAAATCATGAATAAATGAATAAATCATGAATAAATGAATAAATCATGAATAAATAAATAATTCATAAATAAATGAATAAATCATGAATAAATGAGTAAATCATGAATAAAGGAATAAATCATGAGTAAATGAATAAATCACGAATAAATGAATAAATCATGAATAAATGAATAAATCATGAATAAATGAATAAATCTTGAATAAATGAATAAATCATGAATAAATGAATAAATCATGAATAAATGAATAAATCATTAATAAATGAATAAATCATGAATAAATGAATAAATCATGAATAAATTAATAAATCATTAATAAATGAATAAATCATGAATAAATGAATAAATCTTGAATAAATGAATAAAGCATGAATAAATCATGATTCATTCATGGTTCATTCATGATTCAACATTCATCATTCATGATTCATTCATTAACGATTCATTCATTCATGACTCATTTATTCATGATTCATTCATTCATGATTCACTCATTCATGATTCGTTCATTCATTCCTTCATGAATCATTCATTTATGATTCACTCATGATTCATTTATGATCCATTCATGATTCATTCATGATCCATTCATTCAATATTCATTCATTCATGATTCATTCATTCATGATTCATTCATGATTCATTTATTCACGAATTATTCATTCATGATTCATACATTCATTCACGATTCATTCATTCATGATTAATTCATGATTCATTCATGATTCATTCAAGATTCATCCATAATTCATTCATGATTCATTCAAGACTCATTCATGATTCATTCATGATTTATTCATTCATTCATGATTTATTCATTCATTCATGATTTATTCATTCATTCATGAATCATTCATGATTCATTCATTCATGATTCATTCTTTCCTTCATGATTCATTCATTTATGATTCATTCATGATTCATTCATTCCTTCATGATTCATTCATTTATGATTCATTCAAGATTCATCCATTCCTTCATGACTCATTCATTTATGATTCATTCATAATTCATTCATTCGTTCATGATTCATTCATAATTCATTCATTCATGATTCATTCATTCATGATTCATTCATTCATAATTCATTCATTCATTCATTCATTCATGATTCGTTCATGCATGATTCATGCATTCATAATTTTCAAAAATTTTTTGTTTAATTTTTACGGTTTTCTTTTTGTTTACTGGGGAAGCTTATAAAACTTTAAAAAAACTCGTCAATAAAATGAGAGTAAGCACAAAATCCTCTATCTAAATGAAAAAATTACCCAAAATTACGGGAACGCACAAAATCACTTTTCTAACCCAAAACTATTTAAAAGAAAAAAAATTAAAATGCGTATAAAAATAAATGTATGTATTTAATAAGAAAATTGTTTAGTTTAGCATAAAACTAAGTTTAGTCACATGGAGATCTTCTTCATCTTATGTTAACTCCCAAAACTTGAATGAATCACTATAATAGTTTAAGTATAAAACAAAAACAGTGAAAAATCTTGCACTGCCATTAGTGTTTAAATATTTAGAAAAACTTAAAGAAAAACGAAAAAAATCCTTTAAAAAAAATGTAAAAAATCACGAGTACACTCGTATAAACCCTTTTTATAAAGCTATTTTTTTATATTAAAATGTTTGTGGCTTCTTTTTTATGATGTCCATTGAAATGTTTTGTTTATCAATTTACATGCTTGCCAATAGCAACCACAAATTCTCAAAAGGATATATACGAGGATTTCCATTCTAACTGTCCGGCCAAAAATAGTATATCCTAGCAAAGTCAAACTTATAGGTAACTTTTGTCCTATGTGATGGTAATAAATATTTAAATAACTTTTTAAATTTCTCCATAAAGTAGGCAAAGTAGGCGTGATTAAATATTGACCAAAATATTTTTAGTAAATTGTTTGTAATTATTAAATGAAATTTGCAAAATGACAGATATTTGACTATAACAATAGATTTTTTTATGGTCAATTTGTAAAAAAAAAAATAACATTTATTTTTTTTAAATATGAAATAAGCTATGAATTTTTAGTGGAATAGATAATCAATTTATCTAAAAATCGGTGAAAATATTATTCGCCTTTGTTTTGCAGAAAATATTCGTTAAATATCTATTTCAAAAATTCAGTAAAACTTGAAATAGATGTTAGGACATCAGTGCGTATAATCAATATAAAAAGTACAATATTGATTATACGCACTGATGTCCTGGTGGACTATAAAAAAATATTTGAATTTTTATTGAATATTTAAAGAGCACAATATTCATTATTTTCTCGAAACAAAACCAATTAACACGCTAAAATTTTGCCAATCGATAGAAGAACATATCATTTCTTTATAAATACAGGGACAGTTGGTATGGAAAGCCACATTTGTACCACATACAAATTCCGGCCTATTTTTATTAGTTGTTAAAATGCTATTTTCTGTATCATTTTAAGTCAATTTTTTTTTAGTATAAAAAAAACCACATATCGAAAAATCAATTTAGCGGTTTTATGGTTTATACTATTTTTGATTATTTGTTGTGTTTTTTTAAGCTAATACGAAATATTTTTTCAAATTAAGTTTTAATTACAAATTTATTTGTTTGTTTTTTTTTCAATCACATTTTTCCATATTAATGGTCAAAGTTAACTTTAAGAACTGATATTTTTAAATTGAATACTAAGCTAAAATTGAGCAAAACCAAATGTAGTACAGAACACTAAATGTAGTAGACATTTTGGAACAATGTCTTGTATGTAGTTTAGTTAAAATAAAAAATAAATGTTTAAAATAAAATAAAAAAAAAATTAACATGGTTGTCATTTTTAACGATTTTATAAGTGGTAAGTAATACAGCAGTAACCGCATATAATTTAACAATTAAAATATACTATTAGAAAACATTACATAAACACTGACGTGACAGAGTATTATATTAGCCTAATTTAGAATGCCTAATATTAACAAAAAAAATTGTTTGTTGTTGCTTTTGTTATTTCTTTGATATTTTTAAATACCGAATAAGGCTAAAGATCAAGAAATTTTCATTGAGTTTGTAATTTAATCTTACAAATATTTCTAGCCAATAGAGTGCTTTAAATTGCAAGACGTTCGAAATTTCTAGCTCATCAAGGCCCCATCAATGTGACCACCTTTTTGGAGATTATGCTATCAAAAAAAATTTAAAAAAGTTTTTATCTTAAGGTCCCTAAATGGCGATAAAGTTACGGCCCTAGCTGAACAAAAATGAAAAATTTTCAAATATAAAAAAGAAATGTGTTTATACAATATTCTGAAAATTCCACTCATTCTCTAATATACACTCACAATATTTTATCCTTAAAAACAACCTAAAATACATATTAAATTAATTGAAAACACAATTAAAAAAGGACTAAGTACTGATTTTTCATTATGTGCAATCCATTATGTTATTTATTTTCAAACATTGTTTAAACAATCCATAAAAGAAATAAAAATAATTGAAAAGTCTATTAAAACAATCATCAATTTTTAACTGACAAAACGTAAAAAAACGGTTTTGTGGTTTGTTTTTTCATATTTAAAAGTTGTTTTTTTGTTTAATTTTCAAAACACTACGCCATACACAACACATACGTTCATATTTTTATTGGCTATGTTTGTGTGTATGAGTAAAGAATTTGTTATAAATTGAATTGAAATAATTTTGTATATAAACAAACTATTTTAACAAAAAAGAAAACCGAAAATATTTTAATTTTTTGTTTTAAAACAGAAAACAACGAAATTATTTAAATTATTTTTTCTAAAAATAGAAATCTAAAAATAGAATATTTGACTGAAAATAACAACTCCTACAGACGATAAATATTTTTTAGTAGTTTGTTTTTTATTGACAGACAAAAAAAAGTTAAACAATATGTTTAAGTGTATTTTAATTGATTCTTCAATTGAAAACAAACTTTACCTATTACTTTTTAAATAAACCCCAATCGGTTATGGAAAATATATTGTGATTGTAGTTAAATACACACAAAAATAAAATCCAATCAGTTACTACACGATAGTTGTTTATGTAGTAACCAGTAGTTGCTATTTTTAAACGTAATAACAGTTATTTTCTATGGAAAATATCAAACATGTTCAGTTTCTGAAGATATTAGTTTATAATCGCTATTATTGACATATTCTTAGTTTGCAAATAAAAAGGAGAATATTTTGTTGTATCGTGCAATGTTATATATGGAGTACTACAGCAAAAAACAGTAGTTCTTACTGTTTTTTTCAGTTGTGTTAAAATATTTTTAATAAAAATTTGCCAGTTAGTTTTACGACCTGGTT
The DNA here is from genome assembly GCA_949987735.1 of Leucophora obtusa. Taxonomy (NCBI): domain Eukaryota; kingdom Metazoa; phylum Arthropoda; class Insecta; order Diptera; family Anthomyiidae; genus Leucophora; species Leucophora obtusa. The sequence continues at coordinate 125,963,907 of OX465297.1, read as the reverse complement.
CGTTATTTTTACTGTGTTTCGTAGTTATTTTTAACAGCTTAAAATATCAACATTTTTGGTTCTTTACCGACAAACTTTTTTAAATATGGTTAACCGATTGTTGATCTATATTTATTGACAGTTTTCCAAAATAGCCCGCTGTTCTATTTATAGCCCAAAAAAGTAATCGTTATAAACATACTCAACTGTCTGTAATTTTTGATATCCCATATGGAAATCGAAATATATATGAACATACATGAGCATACATTGGCTTGTATATGGTCAGGCATGGTCATATACGTCCATACACAGTTCAATGTATGAACATACATCATCTCAATTATTTCCATACATCTTCGGATCCGAAATTTGAGGGTATTTGGAGGCATATGTGATAAGTGTGGTATATATGAGCATACATGAATCATATGTGAGCATATATGGTCATATATGGTCATATATGAACATGTGCGATCATATACCCGGATCCGAAGATATACGGAAATATATGAGATGATGTATGGTCATACATTGTATGCCCATGCATCATCATATACTAGTCAATGTATGATAATTTATGTTCATTAGACCGTACCTCAAAAAAAAAGTTCGCCATACAGCCTCCAATATGATGTATTTTTGGAAGGCGATTTCAAAAAAAAAAATTTTTTTTGCCGACCGTAGGGGTCGCCTTTTTCAATTTTTCGTTATAGCTTCGACATTTAAAATCGGATTTTAAAGTGTGATATATCGATTTTTTTGCCTCGAGGAGACCAGTGTTTTGCTATAAAGGAAAAATCCAATTAAAAAAAATTTATAAAGGCAACCAATATATAAAAAAAATTTCTACTGGGTTTAGCGATAAACTTCCTTAGCAAAAGTTTAATGATTTTTTGCGAGCTTTAATTTTCTGGCATTAGGGTGATACATTAGGGTGGTAGCAACTGAGATCTGGTGGGTAACTACTAGAACGGGATACTTGAGGTCAAAATGTCCTTAGAGCGAAACACTGGTCTCCTCGAGAGAAAAACATCGATGTATCATACTTTAAGATCCGACTGTAAATACCAAAGATATAACGAAAAATGTAAAATGGCGACCCCTACGTTCGGCAAAAAAAAAATAAAAAAAAAAAATTTTTGAAACCTCCTTGCAAAAATACTTCATATTGGAGGGTGTACGGCGCACTTTTTTTTTTGCCTGTAAGGTGGTACGCTCTAATGTTCATATATATTTCGATTTTCACATGGGATGTCACAATTCTTTTTTTATCATATTTTATCATACTTTAGCCCAAGTATAGCAATAGTCATTTCTTCCTTCTAAAGGTACATATTGTAACAAATTGTATGAAACATAAATTCTATTAAAGAAAATAAATGTATTTTTATCATATTCGAAAACGTACCCATAAAACTTGTTGTATTTATTTTCAATAAATGTTAAACATTTCCTTGAAAACAAAATTGCATGAAAAATACAGGCATTAGGGCACCTTATCGAAATATGTGGATATTTTATGAATCCTTATTTATATTTTGTCTCATAAGGGAACAAAGTAGATTTTTAGAAGGAACAAAGTAGATTTTTGTAATAACCAGGGCAGCGACTTTCATGTTAATGCATGTTTGTAGTCATTAATCCAAAAATGGTTTTGATCAAATACTATTCCGACTCAAAGAATTTGCAACAAAATGGCATCGATTTGTTGTTGCATATTTCGTTATAAATGCATATTCTTGAATATTTTACATTTAATTTCATATTTTCTGCATTTTGTATGATTTTTATTGCATATTTTTTGCATATACTTCATTAAATTGCATATTTTTTGAAAAACTAAAAATAAGATTTAATGAAAAATAAAGAAAAATAAGGATTTGCAAACCTTAACGCAGTACTTAACTAGAAGGAAAACATCAAGTTATCATCTACTTTAGACATTTATATTGGATTTAATTTTTAATCAAACGCTCTCGAGTAATAAATATGATTTTTAATAATCGATAAATATAAAGGGCAATGTTTGTTTTTAAGACTTTGTTTTTGGATGTTTAGTGCATATGTTTTGGTTTTTAGTGCATATTTTCATTTAAGTGGATATTTAAGTGCATATTTTGTATTTTTACTGCATATTTTAAGAGCATATTTTAAATTTTTAAGTGCATGGACGTCGCTGCACTGATGATCATACATGAGCATTATAAATCATACCCTCAAATTTCGGATCGGAACATATAAGGTCATTAGACTGTCCCTTAAAATAGCGATTTATCGATTTTCGTTCTTTTTGGCCAACAACGCCCCACCAGGAAATATACAGAATAACACCTTTCATAATTTTCAGAAAAATATCACTTTGAATGAATAAAAAATTTTTTTTTCCACTTGATAAAAATTATTATTTTGAGTAACTTGACCCATATAGGGTTAATGTTCTCAATTTTCGGCAAAAAAGCCCACTTGGAAATATTTAATTTTGGCGTTTTTGGCCAAAATTATGAAAATTAACCCCATAAGGATCATGTTACATAAAAAAATTATTTTTTATCGAGTTGAGATTTTTTTATCTATTTAATGGCTTTACAATCTCGTAGTCATAATTAATATTAAGTTTCATGGGTCTTTTCTGACCCCAGGCCACTAAGGGTTAAAGATTTTTTAAACAAATGTAAAGATAATTATAGTCTAACCAAATTTAAGTGATGTTTTTACGAAAACTGTGTAAAATTTGATGAAAACTTTCAAATTTTGTTTAATTTATGACAAAATGATCAATTTTTGTAAAATGACCTGGAATGCAGTCGCTCCAAACACAAACTCGAATTATCATTTTTCCAATTTTTTTTTTTTTTTTCTTTAATATCAACTATTATGTGGTACATATAGCAATCGACATCTCCAAATTAGCATTTTAAAAAATCTTTAAAACTACCCAGTGTAGAAAATCATTACCAGATATGTGGTTATGTAACTACATACTTGGTAATGGTAACTAGTTACTTTTGTTATTACATTTCTTATTACCTTTATATGGCGATGTCGCGAAAAATAATGAGTTGTCGTTACACACCAGCATACGAAAAATCAAAAAATATAATGTTACCTATGTGCTTACCAGTACTGACAAAAATAATGAGTCTAAAAATAGATTTTTTAAAAAATAAATTATATAAAAAAAAATATTTTTTATTGTATTTTTTTTTTTTTTTTAATAAAATTTGCTGGTGCGGGAATCGAACCTGGGTCTACAGATTGCCAGTCAACAGCTCTACCATCTGAGCTATAGCGACATGTAATATTTAATAGATAAAAACATAATTGACCTTCTGCACACAAGTAAGCTTACTTGCCAACATACAAAAAATCAAAAAATATGTGGTTACATACATCCCTACCAGTGTTTAAAAAATATTGAGTCTAAAAATAGATTTCAAAAAATTTTCAAAAAAATCTAAAAATTTATTTTCTATTTGAATTAATGATAAAAATAAGTCATTATCAGTAACTCATTATTATATGTTTTAAAATAATGCAGAAGGTAAGTGGGTGTCATTAGTGGGACTCCAAAAAATAATGATATGTCATTACAGTAGTTCTTACTGTTTTTTTCAGTTGTGTTAAAATATTTTTAATAAAAATTTGCCAGTTAGTTTTACGACCTGGTTCGTTATTTTTACTGTGTTTCGTAGTTATTTTTAACAGCTTAAAATATCAACATTTTTGGTTCTTTACCGACAAACTTTTTTAAATATGGTTAACCGATTGTTGATCTATATTTATTGACAGTTTTCCAAAATAGCCCGCTGTTCTATTTATAGCCCAAAAAAGTAATCGTTATAAACATACTCAACTGTCTGTAATTTTTGATATCCCATATGGAAATCGAAATATATATGAACATACATGAGCATACATTGGCTTGTATATGGTCAGGCATGGTCATATACGTCCATACACAGTTCAATGTATGAACATACATCATCTCAATTATTTCCATACATCTTCGGATCCGAAATTTGAGGGTATTTGGAGGCATATGTGATAAGTGTGGTATATATGAGCATACATGAATCATATGTGAGCATATATGGTCATATATGGTCATATATGAACATGTGCGATCATATACCCGGATCCGAAGATATACGGAAATATATGAGATGATGTATGGTCATACATTGTATGCCCATGCATCATCATATACTAGTCAATGTATGATAATTTATGTTCATTAGACCGTACCTCAAAAAAAAAGTTCGCCATACAGCCTCCAATATGATGTATTTTTGGAAGGCGATTTCAAAAAAAAAAATTTTTTTTGCCGACCGTAGGGGTCGCCTTTTTCAATTTTTCGTTATAGCTTCGACATTTAAAATCGGATTTTAAAGTGTGATATATCGATTTTTTTGCCTCGAGGAGACCAGTGTTTTGCTATAAAGGAAAAATCCAATTAAAAAAAATTTATAAAGGCAACCAATATATAAAAAAAATTTCTACTGGGTTTAGCGATAAACTTCCTTAGCAAAAGTTTAATGATTTTTTGCGAGCTTTAATTTTCTGGCATTAGGGTGATACATTAGGGTGGTAGCAACTGAGATCTGGTGGGTAACTACTAGAACGGGATACTTGAGGTCAAAATGTCCTTAGAGCGAAACACTGGTCTCCTCGAGAGAAAAACATCGATGTATCATACTTTAAGATCCGACTGTAAATACCAAAGATATAACGAAAAATGTAAAATGGCGACCCCTACGTTCGGCAAAAAAAAAATAAAAAAAAAAAATTTTTGAAACCTCCTTGCAAAAATACTTCATATTGGAGGGTGTACGGCGCACTTTTTTTTTTGCCTGTAAGGTGGTACGCTCTAATGTTCATATATATTTCGATTTTCACATGGGATGTCACAATTCTTTTTTTATCATATTTTATCATACTTTAGCCCAAGTATAGCAATAGTCATTTCTTCCTTCTAAAGGTACATATTGTAACAAATTGTATGAAACATAAATTCTATTAAAGAAAATAAATGTATTTTTATCATATTCGAAAACGTACCCATAAAACTTGTTGTATTTATTTTCAATAAATGTTAAACATTTCCTTGAAAACAAAATTGCATGAAAAATACAGGCATTAGGGCACCTTATCGAAATATGTGGATATTTTATGAATCCTTATTTATATTTTGTCTCATAAGGGAACAAAGTAGATTTTTAGAAGGAACAAAGTAGATTTTTGTAATAACCAGGGCAGCGACTTTCATGTTAATGCATGTTTGTAGTCATTAATCCAAAAATGGTTTTGATCAAATACTATTCCGACTCAAAGAATTTGCAACAAAATGGCATCGATTTGTTGTTGCATATTTCGTTATAAATGCATATTCTTGAATATTTTACATTTAATTTCATATTTTCTGCATTTTGTATGATTTTTATTGCATATTTTTTGCATATACTTCATTAAATTGCATATTTTTTGAAAAACTAAAAATAAGATTTAATGAAAAATAAAGAAAAATAAGGATTTGCAAACCTTAACGCAGTACTTAACTAGAAGGAAAACATCAAGTTATCATCTACTTTAGACATTTATATTGGATTTAATTTTTAATCAAACGCTCTCGAGTAATAAATATGATTTTTAATAATCGATAAATATAAAGGGCAATGTTTGTTTTTAAGACTTTGTTTTTGGATGTTTAGTGCATATGTTTTGGTTTTTAGTGCATATTTTCATTTAAGTGGATATTTAAGTGCATATTTTGTATTTTTACTGCATATTTTAAGAGCATATTTTAAATTTTTAAGTGCATGGACGTCGCTGCACTGATGATCATACATGAGCATTATAAATCATACCCTCAAATTTCGGATCGGAACATATAAGGTCATTAGACTGTCCCTTAAAATAGCGATTTATCGATTTTCGTTCTTTTTGGCCAACAACGCCCCACCAGGAAATATACAGAATAACACCTTTCATAATTTTCAGAAAAATATCACTTTGAATGAATAAAAAATTTTTTTTTCCACTTGATAAAAATTATTATTTTGAGTAACTTGACCCATATAGGGTTAATGTTCTCAATTTTCGGCAAAAAAGCCCACTTGGAAATATTTAATTTTGGCGTTTTTGGCCAAAATTATGAAAATTAACCCCATAAGGATCATGTTACATAAAAAAATTATTTTTTATCGAGTTGAGATTTTTTTATCTATTTAATGGCTTTACAATCTCGTAGTCATAATTAATATTAAGTTTCATGGGTCTTTTCTGACCCCAGGCCACTAAGGGTTAAAGATTTTTTAAACAAATGTAAAGATAATTATAGTCTAACCAAATTTAAGTGATGTTTTTACGAAAACTGTGTAAAATTTGATGAAAACTTTCAAATTTTGTTTAATTTATGACAAAATGATCAATTTTTGTAAAATGACCTGGAATGCAGTCGCTCCAAACACAAACTCGAATTATCATTTTTCCAATTTTTTTTTTTTTTTTCTTTAATATCAACTATTATGTGGTACATATAGCAATCGACATCTCCAAATTAGCATTTTAAAAAATCTTTAAAACTACCCAGTGTAGAAAATCATTACCAGATATGTGGTTATGTAACTACATACTTGGTAATGGTAACTAGTTACTTTTGTTATTACATTTCTTATTACCTTTATATGGCGATGTCGCGAAAAATAATGAGTTGTCGTTACACACCAGCATACGAAAAATCAAAAAATATAATGTTACCTATGTGCTTACCAGTACTGACAAAAATAATGAGTCTAAAAATAGATTTTTTAAAAAATAAATTATATAAAAAAAAATATTTTTTATTGTATTTTTTTTTTTTTTTTAATAAAATTTGCTGGTGCGGGAATCGAACCTGGGTCTACAGATTGCCAGTCAACAGCTCTACCATCTGAGCTATAGCGACATGTAATATTTAATAGATAAAAACATAATTGACCTTCTGCACACAAGTAAGCTTACTTGCCAACATACAAAAAATCAAAAAATATGTGGTTACATACATCCCTACCAGTGTTTAAAAAATATTGAGTCTAAAAATAGATTTCAAAAAATTTTCAAAAAAATCTAAAAATTTATTTTCTATTTGAATTAATGATAAAAATAAGTCATTATCAGTAACTCATTATTATATGTTTTAAAATAATGCAGAAGGTAAGTGGGTGTCATTAGTGGGACTCCAAAAAATAATGATATGTCATTACCGTTCCTACACTGGGTAATTTAAAAAAAAAACAGGTTTTTGCATTTTTATTAAATTTGTGGGTCATTTTGGATTCCAGGCTAAAGTGGATTAGTGATATCCGATGAAGTCAAAATTCCATGTCTGAAGCATTTTGACTATATTAAATGAATAAATGGAATAAAAAATATTTTTTTTCGAAATTTCGAATTTTGGGAATTTTTAATAGTAATACACTTTTTTTCCAAAATGGGCCATTTTTGTCCAACTTTCGGCACGGGTTAACGTTTTCCAAACAAAAAAAAAACCATTTCTTCCATTTGGGACCATTTCCAATAAAACTGGGGGGTGTAATGACAAATCTATTTTTAAGGGACACTCTAATGGTCATATGTGGAACCACATATGGTCATATATTGTACTATATATGAACATATGTAATAAGCTATACCCATATATGTTCATATTTGAGCCCATATATGATCACATATATAGTCATACACCATCGCATTTTCCCCTGGGTAGTTTCATAAGTGGTTCTACGAGTACCTGCTTAGCTTTTAAGCAATAGAGACAGTTGCTTTTGGAACAATTTCAAACAAAATCGACTAAAAAAGTTTAAGTCGGGCATACCGTACACCAGTCGAACTCAAAGTCAATTAATGTTTGTATCTGAATTTTCAATGGTTTGAAATGAACATATGTATGTCAAAATGTGTCTTAACTACCTCATGGATTTTCAATTCTTTTGATCAATTTTTGGTTGTATATTAGCAGTTCAAAGGTTGTGAGTAAAAATGTGAGGAATCGGCCGAAATCTCCTTACATTTTAGCGAAGCACTGAAATGTACCATTTTGAATGGACAATTTTGAGGTATGTGCACAGTTTTACTTAAAACTGATGGACCTTTTTCGATAAATTTTAACCCAGCAAAAAAATTAAATTCATGCTTTACAAACCACTTTTTTCATTGCTTCAAAATTATCCGTTAGTGTATTTTTATTGCTTTTTTAAGTATTTCTGTACAACTTTAAAAAAACCACTTCTTTCATTGCTTTTAACGTATCCATCAGCATATTTTTAGTGCTTTTTTAGAAGTAATTCTGAACAACATCCAAAAGTGGCTCTAAAGGGTTATTTTGATGCGGTTTATTTCCAAAGAGAAGATCGCGGATTGGATTCCTGAGGGGAATAAGACTTTTTAGTGCCTTTTTAATTTTTTTTTTGTTATTTTGTTTTTTTTTTTTTTGTTTTTTAATATTTAATTAATTTGTTAATAAATAAATATTTAATTAATAGCCGTTTTTTCTAATCACTTGGATTTAATAAATCCAAAAAGTATTTCTAAAAGCGCTCAACAGATTGGGTTAGATTCTTCCTATTTTAAAAAAATTTTCTGTCCGACACTTCTTTCACCCTAGTTTTTGATACCGAATTCGATGATGAAGGATGTTACTTTAAATTTTAATTTATAATTATATTTTACATAAAACAGCGATAAACAGTCTGCCTTTTCAGTTTTATCACTTCAATTTATATTTTTACACAATTGAAAAATTCCATTGCAATATTTAATATTGACTAATTGGATTTAATTAAATTACTTACAGTAGAGTGAAAAATTGCCATTTCTATTTGAGCTATTTCTCCATGTCCAAGATGAAAAATATGTATTTGGTGAGGTGTAGTTTTTTTTTCTAAACATATTTCATAAAAAAAATTTAAGAAAAACCCTTTATTTGTTAGTTTTTCATTTTTTTTGTTTCTCTTTTAATTTTCATTCGTATTTTTTTCTGACATTAAATTAATAGGCTGTTTCATATATTTGTGCTTTTATTGTGGATTTATTAAATCCAGCTTTTTTTTGGATTTAATAAATCCATTTTTTTATGAAAAATTCTAAATCCAGTTAATCACCTGGATAAACACGCTAAATAAAGACAATATTTTAAAATTTTTCCAATTTTTAAAAATATATAATTTTTATAAAAATTCAATATGTAAAATAAAAATGATGCAGTGCACCTTTTGTACTTGTTTAATAAGTACACTCATAGAAATAAATCTGTAAAAAAGCAGAAAAAGCAACTAAAAATTAGTTAGATATGATGTTGCAGAAAAACCTGCTGAAATCAGTAGAGATTTTTTGTTAAATACTACTAAAATAAGAAAAGCAAAAATAAAACTGTTACCCTTACAGAATTTTAATTATATTTAAGTTAACTTTTAGTTAATTGAAAATGACAAATTGTAATGCAAAATCTGCAGATAATTTTACTAAATATTAGTGGACTAAAAATAGCAAAAACAAACTTTTATATTGTATCTACAACATTTTTGTTATTATTAACTTACATTTAGTTGAATACAAATAGCAGACTATCCTGCTAAATTCAGCAGAAATATTTGCTAAAAAAAGCTCCTGTTTTCAAAAGGCCCGATTTTAATTTAAATTTTTCATAAAATGCATATTAATTACAATATTAATTGCAGCTGGTCTATATGACGTTAAAACAACACTGTACTAAAATACATTATAAAAATGCCCTGTTCGCAGTCCGCCTCCAATATTCACAAATTGTCTGCTCTTGAACGTAAAACCCATGCAACATTTGCGAAAAAGAAGACACGGAGGAGATTGGAAGGAAAACAAAAATCTAAAAGTAGAATGTTTGTATGTGTCTGTTTGATCACTTCTGAAAGTAAAAAACAAAAACAGAAAGCTGAATAGGAAAGAAAACTATGAATTAGCTACACTGCATTCAAGGCCTTACTTGGGCTAAATGGCTAAGCTGTCGAACTTTAGTATAGTTACGTTTGTAATGTAGGAATTTAATAAAAAAAACCTTCTTTTTGTACTGTAAAGGTCGACAAAGTACTTTTTCTGAAGGTGGTTGTTACTATTTTGAAAATCTCATTTATCCTCCCTGGTACTTGTACTTAAGATGAGGCAGCTTAATGCTTTTACCATAGGTATTGGCATATTAAATTTATCTTGTAAAATTATTTTCTTTCTTTTATGCATTTTCTGTTAAACTTATTTATTACAATAATAAAATGTCATGTATGAAGCACGTGCTTACTTTTTTAACATTAAACACCAGGTTTGCTGTAGATACTGTTGTATGCAACTTGTATGAGATAAAACATGGAATTTTATTGCAATAATTTCATAATCGGTTTGTGGTAGGTATAAAACTTTAAAAGAAATATGTGTAATGAATCACTTATAAACAGTGAATAACATTTTTTGAGGACGAAATTTTTATTTAATATTTCTCGTTACATATTGTCCATTGAAATATTTTATTAAATATAAAATAATCCTTTGAGCCGGATTTGAACCAGTGACCTATGGATTTCTGCTGTTTACTACAACAGTTCTAGCTACAGTCCATCGCTCTACCAACTGAGCTATCGAAGGTTTTAAAACAAAATGTACAAATGCATTTCAAAAAATAAATTTAAATCTATTGTAAAAACAATGGCCTTGCAACTCTCTCAATATTTTTTATTTGAAAAAATATAGGCGGCTTGGAACAGGAACGAACTCCGACTGGTTAATCAGGGATGGAAAAGACTCACTTAATCGGGCTCTTATACCAAAAAATGTTAGATCGCTCTTACACATTTAAAAATGTAAGTAACTAAAAAATACCTTCCTCTTTGGCTCGTTAAAAACATAAAAATTAAATATTTAGATATTAGCAAATATTAGCACAAATTGCAAAAAAAACATTTGCAAAAAGCGAAATTTTTGCAACAATATATTCGCTTGCAGAATGTCGATCGCTTATTACCTCTTTTAATTCATTTTCTGTACCATAAAGCCTTTTTCGAATTCCGCCGTTATTTTGCAATTTTTAAGTGCGGTTTTTTTAAATATATAACCTAGAGATTAAATTTTTGTACCATAAAGTCTTTTATCAAATTCCGCTATTATTTTGCAATTCTTTACGTGCGTTTTTTTTTTTTTAATTTAAAATCTAGGGGCTATAATACACATTTCAGACACCAAAGTTTGGGGGCTAGTTGCAAAAAAAATCGCGAAAAATAAAATTTGCAAAAAGGAAAATTTTTGCATCAATATATTTGTTTGCAGAATCTAAATCGCTGATTACGTTTCCTAATTAATTTTTTGTACCACAAAGTCTTTTTTCGCGTTCCGCTTTTATTTTGCAATTTTGTAAGTACGTTTCTTTTTAATTTATAATCTAGGGGCTATAATACACATTTCATACAACAAAGTTCGGTGGCTAGTTGCAAAAAAAAAATCGCGAAAAATAAAATTTGCAAAAAGGATAAATTTTTTCATCAATATATTTGTTTGCAGAATGTAAATCGCTGATTAAGTTTTTTAATTAATTTGGTACCATAAAGCCTTTTTTCGCTTTCCGCGATTATTTTGCAATTTTTTAAGTGTGGTTTTTTTAAATTTATAATCTAGGGTCTATAGTACCAATTTTATATACAAAAGTTTGGTGCTTAGTTTGCCAAAAAAAAAAAAAAATAAATAAATCGCGAAAAAAATATTTGCAAAAATAAAAAATTTTGCGTCATTGTATTCATTTGCAGATTGTTAATCGCTAATTGAGTTTTTTAATTATTTTTTTTTTTACCACAAAGTCTTTTTTCGCGTTGCTCTATTATTTTGCAATTTTTTAAGTGCGGTTTTTTAAATTTATAATCTGCTGAGTATAATGCCCATTTCATAAAACAAAGTTTGGTGGTAGTTGCAAAAAAGAAAATTTTGGCATCGTTTGTAGAATGTAAATCTTTTAATTAATTTTTTGAACCCCAAAGCCTTTTTTCGCATTCCGATATTATTTTGCAATTTTTTACGTATGGTTTTTTTAAATTCATAATCTAGGGCTATAATACTGTTGGAATAGTATAATTCCATAGTATAATTCCATTCTTGATTTTTATAACTAAATTATTATTTTCCATCCCTGGTTACAATCGATGTTTTGAGTCATACAAAGAGCGCACATAATGACCCTGCAAACATATAAAAGATACCTTTCAAGAAGATATTAAAGCGATATCTTCTATCAGATATTGTTTTTGAGGTTTAAATTTAATAATGAAAAAATTAAATCGTTTTTTTATTGTACCGGGAGTTTATTTAGCGATATCCCTTTTATCTTCCATATGAGTTATTGCTTTCATATGGCCTGGAAGTATTATTTTAGTGTAACAGTTATTTCCGACGGAGGAAACTTCCGGAATACGAAATTGATATTGCCGGCAATAAATGTTTTCTTCCCGGCGATATGTTCGAAGAATCTTCTTCGTATTGCCATGTTTGCTGGGTGATATTGGTTTGAGTATGTTCCTGTTCCAAGGCACATAATAGAACAAATGCTTTCTCAGTGATAGAGAGTCCCCCAATCTCTTTATTATGTATACTCTTTGGTAAAAATCATGTTATACCCAGCAAAAAAGAAGATATGCCAAAGGAGTAGAAAAAGCACTACAGTCAATAATCTTGATGTAATTCATTTTTAACCGAAACACTAACGATTTTAACATCGAAGTGTCATAGGACACTTCAACATGTTTTAGTATTTTTTGAACTTTTCATCAATTAGAAGTTTAAAAAAAATTTATATTTTTTATTTTAAAAAATTTTTTTATTGCCGCCACCGGGTATCGAACTTACGACCTCAAGACTGCTAGCCTAGCTCTCTACCTCTAGGCTGTTCTTTGATATAAAAGCTAACTGCCATAAAAATACCACTCTGTCATTGTGAGGCAGTCTTACCAGATACTTTTTTTCGTTGTCCCCAAAAAAGTCTAAAAATATCCCCAAAAAATCCCCAACTAGAAAAAATTTGGAAAAAGGTAGTAGAGCTTATTTAATTTCCTTAAAATGAGCATTATCCGCAAAAAAACTGCAATCAAATATAAAAAATAGCACTAACAATAACTGTTTTTAAAAATTCTTGGATTGCTTTTGTATAAATGTCTAAAAAAATTATCAAAATTTAGGGACTTTTACGAAGAAAACGTTTAATGTTTATTAAATTATTTAAAAAAGAACCAATCGAACCTAAACATATTTTAGTAGGTTTGATGTTAAGAAGAAGAATAAACCTTCCTCAAAAGTTATAAACACATTAAATTTGCAAATCAGACTAGATCTAGTTTCTGCCTTTTTATGGACAGGCTTCATCAGTGATCTTCCATTAAATTGTATTATTGTTTATATTTTTATTGTCAGATTGTCTCTATATGAATTATTTCAGAAGTGATCAAACAGAAATATACAAACATTCTACTTCAGATTTTCTCTGTTTATCTACTTATTTCCTCCGTGTCACCTTTTCACAAATATTGCCACATTGACGTATGGTTTGTAAACATATTTTATTTTGAAATTTGCAAGAATTTAATGCATTTTTTAAAGAATTTTTAGATTTGAATTTTTTAAGTTTGTCTGTTTAATACAATAGACCTATATCCATAATCGATATGATGTTTCTTTGTATAACCAATATTTTAGATTCTGGGACATTAATCATATAAAACTCTCAGGCAAAAAGGATTTATTTGTGTTAAAAAGCTTTAAATAATTACAGAAAATCCATAAAAGGGTAAGTTTGTTACTTTTTTTGAAATTATGCGGACAAACTTGACTGATGTTTTCTGAAAACTATACAAAGTTACTATAATCTTCAAAATTTTAAATATCCCCAAAAAATCCCCAAAATATTTTTTAAATCCCCAAAAATTCCCCTGTCTGCAAATGAAAATTTTTGTCCCCAAGATCAACAAAAAATCCCCAAATTTGGGGACAAAACCCCAACTCTGGCCAGCCTGTTGTTAGGTATTTTGTCTTATTCTATTCAATTAAAGTACTTACCAAACAAGTGCAAATGGTGCACTGCACTCAAAAAAAAGTCAGTAAAGTCAGCAAAAAATGTTGCTGTGTCAGCAAATTTTTAGTCAGGAGCGTGCTTGCAAAAAAGTTGGTAATTTCAGCAAAAGGTTTGCTGAAAATCAGCGAGCTGATTTTTACCAAAAAAATAGTAATCTTCAGCAAAAGTTTTGCTAACATTTAGTCGACTGCAAATGAAAAAAATCCTTGCTAAAATTACTAAACTTTTTGCTGAATATTAGTAGACTGAAAAAAACTCAAAAAACTTGTAGCGAATTTTTACTTTAGTTAATTTATTTGATGAAAATTTAAATATAGAATATGTGTAGAGTTGTTTTTCATTTTTTGTCATTTCCGTTTCCAGACAAGCTGCGACATCTACATCTTGTCTATCTGGTTGTCGTCCACGCTATGCATGCGGTTATCAGCACAATTTTTGTAGCAAAATAAATTAGTAAAACATTAGTTCAAAATTAGTTTAGTGCTAAAAAAATATAACTAAAATTTTTGCTGAAAACGGAATTTCAGCAAAAAAAATTGCTGAAAACTAGTACACTTGATATACAAGACGTTTTACTAATTTTTCTACTAACTTATTTTTTTGAGTGCAGTACAATTTTCACAGATGCATGAAAAGCGATTTTTCATAATTTTTATTTTACATATTTTTAAAAATAATATATTTATAAAAATTTTAAAATTGAAAAATATAATTTAATGTAATTATAAATATTAAAAAAAAAATTTAAATCTTAAAAAACTAAAAAAATATTGTTCCCGCCAGGAATCGAACTCGGAATCATCTGTTTGGAAATAAATTGTATCAATATCACTTTCTAGGACCACGTTTAGAGCAATATTGCTTTAGATTAGTTGTAGATTGTTTTTTGGATGTTGTTCAGAATCACCTCTAAGAAATCTGTAAAAATATACTAAACGATACGCTGGATGCAATGAAAGAAGAGTTTTTTTTTGAAGTTTTTCAAAATCAGCATTAAAAATACATTTAGGATACTTTTGAAGCAATGAATGTAGTGGTTTTTAACGCATAACTACCATTTTTTTTTTGTTGGGCAGTTATATATTAATTTATTTTAAAAATGACTCAGTGACCTAAAAATATGCGATAAGAAAATGTCTGAAAATTGTTATTGGTTTAATATTTACATAAAATGTATAAAAAATAAAATGAAGTAGACATGTAAACCTTGTGGCCGAACTACAGGTTACAACTATTACAATAGCTGTATTTTCGCTCATACCTATCAACATTAAGTATTTAATGCAAATATACCTTTAACCGCACAAAGTACAAAAAATTTTAAACAGATAATGTTTATAATATTCTCGGTATAATCGAAAGTATGCCAGCAAATATTTTTAGGAAGTAACGCGAAGAAGTTACGTAAGATGTGAAAATTTATAAACGTTGAAATTTCAAAGTTGATAACACTATGCGACAGTCAAAATCGGGAGGGGATGAAACCAACGGGATATGTTATATCGGTAAAAAACAAGTTATACGTGTCCCGGCGTTTCGCTGGGTCACCCCTAGGAATCGAGATATATATTTTGCCGGTAAAAATAAATGTTTGTTACCGCTACCATAATAATCAATAACCTTTTGTTTATTACTTTTTTTTAATATTTTAGGCAAAAAATATTTTTTTCTTCATACATTTTTTTTACCGGCAAAACTGTTGAGTATATAGAAAAACGTTATATGAACGATTAAAGGAATTGTAATTTTTAATTTTTTTAAAATTGTTTGAGCAAAATCGGACTAGTGGTTCTCGAGTTATGTCAAAAAAAAGACCACCAAAGGTCAAATCGATATATCTCGATTCTTAGGGGTGACTCAGCGAAACGCCGGGACACGTTTAACTTCTTTTTTACCGATATAACTTCCCCGGTAGTTTGAACCCTTCCCGATCACTGACCCCTACCATTTGTCTCACAGTGTAATTATCTGCGTTGAAAGTTAACGTGTATATCAAAGTAATGTGTTAGTTTTTGTTTCAAACACGTTTCTGTGTACTTCGATTTTTTTTCTGAGTTAACGGATATAGTTAAGTCGAAAACACAGCAAATATCAAGATATTTGAATGAAATTTGACACATGAGTTTCTATTCGCCTAAAAAGGAACCCTATTATAATTGGTTTGTATCGGTCCATGTTATTAAAGAACTTTCCCCTTTGCTTTTGGCTTAAATAATTGAAAGACCCAAAGAAATCTGATTCATAAATAGTTTAGGGATATAAATTCGCTTTTTTAGAAATTTTCATGCAGAATTTATTTTTTTGCCTCCTTTATTTTTCCGCGCCTTTAATTAGAATTGAGTCCTTTCTTGGAAGTTGCTTCAGTGGTTTCATAAGAAATTTTTAAACTAAACAACACATATAATATTAAGAAATAATTTCCCAATATATTTTAAAAACAAAAAATTATATCCTTCGAGCCGGATTTGAACCAGCGACCTATGGATTTCTATTGTATATTACAATAATTTCAACTACAGTCCACCGCTCTACCAACTGAGCTATCGAAGGCTTTTTTTATAAATGTCATAAAACTGCATTTTAGAAAAGAAATTGTAATCTCTATTTAAATTCATATATTTTAATAATAAATTTATTTATTTAAAAAATGACTCAATGACCTAAAAATATGCGATAAGAATAATACTACTACTACATATCGTACATGTGTCCCCAAATTGTTACTAATTTAAGACATAAAAGATATAACCAAACCATAAACATTTTAAACCAAAGGAGACACATACATATGTATATAGTTTTAATTTCTTAAAAGGGACAAAATGATTTAATTTAATAATCAACACATCAATAAACCTAAATTGTTTGAACCTTTATGAACTTTTTTTGTAGCACTATACATAAACACCTTTTGTTTGAGGGTCGTTAAAGATAGCAGGAATAATCCCTTTCGTATGTGTGCAAACTGGAAGATATAGATGTTTTATTTACTAGATGTGGATTATAAAACAGTATGTGGTCCAGTTGTTGGTTTTAGCTTTGAATACATAAATTGCTTATAAAAAAAACACTTCCGTATTGTGACACTTCATTAAACATCAACAACATTATCATAATAATCGCTGTTGTCGGTGTACTGTTGTCATTATAAACATTTTGTATGTTGTTGTATATTATAAAAGCCATAAAATAAACAAACAATAACACGATTATATACTCATATAGGCAATAAGTCAAGTTTAAAACAATGTGACCAACTATTTACAGAATGCCACTAGGGAAAATTAATTTCAAATGATCAGGCTACACCCTCTACGATTTTAATGAAATTCACCACAGATGTTTTATATGAAAGCACAGTAATTTGTTTCGACTTTATGTGAAAAAACTGTTATACTCCATATAAAAGAAATGATTTTTTAATTTTTTAATATACAAGACTAGTATTTTTTTGTGAAAAAGTTGCATTTTGTGTTTGTTGTGATTGTGTCTTTCTAATAAAATAAAAAAATTGCCCGGCTAAAAATTTTAATATGGTGTCATATTTTAAAAGTCCCCATATACAACCACATACAGCTTGATCCAAAAAATGGGTCATCTACATGTATCTAATTATATAAAATTAGATATAATTTGATACAGTTTGTTCCGAGATTTGTCCATATCCAGGACATCATATTATATCTAATTCGATATAAAAATATCTGATTTTATATAATTTTGTCTGATAGTAGGTATACTTTTTATGCATAACAGCTATTAAATTGACATTGAAATTTGTATAGTTTGAACAATTTTAAAGGTCCAAATTTTATAACATAAAATAAAAATTTAGTTGAATGCTTTTGTCTTCTAAATCGTACGCATCATTTTTTAACATGATTTTACATGAAAAAAAATCACGTGAAAATTATTTGGCTATGGAGTAATTAACTCTTAATTTGCAGACTACCAAATTTGATGTTGAACTATATATTAGTTTCTACGGGATTATATAGAAAGTTATATAAAATTACAAGAATATATTTTTAGTATGACGACACATACAGTGTTATATAACTTACCCAGTATAGAAAATCATTACCAGATATGTGGTTATGTAAGTACATACTTGGTAATGGTAACTACTTACTTTTGTTATTACATTTCTTATTACCTTTATATGGCGATGTCGCGAAAAATAATGAGTTGTCGTTACACACCAGCTTACGAAAAATCAAAAAATATATCGTTACCTATGTGCTTACCAGTACTGACAAAAATAATGAGTCTAAAAATAGATTTTCAAAAAAATTAATTATATAAAAAAAAATATTTTTTATTGTATTTTTTTTTTTTAATAAAATTTGCTGGTGCGGGAATCGAACCTGGGTCTACAGATTCCCAGTCAACAGCTCTACCATCTGAGCTATATCGACATGTAATATTTAATAGATAAAAACATAATTGACCTGCTGCACACAAGTAAGCTTACTCGCCAACATACAAAAAATCAAAAAATATGTGGTTACATATATCATTACCAGTGTTTAAAAAATATTGAGTCTAAAAATAGATTTCAAAAAATTTTGAAAAAAATCGAAAAAATTATTTTCTATATGAAATAATGATAAAAATAAGTCATTATCAGTAACTCATTATTATATGTTTTAAAATAATGCAGAAAGTAAGTGGGTGTCATTACTGGTACTCCAAAAAATAATGATATGTCATTACCGTTTCTACACTGGGTAGTATCGAACCATATATAATCATATCGGTCACTACATATATTTTGATTAGTTTTATATGGCTTATGTACCCAGTGTAGAAACGGTAATGACATATCATTATTTTTTGGAGTACCAGTAATGACACCTACTTACCTTCTGCATTATTTTAAAACATATAATAATGAGTTACGGATAATGACTTATTTTTATCATTATTTCAAATACAAAATAATTTTTTAGATTTTTTTGAAAATTTTTTGAAATCTATTTTTAGACTCAATATTTTTTAAACACTGGTAAGGATATATGTAACCACATATTTTTTGATTTTTTGTATGTTGGCGAGTAAGCTTACTTGTGTGCAGCAGTTCAATTGTGTTTTTATCTATTAAATATTACATGTCGATATAGCTCAGATGGTAGAGCTGTTGACTGGCAGTCTGTAGACCCAGGTTCGATTCCCACACCAGCAAATTTTATTAAAAAAAAAATACAATAAAAAATATTTTTTTTTATATAATTTATTTTTTTGAAAATCTATTTTTAGACTCATTATTTTTGTCAGTACGGTAAGCACATAGGTAACGATATATTTTTTGATTTTTCGTATGCTGGTGTGTAACGACAACTCATTATTTTTCGCGACATCCCCATATAAAGGTAATAAGAAATGTAATAACAAAAGTAAGTAGTTACCATTACCAAGTATGTAGGTACATAACCACATATCTGGTAATGATTTTCTACACTGGGTAGTTATATATGGAGTCAGATTTGGGGATACGTAATTACATCATTTACCATACAAAAAATTCGTTGAGAAAATAATATCAGATGTAGTTGTATAGAATGATATGTGTCTTAAAGTGACTCCATTCATTGTCAGATATAACCCAATCACATTATATATGACAATATATAACTATTTTTACTCGGGTGTTAATTTTCAGAATTTAAATTACGATTTGAGGCCTTTGGATTTTGAAAGAAATTTTTCTACGTGAATAACAACTTTCGGTGCAGAAATAGGGAAAAGTAGTGTACTATGAAAAAACTACCCAGCAAAATAGCAAATTCATGGTAATGACAGGTCATTACCATACGGATTACCACCCAGTGTAGAAAATCATTACCAGATATGTGGTTATGTAACTACATACTTGGTAATGGTAACTAGTTACTTTTGTTATTATATTTCTTATTACCTTTATATGGCGATGTCGCGAAAAATAATGAGTTGTCGTTACACACCAGCATACGAAAAATCAAAAAATATATCGTTACCTATGTGCTTACCAGTACTGACAAAAATAATGAGTCTAAAAACAGATTTTCAAAAAAATGAATTATATAAAAAAAAAATATTTTTTATTGTATTTTTTTTTTTAATAAAATTTGCTGGTGCGGGAATCGAACCTGGGTCTACAGATTGACAGTCAACAGCTCTACCATCTGAGCTATATCGACATGTAATATTTAATAGATAAAAACATAATTGACATGCTGCACTCAAGTAAGCTTACTCGTCAGCATACAAAAAATCAAAAAATATGGGGTTACATATATCCATACCAGTGTTTAAAAAATATTGAGTCTAAAAATAGATTTCAAAAAATTTTCAAAAAAATCTAAAAAATTATTTTCTATTTGAAATAATGATAAAAATAAGTCATTATCAGTAACTCATTATGATATGTTTTAAAATAATGCAGAAGGTAAGTGGGTGCCATTACTGGTACTCCAAAAAATAATGATATGTCATTACCGTTTCTACACTGGGTATTATATTATTAAAATTGTTTCTAATATTTTTCCAACTGAAAAGAAAATTTATCGAGATAAAACGTTATATTTCCAATATAACCATCTGTTTCACAATGTAGGGTAACCACTTATTTCCTAACTTCTGAGTAACCACTTATTCTATCTTTGTGAGTAATTACTTATTCTTTCACTATGGGTAACTCGTTATTCTCACTTTTTTGTAAGCGAGAGGGTAACGACCACCCATTAATTTTTGGAAATCGCGAACAAAAGTAATGTTCCGAGTAAATAGCCTTGTAAGTAGTAAAACTCTTTGTGTGCTACTTACTCGCTTAATTACACGGTAATGTCTGTTTTTGCTGGGTACAGCAGGAAAGTTGACTGCTTTGTATATTTATGGCATTTTTTCGACAAAATTATTATGGTAAGAAGTGATTTATTAGTACTGAACTCATGCTGATTGCAGATTTGGCACCATGGTCCGAACTGCTTCTTGTCATTTTTAATAGGCAATTCGACAAATACCACTAGATATTTAAAAGTATAAAAAACAAATTCAATTTATTATTTAAACATTCCCAGTGTAGAAACGGTAATGACATATCATTATCTTTTGGAGTACCAGTAATAACACCCACTTACCTTCTGCATTATTTTAAAACATATAATAATGAGTTACCGATAATGACTTATTTTTATCATTATTTCAAAGAGAAAAAATTTTTTTTGATTTTTTTGAAAATTTTTTGAAATCTATTTTTAAACTCAATATTTTTTAAACACTGGTAAGGATATATGTAACCACATATTTTTTGATTTTTTGTATGTTGGCGAGTAGGCTTACTTGTGTGCAGCAGGTCAATTATGTTTTTATCTATTAAATATTAAATGTCGATATAGCTCTGATGGTAGAGCTAGCTATTGACTGGCAATCTGTAGACCCAGGTTCGATTCCCGCACCAGCAAATTTTATTTAAAACAAAAAAATACAATAAAAAATATTTTTTTTTATATAATTTATTTTTATGAAGATCTATTTTTAGACTCATTATTTTTGTCAGTACTGGTAAGCACATAGGTAACGATATATTTTTTGATTTTTCGTATGCTGGTATGTAACCATAACTCATTATTTTCCGCGACATCGCCATATAATGGTAATAAGAAATGTAATAACAAAAGTAACTAGTTACCATTACCAAGTATGTAGTTACATAACCACATATCTGGTAATGATTTTCTACACTGGGTTGTTTAAAAATATCGCCAAAAGAATAAAAGTGAGAGCAAAATCTTATAGGTCATTTAAGTTCCACTTTATCTAAAGTGTTTGACAACATTTTGCGCATATACACTCACAATAATAAGTCTGTTGGCTGAATAGAAAAATTAGTTACTTTAACAAAATTTATTCCTGTTTTTTGGCTTAAAATAAAATTTGTTGATTTTAACAAATTCTTTTGTTAAATTTAACAAATCTAAATTAAAGTAAAAAATTTGTAAACTACAGTTTTATCTGTATTTATACTAAGTCGTAGAATTTATTAAAATTTAGGGTCTCGGGACCCTCCACGGGCTTATTCCATATCATGTGGGGGCATATAAGGGCACTCCAATGGAGCAAACATTTTGTCCGTAATTTTGGCCACGCCAAGGTCCATTTTTGGATAGAGATAACCCCTTTCGCTGGGATGCTATATGGTCAGGGGTAGTCGAAATATTCATCTCTCTTAGTTTTCAAGATATGGCCATTTTAAAAAATCAGGGAAAAAAAGAAATAGCGCCATCTTTAAAACTTCGGATACATTGGTGGTGCCGTCTACCGGGTAAAAACAGTAGCATGAAAATATTATATTTCAACAATAAATTTTGTAAAATTCAACAAATGGGTTCTTAAAAATTAGTTTAAAATAAATTTGAAAATTAACACTCAAAATTAGTTAAAGTACTGAGGATTTTTAGTATTGTGGTAAATGAAGATAACTAAAATCTTTGCTTAAATCAATGTTTCAACTAAAAATTTGTTAAAAATTAGTCAAATGAATTTGAAACCGGTTTGACAGATTTTTCTACTGACGTATTATTTTCATAGTATCAAGATATTTGGGACTCATATACAGCATAGTTTGGGCCCATTTTTGGCCATGTCTCCGAACTATGCCCATGTGTCTATATATAATTGGATATTTTAATATGTTGCACTATATATTGTGCAATATATAACAAGATATAGTGATACATTGAGGATATAATTTCTTAAAATTTTATATAGTTATATCTTGGTATATATGTTCCAATATATAATTATACAAAATTTTATATGATTATATCAAAACTTTTTTACTTGGGGCAAGATGAATTTTTCAAGAAGCTTGGACTGCCCAAAGCATGGAGACGAAAATACGACTGATGCTTATACGTCTACAATGATAGAATTTTGTGCATAGTATTAATGAATTTGTTCATTAATACAATGAATTTTTTCATTGGGAAGTCCCCAAAGAACGGTTTCGTTGAATGAATGAAACATGTTTCATTAAATTAATGAAAATTTCATAGAATGTATGAAATTTTTTCCATTCATTTTAAGATAAACGTTGGCAAAGTTTTATGTGTTTAATGAAATAAATTCATTACTTGTATGAAATATTTTCATAAATATTTTTCATTTTAGCACAGACTTAATGCAATTACTTCACTCAGGCCTGAAATTATTATTAGTACGAGGGGTACTATTTATATTTTGGGAACTGGCAACACTAATGTCAATAGCTAAAATCTGGCAACACCATAATAAAATTTGACGTTTTTTAGCATAAATGTATTCACAATGTTTTGATGTACAAGTGCTATTTGTTTTGTTTACAGTGAGTTAAGAAATTCAATTTGGCCAAAAAATGGAAATTTCAATAGAAGGTTTTCGTTGGATTATTTTTCACAACTTTCGACGTGCATTATCTCAACAAGAATGTGTCGATGAACTCAGTTCTTTGTATGGAGATAAAGCAGAATCAAAAACAGCAGTATATCGCTGGTATAGTTAATTCAATCGTAGTCGTAGTTCGGACGCCGACGAATTCCGTGAAGGTCGTCCAAAAGTTGTTCGTGGAAGAAGCACAGCGAAGCAAATGGTCTCCTGTTTCTTCGGCCGAATGGGTCATGTGGCCACTGTTCCACTTGAGCAACATAAGGCGGTCAATACTGAGTGGTACACGACCATTTGTTTGCCGGAAGTCTTCGGAGAAATTCGTAAAACCAACCGCCAAAGACGAATCATTCTCCATCATGACAATGCGAGCTCTACCACATCTCGTCAAACAGGTGAATTTTTGAGCAGTCAAAACATCGAATTGATGAGTCATCCTCCGTACAATGACTTCTTCTTGTTCCCTAAGATCAAAGGTAAACTGCGTAGTCAACGATTTTCGAGCGCCGAAGTTGAAGTTTTCAAAAACCATGTTTTGGAGGTGTCTCAAGAGGAATGGAAAAACTGCTATGACAAATGGTTTGAACGAATGCAAAAGTATATTGATCATCAAGAGGGATATTTTGAAAAACAATAAAGCCATTTTTATTTGAAAATGTTTGCTATTATTTGCTATTCGCGAAATATAAATAGTACCTATCGTATAATGATTTGTTGTAAATTTAAATAAAAAAATTTACTAAAACAATGAAAAATTTGAAAACGATTTTTAAAATGTGCACTCATTTTCTTATTGCATTCGCTTTATGTTGTTTTTATTTAAATTATAAAATGTCTAATGTTAAAGTCGGTCATGCCGACGACACCAATGTTTGAACCCGAAATTATAATCGGTTGAAATATACTTGTACCAAAATTTGTATATAACATAATCAAAATTTGCAAAAACGCTAAGAAATTTTGTTAGGTCCAAATGTGGAGCGATTCTATTTAGAATCAATAGGCTTTGTCTTTAGGTCCATGTAACTTCATATTTACGAATTGTATTTTGCGAGCATGTCCATTTTTGGTGGACCTTTATACGGTCACTAGGTTTAAACATGCCCCGATTTTAACCAAAATTAATAGGCTTCATCTCTGAGCCGATATAAATCGGTGTACCAAATTTTATTAAAGTATTTTAATATTTAACCCGTAGCGGAGCATAAGAATATATGGACAGAGAGACAAAGGAACGGACGGACTGACAGACATCGTCAAATCGAATTAAAAAGTGATTCTCAGTCGATCGGTATATGAATAAATTATTTAGTATGTGTAACATTAAAATTTTAATATTCAAAATATTTTAAAAATGTGAATCTGTGATACAAATAAAAAATTTATTGAAAATTAAACATGTATTATTTATACTGACATCAAACAATGCCAATTAAATTTCAATGCCAATGCAAAATTTCCAAGTATGACTGAGATAATTCATCCTCATAAGGAATAATTATTTTCTTTTGATCAAAAAAGTTTCGTTGGTCACATTAAACATACTTCAACAATAAAAATGTTATAAAAATAAATTTGTTTGATGAAGCTTTTATGCATGTTTTATATACGAGTACATGCATCTGTGTTAGTAGTAATAATTGTATGCATGAGTGTCTATAGATGTGTGTATAAAAAAATTAAAACAAAAACACTCATTTAACAATTGGTCAATAACCCCAATTGCAGGTAAATTTTTGTAAAATAAAAAAAGAACAAATGACTGTTATGATGATGTTATATTGTTTCTATGCATAAGTATGTGTAGTTAAGTGTGTCACTGGTAAACATGTAGTAGTAATAATGCAATAGCAGTCGATCATTCATGTATAACAAATACATAAAAAATGGCTTCAGGTGAGAACATACAAACGATTTTATCAATATACGATAAATAAATGAATCAATGAATATGTGTTACTGTGTCTATAGATTTCAACAATGAAAACAATAACATATTTGTTTATAGGCACTAACACTAACACACTTTGGCAAATATTCATAATGCGTTTATGCGTGAAAAGTATTCGGTCACAGAGGACATCACAGGTTTTCTTTCTATTACACTTTCAATTAAATGTTCCACAGTAAAGCTGTAAAACAGAGAAAAGTACAATTATCACACAAAGAGAATGACTGAACAGTTAAAAAGAAACTACACACCCATAAAAAGGACATTGTTGAACATGTTTACAGGCAATTATATATACAGTGGTGGAAAATATAATAGAAACAAAGTTTTTTCTAGTTTTATTCTCGTTGCCTTTTTTTAAAAGATCAAAATAGTGGCTAAATTCGCCCAGAAGGGCGAGGAAATGGTGCAGAAAATTGTGCAGACTTTTAGCGCAACATTTGTTTTTTATTTTGTTACTTGTTTTACATGGCCGTGGCTTTTAATGCAAAATTAGCGATGTCGACCTTTTATCAAATTACGTACACTCACAATATATTTTCTATAGCCGATTGAGGTTAATTTGAAAAGTAATAGGTAAAGTTTGTTTTCAATTGAAGAATCAATTAAAATAAATGGAAGCATATTGTTTAACTTTTTTTATAAGTCAATAAAAAACAAACTATAAAAAAATACGTATCGTCTGTAGGAATTGATATTTTCAGTAAAATGCTCTATTTTTATTTTTCTATTTTTAGAAAAAATAATTTAAATAATTTCATTGTTTTCTGTTTTAAGCACCGTAATTTGTTTTTCACGTGGAAAAATTTCACTCGAACTTTAAATGTCTCAAAATTTCAATTTAATTTAAACAAATGAACAATTTTTTAATTTTATAACAAAGACAAATTGAAAACAAAATCTACACAATTTTCACGTGAAACTGATTGTCGTGAAAAATCATTTTTTTATATGGATTATAACATTTTTTTCACGTGAAAATCAACGAACTTACGGTGCTTTAAAACAAAAAATTACAATATTTTCGGTTTTCTTTTTTGTTAAAATAGTTTGCTTATATACAAAATTATTTCAATTTAAATTACAAGAAATTCTTTACTCATACACACAAACATAGCCAATAGAAATATGAATGTGTGTTGCTGTGTGTGTAGTCTTTTGAAAATTCAAACAAAAAAAAAACTTTCAAATATGAAAAAACAAACCACAAAAACGTTTTTTTCTAACTTTTTGTCAGTTAAAAATTGAAGATTGTTTTAATAGACTTTCCATTTATTTTCATTTCTTTTATGGATAGTTTAAACAATGTTTGAAAATAGATAGCAAAATGGTTTCAATTAATGGAAAAAACAGTAGTCCTTTTTTAATTGTGTTTTCAATTAATTTAATATGTATTTTAGGTTTTTTCAACGATCAAATATTGTGAGTGTAGTAGTTAAAATTTAGCGACTACTGATCGGATTTATCCAAACTGTATATTGTCGGAAATCCACCATAATTTTCCACCACCAATTTTGAAAATTATATTTTTGGAAATTTCATCCAATTTCCTTGTAACTAGAGTACTCAAGTGTCCAAATCCGAAAATCGTTCTAAGAGTTACACGATTTGAAATTGAATTGTTTTTGGAAAAATGAGGATAAATCGAATTTTTCAAACTACTACCATGGATTTTCGATGCGTCGGCCCGCTAAATTGATTTTGTTTTAAATCGGTACATGTTTGGACCTAGTGCCCATATGAAGGTCCCCCAAAATTGGCTTTTTCGCACGCTACAGCTCGAAAATATGAAGATATTTTAAAGAAAGTTGACTCACATGTGCCCAAGGACAAAGCCTATTGATTCTAGAGGTCAATATTTCGAACTATCGTCCTCATGGCATATATTTCCGATTTTCTCTTAAGTTAAATATAATTTTTTTAACACTTAATCATTTTATGGACAAAATTTGACACAAGTACAATTTAACCCATTTTAAAAATTATCCGAGTAAAAAAAAGTTATATCTGTATAAATATACAGATGCATCCGAAAAATGGCCCGATATAATTATATCAGTTGTTTATCAGTTTTTATCTAATTGTATCAGTTTAGATCTTAACTGATTAAACTATATATTAATGAGATGAAATTGTATCCGATTTTTGACCTGATACAATTTTATTGGTTCCAGTTTAGATCGTAATTGGTACAAATTTTATATAAGTCATCTATAATTGTATCCGACATTTACCTAATACAATTGTATCAAACGGTGAATCCGCGTTTAAACTGATATAATTGTATCAGGTCAAAATTCAAACATAACTATATAAGTTTGTATCCAATTGTATACATTTGGATCTAAACTGATACCATTAGATATAAATCGATAAAACTGCATCGGGTCAAAAATCGGATAAAATTTAATCTGATTATTACGTAATTTAATTAGTTAAGATCTAAACTGATACAATTAGATACAACTATATCGGGCAATTTTTCATAAGAAATGGTATATAGGTCACACTAGGTTATACATACATTACCATATAAAGCTTCGTATTAATTTTTTTTAATAGGATATTTGGCTTTAAACCGGACTGGTGTAGGGTATCATGCTCGACTTTAACTTTTTTACTAGTTTTTTGTTAACTAAATTCCAATATAAATAAGTTAAAAAGAACTGGCTTGTTGGTGATTCATATTTACATCATTTATTGTTAAAAAGAATAGATTCGTATGACAAGGCAATGTTAAATCGATGAAAAACCCAAATTAGAATAACTTCCCATTCAGCAGTTGCAATGTTTTAATTACTTCCTTTTCCTTACTTTTTTGCTCGGTTTATATGTTTCGCGTAAAAAAGAATAGATCTAATCTAATATATTAAAGGAATTAAATATGCTTAAATCCCAAACGTATTTAACAAATTGTGAAAAATTATCCGTTGTAGGCATGTCCATATCCGGATTTCATTCTTGCCTAAGGAAATCGTCAGGGGACTACGTTTTTAGAATTTTTGGATATATTTGTTAAGTTTAATTACAAACTTAATGAGAATGAATTTGAATTGAATTGAATTTAAATGTTACTGACACTTTAGAAAACATTATTTATTAGATCTGTCAAGACAACAGAGTAGTACATTGGAAGATGACAAAGCAAATTGTTGAAAATTTTTTGTTGTTGTTTAGTTTTTTCTTTGATATTTTAAATGTTTAATAACGCTCCTAGACGACAACAAGAAATTCCCATTAAGTTTGTGATTTAACTTAACAAATATTTCCAGAAATTCTAAAAACGTCGCACTATGCTTCGTCCATTGGGCGAACTTACGGGTCGTTTTTGTCCCTTTTTAAAAAGGTGCCAAAAAATTCCCTTTAATTAAAGAGATAGAAGGGTAAAATGTTCCACAAAAATATTCCTCGTAGTGTTTTACATAAGTTCGCTGAACATACCGTATGCCTAAAATAGAGGATTCACATGCTTTCCTATATTAATCCTTTTTAATTTTTTTTGTTTTTAGAAAAATTATTTTAAAAGTTTAAAACCCATTTTTTGTGAAAGGCATATTTTTTTTATTAATGAATCGATTTTACAAATATGGCTTGACCTTATATCAATTCACGTGCTAAATTTCATCGCATTTGGATAATTTTTGCAGGTTCTATAAAGATTTTAAAATAAAGGATATATGGCAGGACTAAGGGTCCTTGGTTCGATTTTGATAAAAATTGACACAAACGTTTCCAGTTTTATGTGCATCTCAATGGATACTTTTTGTAGCTAATATATTATTTTTAAATTTCAGGACCTATGGGAGGTGGGCGTGTCCCTGGTCCGATATTTCCAAAAATTAAAATTTTTCTTAACTAAGGAGTTCTATGTCAGTATACCAAATTTCAAAACTCCGTCTCCACTCCTTCCATTTTTGTTCAATCGTTATATGGGGACGAAGCACTGTGCGTCAAAAAAAACTCGAAAACAAAACTTCGAAAATTTTAAATTTTTTGGTGATTTTTTAGGCTACTAATTATTTAGCAAAATTTTTTGCTGATTTTAGCAGGTTAATTTGCCATTCTTCATTTACAAAAATTGAGCTCAAATAAAACTAAAATTCTGTATATTTAACAGTTTCATTTTTGCTGTTCCTATATTACTAATATATAGCAGAAATTATCTGCTAATTTAGCAGTTTTTTCTGCAGCATCATTTTTAGTAGTTTTAAATGAATTTTTTACGGACTTTTTCTATTAGTGTAGTGATCATAATGTAATCCTAATCACAATAGTATGTCCCAAATGATGATAATATTGTCATCGGTGGTCATATTCTGATTAGAAAAAATCATATTTATGATCAGTAAGAATCATATTTATGATCGGAAAAAATCATAATTTCCCAATCAGAAAAATACAAACGGGAAAGCGATGGCAAAGCACTTTAACAGGTGGTACAAGTACTGGCAAAAAGTGCCTTCCCATTCCCAAAATGATAACATCATTAGACAAAAGGACCGCTGTTAAAAAAGCGACGGAAAAGCACTGGATAAACAAAATTTTTGAACGTTGGCAAAACGCTGGCAAAACCGATAAATAGGTGGTATGGAAATATGTTTTCCAAAATAAAATTTAAAAAAAGTTCATATGTATTTTTTTTGGTCCTGCTGTGATTTGAACCCAGGCCGTAATATTGGCAGACGATTGCTCTACCCACTGAGCTAACGAGACATTAATAAAAATGTTGGGTTTTAATTTTTATTCAAAAAAATAAAAATTGTTTTTTCGACCTTTTTATTAATTAATTAGAAATTTATTAATTCAGTTCGAGGCCAATTTCCTTATTATGAATTAACATAATAAGTACTTTTTTCAAAAACTGCTATTTTTCTTCATCAGGATATTCTCCTAACAAATACTTCACAGAGTTTTTGCTTTCAAAAACCTCTAACACTTTCAGGAATGAAAAGACGATCGTTTCGGGGATTTTCCAAGTCCCCTTCTTCAGTTTTCTTTAGAAAGTGGTGGCAATAGTGCAATGCAAATTGAGACATCAAAATTTCATATTAAACGTAGTCTACTACATCAACGAAATGAGAATGGAGTAAACAATAAAATATGTTTTCGAAGAGACTTCGAAGAGACTTCTTTTATAAAATCATTGCTCTGCCAGTGAATTGGTTTTTGTACCACTGGTAGCATTGCCTAGGTAGCACTGGATAACCACTGGTTGCAAACCTTGGCATATCACTCTTAGACCATTCTTTGCCAGTGGTTTTTTTATAAACAACCGAAATTTTTGTAAAACAAATGCTGGAAAAACGCTTTTTGCAAGCGCTGGCAAAGCGTCCCAAATGAGTGGTCTCCCAGACATTTATTTTCAACACCATGGTTACCCAGTGGTATGCCAGTGCTTGATTTTTTGTACCACTGGCGATTTCTGATTGGGTTATGATCACAAGACTCACACTAAAATACTAGAATCATAATATGATAATTTTGTTTCCGCGAATAATATTCAACTATATTTTTTCAAACACAGTTGTGCATGCACACACCCAGCGATATACATATATGTATTTCAAATACCATTCATTTTATACCCATTTGTCTACAGAAGGAAAGTGAAAAATTTCACATAACATGAGATTGGGCCGCTATAAAAACACGTGTTCAATCATTTTTCCTCCTCTACAATATATCCATATTTCACCTAAATCGGTGGCAACCACACTGCAGACCTTCCTTGCAAGTTTCTAAAAATATGTGCACATCTAAAATGTATGGTTTTGAGTTTTTAGATTCCGATGGCAGTTGGTGAAAATTGTTTCGAATGCTAATTGCTTTTAATAAAAATGCATTTTAAAGCAATTTGTTTGTTTCTCATAAGAGCCAAAGTTGCCATATTGATGAATTTATTTCAAATTATCTGGCAACTCTAATACATCCATATAAAATAGCAAATATGCAAATTAGAACTCACTAATATTTTCCAATATGCACAAGATTTTTGATTTTGTTGTGTTTTTCTGCAAAAGAACTTGATTATTTTTTTTTTTTTTCTAAAATCATCAGTTGCTAAGAATTTTTCTGTTCAGGCATTTTACCAATTATAACACTCTTATAAAATTAATTTTATATGAAAAATTTGTTTTACAAGTCACTTATAAATTTTTAAAGTGATTATGCATATGACCCTTAAAGTTTATACCCTTAAAAGGCCTAAATTTAAAAACCGTAATTTGGCTAAATTTTCCAGAACTCAGAGAAATCTCTTAATAGAAAAAAATCTTTATACTTTTTGTATATACTGTTGTAATACATAAATAAACATAAACACATACATAAATGATGAACATACTCACACATTATTTATTTTTCAATTTAAATGAATATTATCAG
This sequence comes from Leucophora obtusa, assembly GCA_949987735.1. Classification (NCBI taxonomy): domain Eukaryota; kingdom Metazoa; phylum Arthropoda; class Insecta; order Diptera; family Anthomyiidae; genus Leucophora; species Leucophora obtusa. The sequence goes on along the minus strand of OX465297.1, from coordinate 125,932,084 downwards.
CATTAAATTTATCATTTTATCCAATTTTTGTTTTTACTTTTTTGCACTTTAGACCTGAATACAATACGAGTTCCTGTGTAAGTATAATAACAATATTTTATATCATCTGCTCTAGTTTTTGTCTCTCTTATAGTTTTAGTTAGTATTTTTTAATCTCTAAAATATAAAGTTTTTTAGAAATCCACCTACAAAATTGTTAACATCATTATTTACGACTTGTTTTGTTATCATGGTACAGTGGGGGACTGTTTCAAAGTGAAGATTATTTCGAAATATTATTAAAAGCATACTAATGTTTTGAATTTTTGGGTCGTATTTTTTTAAATAAGACTAATTGCAAAACTAAATTTTGAATTCAAATAATATCATTAATATTTTCTGAAGAAAGAGAAATGGAGGTAATTTTAGAAATGTCCATCAGAGTGCATCCTAAAGGACACGCGAAATTTGTCACGCAAGATTGGGCCATGAATAAATTTAGATTTACACAACTTAACTCAGTTGCTGTATAATCAATTAAGCCCACCTGTGGAACTTAAGCTTGTCCAGGAGCAGAGATATATTATATCTCGGGATCTATCCCTGGAGATAAAATGAAAAGCCCAATAGGGAAGCTGAAGTGCTATGGGACGCCTCCACAGGTTGCGGATAGTGGAAGAAAAACCTATTGTACGGCATAATATGAAACTGCGAATTAAATAAGCAGTGGCAGACAATTCAACGTGTGGCAATCGAGTAACTTTTAATTGTCTGAGTGCCAATGAGGCCGCTAGTTTGAATGAGAACCGATTAATGAAACCACATCAAGAAGAAACCAAAACGCCTTGGCACACCCCAAGAAAATTTTCTGTTCCAAAGAATCGGTTGTAGAATAGCTACTTTTTATTCACAACCCCTTCTACTGTCAATTCTAACACCGATTATATTTGTTTGAAATTGTCCCAAAATCAACCATTTCTATAGCTCCAAAGTGGAACCGGTTGCCCTAGAATCAGTGCTGTAACTAGTTCTAGAACTGATTCTACGTCAGTCATACCTTTCATATAGCATCCGTGGAACTGGTTCCGGAACCTATTTCATGCTATTTGTACCATGTAATACTTGATATTAAACAAAAAAAAAAATTGGAAAAATGATAATTCGAGTTTGTGTTTGGAGCGACTGCTTTTACGAAAATATTGGAATTGAATTTATTTAAAAAGGCGATGAAGGCCATATGCATTGACCTTGAATTTGGCTTGTACACACAGAAAACAGATTCGTAGTTCCAACCGAATTTTTCGCCAACCGAATTTTTGTAATTCCAGGTACAATCACTTTTATTTATTTTTAATACCATTGTAACTACCGAAATTTATTTACAATTTTTGAATTTTTGTTGTGTTAATAGATTACTTTAATGTTTGTGGATTATAAATTCTATAAATAGAAAAACACGTTCCACAAAATTTATTTAAAAATTAAAAATTTTTTTGCCGCTAACTGGGATCGAACCCCCGACCCTCCGCTTGTCAGCACATTGCTTTCCCTCTAAGCTAAGCTCTATTTAAATTTTTTCATTCAAATTTCAAATTTGAATTTCTTCAGGTTTGAATATTTTGTCTATAAATAAAATTATATCAACAACAGAAAATCAGTTGTGTCTTTTAATTTGAATAAAAAAAAATTTAAAAAAAATTTATATCGCGAACTGGGATTGAACCGGCGACCTTCCGTTTGTCAGCCCATTGCTTTTCCTCTAGGCTAAACTCGACATAAATTTTTTTTGTCAAATTTCAAATTTGAATTTCTTCAGGTTGAAAATTTGAATATTTTGTTTTTGAATAAAATTATATTCACAACAGAAAATCAATTGTGTCTTTTAATTTGAATCAATAAAAAAATTATTAAAAAAAAAAAAAAGTAATGCCTTGGTTGAGGTTTGAACTTAAATCTCTAAGGCTAAGGCTGTGTCTCTACCTCCTGCGCCACAGATACCCAGTGTAGAAATCATTACCAGATATGTGGTTATGTAACCACATACTTGGTAATGGTAACTAGTTACTTTTGTTATTACATTTCTTATTACCTTTATATGGCGATGTCGCGAAAAATAATGAGTTATGGTTACACAGCAGCATACGAAAAATCAAAAAATATATCGTTACCTATGTGCTTACCAGTACTGACAAAAATAATGAGTCTAAAAACAGATTTTCAAAAAAATAAATTATACAAAAAAAAAATATTTTTTAATGTATTTTTTTTTTTGGTAAATAAAATTTGCTGGTGCGGGAATCGAACCTGGGTCTACAGATTGCCAGTCAATAGCTCTACCATCTGAGCTATGTCGCCATGTTATATTTGATAGATAAAAATATAATTGACCTGCCGCGCACAAGTCAGCTTACTCACCAACATACAAAAAATCAAAAAATATGTGGTTACATATATCATTACCAGTGTTTAAAAAATATTGAGTCTAAAAATAGATTTCAAAAAATTTTCAAAAAAATCTAGAAAATGATTTTCTATTTGAAATAATGATAAAAATAAGTCATTATCAGTAACTCATTATTATATGTTTTAAAATAATGCAGAAGGTAAGTGGGTGTCATTACTGGTAGTCCAAAAAATAATGATATGTCATTACCGTTTATACACTGGGTACTTACGTTTAGATGTTATCTAACATAGAATTTAAACACTCATAGGTATGAAACGAAAAAATATAATAGATTCCAAAATTTTATTATGATAAATAAAATTTCTGTTCCTTGTCTCAATATATTACTACAATTACCAAAATAATGGAAATTAATGGTTAAAGGTACTAAAGTTAAAAAAAAATTTTTTAAATTGATTTGAAAAACTAATACTTTGGATAGAGTGATCGATTTTATTGAAACACAACTGATACTAAATTGTTGCTGCCGATATTTTATTCAAATGACTATATTTTCGATAAATTGGTGGTTGTTGGTATTGAAGGTAATGTGAAAGTTAGTAATTTTTCAATATTGGTTAGAAAAGCCAATATTTTGGATAATGTGACAGTGTTTTGGTTCATCATATATATTTTTTTTTTCACAAATAAATATAACTTTCCTGATGATGAATTTTAAATAACTGCCATTAAAATTATTGAATGATGAAAATATTTCGTTGGTTCTGATAGAATTCCAACCAATTTATTTTCTGTGTGTATAATCGTTCGAGTATAAAAATTTATCACCCGAAAAATTAAGGTGATAATGTAACGGGAACACATGCCGCATTGTTGCTGAAGTTTGAAATACGATTTACAAGTAGGGAAATTTCCCCCCCCCCCCCCCTCAGCGAAATCGAAAAAGAAAAAAAAGGAAAAAGAGGGAAAAAGAGGGAAAAAGGAGAGAAAAGGAGAGAAAAAGAAGAGAAAAAAGGAAAAACAGGGAAAAAGGAGAGAAAAAAGAGGAGAAAAAAGGATAAAGTGAAAGAAATACAAATTTGTTATGAATAATATGAAATATAAAATTTTTTCCTTATTTTCATTTAACCAATAGTCATTTAAAAAATCTCAATAGATATTTTAACAAATTCTTTAAAAAACTGATAATTTTGATTATAAAAAAATTAAAGTTTGTGGAGAAATGTAGTTAAAAGATCTAAATTTCAAATTAGATTTTCAATAGATCAATTTCGTTTGAAATTTTTCTAATTTCAAATGACAAAAAGAAATTTCATTTTAAAATTTCGCATTTTTTAATACAAAATTACAATTTTAATTGAAAATCTTTTAAATAAAAATAAACGCCCTTACTATTTAAATTTCCAAATGTATATTTTTGTTGACTTTATTTAAAATTTTGGGAGGCAGCATGCTTTGACCTAGTGTATTTTTGGAGCATTCTGATAGGTTAATTTATTTTCAACCAATTAAAATATTTGAAAATGTAAATATTTCTTTAGGATTTTCATACACAAAATGAGCAAAGCCGTTTAAATATAAAGTCGACTTTAAAGGTAAAGTACTGTTTGATAGTAAAGCACCGTAAGTTGTTCGGAATTGACGTGAAAAAATTGTTAATTTCCACGACAATGAATTTCACGTAAAAACTGAGTAGAGATTGTTTTCACGCAAATTTAATGTACAAGACTATTATTTTTCTTGGGGGAAAATCACATTTTTTGTATATTGTGATTTTGTCTTTGATATAAAATTGAAAAATTGTTCATTTTTATAATTTATATTAAAATTTGAGTAAAATTAAAGTTCGAGTAAAATTTTTCCACGTGAAAAACCACTTACGATGCTTTTGGAAAAAAGACTAAATTTTATTTTGAATTTTTTTCATTAAAATTGCAGAACTGAACTTCTAATGGAATTTTCTAAGTTTGAAGTGGTAAATGCTACTATATTTTAGAATTTTCTCATTTCGAAATAAAAAATCGAAATTTCTCTTAAAATTTTATCAATATTGTAAGAAAACAATTTATTAACATTATTTTTGTTCAGATTTAAGATCAAATTTGACAAATTCCAAATAGAATTCACAATTAATTTCACTTGAAATTCTCCAAATTTCATTCGGAAAGATATGGTGGAGTTCTTTTTTAGGTCTTTCCAAAGGATCGTATTGAACTTATTCCAGTCTGTCTTTCGGAAATCCTGAGTATACATGTTGATATCGTAGAGTATATAGTTATGTTCCGGAAATAATTTGTTTTGAAATACTCAATTTTTGATTGCCTGCGAGTAATTGACTAGCGTTAGATCCTGCACTTCCTCCCAACGTGCAAAGTGTTTTAACTTTAAAATTCGGAATGTTGGTGTAGCGTCAAAGCAAAATTGGCCAGAAATGACGACATCTGACTCCCACAGCTATACCAAAACCGATATGAAAATTTAATTATACAAAGTTTTTAAAATGTTGATCACGAACTCCTGAGCGTCCCTAATCGCATCCTAGGAGGTCTGCGAAACATTCCGAAAAAATAATTCAAAAACAAGAATTTTTTAAATATTAGAAGTTTTTAGTTAAAATTTATAACTGAAGTATAAAAAATCAGCTTCTAATAAATAAAGTGAATATAAAAATAATTTCAAAACTTTTCAGGAAATATTAACTTTTTGTATTGTTGTTAAAAAGTAATCTCTGAGTTAAATCCTTGTAATCATCTCAATCAAATTTTTGAGGACTTTTCAGACTCCGGCGACATTTTTCGTAAAATTTTCAAAGTTTAATTTAATGAAATCCGCGATTTAAATCGTCATATGTATATCGAAAAATGGATTCTTTAAAATTTCTGAAAAAATATATGCGGTGTGTTCGATTAGTCGAAATTCTTACTACTTTTACTACAATTAGAAAGTTTTGTTTACTTTTTATATTGAAGTTTTGCAGCTGTAGTAAAAGTAGTAACTTGTAGTAAGTAAACGAACACGCTTATGTTGTTCCTCATTACTTTATTTTTGCCTTTACGAAATCTTATACTGGCACTCTTATTGGGTTTTTTTCATACAAATGCTGAAAAATCGAACTGTTTTCTTTATTTAATACTATACCAAGGGTGGGCATGGATTTTTCACCGAGGGCCATATTGTCGTTTTTCATAAATTATAAAGGGCCGAACTATACATTAAAAAAAGTAAAACTACAAATCTTTACCTTAAATACCTTAAATGAAAGCGGACGGAATTAATGTTTTATTTTATTTTTCATGTAAGAAAAAAATCTGTTCTCAAATCCATTCCAAACTGGTTCCACAAGAACTCATTACAAACTCAACTTTTTTCAAATTCTGTTTTGAAAATTTTTTAATTACATAAGTAGAATTAAACATTTTTGGAAAATTTTTTTCATATTTTTTGCATTAAACTGCGGTGTCGCGGAATCGGCCAACGAAAATTTAAAACTCAACGAGTTATAAAAGACAACAAAAACATGTATAGAGAATTATATCCTTGATTCGGGTTTTAATTTAATAATTTCGTTGCGCACAACAAAAAAACTCTCCCCTTTAAAGGAACACTATGCACTAAAGGGTAAATTTAAACGACGATTACAAACTTAAAGATTTAGTCAGTAACTTGAGTGCTTTTTGATGAATTAAAACGCCAACTTTTTCACACAGTTCTAAATTTAAGACCAATGCGGTGCAATATTATAGTCAGCACAAGGTACGAATTTTAATAACACTTTACTTTGGTAAGAAATTTTCAAACAAAGTTTCTTACTAAAGTAAAATATGAGTTTAAAATCGTGCTTTGTGCTGACTATAAAACTCGTCCACCCAACAATGAAAATGGGTACTCGGAGAAAAACCTCCACCATATTTATGAAAAGCTTCATAAATGTGATGAAAAACAAAAATTAAACTTGCAAAATGTGACAAAGTTTTTTTTAAATACAAAATTACATGTTTTTTAAATTTGTGACAAAGTAGTTGTCAATGTCGACAGTAGCGTAAAAGATGTTGAATTTATTTTATAAAGAATTAATTGCCAGTTTCATAGTCAGAACTAAGATCGATTTTTGTCTTAAATACTTTTTTAGTAAGAAATTTCTAACTAAACTCGCCCTAAGAATAATATTAATTGTTCCTTTAAATATCTCTTAAGTGAGAAATTTTCAAATCGATCATAATCCTGGCAATAAAACTAGCCCTAATTTTTTATCTAAAAATGTTGAAATAAAAAATTTTAAAACATATTAAAAAAAATTTTGAAATAAAAAAAGTCTAAATTTAAATTGCAACAAGGGCCGCACAAAAATCTGCAAAGGGCCGATAGTACCATTGTACTATACTATAACTCAGGAACCAAAAGGAGTACCAAACTGATATTTGACAGTGTCATTGGTAAAAAACTAAGAACTAATACAAAAATATTAAAAGGCTACGATAAAGTATGCCGAACCGCGTATTAAGATAAAATGGCTTTAGACCTTTGATAACGATAAATGGTTAAAGTTAATTTCAAAATAGTAACTATTCACGTGGCTCAATCATGGCTTCAATTATAAAAGGATAGAAACAATTAATTAATTGTAGAAAAATTCTCAAAAATTTAAATTTTTTTTAATAAATCAGAAATTATCAAATTAAAGAATGAGTTGCAGACCAACTTCAGGCACGCTTTCAGAAGCTTTATATCCACCAGTCACATAGCTAAAATAATACAAAAGTTAGACCCAAATATGTACGGAAAGTCTATAGCAAATTTGATAATTTTCCCCAAATTAAACACCAATTTTAGCTATACAAAGTATTCCAAGTTATAGCAAGTTTCATACAATTCAAATAGAGTGCGGAAATTTCAATTGTTGATTTTATATGTTATTTAATATAAACTTTTTTAGGCATTACTAACCCATCCTTGTTGGATGTCAAATACGTATCAAATATTAAAGTTTTTGATGAAAAATATAACTTAGAATTTTCCGTTGGACTTTATATTGTCTTTTATACCTGAAGCGTTGCTCATAAAATCATTAACCTTGCGCTGCGGAGTCCAAAAACGGCCAACAAGTAGTGTATGACCAAATCAAAAGGGGTTAAAAAATATTTTTTGTGAAAATTTAAAAAAAAAATTACTAGGTTTAGGCACAAATTATTTCTTTTACCAAGAAATAATTGCAATGAAAAAATTAAATTTTTTGTGCTGTTACTTAAGAGGATGTAGCGATTTTCGTTTTTCGAAAAATGCGAAATTGAGCGAAAACGCACCAAAACTTCAATATATATTATTCAAACTTATGAGATTTGCTACCTATACCAAATATATTCTTTTTACCAAATTTCAAAAAAATCCGTCCATTCGTTTTGAAGTTAAGGCGATGTCCTTTAAAGGTATCCTTATGGAATCCTGTGCATCCTTGGACCTTTTGGAACTTTTTGAATAGCTTAAGCTCCAATTTTACTTCATGGTACTATCAATTGTTTTAGTCAATTTAAATATGTTTTTAAGATTTTTGAAACTTTTGGTTGTTTTAAAATATTTAATTTTTTAAATTTTACGAAATTTTATCTTTGACACTTTCTCACTTCCAAACCGTGCATTGTATATAAAAAAAAGTTTTCACAAAAACTTTTATAAATTTTGTTTTCTGTTGAAAAAGCATAATTTCTTATTATAAAATACCCCTTTGGCGAATTTCTGGTCAATTTAATATACCCCGCCTGGAGGCGGGCTTGCCGGTTAGAGGGTTAATAAAAAATACAAATAAACTAAAATATTGGCCAAAAATCATAATTAGCGTTTTTTTAATCACCTGGATTTAGAATTTTTCATACAAAAAGGGGATTTATTAAATCCAAGAAAAGCTGGATTTAATAAATCCACAATAAAAGCACAAATTTCAGAAAAAAATACGAATGAAAATTAAAAGAGAAACAAAAAAATTGAAAAACTAATAAATAAAAGGTTTTTATTAAATTATTTATAATTATTTTTATTCGACCTTTTTAGTTTCTATTTTCCAATCAAATATTCGAGCTCGAGGTCCAACATTTAAACAAAATTTGGACTTCGGGGTTTTTATTAAATTTTTTTTATGAAATATGTTTAGGAAAAAAAGCTACACCTCACCAAATACAAATATTGCAATGGAATTTTCAATTGTGTAAAAATATAAATTGAAGTGATAAAACTGAAAAATCGCTGTTTTATATAAAATATAATTAAAACTTAAAAGTTAAAGTAAAATCCTTCATCATCGAAAAAATTAGGGTGAAAGAAGTGTCGGACAGAAAAGAATCTAACCCCATCTGTTGAGCACGTTTAGAACTACTTTTTGGATTTATTAAATCCAAGTGATTAGAAAAAGCGGCTAATATCCCTTTTTTTAGAAATTTGTATTTAATTTATACTGACTGTACGAAAATTGTCAATATTTAATAAGTCAGCGATATTATTTAAAATTTATTACTTTGCATAATGTTGTTTTTATAAAATTACCATTTGGGTAACCAAAGACAAGTTTCATTCAAATGTTAGGGGTATAACTCTTAACTGTGAAACTCAATATTATTTTGCTGTGTTGTACTTTTAAGTTGTTTCTAACCACTTAGGGAAATGAGCAATATTTATTGATATTGGTACTTTAATATTTCTTCAAATATAGGGAAATAAACAAATAAAAAAATCAATTTTACTCACTGTTTATACTCCAACATTGACAGGCCTTATAGAACGATTGGCGTTTTCATTTATATGTATATGAAATTTCACTGATTCGTATTCAAAATATTGCAGTTTAAAGAGACGATAGCATGAAAATAGAATAAAAATAAAATAAAAATAGAATAAAAATAGAATTATTTTAGATAAAAACAAGAAAAGCATTAACAAAATAAACCCTTGTTATCCTCGCCTCGACATATGACGAAGCAACTTCCAAAACCAATCTATTAAAAACGGTATTCAATATAATAGCGCAGTAAAAGTTTTGCATTAGCACAAATAAAAATAATTCAGTTTATTATTAAAGATTTACCACATATTGATTTCAAATTCTTAATGTAGGATTATTTCTAAAAATCCTAAAAAGGTCACAAAACAAAAATTTTAAAAAATCATAAAAATTGCGTATTAATTTAAAAAAAAAATCTTAATTATTTAGGTGGCTTTTAAATCATCTCCCAACTAATATAAAAAAAAACTAAATCAGATGCATTCAAAAATTATGTCAGCCTTTTTGGATGCGCCATTTAAAGTTTTTGAATTAGGATTTAAAGTTCTTAACCAGAAAAGAAGATATTCCAGTATTTTAAAAAAACGGGACTCAAATGACCCTTGAAGACAATTAATTATGGGTTGAAAAGTTATATCAAATTATTCCCTGTAAATATTCGGTATTATCGACACCAAATGTAAAAAATGCAGTAACATGCACTCTAGACCGTACAACTTTACAGTTAAAAAGTGCGCGGTACACCTTCAAATATAAAGTACTTTTGCCAGGCAATTTCAAAAAAAAAAAAAAAATTTTTTTCAGAACGTAGGGGTTGCATTTTTTAATTTTTCGTTATAGCTTCGGCATTTACAGTCGGATTTTAAAGTGTTATATATCGAATTTTTTGCCTCGAGGAGACAAAAGGAAAAATCCAATAAAAATAAATAAAAAAGGCGACCCTACGTTCGGCAACAAAAAAAATAAAAAAAAATTTATTCTGGATTTAACGAAAAACTTCCTTAGCAAAAATTAAATGATATTTTGTGAGCTTTAATATTCTGATATTAGGGTGATAGCAACTGAGATCTGGTGGTTAAATACTAGAACGGGATAATTGAGGTCAATGGCTCTTTGAGCAAAAATTTGGAGTTGAAGTTTAGATTGTAAACCTTTTCACAGGGTAAAGTTTTTAGAGCCGGAGGCCTTTTTCGATAACAAAACTCCAAGTGGAAAATACAATAGGAAATAAATTATGCACTTTTTATTATTAAAAAAAAAACCCTTTTTTTACTAAAATACGATTATCCTAAAGAAAATCCTCCGATTCCGAGAACTTTTTCCTTTAAAACAACCTCAGTAAGTAGGATTTTTCGGGTAATAGAAGGTTTTGTTGGATACTTGATACCAGTTGATTTTTCTATTAGCTGGAAATTTGCTGTAGAATGCCTCATAAGTTTATAAAACATATTATGTATGTATACATTTAATTTAATACGTTTTTACGAAAAAAAAAAACATTCACCTGTTGTTATTCATTTCCACACTTAGAGTTAAAGCCATTTTTCGCATATAACACTTTTCGCATAATTGATAAATGTTTTCAACAATTTTTAATGGCGGAAATAAAGTGAGGAAGGATGCCAATAAAATAATCTATAATTCAGCGAATTCACAGGGAATTTTCTGTAAATTACTTATTATAATGATGTTGTTTGTTATTGTTGCTGTTAATGAATAATGTGAACAATTAATTTTACAATAATTTATGCATGTGTGTGTATGTTGAAGAGATTGTAAACGAGTAATGCTGATTAAATTGTTTATAGGTTTAAAATGTTACCTGAATGTGTATTAAATTATTGTATACACTTATGAAAATGAACAGAATACTTATTGCTGCTGCAGCATTATTCATGAATAAATAATAGTTTTGTAAAACAATACAACTCAATAATTTACACTTCCGTTTCCGTTTAAAAGTTGGTCGGTTAGTTGTATGGTTTTTATTGTTATGTGCATACATACGCAATGAGTGGCTGCCTATGGTGAACCATACACACACACACACACACACACACACACGTACACGTATTAGCATTTTTGATAGATTATCTGTGCAAATTGGGATTTTTGTTAACATTAAAGAGAGCAATAATTTAATAAAAAATATTTACTTAATAAAGTTATGAATTATGTTTCCATATTAATATTTGTTTAATGTACATATTATTATTGAGAGAATTTCAAATAACAAATTTAAGGTTACTGGGTCAATATATTTGGTTATTTTTAATTTTAATTATAATCTTTTAAATGCAATGCCTGCAACGACTACAAGACCTTCGATAGCTCAGTTGGTAGAGCGGTGGACTGTAGTGTTGTATAGAATAAAAAGATATCCATAGGTCGCTGGTTCAAATCCGGCTCGAAGGATTTATTTTTTTATAATTTGAATTAGATAGAAAAAAGGTTGTTTTTAAAATACTTTTTGTTGTTTCTTTTGAATTTTATTGATTTTTAAGGAATTCACTACTAGTTACAGAAGTGAATCTAGGGGAATCGGGTCTACTTTGGAGCAAAAAAAGCAGTTGCTTTTGGGAAAATTTCAAAAAAATCTTTGGGGTTAAAAATGAGAGTATAAAATAAGCAAAATATCTATTTTAAAACTGTGTTTTTAAAACGAAAAATTCACCTCAAAATTAAGATTTTAAAAAATATTTTTATTTTAAAAGTATGTTAAAATTTCTTTGTAAAATTAAAATTTTTAGCTAAAAAAAAAAAATTTTTAACAGACTTTATTTTAAGCCAAAACAGAACATATAACATATAAGTGGGATAAAAAATGTCTTATCAATGTTAATGTTAATGTTAATTCAATGTTAAAGAACCTTTTGTAGAAAAGATTAAAACTAAGAACTGTTATAAAGAATTAATTAGCGTTTTATTTGATACCAACAAGACCTTCGATAGCTCAGTTGGTAGAGCGGTGGACTGTAGTATAGGTCTGTTATTAGATATCCATAGGTCGCTGGTTCTAATCCGGCTCGAAGGAATCTTTTTTTTTTAATCGTAAGAACTTTATAATTCCGCAGCAAAAAAAGAGATGCCAGAGCAGTAGAAAAAGCACTAACTAATGTTTTTAACATTGAGTTGTCACATGAGAGCAATACTCGCTCTACAATACTTTCTCTGTACTTTTTGAACGAGTATAAAGGAAACCCTTTTTCATCAATTGAAAGTTTAAAAAAAAAATTGTTCCCAAAAAAATTATATTTTCTTATTTAAAAAAAAAAATTTTATTACTGCCACCGGGTATTGAACTTGTGAACTCAAAATTGCTACTCTTTATCTCTACCCCTCAGCTATTCGTTGATATGAGAGCTGACTGGCATAAAAGCACTACTTTTTCATTGTGAGATATTGTGCCTTATTCTCCTCAATAAAAGTACTTATTAAACAAGTGCGCATGGTGCACTGCAGCTTAATATTTTTTTCAGCACTATTTTCACAGGTGCATAAAAAGCAATTTTTCATTATTTTTATTTTATATATTTTTAAAATTTTAAAAATTAAAAAAATATTGAATTTAAACAAATTAATTATAAATATTAAAAAAAAATCAAAAAAAATATTGGTCCCGCCAGGAATCGAACCCGCAATCATCTGTTTGGGAATAAAAAAAAATCGTTTTTTTTTCTTTGATATTTTAAATGTTTAATAACGCTCCTAAACGAGAACAGGAAATTCTCATTGAGTTTGTAAAGTCGTCCCCTGACGATTTCCTTAGGCAAGAATGAAAATTGGATAGGGACGTGCCTACAACGGATTATTTTTCACAATTTGTTAAATTGAGAATTTCTTGTTCTCGTCTAGGAGCTTTATTAAACATTCAAAATATCAAAGAAAGAACAAAAACACAACAAAGAATTTACCACAATTTGCTTTGTCAACTTCCAATATACTACTCTGTTGTTTTGACAGATCTAGCAATGTAGTGACATCCATTCATGTATAAACAACAATAGAAAACAATGTTTTCTAAAGTAACATTTAAATTTGCACAAGCAAGTTTACAAAAAAAGGAGATGTTTAGATTGCTTTATATTGACAGTTTTATAAAAAATTTATCCCTCGGAATCTCATCCAGACATGGCCTAGTCTTGCAAGCTCGGCAATGTTCATATAACTATTATTCAGATGAGGTTGGTTCGAAGGGGATCCCGAGGAATACATTGTTGTGAAACAGCCAAAATTTCAGTGTTGTTAACTTTATTTTAAAATCGCTAAAAACAAAGAACACTTTTTTCATGTTTAATGCACTGTCATTTTAAGTCTGGCGACCATTTCTGGATAAAAATAATGCAAGACTTAAGGAAATTTCGCAGAATTTCCAAAAATATATAGTTTGTATAGATCCGATCAGCACTCGCTAAATTTTACTATGTAATTTGATAACAGGTCGATATCGCTAATTTTTCATTGAAAGCCACGCCCACTTAAAACAAGTGACAAAATAAAAAAACAGACATTACGTTAAAATTCTGCATAAAATTCTAGACCACATATTTGCCTTTCGGGACGAATTTAGCCACTATTAAAATTAGAAAAAACTTGAATCGTTCCTATCAAATTTGCCACCATTTACCAGTGTTTAAAAAATATTGAGTCTAAAAATAGATTTCAAAAAATTTTTAAAAAAAATCTAGAAAATTATTTTCTATTTGTAATAATGATAAAAATAACAAGTTATCAGTAACTCATTATTATATGTTTTAAAATAATGCAGAAGGTAAGTGGGTGTCATTACCAAAAAATAATGATGTCATTACCGTTTCTACACTGGGTGGTTTTCAGAAGTTAAAATAAACGAATTTTTAGTTATTTTAAGCTACTTTTGTTTTAATTTTCAGTTTCAGTAAATTCTTCTGAAAGACTTTTTTCGGTGTGCAATTCAAAAAGTGAGATTTCTTTGTCCCGGAACCAATTCTTTAAGTGGTACTTGAACTGATTCTAACATGTTCTAGCGGAAGGAAGAGAACTTATTGCTACTGAATAGGTCAAACTTCAAATAGAAAGAACTCGTTGTATAATATATATTAAAACGCATTCAGAAAAGGGATGCCAAAGGCGATCAGATTTTTAAAATCTCAAAATTTTGTAAATTGAGTTCCTGAGATTCGTTTTTTTTGGGGGTTTTTATAAAAATAGCTTTTTTTATCACAAAACCAGTTTTTTACAGCTTTCCTAAAAAAAATATGGCAACACTGAATGTGCTATTAAGATACAGAGTTGTTAAAAAAAATGTACATCACTTTATCTACACTCAAAAAAATAAGTTAGTAGAAAAATTAGTAAAACGTCTTGTATATCAAGTGTACTAGTTTTCAGTAATTTTGTTTTTGTTGAATTTCCGTTTTCAGCAAAAGTTTTAGTTATATTTTTTTAGCACTAAACTAATTTTGAACTAATGTTTTACTAATTTATTTTACTACAAAATTTGTGCTGGTAATAAATGGCATGGAAGACAATCAGATAGACAAGAAGTAGATGCCGCAGCTTGTCTGGATGTAGTACAGACAACGGAAATGATAAAAAAGAAAAACAACTCTACACAATTTCTATATTTAAATTTTCAGCAAATAAATTAACTAAAGTAAAATTTCGCTACAAGTTTAAGTTTTTTTCAGTCTACTAATATTCAGCAAAAAGTTTAGTGATTTTAGCAAGGAATTTTTTTTCATTTGCAAACGACTAAACTTGTGTCGCTAACTTGTGCTGAAGATTACTATTTTTTTGCTGAAATTACCAACTTTTTTGCAAGCACGCTCCTGACTAAAAATTTGCTGACACAGCAACATTTTTAACTGACTTTACAGACTTTTTTTTTGAGTGTATTTACAAATGTTCTCAGTTTTTTTCATTTAATTTAACACTTAAATGCTCACTGAATCCTTAAAAATATAACCATAGCAATAATTTCTGCGGCTTTATTTTGAGTTAAAATAAAATGAAAACTACACAGACGCATTAAGGAATCGCAACTGCTCTCTTGTAATATTCATTTTTATAAAAATATTGTGAATTGTAAAAATTTTAAAATTTTAATGCAAAAATTAAAATAATTGTTAAAAAGTTAAATTAGTTATAATAAAAATTCCAAAATCGGGTTTTTATAACATCAAAAAAGGTAAAAATAATTCAAAAATATTTAAATAAAATACGTATGTTTTTGGGAAAAATATAAACGTTCTACACTGAAAGAATTATCTCCATGATATTAATGAATTTTGCGTAAAACCAAAGAAGTTTCACTGGAACTCGTCAATTGAAACTTTTTAGTGAATAAATGGAATTTTTCATAAAATGTTGTGAAAATTTTAATTTTATTTATTAAAAGTTTCATACACTCAATAAAAAAAAGTTTGATAAAAACTAGATTCATAAAATATATGAAGCTTTTTCATCAAATTTAACAAATTTTTCATTTACATTGTGAAGAAAACTTCATTAGTTTATTGAAAAATTTCATTAAATCTCGTCCAGTAAAATTCCCTCTGTGTACTACAAATATTTTATTTCCCAGCAAAATCTCAGTACTGAGTGCTCATTACTAATATCAAATTAATAAAGCAGTAAAATAAGAGTCTGCTGCATATAATTCAGTGTTAAGTTGAAATATATACCCAATGAAAATTTTTTAGTTTTCGTCTAGGAGTATTTATCAACCTTTTAAATATAAAAAAGAACATTTAATTTAGTTCAAGCTGAAATTGATTTTAGAATACACAATACAGGCTGTATCTAAACGATAAGTATTAAACAAAATTCATCGTAATATTAAAAAAATGGTTTCAAAATATTTAAACAATTTTACTTTGGCATTCCAATGTACAATGCCAAGAAATAACTTTCTTAGCCAAACCACAATTAATTTAAAATTCTTTACTAGATCATTTTTTATTGCAGCCTATAAGGTTTCTTTTCATATTTTTACAACATGAGTCTTTTATTTCTTGGCATTTATTTTTTACACCACTGATGATTTGTCTGTTTACACCTTGGGTATATACACTCAAAATAAGAAAATTAGTAAAGAAACAAATTGGTATAGGAAATAATCTTTTGGTTCTAAATACTTCTAAAGGAAAATATTTGACAGGATATAACCTTAATTTTTAATTTGTATTACAATTTGTTGCGAGTGTATTTTTATAGAAGCATAGTTACCACAAAATCTTAAAAGGCTGCACAAGAGTAGTGTAGTTTGTAGTAAATATGTTATATTATAGAATAGATGTTTGCTT